>CALSBV010000421.1:5516801-5542159 GCA_943590825.1 Bovichtus diacanthus
GTGTGTGTGTGTGTGTGTGTGTGTGTGTGTGTGTGTGTGTGTGTGTGATTTCTTTAGGGACGGCTACAAAGTGTTTTTTGACCGTCTGACGGAGCAGCAGGTCCCTCTGTTGATCTTCTCGGCTGGTGTTGGAGACGTCCTGGAGGAGGTGATTCGACAGAACCACGTCTTCCATCCCAATGTCCACATCATCTCCAACTACATGGACTTCGACCAAACTGTGAGTTTTTTTACTATACTATTACTTTTTATTACATGTTTTATGACATACTATAGTTGTTACATTATTTAAGATATGCTACATCATGACTTTTGAATACTTTCTTTGTGTCATACAATTTTAAGACTTACTTTTTATGACATACTATACTATCTTTTTTATGAATTTTTGTAACATACTATACAAATGTTTTTTTTGACATACTGTACTATGACGTTTTTTTTAACATACACTTTTAATGACATTCTAAACTATACCATATAGTATATACCATACTATATGTTACGTTTCATCCGGATGTTGATATCTGTTCTATTCAGTACATTACAATTCCTCTTGGTTGCTAATAGATATCAGTAAAAATACTTAATGCACCTTTAGTGCAACATCACCATTGATTTTTATGACCAAACATTACGAGGATCAACATGGTTTTACTCCACCAGCGTCAGTCTCTGCATGAGGTTACAGTAACCTTAACTGAACATTGTGTTGTTCCTAAGGGGCTCCTGCAAGCCTTCAAAGGAAAACTGATCCACACGTTCAACAAGAGGGAAGGTGCTCTGTCGCACGCAGCCGGCCTCAGAGAGCTGCAGGGCCGCCCCAATGTGCTGCTGCTGGGAGACTCTTTAGGAGACCTGACGATGGCTGACGGCGTGTCGGAGCACCAGAACATCCTCACCATCGGCTTCCTCAACGACCAGGTCAGTCTAATGTATCGTGTTGTTTTTTTATCAACACATTGAGTTTCAGAATTTGGGTTCTCACCGTCTGCGTCTTTCAGGTGGACGAGAGAAAAGAGTCGTACGTCAAGTCCTTTGACGTTGTGCTGGTAAAGGACGAGACGATGGACGTTCCCAACGCCATCCTCGGATACATTACCTCATCAGGAGACAACAAGTAAGACACGCAAGGAGGAACTTCATGACAACATGTACGCAGATGGACTCGTTCAGTCCAGTCATGTTGCAAGCTGGACATGACAGTATGTCACTTACCTCAAAGCAAACCTTGAAACTGAACTTTTTGTTTTTACACTCCGTTTTGACTGTATATTAAAGCCATCCTACCAAAGTTCAGAGGTTTAAAAGATCTAAATTAGGTCACACATTTGCAACCTATTTAAGTTATTTATTGGGCTGAGCTTTGAGTAAGACTCTTTCTTCCTGCTGTTTAATTAGTTTGTTCAGGATTAATAATGGGTTCTTGATAGAAACTTTTCTACCAGAATGGCAATGTGCCACCTTAACAGAACTCAGTGCAGGGAGAATTTATATTGTCTTGATCTTTGAAAACAAACCAGCAACTTCCTAAATGTCAGTATAAACAATTGCAGGGTGTATTTCTAAATGTCTGTCCTTATCACTCCTTTTTAGCATGAAAAAACATTCTATGAGTTTACTTTTATTTTACATTTAGCTTGTGTGAGCAAAGACGTAAAACACATTTTGTTCTACTTCATCGTGATATCAGTCTGTAAGCTATTGTAGTTATTCTAAAAAAAAATGTTTACCTGTAAAAGTGAAGACAAAGTTGTCTTTTAACTGAAACATTGTGGCTGCTAGAAATTATGTCCTAACATTGAGCTAGTTGCACTTTACTGTAGGTGTTGTTGAATGAAAGATGAATATGAACTAACTTGTAACTGCGCTCTTCTCACCTTAAAATGTAATTATCCCTTTAAATCAACATTTTTACATTGAGAACCTTTTAAGCTACCAGTATCCAATAGTTTCCCACCATCCTGGTGCAGGATGCAGAGTTTTTCGAAGTCACAATGTTGCCAGAAGACCTGCTTTCTTTGGTTTTTGGGGTCTTTAAAAAGGCGATCGTCACACAAAGACAGTATTTGGCTTAAAAGAGTACTCCACTATTTGCATTGCACTTTGAAGGAAAAAAAAATGTAAATCCATTCAGGAAACAGAGTCTTTTTTAATTTTTTTTTTTTTTATTCCTACATTACCCACATTGCAACTCAAACGCAGCCACTTCGGAGGTGTTATGCAGTAGTATTCCCCAAAAGCTGTATACAGACTGAAAGTACAAACTAGCCCACTTCTCCTTTAAGTGTGCCATTAGTTGAGACTCTGCATCTTGCACCAAAAAGTGCAGCTTTAAAAACACCAGGAAAACATTTTCTTGAAAATGGTAGCAGCTAATCCCAACAGCTTGTTGTATTGTTGTGCACCTCTGTCATAAATACAGGTGCAGTTATTTCAGATGCTTTCTTTAGATGGAATAGTCCTAGAAAAAACCAACACTTTTCTTAAAAACATTTTAATTAATGTGACTTTCAAGGACAAATAAAGGTGCTTGTTTGGTTTTCTGAAATACAACTATCAAAGACAACACAGAACTCCACAAAAAAGACTCTTTACACTCGCCCTGTCAATTAAAAAAACGGTCCAATGTGGTACAGAAATGATTAAACCATGATGATGTATGGAAAAAGTCTCTCGCTGCTTGTTTTTAAGGTGTTGGGGTTTATCCCTGAGAGAGAATAAAAGTGTTTATTCTCATCACAACTCCTCGTGCCTCGCTTCTTCTTTTTCTTTGTCCTCGTCTACTTTCAGTTTGAGTTCGTCGGCCGTGATCACTCCATCGTTATTTCGGTCTTGGTTGTTGAACATGTCGGTAATGACCTGGTCCATGATCATTCCAGGCTTTATACGACCTTTTCCGTCCGTCACCTGCAGTTTGATGAACTCCCCAAACTAGAACGTGTCAACAGATAAAAGAGCGTCACCAATCAATAACAGTGTGATGTGAGGTATAAGCTAAGAGCTGCACGTACAAAACAGAAGGGAATCTAAGTATTGAAATTATTGTAACATTTCTTTATAGCACCTTTTTTTTTTAACTTAGTTGTTTTGTTTTTTTTTAAATTATACTATGACTTTTTTTTTACAGCGTACCGTACTATAATTTTTTTATGGCATACTATTTTAACTTTCATAAAAAAAACATGTTTTATGCCATACTATATTATGACTTTTTTTTTTTTTACGGCATATTGTTACAAGCAGTGACGCACCTCCTCCTGGGGGACCTCTTTGTTCTTGTTGACGTCCAGGGCTTCGAACAAGTCTGCAGGGCTCTCCTCCAGCCACACAAACAGGTAACCAGGCGGCACTCCCTTCTCAAAGCTCACCAGTTCAATATCAAAGACCAACACAGCACTGCTTGGCACACCAGTGGCTGATGGAGAGAAAGCAAAAAGTAACACTGTTTAACCATGGGTTCACCTCTTAGTGTTCTAGTAAATTAAAACCACTGACGTTGTGAGTCTCACCTCCTTTTTCTCCGTGGCCGAGGTGAGGCGGCACCGTCACCACTCTCTTCTCTCCCACACACATGCCTCTCAAGCCTTCGTCCAGCCCGTCGATCACCTTGTCCGACCCCAGCACTGCATCCTGAAGGTTCTCATAGTCGTGTCTGAGGACGACGTGGATTGGACAAATTAAAGCGGTAATGTGACATCGGTGTTTAAAAATATGGGACGTCCGGGGGACTCACGATGAAAAGAGCGGCGTGCCGTCCACCAGGGTGCAGTTGTAGTTGTAGCGGACGAGGTCGTTCACCGCGGTGGTCTCGTTGCACGCCTCCGGTTTGTGGGTGACCAGGATGCTCACAGTGTCGTTGGGGTTGTGGAAGTCGATGACGTGAATGTCAAACACCAGCACAGCAGAGCGGGGGATGACATCACCTGGACAGACCACACGTCGTTATTTCATCTCCGTAGAGCGTGTACTCAAGGTTTTGTATTAAAAATTCAAATCTCAAATATGGGTACTGATCTTCCATTTTATTGTTACTACTAATAAATGTGTTTTGTTTTGAAAGTCTATAAAATGTCAGACAATTGTGGAAAAATGCCCATCACAATTTTCCAGAGCCCAGAATGACATCAAATTGTCAAAAAGTATTTAAATCATAAGGTAAATGACATAAATGTTTTTTCCAGAACCTTAGCTCTGTCAATGCAGATGTGGAACAATAACTAAACAGTTATTTTTAAATCAAATAAAATCAATTTGGGCCGAAAACTTACTGCAAGCTGCAGGAAAACCTACAGTAATTTACCTGCTCCTTGCTCTCCATACGCCAAGTGTGGAGGGATGACGACTCTCCTCTTCTCTCCAATGCAGACTCCCAGCAGGGCCTGGTCCATGCCTGAAATCACATACCCCATCCCGATGTAGGTGTTGTATGTGCTGTTCCTCTGGTAGCTGTTGGCAGTAATAAAATGGTTTAATTTCATCAGAATTATACATTCAGAACAGAAATAAACACCACGTTGTCTCTTGTGTAAAAATATGTGATTATTGGGGCAGCACTATTATACTGAAGTGATGGGTTAATATTTTTTAAAAAAAAGGATTTAAAAATAGGATTGCATGATTATAGTTACAGTGCAAATGGCTGCAATATAACTGGCAGCCTGAGCTCACCTGGTGTCAAAGGTGAGTCCGTTCAGAAAGGTGCCGTTGTAGTGGTACCGGACGTAATCGCCAACCACAGACTTGCGTGTGCACAACTCGGGCACCACTTGGTCCTCAACGGTGAGGTTATCCTTTGGGTTGTGCACGTCCACCAACAGGACATTGAACACCAGGGTCGCCTGGGAAGGGATCTCTGTACCTGGGGAGCAGAGGACGGAGAATGTTTAACATTCACACACCTATCGACATCTTGGCAGCATTAACATGAAAGAGATGTCTTGAGCAGTCTAGTTTTTATAGGAGGGAGTTTTATTTTGGTGACTTGTTTTAAATGTATGTTACACTATTAATTACTTGAATCTTGGCTTATTTCTATCTAACGGATACTTTTCAGGAATTATTTTATTAAGGAACAATTTTTTTTTTTTTTCTTAAAAAAAAAAAAAGGTGAGGACTGATTTCCACTCTACAACAGCATATTGTAGGTAAAAATAAAAAAAATACATTTTGGGGGAGGGGGGAAGGTAATATTCCAAGAAAAAACTCAGATTTTCCAATATTAAAGTGGTAAATTTACGAGAAAAAAACTTGACTATTCTCTGAGATTAAAGTAACAAGTTTACGAGAGAAAAAAAAAAACAAAGTGTGATGTTTTTATTGTCAAGGGACCAAATCCCTTCACTTTAAAAGATCGTATCAACCTCATCACACCAAATCAACTTCAATGTATTTTTGTTCTATGTTCACATGTTGCTTAGAGATTTGAATTATTTTAAATTGTGAATTGTTTACATCCATGTTTACTTACGTGTCCGTCCATGTACACAAACGGGGACACGCTCGTAAAAATATAGCTCCATAGCGCAACTAGTGGTAAAAGATGTTATTAAAATAAAAATCCACAGAGGATATTTATTTTTCTGAGCTCCAACTCCCTGGTGTTTGGAGAAGCAGGGTTCGGTTGCAAAGCAGGGACACCCGACCCCACGATCGCCTCCCTTTACCCCTGTTAGTTTTCATTATTTGTGCTTACCTGATCCTTTTTCTCCGTAGGCTTTGAAGGGCGGGATGATAATGTTTCTGATCTCTCCCACACACATGCCCAGCAGGCCCTCATCCATGCCCTTAACTAGCCAACCCTCACCGACTAAGGAGTCGTGAGTCTGCTTCCTGTTGTAGCTACGTAGGGCTCATACAAGCGCAAAGTCAAACACAACATACCTGGATGACACAGTACAAACACATAAAGAACTGTCATTCGGACAGGACATTGTTTCAGATAAGAATGAGATTTTGCAACACATCTTCATAATTTACTATTTTCGGTCTATAACTGTAAATCACTCTCTAAATTGTTTCATTAAAAAAGGTCAGCATATCGTTAAGAGCATTTTGGAAACCAACAGTCATCCAAGCCATAATTCACCTGGAGTCAAAGACGGTGCCGTCGAGCAGAGTGCCGTTGAAATGGTAACGCACAAAGTCAGTGCGCATCACGGAGCGTTTGCAGTCTTTGGGAGTGGTGATGATTTTGGTGACAACCATGTCGGCTTTGTTCCACAGATCCAACAGATGGATGTCAAACACCAGGGTGGTGTCTGGAGGAATCACGTCGCCTGTGAACATGGTCCGATGAAGGTTAGACAGCAAAGACATCAAGAACTTTAGAGAAATCAACACTGTAAGCTAAGTTAATTGAAACCTGTGAAATAACACCTTAAATCATCTTTCCTAAATGAGCACCCTGCTTGAAACAGGATGTTGGGACAGGCTGTAATGAGGTTAAAGATCACTCAAAAATATGTTACGGGTGCAGTACTTTGAATGTGTTCATGCCTACTGGTACTTAATGAAGTAACAGCTTAATGTCCACTTAATGTGTATGGTAATTATGGGATTCGTATATACTATATCAACACAGGTTTTAGTCATTGTAGCACATGGCTTCAAGGTTTGTTGGTTTGTTGACTTCAGTGATTGCCTGACTTTTCCTCTGGAGCCACCACCTTGTCAATTGTTTCACTTACATGTGAAATCTCCACAACTACTGGATAGATTGGCCCAAATGTAAATAGAGCCAATCACGGTCCCCAGAGGATTAAGCCCATTGACGTTGGTGACCCCCTAACTTTTTTCTCCAGCGCCACCAGGATGATGACCTCTTCTCATCCTGGCCAACGTGTCACCAATTACAAAATGTTAGCGTGCCGACATGATAAACTAAGACGGCAAATATGTGAAACATTACACCTGTGTAGCATCAGCATGTTAGCATGTAGCACCACAAGTACAGCCTCACAGAGCAGCTAACATGGCTGTAGGCTCTAAGTTTTCGTGTTGGTATTTATTTAGCAGTAGACCATAACACTTGCGGATGCTATAAAAGGTCTGCAAAAGTGAAACATAAACACTGAGAGGCAGGGAGGCGGGGCCCCCCTTTGAGCCCCAGGAACCAGCATGTATATGCTGCAATAGCACCATAACTCAGGTTTGATATAAGTAGTTTGTGATAATTGGATTAGACAGAAATGTGTTGATGGATACACATTATATCAACTGAAACACAAAATATATTAAAACAAAAAAAAAAAATATATATATATATATATATATATATATATATATATATATATATATATATAAAAAATATAATATATTATATATATATTTTTTTTTACACAGGGCCACTTAATAAGACAAGGCAATAGACATGCTGTAGTGTTACCGCAAACATTTAAAATAAAAAAATAACTACAAACAATGTAATTGCCACATAGACAACTTTGGAGCCCTTGGTGCCCCTGAGGGTCTGGGGCCCACTGGAAATTTGAATGAACTCTGCAACAAAAAAAAAAATCCCATATATTCATGGATCTTTAAAATGTGCTCCCTTCCACTCGGGCAGAAGATTCACTGTCTAACATTTGCGTTTACCTGCACCGGTGCTTCCGTAGGCCAGGTGAGGCGGGACTGTGATTGTTCTGCGCTCATTAACACACATGCCCTGCAGACCTTTGTCAATGCCTGCGATGAGCCGGCCCTCCCCGAGCAGGCCAACCTTAGCGTCTCCCTTCTGATGGCTGTGAAGAAAACCAAAATGTCGACAAAGATAGTGTCAGAAGTGGGTCAAAAGGATGTAAACTCTTGAAAGAAAGAAAAAAAATAGGATTACATTTGCAGGGCATGTGTAGACATGTATTTCTAGAATAATGAAAACTTATTTTTGACATTTAAATCTCATCTTTTTTTCCCCCCTTCTTTTTACATTTCTGAAGTAACTAAACTGCATCGGGCCTTTGCAGGAAAAACAACCAACTTTAAAAGCAGAGAAACACAACTAAAATGAATGCATTCACACTTTCAGATGAAATGCGTGCGAACTCACCTCGAATCGAATGTTTTCCCGTCGACAAATGTGGCGTTATAGTGATAGCGAACATAATCTCCCTCTTTCGCTTCTCTTGCACAGGCTTTGGGGATGAAGTGTCTGTCCACGACTACATCTCCTAACACGGGACTGGGATTACACTCCACTGGTGACCACGTAGAGAGGAGGAAAAAGAAAACGCAGCAGGCAAACATCTTTACAAAAGTCAAATAAGTTAAGAGGAATTAAAAAACAAAAACAATAATAGCCACAAAATGGCTAAATTTAGGGCCTGGAGCCGTATGCACTATTTTACGCAGAGGGCCGAGGTTGCAGATGCTGAGCAGGCAGCGGTGTCTGAATGCTGTAAACGTGGACAATCTCCAGGTTGCATTGAGGATTTTCTTTTTTTTTTTTTTTTTTTAGCCAGAGGGAAGGAATGTCGGAGTTGGGAGTGGGAAGCGCCTCTGTCAAGATAATAAAAAAAAACGACTACTTCCTTTACAAAATAAAATAAAATCACAATAGAGGGGATTGAACAGAACTATACAGAACTTTGTTTGTAGTTTCAATTAAACTCTTATTTCCAATACAAAATATGCAAGGCTGTGTAATCTTTTAAATGTTTGCCACTTATGATGTCGGTTAATATGACTGGATTATATATTTTTTTTATTCAAAATGGTCAATTTTCCGCTTTTATTTTGAAAGCATAGTCGCCCGTTATTTCGTTTGGCTTGATGGTTCAGCGCCGATGCAGAGCGCAGATATCCGCCTCTGTGGATCAGCCTCTCGGAGCCGTAAAGTGGCCTGAGAGCCCCCAAAGTTTCAGCTTTTCCATTAATGCCGTGAAACTTTGAAGAAGCACTTTCAAGTAGCGACGACACGTCCCGAGTGGATAAAAAAAGGTCCAGTTTTGTCTGCGAGCGAATTTACTTCCGGTCAAGCATCTTTAAGACGTCTCAATATGATTTATAAAGGGAAGGAAAAAAATGATCTATTGATCCCGGATTATTGTGAGCAGAACAACTACTGAAAGCAAAATAAGCATTTTTATCTATAATCCGCTACATTACACTACAGAAAACTTCCATTTTATATCCTAAAACCCAACATTTCCTTCCTAACTATAGGACTCAAGTTTATTAAATTCATCTCATGTTTTTATTAAATCACATTTATTTTGAAAGTAAACTTGCAAAGGGTTACACCAGAACACATAGAAAAACAATGCGCACAAGCGGTCACTTTTACGCACGCATATTATTGTGCCAAATAAAGAAACACAGCAGTGTGTGTGACAGCTGTGCGGAGAAACATGAGACAGTAACTTTGAAAGGCCCAATCCCGGAATTCCCACAGAGCCCTAAACACTTCAGCAGACCACCACTCAGACACTGGAAAGCAGCAGCAGCAGACAGAAGCAGCGCACTAATATGTGGAATATTATTTTATCATGGTTGAATTTGGCGCAAAAGGAGACGCGTTATTGACGCTGCTCTGCTTGACCTTTGTTTTTATGACAGACGCGCAATATGAAAACTACAATTTCAGAAATTTCCCCAAAGAGGAGCTCATGCCCCTCACCACTGCGTATGGATTGGCTTTGGATCATTACGCAGCAGAGAAGTGGACGGAGTCGATGGAATATTTGGAATTGAGTTTACGCTTGCACCGGCTTTTTAAAGACAGCGTGAGATACTGCATGCTGCACTGTAATAGCAGCAGACATGAAGGACCGTCCTTCACAGGAAGTCGGGGCCTCGGCGTCCACTGGCACGTTATGATGAGAGCGTCCTGTCTGAAGAAGTGCAGAGCGCACTTCCCCGCGCTGCAGCTCCCTCCTCCCGGCAGACTCATCCTGGAGGACTTCAGCAGAAGATCTCCCTACAGATACCTGCACTTTGCCCAATCTAGGGTGAAACACACTATGTTTCTGGACACCTTATATCAACACACCACAGCCATATATCATCACCCCTGAACAATGTTCGACCTAGTATGAATAAATAAACACACAGAGGGTGGCATTTACTGACATAATTAAGTAGTTATCAGGGGATTTGAAAAAGAGTTCCTCGTCATCAACAAAATGAGAAATGATAGATTAAATGCATTAAAATTCACCCAACGGAAAATTATAGAACCAATAGGAATTGCAATTATAATAAATGACCAACGACATAATTTCTTTTTTTAAAAACTAGGAAAATGTGCCTTTAAAGATAAACTTAACTGGAGGATTGTTGTGTTTTACCTGACATGAAAAAACTCTAGTGATGGCCTACCCTTTCTCCAGTCCATCTATACTTAAGCTAACAAAAGCAAAATGCCTCCGTATAACCCTTAAAAAATAGAAAAGATCGATGCAAACGTCTGCATGTTTTAATTCCAGACAAATAGAATCTCAGCCACTGGGTCAAAACGTGTTTATTTGACAGTTACCTGCAGCATCATATACAGTGTAGGTTGTATGATGAGGGAAATAAAAGACTAAATGTACTAAATGTACATGTCACTATGTCTGTGTGTTCCCAACAACAGCCCGAGGTAATTCAGTGTTTTTCTCCCAGCTTAATAACCTGCAGAGGGCCATCCCATGTGCCTACACCTACCTCCAGAAGAACCCAGAGGACCAGGAGATGCAGCAGCTGATGGAGGAGTACAAGAGCCAGTACGACCTGAGCGGCTACCTCGCCGACCACGAAGAACAACCACATGAGGTGAGGACAACCTCTGTCCTTCATTATATAAAAAAAAAACATTTTCTGTATGGAAAAAGTTGCATCATGAATGAAAGTCACATTTAAAAATGGAGAACCACTCCCTCACAAGATCCCTCCTGTGTATGCACAGACGATTGAAACACATTTATTTGATGTCAATCACCATTAACAGCCGTACAACTAACTAACTAACTTATTTTTGGGTTGTTTTTTTTTACCCACCGCTAGAGAAATACCATGCCTTTTGTTTCAACATCAGAACTATTACTTTCATCTATAATGTTCTTTCTAGGCCTCCTTTCTGAGAGGAGTGAAACTCATAAATTCAGGGGACTACAGCAGCGGTGTTAAACACGTGGAGGAAGCTCTGAGTCTCTACCTCCGTGAGTACGACCTCTGTCAGGCAGACTGTGAAGGGCTCAGTGAACTTTCCCCGCACAGTGACTTCTACGCAGTCATAGCAGGTCAGTGCGCATTACTCACAAACGGTCACAGTATCAAAAATAAACAGATAACACAAACACCAAGAGATGCACAACTGGATCTAAGAAGGAAACTTTTCTCGTTTAATCGTAAAGGAACATATTGTGCTTTTTACTCCACTACGTTTGCCTGACAGCTGCAGTTACTATTTACTTTGTAGATTAAGATTTGACATAAACATACATATACACTTATTAATTATGATCTCTCCTAAGATATAAATAAAATACATACGCATGGCTAAAGAAGAAAACAGTGGTTCCCTACCTTTTTGGCTTGGGGCCCGCTTAATAAAATGCAGTGTGTAGTTGTGGCCCCTTGTTATGTTTCGGATGTCGAAGACTCGTTTTTTCTTTTTTTTTTTCTTCTTTACTCTCCCAAAAATCATCTCACGACCCCTCAGATTTATCTTGTGATACTTTGGAAGGGCCCGAGCCTTATATTGGTAACCACAGGACTAAACTACCTAACTGTGTAGAAGGATAGCAGCGCTACTAAAAGTAATTCTATATAGCCTCAAAAAAAAGTCATCCTAATTTTGGGGAAATCACAGGCGCTCAAAGTTTTCTAAAAGAGTCTATTCTTCAGCAGAACAAGAACTTTTACTTTAGATATTTTAAGAAAATGTGCCGATAAGACTTCCATACTTTAACTTAAGTATGATTTTGAATGCAGGACTGTTACTTGTATTGCAGTACTTCTACATTAATGACTAAAGGATCAGAATACTCTGGTCTGGTCTTATTTTGTGATTCTTACTAATTAAAAGATATTCTCGACTCTGCTTTTCCACAGATGTTTGTGTTGACGTATTACACTGTAAGCTGAAGTGTGAAGAAAACTTGATGCCTAATGTTGGTGGTTATTTTGTGGAGAAATTTGTGGCCACTATTTACCACTACCTCCAGTATGCCTATTATAAAGGTAAGTTTACAGCTGAGCTTCCCATCCCCGCTCTTCAAATCACGTAAACACTCGTCTGTGTATCTGATGTTTTGTCTCTGACTAGTGAACGACGGCCGCAGTGCGTTGCCCTGTGCGTACAGCCACTTCCTGTTTGAACCCGAGGATCAGGTCATGAAGCAGAACCTGCAGTATTACAAAGCGTACAGTGAGCAGTGGGGCCTCCAGCCCGACCACTTCGCTCCCAGGACGGTGAGCGCAAATATCAAATCTGTCGTGTCTCAAGTAACTAACTCAACAGCTCCGGATTTTTTTTATTTATGTTTTATGTGAACATAATTACTTTCAAAACAGGAACTACAATAAACAAGCAAAGTAACTGCAGACATTTTTTCCTCATCTGCCAGCTAAAGCATAAAAAATGGCAGAGATACAAAGTTATACACGGCTGTTCAACCTAATAGTTTTTTTTTTTTTAAACAATAATAAAAGTTGAATGTACTAACCGCTGAAGGCCACTATTCAAACATGTGTTCTCTGCTACTTTAAAGCAGAAACTAGTACAAACACAGGAAATGAGTTTGTTTTTCTGATGCTCTTGTCATGTGTCCGTTTACACAGGAGGCTCTCAAACTCTACAACCACACCGTCACTCTAAAGCAGATGCTGACTTCTGCAGAGAAGTACTTAGAGCTGGATGATGAGGTGAGATTAAAGCAAAACTACAACAGATTTGCCTGTGAATTCCAAAAAAATGGAGGAAAAAAAACATTGAGGCTACTTAGAATGACTTTCAGACGCAGTTATTCTTCAGTGAAATGAAAACAAAAAAGGCCTTTTTGCTAAATGTTGGAATCAAGAAAATCCTTTAAAAAGTATTCCAAAGAGTGCAATCCGTATAAAACAATTACAGAAAACTGTAAAACGGTAATTCGTTTTGTTTTTTCTTTTCCCTCAGGATTTTCTTGGACCAGAGGAAGCTGCACTTTTAGCCTCCGAGTCTCCCGATGCTGAGTTTGAAGGGATGGGAGACTACGAGGAGTCCATCTACGCCGACTGGAGGCAGCCGAAGGGCAAAGGAGACACTGGGGAGCCAAATATCTAAAGAGAGCCCAGTGAGGATTTAACATTTAACAGTAGATCTGAAAAATGTCTTTAGCATTTCACTTGTATGTTTATGTTGTTTGAATTATTCTCATTTGTATCCATTTATCTGTGTTTTGAAGAAATAAAAGAAAGTCAATAATAACCATTTTCACGTTTTTCTCCTGACGAGTCTTCTATACAAGTTCAAGTGTTTAACAAATTAACAAGCTCACAAATGAAAACATTTTAGCAGTTTGAGTAAAATACTGTATGTTACTATATCGATGAGTTAATAACCTATAAATACTGCATGTATCCACCTAAAGATATACGTATTTACTTTAAGTTAACGCAGTCATGGGCCTTGCATGGATTAATTACTTGGCAAAGTTAAAAACTAGATTTTGCACAATTAAAAAGATTCAGAATCATATTTGTTCATCTTCATGGTGTTTTTTTCCATTGTAATTGGTACTTTAAAAGTATGTTTAACTCTTAATGGCTGTGACTGATACTCCCATATGGTAAACTAAGCATGCAGTTAGTTTGTACTTTTATTAACAAAATGTTTGTGTTAACCCTGTGACACAGACACCAATCCAGTCCTCAACAAGCCCTGAAGAAACATCACTGACGTACAGCAAATATTTAAAAATGTTTACAAATAAAACCTGATTCTAAGTAGGAAGAACTACAAGCCAGTTTCAAGTTAACTCTTCACCACCACAGATAATCACTGCTATACTAAATACATATTATTATCGTGTCACAGACGCCTAAATATACGTATAAACTTTGATGTTGATATATTTCAGTAACGTTTAAAAATGGCTTTTAAATGCACAGCTGTAAACATAGTAATTAACAATTAACGTAATGCAAACAATTAGAATCTGACGGCATTTATCCTGGAACACATTTCCAATTTATGTAATATATTAAACATGCTTTATGTTCATGTTTAGCAGATCTAGAAGTTACAAACTGTTATCCAGACAGCAAAACAAACATCCTGCAGAACTACTTTATTTTTTTTTTTAAAACTGGATCTATACAACAAGGGAACACAGTCACTGTTCTTCAGATATGTTTTAATATGCATTTTAATATACAATAATATGAGTATTTACATTATAAGCTAATACTGGTTGCCTCCCTGTGCGACTATGTGAATCCTTTAATGAGTCCAACTACAATGTGTGATCACCGGTAAACACAGCGCGACCTTAATAGTCTGTCCTTGAGTATTAGATTTTGTAACAGCGTGTATACGGAGTTCAAGTATGAGGGACACACGCTGACTTTTTAAATTCTGAGAAATTTGCATTTTTTTTTAACCTCGCCCTGCTGTTAAAAGTCAAAAAAAGGTTAGCATCTAAACTTCAAAAAAAACATTTTCTCTGACTAACTGCACTCATTTGTGTCAATTAGGAATGTCATTAAGCTTTTTTAAATTTTTTTTATTGTTTTTGGCAGAGAAAATGCCAACATATTCCTTTAATGCTACTGTAGGTTGACTGGCAGTGTAACTCAGATCGTCTTGTTGCAGCTGTGCGATTGCGCAGTTCGTCGTTATTCCTCGAAGCTTCTCTTGCAGTCTTTGTAATAACAACCACAGGAGGACACCTTTTAAACCTGACGTTATTGTTGAAGTCTATATGTATTGCTTATCATATGGATCCATTACATTATCTGAAACCCTTTAGTGATAAAGCATATTTGAATGTTTTTTTTTTTTTTATTTCTACTATTCCCTCAGCTTGACCGAGCACATAGAAGCCAACTCATTTATGTACATACGTGGAACTCCAAGGAGATTTGTGTTAAATCTGAACTTGGAAAATCTGATCTAGGTCATAACTTTGCACCTTGAAAATCTCTGAGGCATGTACGTAACATACTACACTCGCATGTCTCTCTGAGGCCCAAATGATGAGGCTTCTAACTATTTTTGGAAACCAAGAGCTCGGACTTCCCTAAACTGCAAAGATTCAAATCATCTCTCGCTAATCGAATCTTCAAAATGAGCAGTTTTACGCTGAGAGGCAGGAAGAGTCTGCTCTTTCCAAGCTTGTGCTTCAATTCAAAGCGGCAGTGAGTCACTGCTGTTTTAAAGAGTCAGCCTTATGATACACTATGTACATCAGCACCAGCATACTAGTATGCATATTGGTTGTATATGGATTAAATATCATACAGCTGGATAAAAACATTCAGTGTGTAGTACCGAAATCTATATGAATGTCAACGGCGCAGAGACACAACTAGCTTCCTGGCAGGCCTGAACTACATTCATACATTGATGCATATTATGTAGAAGCATTGGTTTAGGAGGGACTACTGTTTGATATTGAAAGGCAGCATAAGAGGAGAAAGTATTACTATGGAATGTAAAGGCCTAGCACACAAAAATAACCCTCATCTACGCAGATAAAATGTCAACATTCACGATTTGGTGATATTTCTACACTTCTATTGCAATTAAAGTCACACCAGTGACAGGAGGAGGTGGTGGTGTTCTGGAGGTTAAACATGTATTAAAAACAGAAAGGTTCACCAAAAAAAAAAAAAAAAGTACACCTTCTTTCATGAAATCACTTAAAGGGGTAAAGAACAATAACAGCGTATATGGCAGAAGATCAGCTGTAACCAGTGGAAGGAGAAAGAAAACCGAAAAGTTGAGTAAACACACTTCAGTTAAGGGCTGTGTGTGCGCATATAAAGACGCAAGCACAAAATTTGAGGCAATACCGACGATGTTTGGAACCAGAAAATCCCTGACAGCCTTTTTGGGATGTGGTGGGAATGTGTCCTCAGGGCTCAGTTAATAAGTAATAATAATTAGACTTTCCGGGAAGCCAAAGGAGACATCGGTAAGGAAACCAGAAAAGGAAACAGGAGAGGTCTGAGGGATCGGAAGTGGAAGACATCTTTGTTTCGTCTCCTCAGAGCGGACTGGACACAGTGTGAGGAAGACAGGACAGCAAAGAGATACGAGCCAGACTCACGAAGATCTGGAAAGAGAAGAGGAATGACGTGGAGAAAGAAGATGAGGAGATAAGGAGAGGAAGAGAGAGAGAAACATTCAGGACTCTGATAGAACCAACAGGGCAGCTAAGATGAATTAAAACGGGAAAAGACTGAATAGAGCTGCAAAGCATGATTTTCTTTTTTTTATGTATTATGATTTTTTTAATATTTTTTTCCATTTAATTATTTATTTGGATTATAAAAAGGTCAGAAAACTGTATAGAATTCCCATCACCATATCTTAGAGCCAAAGAGGAATCTTTAAATTGTCTTGTTTTGTCTCACTTACTAACCCAAAAACATGTCAAATTTTTGATAATTTTGCAAAAAAATAACCTTAACGATTGATAGATTATCAAAATAGTTGGCGACTAACTTTGTTTCTTGACTAATCGATTTATCGACTTGATCGTTGCAGCTGTATTGCAGATACATCATAAAATAATATCCAAAATAACCAAAAACTTAAGAGCCGTTCACTTTTATTATTGAAAGTCTTATGAAATCAACATTACAAAGTCGAAACTGCAGCTATATTCCAGAAATGGCAGCCAAGTTAGTGAGGAGACATGCAGTACAAATAATAACGAAGCAAACCAGGATTATAGATAGTTATGTTTTCTAATAACAAAATCCTAATTGAGTTGCATAGTGTTTTGTGTATTTTATAAAGGCCCATCTATTGAAGGGTATTGCAAACTAGCATAGGTTATATAAATGCTGTGGTATGTTGCATTGGTTCATACTATATACTTGTCCCAATACTAATAATAATAATAATAATAATAATAATAATAATAAAATCTAAGGCCATAAAAGCAGGTGACAGATACATGTGTGGGGCTTATATATCTCGTTAAGGTGCTCAGCAGATAAAGAAGCAGAGGATTCTTATAAAACAGATGGCATTATGTCGCCGATTTAATGCTCTGATAATGTTTTCAGGATCAGGACGGAAAGGCGGGATCATACCTTCCTCTTCGGATGTTTCTGGATCCGCAGTGAGGCAGGAACAAGGGAGGGAGCAGACAAAAAGAAGACAGAACAAGTCAAGTAGAAAGACGGACAAGACTGTCAACTGCTCATGTGCGCAAGACGCAGAGTGCAAGGAAAAGACACATGCGATGAACCCAAAGCCCTGAATGCAAAGCATCAAAGAGGCATTTGAAACTTCTTTATCTTTTGTTGCCCAGAAAGTCTATAACCAATTTGCAACGGCAGTAACTATGCAGGCAGAGTTGACGCTACAAGGAAAATCATGAGATCAAGGCAAAAGATTAAAGTAGCAGACAAGCATTTTAGTATCGTTACATCCTGCAGGCATGCCACAGCAAAGCTAACATGAGGCAGGACAGCATTGTAGAGTGTGCATTAAACAAACTGCAGAAAGAAGATCCAGTCGTGTGGAGACGAACATGGAAAGAGATATTTATCTATTTATTTGGTATTGTAGGAAATCTGCATCGTTACTCCACTGATATAGGAGTGCACTCCTGAAACACTGAGACGCACAAGGGACGGGTTCAAAAATATATATAGATTGTTTTTATTCCACGCATTCTTCCTCCTTGTCAAAACCGGGTGCCTACATTACCCACAATGCAACGCAACCACCGACCGTTTGGTTGGAGATTCATGTATGCTATTAGCAGCTAATGTAGCCCCAAGCAGAAATGAGGAGAGAAATAAAAGAGGTCTGGCACTTCTTTGCACGTCCACACAGACGGATTTCTTTCATTTTCAAACTTGTAGTTTTTAGCCCCAACGGATGCTGACACAAGATTGATTTGTTGAATCAGTCTCCCTTTAAAAGGATGGAGAAGGAGAGTTTATAGCAGTTTGTGTGTTTTTGATTCATCAATTCTAATTATTTATTCTATAAAATGTCCATAAATAGTGAATAATACTAGACGCAAATATTATCAGAGACCAAGCTGACGTCTTTCCAAAGATATTCAATTCACAATGATATAAAAAAAAAAGAGAAAACCAGCAAATCCTCAAATTTGAGAAGCTGGAACTGGAGAATGGTTGGAATTTTTGGTTAAAAAAATATACTTGAATAGGGCAGCAACTAACAATAATTGTTATTAGTTATTGATTTACTGATTATTTTCCTGATCAATCGATTAATCGTTTGGTCCATTAAATGTCAGAAAATAGTGAAAATGTTCCCAGACCCCGCGTGACCTTTTCAGATGTCTTGTTTTGTTTAACTGTCAGTCCACAACCCAAAGATATACATTTTACTATCTTAGAAGACGAAGAAAACCATAACATATTCACATTTGAAAATGTGAATTTTTTTGCCAATTATGCTTTTAAAAAATGACTCAAACGATTAAAAATATTTCTGTCAATTGACTATTGATTATCTGACAAACTGCTTCAGCAGTAGTTCAGTATTTGGCTCATTACAGAGGTTACACATGATACAAATGCAGCTTCTACAGTGCACTTAAAGTCTTACAGAGTTTAGAAAATTAAATAAATACAGAGGGGCCCATCTTCCCATGTCATGATGGGAACTCCGTCAATGAGCTCACTAGCCTGAAGGACTGATGGGTGTCTAAGTGCCATCATTCCCGCTCCCCTTCTCTAACAAAACCTGCAGATGGAAGCCCATCTACCGCATGTCCAGCAGCATTCGTAATAACCCCACGGGGTCTCTGGTTGTGAGTATGGATCAGACAATAAGCAGAGGAGCATTCAGCAGTGAGCCGCAGGCATGTGTGTTAGCTGACAGAGGAACACAGCAGGCACACACAGATGGAGACATGCCAGAGCTCTTACTTAAATCCCCAGCCAGTCCCCCCCAGGACTATCGCTGCCACCAGAATTGCACCAGCAACCGAACCTATTATGATATTGGTACCACTGGGACCTGTGGGAGTGAAGGAGTCAACCAGTGAGGGCGGAAAATAAGAGGAGAAAAAAAAAAAAAAAAAAAAAAAAGCATGCGAGATTGCTCGGTACCAAAAATGAGATGCACATCCCTCACAGATGAAAAGGGCCCAAAAAGAGTTTTAGTAGATTGTATACTACATATAAAGACATACATGTGACAAGATATTAATGTATGCACACCAATACACATTTTGTATTTAAGTACACACTTGTTTTTACAGCGACGTATAAATAAATCTTGTGAAACGTTACAGTAAGAATACCCTTTATAAATATGCAAAAAAAAAAAAAAACTCGACACAAACACTGCAAACATTTTGCACATTTAGTAAATTCATGTTTTTCATACTGCTTAAAAGTTATGCTGCATTTTATATTTTATGTATTTTTTATTTTATTTTGTGTTTCATTTTATTCCAAAGCTACTGTTTGCATACTCATGCTGTGACGCATATATTTGAACAATGTTCATTTAGATATCTCTATTTTGTTATTTTCTTTATTGTTCTTAGAGTTGATAAGTAAAGGATACAAATATAAGTTATTTTATTAAATTTTTTACTTTTCTACTTTTGCTACTTTTTGCCTTAGGGCATTGTTCAAGTTTTATTTTATCGGAGTTAGTGAGCCATGTAAATATTAGTCTTAATTACAGAAAATTAAATAAAATCATTTAGTTGTTGTAGTGAGATGCAGGTGGCAGTTTTCAGACCACCCTTTGTAGACTAGCCGTACTTTATTTGCTTTGGGGAAAAATGAGGACACACAAATTACTTTTGTTTTGTTCATATTTTTCTGTCACAGCAGGTTATTTTACAGGGTTGAGGAGCCACTATGCACTGTGATGAAAGGACCATTTAGAGGGAAACTGCTCAGTGTGGTTACCTTTGTATTTCTCCGGGCCCTCTGGCGGGGTGGGGATGGGGATGGGGTCGAACACGCTACAGTCCTTCCCAGTGTAGTCTGCGTCACAGATACACCTCACCTCGTTGCTGCAAGTCTGCGAGACGAAGAGGAGAAACTTCAATGGATGAATTATCTTATCTCGTTAACTACCCACAAAACTCAGACAGCAGTGACGGACTCACCCCGTGGTGGGAGCAGATGCGTGAGGTCAAGGAGCCCGGGCAGGTGCTGAGGTTGAAGGTGGTGATGGGGAGGCAACGACGCTCCAAACACATCATGTTTGGCCCGCATGGCGTCCCGTCCTCCACGTAACCCATATCCAAGCCGTCATCCAGCACCGCATGGCCGCCCCTGCAGGTCAGATGGTCATTTGCTTTTTTTATTAATAGTATCCATTGATCAGTGTCGAAAGTGTCAGGTTCGGTTCCAGGATTGATTATTATTCCTGGATCAGTACTTTCTTTCTTTAAACGCTGTTATTTAACTTTTTAGATCCCTATCCTCCTTTTTTTTTTTACACTTTTTAAATGTCTACTTTAAGTCCTCCCTGTCTATCAATCTCTGTGTGACTACCAAAACAAAAATGCAAGATCCAAATTAAGTTAAATTGAGATGGAACTGTATTAATCCCGAAGGAAATTTGTGTGCCAGAAAACGAGTAAAACATTATTTATTTATTTATTTTTTAAAAAGGGTATAAGATGTAATACTAACACCAGTGCCAAATAGAATAACAATAAAAGTAATATACATTAAGCAAAATAAGCAAACTAAAATAGAAAAGTAGTATTGTGCATGAAATTGAAAACAATATTGGCAATGATATCGAATAACTATTAAAAAGTAATATTGCCCATGATATTTGAAGAAAATTTAAATTAAGCAGCGTACTGTATTTGTTTAATCCTCACCTGCAGTCCATGTATCTGTTCTGATGGTGGATCGTCAGACTGGTCAGCTTCCCCTGCAGTTCACCAAACCTCGGCCTGTCTGTCAGATTGGTGCACAGCAGCAAACCGCACAGGACGTCTCTGACGGGAGACAAAGAAGAAGAAACAATTAAATAATCACATCAGGTTGTTTTTTTTTTTTTTTTAAACAGACTATTTCATAAAAACAAAAACACAATTTGAGTGTGAATTCAGGCTCTCTCCAGCATCCTCCATTAAACCAAGTAGTTTCTTTAATACAATGTTGTGTGCATGTGTTAATAAAATGTATTTTATGAAGTCGTGCTGTTCACTCACTGCTTGTTGCACTGCACCCATCCCTGACCACTGGTGTCCGGGCCACAGTTTCCTTTCTCTGTGCCCTCAGAGTTCAGCTTTTCATAGCAGAACCTGTCAGCAGAGTCTGAGAAGAGGAGCACAGACGCGTCTTTCACTTAATTCACAACATCCCATGGCCTTGCTTTAATTGTTACTAATATTTTATCAGAAAAAAAATCATATTTAAACATGTGAGCTTCTTTAAACCATCAGAGGGCCAATGCGACGTGGAGAATTAAGGCTCAATATCCAATCCAAACCTACTGTAGCCCCACAGCGTCCTGCACTGGCCATCTCTGGTCTTACAGCGACCTCCATAACAACGACCCTGAGGAGGACAAACGAAAAGAGAAATGTGTTTTATTAACCGTTGTGGCACACTTTTAAAAAGTTGCTCTGATGTCCTTTGAGGACAAAAATGCCTGTTTCTTCAAAAACTGCCATAAATGTAAATATTAATATTATTTTCCACTTTGACCGAGTTAACTTTTTAACCAACATCAGTCCTGATCATAATGACCAAATATTCATTCACCTTCAGAAGTTTAACCCTTTGAATGTCAGTTTGTATACATAATGCCACTGTTTTTTTATAAAAGAAAAACAACTTGAATTATTTTATTGTTACGTCAATTATTTGCAACAACATTGATTTTGATGCATTGCATTAAACACAAATTATGCAGCAGCGTTGACCCTAGAGGAAATCAGGAAAATAGCACATATTTGACAGTAGGGCAAATATGAGAAAATGGCTCAATCTGGTAGAAAATAGTAAAAAGTACAATATTGAAGTCAGGGCTCTAGATACAATAGAATACATGATTTTATGCTGTAAGGGTTGAATTGTCAAAACTTGTGGTTTGAACGGAGACATTTTAAGGGTCTGAATGTCTGTACCTTGGCTACATGGTTTATTATAGGAGAAGAGGTTGAATTAAAAAAAATTAGACAGCCAAAAAGATAAATAATAAAAAGGCCAAAAATGTCCCTAAAAGAGGACTAGGGGTTAAATGTAACAACGCAAACATTTAACAAATGGCATGTCCTCACCTCTCCAGCATCACACATATAGCCGTCCAGTTTGTGGACGTTATGGGGACACTGCAAGAGAGAAAACATTATCTGTCCGAATGCTATAAACATCGTTTTTTATTTTATTTAGAAAAGGTACAGGAGATTCTTTAAGCATCTTGATACATGTACAAATGTATTGGGGCATCTTTTACCTGGCTGGTGTCTCCCATGCAGGTCTCAGAGATGTCACAGTCATTAACAGCTTCACGGCACGTCACCCCTCTCAGCTCGTACTGTCACAAAACAAGCGTAGAAGAAGACGTGAGGAAAAAGAGAAAGACGTGAGGAGTGAAACGGAGCGAGTGAGAGTATAAAGAGTCAGTCAGTGTCTTCAGAAACAGAGTAAAACTATCCAGTTAAAGTGGCGTATTAAAGCAGCTCACCTTGCAGTCCCTGCAGCAGAGCCCGTTGCTGCACATGGCATTGTGGGTAAGCGTGCACTTCTTACAGCAGTTGGCTCCACTCCGTGCACAGTCCTATGGGTCAGAAAGGGTTTATAGTACATCTGTGGACCACGAGTGTCCACATAACAGACTACACTTCCAACTGCAATCTCATTTACTGCAAGACAGAGGGGTTAAAAGATAAACCCCAGTTCCCAGATTAGCTGTTTGTTCAATTAATTCCTATAAAAATACTACAAAAACCTGCCGACGGGACAACTAACTTTCGTGGTTACCGGACGTCTCAACTTTTCTAATCAGGCTTAAGGCTGAAAGTTTGATTGAATCAATGGGTCAAAATCAGTCTTTATAATCTTTATGTACAACACAAGAATTAGAAAATCTGCTCACCACTAGTGATCCACAGTCACATTCCTCTCCCAGCTCCACATATCCATTCCCACACTCTGGTGGGTCCAACAACTACAGAGGGGGAAACATTTAAAAAAGGTAACTATAGAGTCAAACGATTCAATATCACCAGAACAGACAATGAAAATACATTAAAAACTATTGTATTTATTCACAGACAATACCTCGGTGTTATTCTGGAGATAATGAAGATTTTTTTAATCTAAAGGACGATAGCAGAGGCCTCAGAGTGATCGCTGTGATTAAACCCACCAGCAGAGCCTCTCTGGTGCTGACCAACCATCTCTCACCTTGCTGGGCTTGTTGAAGAGACAGCTGCCTCCCCCCTGCTGGAGGAAGCGCAGGTATTCGTCTATACTGCAGCGAGAGAACTTCCTGGGCAGGTGGTAACTATTTGATAGAAAAAATTAATTACTTATGACTAAGTGAGAAATATGTCCATCTTTGTTTCCAGACTCCTGTTTTACTTGAGAAGGATTTCTTAATGCAGTACAGATCACTGATGAATTCATTGTAAATTAAAAAAGTTCATACCCTGTGTCCTCCATGATACAGCCCAGCCATGGGTCTGGACACCTGCAGTCTCCTGGAAGGAGGGGGAGGGAGAGGGAGAGGGAGAGGGAGAGAGAGGGGGAGAGAGAGAGAGAGGGGGGAGAGAGGGAGGGGGGAGGGACAGAGAGAGAGATCAACTCTGTGTCTCACCAGTTGAGGGAGCTGTTGGTGCAGCAGGTGAAGTGTCTTCTTTTCTCAGTGATAAATTTAGTTCAATCAGCACCTTATCAGTGGAAAATCAAATGAGTCCCAGACAAAAAGTTAATTTGTAAAAGACAGATTTTTGATAAAACAGGGCAATAACATTTAGAATTTGACCTTACTTTGCTGAAATAACTAAACATTGCAAATAAAAAAAACAGGAAAAAACTACAAGTATGTATGGTGGCCACCAGTATGTAAAGTAAAAGGTTTGTATGCTAAATTGTCTTTTTACGCCTCCGTGTTTCTAAAGCATGTCGAGAGAGATCGTCCTGAATCTTTGAAGATCTCAACCGATGTCTGCGTTGCACACTGGCCTCACCTGCAGCCAGTCGCTCTTTGTTTCTCAGCATGCCGATGTTCTGGCCCAGACTCTGACTCAATGTGATGGCCATGGGGCCCACGCTGCCAAACTGAAGACACACATGAACCAAGTTAACGACAACAGCTAGAAGGAAAAGAGACCAAACTGAGTCACAGACTCAACAGAACTATTTGTCACTTAAATACCCAATTTTTATGAAGTTCATTGGACACTATGATTTGTAGCTAATCTCTCTAATCTGTACAGTGTAGGGACACGAGTCTCACCTCGTTGATGCCTCCACCTCGGGTGATTGAGCAGATGCCCCCGATGTAGGCCGCCTCACTGCGGCTGCTCATGAAGGTCCTCCCACTGTGGGGAAGACAGGGATATGATATATTTAATAGGAGGAAGAGGAAGAGGAAGAAGACAGAGAATAAGAAGAATACAGAGAAGAAGAAGGAAGAGAAGAAGAAGGCAAAGAAGAAGAAGGAAGAGAAGAAGAAGAAGGAAGAGAAGGAAAAGAAGAAGCAGAAAGAAGAGAAGAAGAAGGCGAAGAAGATGAAGGAAGAGAAGAAGGCGAAGAAGAAGGAAGAGAAGAAGATGAAGAGGAAAAAGACAGAAGAGGAAGAAGGAAAAGAGGAAGGAAGAGAAGAAGAAGACAGAGAAGAAGAAGAAGAAGGCAGAGAGGAAGGAAGAGAAGAAGAAGAAGAAGGCAGAGAAGAAGAAGAAGAAGACAGAGAAGAAGAAGAATAAAGAGAAGGAGGAAGAGAAGAAGAAGACAGAGAAGAAGAAGAATACAGAGAAGGAGGAAGAGAAGAAGGAAGAGAAGGAAAAGAAGAAGAAGAAAGAAGAGAAAAAGAAGGCGAATAAGATGAAGGAAGAGAAGAAGGCGAAGAAGGAAGAGAAGAAGATGAAGAGGAAAAAGACAGAAGACAGAAGAAGACAGAAGGAAAAGAAGACAGAGAAGAAGACAGAGAAGAAGAAAAAGAAGAAGACAGAGAAGAAGAAGGAAGAGAAGAGAAGAAGAAGAAGAAGAAGAAGAAGAAGAAGAAGAAGAAGAAGAAGAAG
>CALSBV010000421.1:5542917-5678376 GCA_943590825.1 Bovichtus diacanthus
AGAGACAGAGAGAGAGAGAGGGAGAGTTATTGATCCATATCTCCAGTCTATGTAATTGAGCTGTACTTCTATTACTGTGGGCCTTAATGGGGGGCAAAAAGCTCAGCCTCTTCCACTCTAAACACTTTCTCCCCCTCCCTTCAGTCACTCTGTTATACATCCATTTTCTTTTTAATACAAGATCTATTCTAAAATCAAATTGGAGTAATCTAAAAAGTGATCTAAAAAGCCTCTTTTGTTTTTGTCAATAATTTTGAAATTTCTCCTCTGTCCCTCTTTCTCTGTGAGATGATGTTTCTCTCAGATATGAGCTGCGTTTCAGTGGTGGTGGATTGTGTATCAACTCAATACTTTCCATACAGCAGCTCAGAGATAGAGTAACAGTGTCTCAACTGACGGTAAGTCATGGAGACGGAGAGAGAAAGTGAGACTGTGGGCGACTTTGAACAATGATTTGTTAAATCTGAACGATTGGTGCCAGTTTTGGGAGGTTTTTTTTTTTTTTTCCCCTGACACAAGCTTGTTGCCGCCTTGATTTGATGTCAAGGAATTTGATATGCGTGTGTTTACTACTAATTTAAATAGTTGATCCTCCCCGCTGGGATCCTCCTGCTACAGTCCTGACTCACCTCTCCACTGCCAACAGGTTCGATCCCGTACGAGAAGTTCCCGTCAGAAAACATCCCTCTGAAAAACACAAAACACAGCAGCATGTTACAGCTTGTCTGGGCACGTCTGTGTTGTTGTCCTTTTAACTTGGCCTCTACCAACACATGTTTTGTAAATGTAAATGTTTAAGCTTTGCTGTAGGATAAATATTTAATTGCATTTTAAAAAAGGAAGGTTCTGTGATTTTAGGGGAATATGCTTATTGGCTTTCTTGCCGTGCGTCACATTTTGCCACAATTGATACTACTCTCATGTCTGTACGGTAAATATGAAACAAACAGCCGCTTAGCTTAGTTTAGCTTAGCTTAGCTTAGCTTAGCTTAGCTTAGCAAGAAAACTGGAAACAGGGAAACAGCTAGCCTGGAGCTGTACAAAGGTAACAAAATTCACCTAGTAATTCATATCTCGTTTATCAGATATAATGTGTAAATTTGTGACGTTTAGAGGTGCCGGTAGGCGGTTTTCGTTGGACAGAGCCAGGCAGGCCCCCTGTTTCCAGTCTTTACGCCAAACTAAGCTAAAGCAGCTGATGGCTCCAGCTATGTATTTAGCTGTGAGAGCAAATAGAAACACTTGTTAAAATGTTAAACTATCCATTGGATTTTTGTATGTGTAATTTCCTAGTAAACTATTAAAAGGGGGCGGCATTGATTTTCTACTCGACTACACTAAGCTCCCGAATGCGTTTTGGGCAAATTCACAACAAGTCTTTGAACATTTAAATCACATTAAAAAACTTTTTTTTTTTTTTTTTTTTTTTTTTTTAAATGTGGTTCCTAACTGTGTCTAGATTTCAGGTGCAGTGACAGCGTTTACTCACTGTAGGCCGTGGCAGGTGGACAGAGCAGCCCAGGAGCCCGGCAGCCCCCGCACACGCCCATGGTAGAAGCAGTGCTCTCCTCCCTGCAAACAAACCATCGCTAACAGTGAGACGCTGATCATCCAGCAACACGTTCACGTCATGTTTCAGAAAGTAAAACCAACAGCGTGCGTCAAGGACAGCGGTCACGCAGGAGAAACTTAGCAACGATCTCTGGTACAGTAAAGTAAGTGTAACACGCACATTTGTCCTTCATACGACACTTTTACAGAAGAAAGTTAGCTTCGTGCATGCATCGACCTCGTGAGTGTGAAAACTCATCGTTTTGATTTAATGAGTAAATATGCACAATTGCAACAATTTCAGTTTCTTTCAGCACAAAATGGAAAAATATCAGTCGGATCTCAAGGTTGGAGCTCAAAGAATACCTCTTATTTAAAACAGATTACTCACAATATCACAGGGGGGTCTAAGGGTACAGATGACCTAAGGCCCGGGGGGTGCCCATGAAGGTCTATGGGAATAATGCTACAGTGCGAACAACAAATCAGTGTTAAAATCAGCAGGAGGAGAGCTAGAATTATTAGCTGTAAGCAGCCGATGGGGAAGAAAAGGTTAGGAGCCCAATTTAGAAAATGTTGTCCCACTGTCCATAATTCCCAATGGCTGGCCTGGCTGTACCCCCCCCCTCCCGCTTCCAGATACCTCGTCCTGATTATTCATAATCCCCTGAAAGGCTCCAACTGGATGATCATGTTTTGACGATAGTGTTTCCATGCTGCCTCTCACAGTACAGGAATGATCCGATTACGACAATCTGAGAGGAGACGTGCCGCGGTCAGTCAACAACATGTGCATGTTTAAGTGTGTGTGTGTGTGTGTGTGTGTGTGTGTGTGTGTGTGTGTGTAAGGGAGAGTCAGTTTCAGGTGTTTGTAATGAACCCCAATAAGTCATGTCTGCCACCTGAGCCTGCTGTTGTCTGGCACGGCTTATAGACCAAAAAGAAAAGAGGCAACGTGAAGCCGCTGCTCTTCATGCTTGGCCAACCTTTACTCCGAGCTGCGACTCAATCCTGAAAAATATGTCGGACCTCCTTTCAAATCAAGTACGTACTCGCAAAAAAATATATATATTTCACATCACACCTAAGACTTCACCTGTTTCTGTGCATTATGTGGCTTTATCAATGGATTTAAAATGGACTACTGTACTGTGTTCATCCGTTTCAAGCTAAAATCAAAAGGCTTTTTTTGTTTTCATCCCTCACCAGGTGGGAGTCCATCTAAAGCTCCCCAAGCTTTAGATGAAACAGTCTGTCCCTCTGTCAAACATGATGTCTCAGAGGACACACAGTGCCGATTTAGCTTTTGAAGCAATTTGGGGGAGGGTTATTTTTAATGCTTTTTCTCTGTTTAGGTGCTTCACACTGATCCAAAATTACATACCTTAAAAAGGCTTTAATTTATTTTTCCACCAGTTCCACGTGAAAAAACTAAAGGGCCGAGGCTTTCACTTATAAAAAGAAAAAGAAAAAATAAGCACCTGCCTCATTCTTGGGCTGTAGCGATCACAAATGCTAAGGAACCTCATAGACAATAAAATTAAAAAAATAACCACTTAAATCTAGTCCCAGTATTTTTCATAGAGATTATTTAAATGCAGTGCCGCATATCTGTTGAGGAAGAAAAGGACTTTAATCATTCATACAGAATAGTGAGACAGCCGACAGCACTTAGTCCGGGGCAAGATAATAAATAAATAAAAAAAAGGCAGGATTACACGGCTAAATGGAGGAAATCAAATTGCCTAACACAGCAGACACACACTGAGTGCGCTTGTGGTATGCGCTTCAAATAATGGCCACTCGCACTCAAACCATGTTGCACCAGAAATCACAGATTTAACATGAAATATCCTCACTGCTGAGAGGACGGGGACAAGTAAGCGGGACACATTAGAAGTGAGTGACTATAGGAATGAAATAAAAACTGCTTGCACGCACAAAAAGAGCCAAATAAACAGTTCTGTCCTGAAAGAGACGAGGATTAAATGTGACATTAGAAACTAACTGAATTAGAAAAGCTGGAGTTTACTCGATGTCTGGACTTTGACTCAGCACTGTTGAGCCGAGAGGAGCTGAAGAAAAGTAATGAAACAATAGGAGCTAATGTAAAGTGAGAGTTAGACGAGATGGAGCAAAAGCATCAGTTAGGAATATCTGACGTCCTCAGTGACTACGAGAAGCATCTTCGTTTTCCAGATAAAATAAAACTACACTTAACAGTGAAGCTATTTGGTAAACATACTAAATGGATGAGAACAGTGGACGCAAGTCATCCTTCCGAGTGTGTTTTATTGAAGCCAGTTCATATTCAATGCCTTGAGATTGTTATTTAATATGGACAAACGCGTTTAGAAATTTCAACAAATGAAGAACAAGACATAAAAGCAGCAAGTATTCAGCAGGACACTGACAACTATATCAAACAGCTCCCATCAATTCCAGCCTATCCTCGTCCCTAATTCAATTCCTCTTTTTGTTGCGTGTCACTGAGATTAAATCCCAACGAGCCGGTGACCAGCTCTATGCAAAGATCCACAGGGACCAATAAAAAAAAGGTGTGACACACAAAAGGCAGGAGGATTTTATTGGTATGTCAATAAAACTAAATAAATCAAGGTGGAAATGGTGGTGGAAGGGGGAGGGGACTGCATACAGTCTGGCATGCAGGAAATGAAATGTCCATATAAGCAATTTTCTACATTTCTATTGTGTCATTTCTGCACAGACGCATGCAGGTGTTTGCATGCGTATCAAAAAAATGTGCAGCTATTTACATACGTTTAAGTCATGCAGCAGCTCAGACGTTCAAATATAAAATGTTAAACACCTGGTAACCAATTTATGGTCATAAATATGCAACATCCAAGCCAATCAAAAACAACTATTTATCCCGACACAAGAAAATACCCAGTCAGACATAATAATTACTTAAATTCAAAATTCCAAAGGCACCAGAAGTTTGTGAGTTCAACACCAGGCTGCCTCCATTGAGCCCCTGTGTAATGCACTTAACCCCGAGTTGCTCCAGGAGACTGTCCCGGTACTTAGTTCCCTGTAAGTCGCTCTGGATAAGAGCGTCTGCTAAATGACCTGTAATGTAATATTTATGGGGCTCTTTTTCTCAAAAAGATATCCTCCTTTAAGTTTCACAAAACATATATCAACATAAATGATGCTTCATAATTTCGCTCTTACACAATCTACAAATATATTTGATATTAGGACTATTGTTTTATATTATATAGGTTAGAGAGATAATGAAATCCACCTTTCATCTTGATTTTAACCTGTGCAAATAAAGTTAAATAATGTTTCCAATACTACGCATCTGGTTGCAAAGGTCAGGGCAGGTGGTTGTAAGATTTGGTATAGTTGCTTCTGAAAATGGACATGATTTGAATTCCTCTCACGACGAGACAAAGTAGACCCACAGTGCTGTTGCTGACTGCTGGTACCCATGGCAACCATCTACTGATCGGTCAGGTGGTCGCAGAGACAAAGCGAGTGAAAGAGAGACCGAGAGACGGCGAGAAGGGGACAGGCAGAGGGAGGGACAGTTTCAAATAAAGCAGAGGATACAGACAGAAAGGGGCCGTCTCGCCCTGATGTTCTTCAGTCTAAACAAATTAGAACAATACTTTCGGGCCGTTTGATCAAATTTGTAATGCACGACAGAGACGACAACAATGAAAAAATGTCAATTATCAGTCCATGTGTAACTGCGGCCAGACAGACGTTTTTGGACGCCAAAGATTCAGCTTGATGTGTTGATTGATGCAGAACGCATGAGCTAACACTTAGCTTAACAAAACATCTTTATAGCCCCACAAACTAGCCACTACACATTCAAAAACATTTGCCATTTCTAGGAATTTCTGCCTGAATTATTAGTTAGTGATTACGTTCAATTTCACTCACAATGGGATTCACCCATTAGAAACATTACACACTGGACATAAAAGCTCCACCGTTTTTTTTTTTTTTTTTAATTCCGATAGAAATGAGGATGCCAACATTTGTCAAGAGAACAACATTGTTAAATTAAACAAACAAGAAAGAAATTGTTAATCAGTGAGGTTTAGAGGTGATTAAGGTAGATTTAGTTACTTTTGGACAGAACCAGGCCGTTTCCCCATTTCCAGTCTATGTTAAGCTAAGCTAACCTGCATCCAATGATTATTTTCATTATCGATTAATCATTTGGTCTAGAAAATGTCAGAATAGTGAAAAATGTCCACAGTCCAAGCTAATGTCTTTAAATGCCTTGTTTTGCAGTCCAAAACCCAAAGATTCTCAGTTTATTTAGATACACAGAAAAGCAAGAAATCTCCATATTTGAGGCTAAAAACAACATTTTCTGCCATTTTTGACTAATCATTGCAGCTCAACTTTAGCATCATATTTACTGTGAGAGTAGTAATGATCTCATCTACGCATTTCCCAAAATGCCAAACAATTTCTATAAGATAGTCTTACCATATTCTGCGACAGCTGTCCATCCTCGCCATAGTGACGCTCCACATAGTCTGTCGACAGCAGGTTGCTGGAGAGAGGAGGAAGAAGAAAAAAAAGTGAGAAGAGCAATAATCATTCTAACATATAGTTTCAACCTGAAGTCAATAAATGTGTGACCGACTATTAGCTGCCGTTACGGGTCATTATTCTGGAGTGCTAATTAACAGAATAACATTGCTAGTCAGACATTTATGAGTCTAGATCAACAAAAGGCTGAGTAAAACCAAAATTGTTTGGAAATCCAGCAAACGGTATTACATAAATGCAGTCCATTAGAGCAAAATGTGTCGAGCGAGAACAGGGGGAGGTACACATTTGGCCTGCAGCCAGTCTGTATAATGCTAGCAGACAGGACATACAGTATAATACTGTATGTGGGCGGGCGAGACGGATGAAAAAGGATAGGCAGCGCTGAAAGCTCGTCATGTCAGTGACTGCTGTGAACAAACCATTAAACACTGTTTGGTGCCTCTGTGGTGTGATGTGTGAATGCTTCGCACGCACGTGGAGACTTACTGGTTGAGTTCCAGGTCAAGGATGAACGATGTGCCGAAGGCTTCCACCAAGAAGCTGCTCTGGGCCAGATGGACGGGCTGAAGGGGGGGGGGGGGGGGGGAGAAGATGGGAAAAGAGCGGAGAGAGGAAAAAAGGGACTGAGATTTACATTTGATTAGATTTACTGAAATACTGATTTAAGTAGCAACAAAAACTGGGAGAAACTGAATCTGATCGATTATGTTTGTCTGTTGAAGATAGTTTACAAGTTTGTATATAATTGTTCACATCAGTAAATCACTTTAATCATTAGATCACGGATGTCACGCGTTTCCTGATTTATACTACAAACTATACTTTGTGTTACATAATATATATATATATTTTTTTTTTTAAACACCTCAACCATCTTATATATTTTTGTCGTCTAAATCATATTTTTCCAATTTAGATTTCTTATTTTATTTATTTATTTATTTATTTTTTAAATCAGGCCTTTTTTACCTGCCAAGAACGTAGAAACAGTAATTCATGCATTCATTTCTTCCCGGTTGCATTACTACAATGCACTCATGACATGCTTCACAGAACAAAACCTCCATAGACTTCAGCTGATTGAACATCTGCACTGGTTTTAAAAATCACTTCATTTTAAAATGATACTAAATCACTTTTAAGGCTCGTAGGCGGGGGTTAGCTCCAGAATATATCGCCTACCTCATGACCTCCTACGAGCCTGAATGTCTGTTTTTGTATTAATCATAATATTTTACTAACTGTTTGCTTATTGTATTTTTATTTTATACATTTTTTTTTTTTAAAATTGGATGTAAAGCATGCTGTAAATTGTTTTCAAAAGCGCTTTATAAATAAAGATATTATTTTTATTATTATTAATATTATCATCATACACCAATCCTTATAATATACCGTTTTTGTAGATAGTATAAAACATCTCAAGTATGTGGACTTCTTGTATGCCAACAGATAAGTCCCATTTACACCTGGCATTAATATATGATCTATATCTGGATACATTATCTGTATAACGACATGCGATCCACGGCATTTACACCTGGTATTAAAATGCACTCGCTGATCTCATCGGATCAGATCTCAAAATGCTAATTAGTTAGGCAGGACTAGCTGACTTGTCACCAAGTATGGCAAGACTTGCTAGCTTTGGTTGTAGTAATGCTAAAATACTTTCACCATTATACATCAAATTAAACTGTGACCTTGAAATCCATCTGGCCGTTACACCTAACGACTGGAATTCAACATTTTTCTCTCTTGTTTTTTTTTTTTCATAATACAGGAATACATACATAAATAGTTAAGTTTGTGTCCTTTTTCTGGAGCTATTTTACCACCATCAAATTTTTAGTTTTTTTTTTTTTTTTACTTCTGCATTGTTTGAGAAAGTGTTTAAAACAATACACAAAAAATTTGAAGTTTTTTTTTTTTATTATGCATACTATTTGTTTTGAGTATCCTTTTTCTTTTCTTCACTTTTCTATTCTGAACACACTACACACTCAAAAACAGCTTGGGATTAGTGTGTGTTATGGAGTTGGGAACCAGCTTTAGTGTTGTAGTTACATTTATCTTTCTTTAAGGGTTTCATGTTCATGAGCTTTGTGCTTCAACACTGCACTCCAATGCCTTCATCTATAAAGCTCATAATCAAAAATTTGTCTCGGAGGGCTTTGCAAATCTGTGCACACGCCCCTGCATATTTAGACCTTCAATTTGGAAAAGAAAAAACCTTTATATGGACAAACACATGCAGGTGCAGCATGTACAGAGTAGACAGAGGTAGCAGAAGTGAAATTAAAATATGGATTATATCATTTTTGAGACTCCCAGTGATATGCAGAAAATAAGCATAAATAAGCACTAAGTAAAACTTACTTTTATTTTAATAAACCATGCATCTCTAATTTATATCCCTGCATGGTGTTGGACTCAAACAAATGACTCTCTAATTTGTCAAGTATTTCATGTTTTCAGGGGGAAAAAATGTCACAGGGGGAGAAGATTGATGGATGTTCAAAATTAAGTTATTTGCAGTAAGTGTGCATAGAGACCAAAGCAACAAAGACAAATAATAAAAAAGGACGTCTTATTCCTGTAACTCCCCCAAAGGTAAGACAGCCTCATCCATCCCTGAGGCTTTTAAGGATAAAACTGGGTGCTGGGGCTCGTCAGCTCGGTCTAACCTTGCTCCAAGGTGAGTCTCATGCACATTAGAAGACAGAGCTCTGTGGTGGCTCCCATCAGGCAGGTCTCATTAGTATTGCCATGCACTCTCTGCAAACCACTTAGCATCAATCTAAGCCTCCACTGGGTCCATATACTGTACAATAAAAAGCCTACAGCCTGTGAGTGGAGATAAGAAAGCTGCAGCAGAGCTCTGACTGTGGAGATTTTTTTTTTTACTGTATTTTATTTTTTTTTATTTTAACATCAATTTCTAAATATCAATTTTGACATCTCTGATCAATGCATAATACATTTGATAGAAAAAAAATAGAATGACTTTTGGATGAATACCAAAATATTTGCCATCTTCTCAAGTATGAGTATAAGCCAATTGCGGTAGGTAAGATGCAAGCATTATATAGGCTCTGGTCATTTACGATCGGCAGTTGCATTATTTTTTGACCTTTCAAGGACTAAAACATTAATGGATTAATAACCCGAGGAAATACATTTAATGCCAGGTCATCATATCTGTCAGGAAAGAACCACTCAGAAATTTAAACCAGCATCGATTGATTTTTTTCTTTTGACCGTTCTTTTATGTCCTTTTAAAGTTGAGATGGTGAACTTGACGGCAACTAGTAACTATTTACACATCGAGGAGACATGGAGCAAGATTATCATTCTTTTGGAGTCAGATTTCTGAAAAACTGGACAAAAAGCCTCTAAAAGCTGAATCTACAACATATCTAAATCCCCCCCCCCCAAAAAAAAAAGTAATAAAAAGCAAGGCAGCACTCAGACTTCTCCATGGAAAACAACAAGCACACGTCTTCCAAAAAGGCTTTGAAAAGAGAGTTCATGAGACGGCACAGTGCCCTCAGAGGGTAGCTGAAGGTCGGCCCGGTGTCATATCCACTGACAGGCCTGCACATGACTGACAGTGTTTATAGTGACGAGAGAGGGCAGGTAGAATTGTGAAATATAATCTAATGGACGGGAAAGGATGAGGCATGTAGAGGAGGGGGAGGTTGGCTGAGTATTTTCTGCTCTATTGTGGCCCGGGCATCATGTGGGGGGTGTCACAGAGTGTAGGGGGGGTCGGAGTGACAGACGCATGACCTCAAAAGAGGACAAACAGGGGTGAATCAGGTTGTGAAGCTTAGCGGTACATTACTTTCCAAGAGTTTTCCACATTGTAAACTCTCCCAAATATTAGTAGTTTTGTTTCAAGGTTATAGGGTGGCGATAGGGGTGTTGCGATATACAGGTATTGATGATTATTGATATTTAAAATATGAAATATTGAAATCACATTAATAATACACGTATGATAATATTGTGGAAATAATCTAGCGCCTCTTAAATCAAACAAAGTTAAAGATGAATTAACAGCATATATTTCTATTTTTATATTGTGAATTCTTTTAGCCACGATAATCATGTAGTGAAAATCTGATATGGTGACAATTCTAGTGGCTGTTTTATATAAATCAGTGTGTATCTTTAAAAGATCTAGTAAAAAAACAAAAATACTATCCCAAAAAAAGAAAACAGCTGAAGTGCCAAGACAAACTATTGAGAAAAATTACATCAAAAACATGAACATGCAAAATGAAAATAATGTCTGTCCAGCATTAGGAATGAATCTCAATTACATTATCCTCACATTTGTCATGATTAAAATGTACAAATCATTAGATGTAATCACTAATGTAGAAACTGAGATGGAATAATAATAATAATAATAATAATAATAATAATAATAAATGTGTGCTCAGCTCTGGATGTGAAACAAGTCACAGGTGCAGACAAAACTCACCTGCGCTCCAGCTGTGGAGTTTTTGACCCGGGTGTCCAGGCGGCTGTGGAGCAGCTCCTCCTGGGAGTGGATCTGTTGCAGGAGCCTCTGGGGCTGAACGACCTCCTCTGCAGGCGGCAGCCTTCCCTCCAGACTCCCTCGTTCCCTCAGACCTGCAGATGACACGAGAGGAGGTTCAGTGCACAGGCGACCGCGCAAAAGTGAGGGTCAATGGACCTGAATGGGATGTTAAATGCCTCATTTATGCAGTAATCAAAAGCTGATGGTTGACACCGATGCAATTACACGGTTCTCGTTATTAGAGAGGTTGAGAGGATGCAATAACTGACAGAAAACGTAGTATAGGGTTGATTTTTCTTTCTTTTTTTTTTTTTTTCCTTACCATTGATAATCGGTTGCTTGTGACAAACTAAACAATTACATGAAAGAAACGCATCTTACCTGTCACGGCGCACCGTGCACACGCTGCGGCGAACAGCAGGCACCTCACAGCGAGCATGATGCTCACATAGTCCCAGGGATTTCCTCGGTGCAGCGCCGTTAAATGGACTGATGGGAGCCGCGAGCGCAGCTGCAGTAGGACTGTTGTTGACAGTGAAGACAAACACAACAGCGGGGTTCCTTTGAACGCGGCGCCCGCATTGCTCAGCCCCTTTCCCGCCTGTGACGAGTTAAAAGCCCCCTGACGAGGCTCCTCCGCTCGGCTCCAGCAGCATGGTGCGTGTCCGTGTCACAGAGCTGCGCAGCGGGAATCACACTCTCGCCTTTGGGCCTAACGATACTAGGTTTGATTGAAGCAATGAGGCTGCGCGAGGAGTCGTGGACCTGGAAACAAGGAGCACGTGGGGTTTGACGGGCCCACCCCCACGCCCTTTGATGAGACGTGATGGGCTCAAAACTCAGGGGACCCAAGGGTAACCCCGATAGTAGCCTACATCAATACATCGTGATTCATAAAATATTTTTTATTTGTCAGAATTAGGATACAAGTGAATTATTTAAAAAGGAAATCACTTTTTTAAAAAAAGATTCTAATGCATAACATTATGTGCAACTATGAGACCTGCAGCCTAACCAGACAGAGAACCTGATGACTTTCGCTAAATGACTCAATAAAGTAGTCTGAATCCCAACAAAAAAAAAAAAAGTCCCAGGATCAAATCTAAGGGTCACAAAAAGGAAGAGAAATATGATGAGCTAAAACAGGACACATCGACCCACGTCTGCCCTTGCCTCTTCCTTCCATCTCCATTTGGCTCTCCTTCAGCCTACAAGCAGAGTCAGCATTTATTAAAACGTGAGAAAAGAATACCCTTAGCATACGTCCAAAGTTCTTAACTTTGCTTTACCTGGTCAATAACTTTTTCTGAACTACGCAGCAGGAAATGGTTATGGTTAAAAACATTTATTTAAAAACACTGTACAAGAGTTTCAAATGTCCATGCAAGATAGGTGCGATGTTTTGTTGTTTGCTTTTGTTATAATGAGCAATAACCAGTCTTTAATGGCAGGTGACCTCACACTTGAAAAACTAGTGAAGACAATAAACCTCCCTGTTGCTGCAGCAGCACACTATCGTGAAGCAGCCCCTCTCCTTGACAAAGCCAGTCCTTTGGCCGACCTTCACCAGGAAAAAGCAATTTGACATTATAGGACAGGTTTTTGTCTCACAGGTTGTGCGAGTCCTCCACTCTACGAACGCCCTAATCAACGCCGGCGCAAGTGGGATCTGATCCAGACACAGCACTCACAGTAATTGAGTAATGCCCCCCTTCAGAAAAGTCTCATTAAATTCTCAATACCACCGCGTGTTCCCGGACATAGCTGCTGAAAGCCTGAGTCTGCAACACGTACACAATATTGCTCCGGGTTCTGTACACGAGGAGGATTAGGGGTTGACAGGAAAAATGATAATGGACGCTCTTTAAACTCATGGGAGGATACAGCATTCGCTAAGTAACATCTATTGCATAAAAAATAAAAGTAAATGAAATCATCATCTGTAAAACTGCTAAATATTACATATTAGTTTGCACCAAGTTTAATTATTTATTCAGTGTACATTTTATTGACTTATTTTGATGAGCTTAAGTGCTGACCATTGTTTCTTGCAGTGGGACACGCAGCTGCAAAGTTTAGAGCCTTAAAGCCTTACACAGCTTCCAGGTAGTGGTTCCAGTTCTTTAAAATTACCAAGAAAATACCCATCAGTGCTGAACCTCAACAATCTGCACCAGAGTCCTGGAAAATGCTGAGGGGTCCATTTCTTCACCACACAGTGAGGCGGCTGGGTTTGACGGCTGAAGGACAGTGTGTAGACGCGACTCGTAGCTGGTGTCGTGCATCCAGGTGCACGGCATGTGGAGGAGCTCCTTGTCGAGCTCACAGTTCTGCTCAGTGGGCGACATAGGAGCAGCAGAGGTCGGTCCGAGCTGTGACAGCAAGCCAAAGTCCCAGTCAGAGTCTGATGATGATGGAGAAAGGGTGGCTAAGTCTGGGATGAGGGATGACTCTATGCACACTGAGGTAGAGTGGGAGAGTGTAGACTGACTGGAGAATGCACTGTGAGATTTAGCGTTGGGGAACTGAGGTGGAGGATCACAAGTCTTTGCTTTTAAGGAGAGTGGCTGTGATGGATGATCAGCAACAGAAGTGCCACCATGACCTAAAATGTCAATTTGATTTAGTGTCATTTGAGGAAAATTCTGTACAGTAGGAACACAAAACGTTGTAAAAGTCTGTTTTGAACCAAGCATTTCCACAGTGCATGTTGGAGAGACCTTTGGCACAGGACATGACTGTATTACCTGACAAAAGACCTTATCAAATAACAAACAGCCCTCAGGTTTTGCCATAATGTCTGGTTTGGCAGATGTATGCCCTTGTTCAGTCCAGCTACCACAGTACCCAAAATCTGCTGTAATCCTCCTCCTTTTGCTCCGGCTGTGTTCGGGGCTGGCTGATCTACAGCGCTTTTTGGGGTTTACTGCCGTTGCTGACTGTCGAGGGAGGGAGCGAGATCTACGTGACAACAGCATAGCACACTTCCAACCGTTGGTGGAACATGTGATAGCACGAAACCCTAAAAGGCTTTGTTGCTTTGATCTCTTTACTGCTTCTGCATTTGTCAAATCCACAGAGGGAAAAAGTGGGGTGGAGATAGAATCTGGGACAGACTGAGACACACTTTCTGCAGTGTCCATTTCACAAGTGTGTCCTTCCACAGCCTCCTCTGCGGTATACTGTTGAGGGCTGAGGACAGGAGGCTCCGAGTACAGGCAGGGCGGCTCCATAATGTAGGAGGAATAAGGGACTTGAGGGCTGAGCACTGGAGGCAGGGAGTACGGGTCAGGGGATGGGCAGGGGGAGAGGTCTTGAATATCAAACTGCTGGTTGGCTGAGTTGTGGTCTTGTGGTTCAACATCCAAAACAGGCATGGCTGGACTTAATACATGAGGATGGCTGTCAGAGAGCTGGCAGTCGCTGTTAGTAGTGAAAGCCTGGATGTCATCAGGTGGAGTGGCTAGTGGATTTGGGATGGTAAATTGAACTCCTTGTGATGGGCTGGCTGGGCCAGAGGAAAGAGGACCTCTAGGGGGGCTGGAGATGTGAATATTGAATGATAAACCTCTCTGCAGGGAATGAACAGCATGCTCCGTCTCAGCATCAGTGAGAGGCTCCAGCTCGCAGATGGGCAGAGGAGTTGGTGGTCTAGGAGGAGAACATTAAAAATACATTTAAAAACACAGAAAACCAATTGTGGTCCAGTGAAAAACAAAATTACAGCAATTTCACAACATTAAGCAACTGCTAGGTGTAAGGCTGCAACTAACGATTAACTAAATTATTTTCATTAATGATTAATCTGCATAATGTATTCTCAATTAATCGTTTGAAATAACTATTTTCTAGATTTTATAGACCAGTTTATTATGATTTAAAAACAGACAGAATTAGGAAAATTCCATCTGTGAGAGGCTGAAAACAGCTTTTTCTGCCATTTTTGCAAGACAAAAAGACTTAACAGTTAATGGATTATCAACATAGTTGGTGATTCTTTTTCTGTCGACCAACTAATGGTAGCAGCTCTAGCTCGGTTATTATCAAAACTCACCGGTTCAGTGCTTCTTCTGATTGTTCAGCTGGATTGGGGTTGAATCCTGGAAGCATTTCAGCCACGAGTTGGTCCACCACAGTGTAGTTAGAGGGATCCAGCGCAAACTCACGGTGCTGATCATACTGAATGTGCTGCGAGGGCCAACAAAGACAACCAGTCACAGATATATAATCCAAACATGAAGGTCAATAATTAGTTATGAGCCAACAAAAGTAATTCTTAAAGATTTCTACCTCCTCAAGATTAATGAAGGGTTGATGACAGCATTCACAGTAAGACACGTTCTTTTTGGGTGGCTGCCAAGGTGAAGGATTACAGCTGAGTGGGGTTTGCGATTTGTCCTGAATGCTGCCGTCAACTTTTTCCTTCTCCCTAGTTTACAAACAATGAACCACAATTATAATAAATCCTTCAGAATACTTTTGAAACAAAACAGTTAGCAAAACCATGGTCTGTATCCTTCAAATGATGGCAGTAAAACAAACCTTGTTTTATTTTCTCCTTGCTCGGCCTGCTTTTCAAACAGAGGAGCAGGACATTCAAAGGGACTAAATCGGCCAGAGTACCACAGAGTGGGTAAGGTCATCGATTGCATATGCAAGGGCTTGAATCTCCTGGTTAGACAACAAAAACAGCATCATTTAATACACAAAATGTAAATCAAATAAAAACCATGAGGTTTTACCACGATAAAAAAATTAAATAAAATACAATAACACTGGACATCCAAATGCAGGTTGAACAATATCGTCATTATATTTTCAAATTGAAAATATTTCAAGCCACACATCCGAGATGAACCCCAGCTAGACTAATATTCAAATTTCAGATGTCACAAGTTTTTTCTCAGCGATGGCCCACACACATTAGCCAGAGTACTTCAATTAACTGAATTGAGAGGGCGAATGAAAAGACCTGTTAGCACATAGAGGTCCCCTGCAGGAACGGGCAGTGGAGCTTGCAAAGCGAAGCATCGAATAGAAATCGTATCCGCTTGAGCTTTAGGCTCCTGCAGAGCTGCATCACTTGGGGGGGTGGCTTGTCACATTACATGATGGGACTCTTCAACAGGTTCAATTAAGAAAATCATCAGGGCTGAAATGCAACCTCCCCAACTTGCACCCAGTGGGGTAGGAAGGGCAGAAACACATGGACAGGTCACTGCCACTCATTGTTGTTTCCCTGTCATGCTTGAACTGCCAAAAAAGGATCTAATCTGATACTAAACAACCATTACATGAACCTGGGCAGGCCAAAGAACGCAATTTCCATTTGCCTTTTTAAAATGTTTTTCTTTATTACCTGGAATCAAAAATCTGATTAAAGCAGCTATAACCAATATTTTACACTAACCATGTTATTAAATGACAATGTGAGACTGATGTGACAATGTGAATGGGGTCGCTCATAGTGATTAACCTACAGAGAATTATCACCCGAATGTGCAGGTCCCCTCAGCAATATTGTAGAGCTGGGAAATGTATCGATATTACATCAATATATGATATGAGACTAGACATCGTCTTAGATTTTGGATATCATGATATAGTATAAATGTCTTTTCTTGGTTATAAAGGCTGCATTACAGTAAAAGTGATGTAATAAGTTACCTGAACTTACCAGGCTGTTCTATTATTTGCCTTTACACACTTTACTGATGATTATTTATCCAAAATCTCATTGTATAAATATTTATTTAAAAAAAAAAAAAAAAACAACTGCAGTAAATGAGGTATGAAACTCACCTGCTTGAGTCTTCAATTTTAAGAAAAGGAGACCTTAAAGGTGCAGCTGTAGACCAGGAGAAGTAAAGATAAACAGATAGATTATATAAGCACTTATACCGACAGAAACACAGTATTGTTGGGAAATAAACACATTAGGAGCATATATACATAAAACTAACCTTTGACAACATGAGCACCTTGTTGTTTGGGGCAAGTCTTCTGCATTAAGAAAAAAAGTTTAAAATAAGACTCATTACTTAAAGAGAAAAGGCTAATATTACTAACTCATTTATTAAAAATAATATTTTTATTTTTATATCTAGTGAAGTGAAAACGCATTCAGTCCAACATCTTACCTCCGGCCTCTTGTGTAAAGCACTGAAGCTCTCTCGTGTCAATTGTTTCAAATATATAAGAACATCTGATACTAGATTAAGGAACAATACAAGACATTCATACACTGTTGTGTGATTAAGAATGTGACATTTCTATGCTGGTTAACAGAATACCTCTTCAGCTAGTATCAGTAAGACACAGCAGCGCAGAACAAAACATAATCACTCACATGGTGCCATCTGCTGTGAGCAGAGGTTCACTGCACCACAGGTGTGAACACAAAAAAAGGCAGATAAGAGTTTGCATCAAATCATGTTATTAGTCAAAAGGATACCATCCACAAACACAATCTTCACTCCCCATGATCGGGCATTGTTCAAAACAGTGCACCCCTGCAGTCGTTCCTACAAGACAGATCCATCAGAATCAAGTCGAGATAACAAACCACGTCAGTCTTCAGTAGATCACCAATAATATCCACAAACAAAGCCCACAGATCGGCAAGATAAACCATAGTTTGGCAGCACTGACACTTACATTGTTGCGAATGGCTTTTTCAAGCAGAGCCTTTCCCCGACTTCCACAAGGCTGTAGAGAAAAATTAAAGCGTTAATAAAAAGTTGTAACATTTATAACTTTATTTTTTTTAAAGATTTTTTAAATAGTTATAATTAGCATTTTCATAATTTTCCATACACATATATAACAATTTACACTATTCACAACATCATATTAATTTGTATCAGGGCAGTAAAGAGCATCTTAGAAAACATTTGTTTTGCTTGCTTCTACAGCAAGAAATGTAAACAATAAATCCAACACAAATATATATGTTGAGGTATTTTCTCACCGAGACTGAAACTGATTCCTATGATGCCAAAATACATCAATAAGGAAAAAATTACAGACCATATAAACTAAATTTGAAAAAATCAGCTGTTTGGTGAATTTGACTTGACCTCAGTGATGTTTAACTTCCAACCTTTTGTGATTTTTCTGTTGCCAATTTCAATATTAAATTATAATAAATATTATAAGACAATTTATCAGTTAAGGAGGCCTGCGTGTACAGCAACAACACGAGACGATCAGTCTTTTCAATTAAAGAATACCATTGTAGACCATTATTATTACTATAAATAAATCATATTCTGTAAAGCAGATTCAGAACATTTTCAAATAATGTTTAATTCATTATAAATTATTCACATTGGACTAAAGAAAATGTACATTTATAACACCGGTGGAGGCAGTCTTCTTGTACATTTCACTAACTACCTCGCTATTTGGCACTCAATTAGTGCGATGAACATCGTTTTATCAGTGCTAATTATCACGCATTAGTAAACACCAGTTACGACCCAATGTTTGTTAGATGATTCGCTGTCATTGGCGATATTAAATACTGCTTTTGCAGGACGTGAACATTGTACTGATAAATTACAGCACATTCGCTCTTCAGGCCCGGTAAGCCAGTGCATTAAGTCACTATTGCTTGTAAACTGTAAGTTTTAAAACATGCGTGAGTGATGCTCAGTACCATTGGTCTAGGAGTTCCTGGTCGCCGTTTGTCACTGCTGAGAACGCTCTCTCGCTGCATTATAGGACTTTTGGCTTCTTCGCTAGTCCCGTTGGCCCCCGCTTTGGTATCTGTACACTTCTGCTCCTTCAGGCCCTCTTGGCTTCCAGTCACAACAAAGCTCACATCTTTGTGCAGAAAACCCTCGACCCTCTTCAGAAAAAGAACAAAAAATAGCATCAGCTCATCAGTTTCTGCTCAGAGACATCCATCATACCAGAATTTTATCTTTCCTTGTACAAAACTTCAACCTCAGTAAGTATACAATTGACCAAAAGAACAGTTTTTGTTAGTCAGTTTGGCTACTTTTTTAATGGATTGTCTGCTGAAATTATCAGAGACAATCTACAGACTAATTCATCAATCGCACAAACATTTTTCTTTGCTGTACAGAATTGAATTATACAATTAAGTACAGCAAGTAAAATAGAGTAAACAACATAAGCTCAGTCAGAAGCTAATCTTCAATCAGTGCTACATTCCATATGCCTTTTGGTTTGAGAGTTTGGATAACTTTATTTCAACTCAAAACTGAGCCAAACCTTACATTTTTCCTGCCACTGATCAGGGAAAAACATTAGATATTTTACTTTGAAAAACAAATCGGTGCAAATTGATGTCGTAGCCAAATTCTTGCATGATTAGTTTACACCTAAAATGTCATTGCCTCGATCAAAACCTGATAACAAATTATTGTTAATAAACAACAACAACAACAACCAGCAATGTTAACAGAATAGGATCCACAGGCACTCTGCCTTCCTCATCATACATGCTTACCCCTCCTAAAAGAGATACAGCCTCCAAAAGCAGGGCTGTAGGTCGTTTCTTCAAACTGTCCAGATAGAAGATCTTTCCCTGCAGCTTCTTCTGCCCAGGACACAGTGATCCCAGAAGGCCTTGCTCCTCTGCATACTGCTGGTGCTGCATGATCCTGGTGCAGTAAAGAAGCTTACAACTTTACAGAAAAACACCAGGATCCCACTTAAAAAAAGAAAACAAAGCAGTTAATTAAAGGCTATAGGTCTGAATACACATTTGAATGAGAGCTAATAAAAAAGAAGATCTCACATCAAGAGTCAAGTAGCAGTTATGCTAATAGCTGTTGTTCTAATAATGTTTAATAACTTTGTTTTGAAAATAAAGTGTCCAAAATTATTTGGGTAACTTAATAAAAAGGTATCCATGGTTTAAGTGAAAAAACAGCATTTCATTCCACCATCATACAAGATAGGTAGTTTAACAGTTAAATATCATGTGGTTTTTCTTAATGGTCAGTTTGAGGTAGTTAAAAAGTTAGTTTTAACAATGACTAGTTTGCTCAAAACAATTCGGCTGTAATTTTAAAACTTGCCATCAAAAAGTTCTGCCGAAAAAATACAATGTAGCGTTAATTTACTACCAAACTACTACAACAACGCAGTAGACGCATTATTGACTTAGCATTAGCTGACCCTAGCTAGCTTAGCTTTCCTCAACAACGCCTGGGCCCCAAAAAACGTTTAGGTAGTTTGTAATTAGGTTTAATAGTGTGTAAAAGGCGTTTTTCCCCGTCGTCGGGGCATAATTAAAGAAAGAAATAGTCAACTTACGTGTTGTTACTGTGCTGGAGAACTGCAATAAAGAAATAAAGCTATTTATTCACAAAAAGGTGCTCGAGGAGCAACCGCCGCTTTTTTAAAAACACTGGTGGAGACGTGAACGTAAAGTCAACGTCACATCCGAAATAGCGCTGCCTTCACGTGCTGCCTTCAAACTTCTGAATGACAGCACACATCTAAATTGTTTTTCAGCGATACAAATAGTAATGTTTTGTAATTTAGCAAGAAGGTAAATTAAATTGAAATGCAGTCTGCAGTAAGTAATCCTCTCGAGCATCAACGTACCTCTTTCTCAAAGTAGATGATTGCATTTAGAATTTTACGTAAGGTTCTGACAGTACCGTACATGCAGCACAAATGATGTCGTGGCAGCATATGATCTCTCTGCCACTTTGGAAAGGCAACATGAAACTTATTTCCTGTTTTCTGGAAATTATTTCTGGAAAAATAAAAAGTGTACTCACATACATTCATACATATAGGCTTTTTCTGTTTGGAAAATGAAAGACCACACACAATCGAAAGATGTATGATCAGTTTTCAGACTTAGTACAATTTTTGTAATTTATTTTCGATTATTCAGACACAGAGACGGTTTAAGAGTGAAACAAAATAGGTTGTACTTGTGAAAGTGTTTATGATAGATATGTATTAAAAGTATTACAAAAAATGTAATCTTGACCAGAAAAAAAATTGTCCAAAAACTTAAGCAATGTTTTACTTTTTTCAAAATAATCAATACAAAAGTATTAGTGCGCTTTTTCAAAAGGGGTCAAATTAACAAATATAATAATGCCCTTCCTACCCAGCAGGGGGCAATGTTACTGTAAATACAGTAATCTCAATTAGGAAACTACATTGACATTTTTAAACTTTAGAATTGCCTTCATACAGTTAACTGTAACCAACGTGTTAACATGGATTGAAAATATTAATTATTAGTGAAAAATTCAACATTCCACCCATTGAATGATTTAAAATGATACATACTATGTTTTATACTGTCATTACACCAACATTGTTAAATGTAAGACACAGACCACATGACGAATACCAATTCTTTATTCAAATCATGCACCTTGTCCATAAAAATATTTTTCACAAAACACTGGCACAGTGCAAAGGACTAGCCTTAATGACATTTCAATTTGAAAATCTGCAAACAAAAGTATGTATTAATGACAAGGAATACTTTATACCAGGCCTGGGGGAAAGACACAACAGGCCAGATGCACTGGTTATGTTTAATGTAAATTACACACATTAACGGACAAATGGGACAGAAATTGTAACAGCTTGCCAAACACTTCAAATGAACGATACATTTCAAAATCTGTCAAAACTTTAATGAACTTATTTTCTTTTCTCCAAAAACTACACAAAAACACTGTAAAATGACCAACTGAAAACAAACTCTCTTATTTATCTTTATGGCTGGGGAAAACAATCAATCCAAACCTGGTTTGGTAAAAAATAATACAATTTTGCATACTGAGAAAAAAACAATATTGCTCAAACCCCTGCATGGTAATAATACTAGACAGTCGGACTTAACTTCTGTTTTCAGTCCATAGTTGTGAGGACATTTTGTGAAAGTTAAAGTGATGCAGACTTGATAGAAAGCAGTACTTTGGCTGTTTAAGTAAGGCACCTTAGGTTACAGCATGGCAGCCTCTGCATATTCAGAGGGAATCAAAGACAGCACCAACATGTTCCTGCAAAAGGATTTGCATTGTTTAGACATAAAAACAAAATAAGTTGCAGTGTGAAATTCAGATCCACTCAGAACCCTTTATGACTCCATATTTGCTGCCGCTACTGGTGCTGCTGCCTCCGTCCACGCCTGCCTTGCTTGCGGTGTGTTTGGAGGCCTGCCGGTGTTTGCGTTCACGGTGAGGCTTACTGTGGTTAGTACTGTGGCTCTGTGGCTGGCTGTAGGCCTCCAGCTTGTTCTGAGGCGGACGGATATCCTTGAGAACACCTCTGGAAGCATCTCCCATCCCTGCCCTGCACAGGTTTTCATCATTATTGGTGTTTTGCTGACGCTCCTCTTGGGCAATGTTCACATGGTTTTGCCGGCATGCCATCTTTGCATTAGTGAGATCAGTAATGGGTAATGGCTGGTCGTGGAGCCCTTTAGATACCAGAATAGGCTTGATGGCGATGTTGTACCCAGGTGGAGCTGATGGTGCGTTCCAAGAAAAAGGGTAGCTGCTGTAATCCTCTCCGCTCAATCCCGCCTCATTAAGAGCTCCTTGTGCCCGCGTCAGCCCGTACAGCTCATCGTCAGGGAGCTGCACCCGGTGGGAGCGTACGATGTCACAGATGGTACCGATGCCCAGGTGAAGCATCTCCCATATATTGAGTGCCAGACAGAGCAGAGACACTGTGTACATGATGAGGAGGAAGATAGTTTTCTCCGTGGGCCGTGACACAAAGCAGTCCACTCTGTGAGGGCAGGGCAGGTCTGAGCACACGTAGGTGGGAGGAACAGCAAATCCATACAGGGCATACTGTCCACACAAGAAAACTACCTCCAGCACAGAGCGGGTCAGGAGCTGAAGCACATAAATGCGCATCAGTCCATCCTCTTTGATACGCTGGCGCCCATCATGGCGAACCTTGACCTTTGCACCACTGTTTACTTTCGCTGCTCCATCACCGTCACTCTCCACCTCTGCCATTTCATAGATCATCGGGTCTTCCTCTTGGTCATCCTCGGCCTCTTCAATGCCCCTATTCTGCTTTCTGCCTACAAGATAGGGCTTCTTTGGTTTCCTCCGCGAAAATCCACTCACTCCCCCGCTGTCTGCCTGCTCGTCCGCCCGAGCAATTTTGTTGACAGCGTAGCCCAGGTACATGAGTGAAGGTGTGGCCACCAGAATGATTTGGAAAACCCAGAAGCGGACGTGTGAGAGTGGAGCAAAGGCGTCGTAGCACACGTTCTCACAGCCCGGCTGGCCCGAGTTGCAGACAAACTTGCTCTGCTCATCGTAGTAGATGGACTCCCCTCCTACGGCTGTCAGCACGATACGGAAAACAATCAGGACAGTGAGCCAGATCTTGCCCACAAATGTAGAATGGTTGTGGATTTCTTCCAGCAAGCGAGTCAGGAAACTCCAACTCATGGTAGTGGCAGGAAACTACAGAGAGAGACAGCATACACCTCCTGTTACTCCCCTGTGGAGAGAAAATAAATGATTAAACTCTGTACTGCCCATATCAATACTCAAGATCGTTTAGTAAAAATATTTTTGCCTTTTAAAGAACAAGCTAAATATCTGCCCAGAAATACAGAACAGTGCATTTCTCCACATTAACAACACGTTTATCCTTGAATCTTTTAATAGCTATGCCCCACAGCTCATGTCTAAACATCCCCTTGGCATTAGTACACAAAGGGAAGAGTAATGACTACAATGGAATGTCTAACCATAATTGCTATTGTTAACTGATGGCCCCTGATAGGCATTTTGCATGAGGCTGTTAATACATCCAGATGTTCCATAGACTAAAAACCTGAAGAGGAATCAGCTATATTACTTTAAGTATCGTATATATTAAGTACTGACTGCATCAGCACTATGCAATTTAAAGATGTATATATTACTGAATTACAATGATACTCGATTTCATTATTTATAATAATGCGGGGAAATAATCAACATCAAGTAGTACGTATTATTTATTCACACTTTCTCTTAACTCTTTTGTAATTCTACTGTATTTTGAGTTACTGCTTTAGTAAATTAAAAGTGTAAGAGCTTTACTAACAGGTTTCTATCAGCTGTGGGTGTGAATTAACTTCAAACATAACCACTATTTTATATCTAATCTATGTGACATAAATTCACAGAGCAAACTCTTGAGAAAAGCCATTATCCATAATGGCACTGGCACATAATAAGTCATTGTTATCAGGCATTATAATGATGAATAAATATAATTATGAATACTAATGCGTGACATTAACCACTTCTTAACATTGCTCTCCCGTGATAGGAACTACAAGGGATTTGTGGATAATAAAGCGATTTTAGTTTTAAATCTGTTTTTACTCTTATATAGATTGTTTTTTTCAAATAATGCAGACAAAGGACAGCATGTTTATAATTAATGGATGGAACAGCACAACAACAGTATGGAATACCACATACTAGCTTTAAATCCGGCTAAGCTCCATGCTAACATGTTTCTTTGTGCTGTAATTAGCAAGACATGCTCTGAGGCAGTAGCACAATGCGTGGCTAGCTATCGGGCTACATAGAGAGGAAGCAGCACACACAAATGTCTGAAAAGGTGAAAAACATAGAATGATATCACTCTGGGTGATCGAAATTTGTGAATAAAGTATACTTTACTTTCTCAGTCGAATTTAGACTCAACTGCACTAGACCACCTCATACTGTACCTAACCCTGAACAATCTGTTTAACCTGCAGACATCCATCTGCCCAAAACCTACGCAGCAGACATCTTCAAGAGTTACTCATGCGAGAGGAAATCTAAAAGGTTCAGACTTCTGTGGGACAAACTCTGTCTACATGTGTATGAGTTCAGAGGGTTTCTTAGGATAGTAGTATATATTCCAACTATCGAGGCTCCTGCACGGTTGCTTGTAATAACATGCACTTGACATCCATCTTCCAACAGGGGACAGAGGCTGAGGCAAAAAAGGTCCGCTGAAAAAAGTTACAACCTTGAGGTTGTTCTGAGGCTGTCACTGTATGAACTGAAATCAATTATGTTATAACACTGTTTTGCGAAGAAGAAAAAAAAAAAAATAGGACTATTTTCAGTGTTTAGGATTTAAATGATAAAGTTATACTTCAATCCGCTTGCAGTTCTGATCTAAGTGTGATTACACAATTTGGCCAAATTAGGCCTTCTGGCTATTTCCATAGGTGTGCCTGACCATGTGAAAACGTAAAATGGGATTTGCTGTTATAAGTTGGATCCATATCACTGGGCAGATACACGTGTTCATTTTCACTTATGGAAACGGCCTTGCCGGAGGCCTGCGCTCTCCGAGTGGCCTTCTAGTTTCCTCTGTTTTATATCACTGTAAATTGAATACATTGTTGTAGGGCTGCCGCGATTAGTCGGCGTAATCGATGACGTCTACGCTGAAAATGAGTTGAGATCAATATTTTAGGAGAACGCATGTTTTTTTTTTTCTTCATCTTTTGTCCTTATAGCTGCTAAATACACTTATAAAGCTGTAAAGTTGTCTGCCTTTAACCTTAGACATTGCATTGAATAAGTATTTGAAGAAAAACTTTGCCGATTGTCAACCAGCTGTGTGTGACTGCATCGAGGGCAGTAAATGCAACGGAACCCAGTCTCCCTTCATGCCGCAGCGGCGCCCGGAGCTCCTGCTGCTCGGAACACACCAGCTAAGTCAGGTGGTCACCCGAGCTTATGTTGAGGCAAGAGCCCGACCGGACTATTGGTGTGTTCGGAGCGGGTGCTGTTCATCTGCATGTACTGCCCTCGATGCAGTCACACACAGCTGGTTTCCCTTCAAAAACGTATTCAGTGGAATTTATATCAACATGCAGCTGTGCACTTCATTATGTAAACCTTTGTTTTGTGCTGCATTATACAATGACTTACAGTTTGCCAAAAATGAAACGAACGACAGAATCTGTCAGAAGCTGAGATTTTAAACACTGAATAAATAGTAACTTAGGGTGTTTTTTCCCCATAAAGGTTAACTGTAGACCTTAATGTATTATGAATATTTAAAAGGCACTCTGTGGAGTTTTCTCTCTTTCTTAACCAAACAAAAGGTATGTGTACATTCAGTGTTACTCATAAAATGCATAGAGTGCAAATGAAATGGTCAATTGGATTTTTTGGAGGAAAAAAAAAATGTTTACATTAATCAATCGAAAATTGATCATTAGTGAGAGTCCTACTTTTTCTGTTATGGACTGTTGGTCTGACAAAACAAGACATTTGAATTTTGTAGACTAAACAATTACTTAAGTAAACAAAACCATAAACGAAAATGATAATAAATGTTAGTGGCTGCCCTCATTTATTTTGGTTACTCATTAGAAATTGAGAATTACTTATTTTCAAAAGTTGTTTTTCAGATGACTTTATTTTTCAGGATACAAAAATTCTGAAACCCCAGATTAAAATGTATTAATACAAGTGTTTATACAGGGCTCCCACATTTTTATTGATTCCATGCCACTGAAGAAATTCTCTCACTGACACTTCATTTATAATAGGCATACACTGTCACATTGAGTCAGTGTGACATTTTACTTAAAAAAAGAAACAAAAAAACTCCCATGAAACTAGGTCCAGCTGCTGTTAACATGCTTTATTATGTCTCACTCTGTGAAGAAAGACGTCCTGACTGTCTCATTAAGAGTCACATGCCCTCTAAAACTGCACATCTGGCCGTGTTGTGTAATGTACTATTTGGAGGCTCAGTAGCACAGCTATCTCCACCCAAACACAAGTCTTGTGGATGGCAAGAACCTGGGAACAATCCTTCACATTGCTCATTTTTAGCTCAGCTGATCAGCAAAGCAAATCATGCTGCTGCACAACACTATAGAGGAAAGCAGATTTAAGACATAAAATCAGGCATTTTATGTCAAAAGAATCCTATGTAACGCCTAACCTTCAAACACAAACAACTGCAATAATAAGATGAACATGAGTATAAATTATTACCTTTCAGTTCAGCCAGATTTTTATGATAAACAGATTATCCTCTCTTGTGAAACATGTATGCATTAAACTAGAGCCTGCTGTTAACACTTTCTAGCAAGTATTGATATAAAACCATCAAATGCAGTGGTAAGTGGACCAGAAAATGATCCCCACAGATATGTCTTTACCTAAAAGTGCTAGTTAAATCCTTTCATTCTTAGCAAAACACCTGCCTAGTCTCAAAATGTAGCACCAGCTCCACCGCCCAAGTTGCTAGTTGTGCCACATCGAATGCCTGAAGGTGATACATTGCATTTTCCCCAGATGTCTAACAGCCCCAGACCAACAGCCTCCAGTTTCCTACAGCGCCAGTAAAAAAACTATTTGTAGAGTGTTACTTTAAAGAGCAGCCAGCCTTGTACATGCCTATCTAAGAAGGCTTCAAGCTGTGAATGTGAAGGTTTGTGGTTTCCATCAAAGCAGTTAAAGTGATGCTCTACCCAAAATCTATCTTTTAAATATGAAACACTCACCCACTACTGACTCGAAAGGCAACTGTAAAAAGTTTGCAGTTTGCTGACAATACAATTTCTTTTTTTAAAAAGGTATGTTTTGGGGGTATTTTTTTCTTTATTAGAGACATACCACACAGTGGAAAACTGACAGGAAAAGGCATGCATCATACGCCGTGTCTGTGTGTTGCCCTTTACCCCTTCGGCCATCAAGATGACCTAAGAATGGACTTCCTGTGCATGAATCAGAGCATGGCTATGCATGCTACAACTTCCCCTCCGTTCATTTTGTGAGCAATCTACTCAAATGTGTCAAACCACACACAGAAGATGGTATGTGTATGTATGTACAACATAACTGGATCAAGACACAAGCCTCTGGCGTATAGAGCTAATTTGTCACGAAAAAGAAGCCAATGCGAGCTATCTTTCATAAAAAATCAATAATCCAGTTAAAAAGAGCTGGGAACCAGTATTCCTATAAGGACAGGATAATTAATGCCTCGTACAAAGGCATGTCAGTTGTTATTTTGCTCATAATAATGTTCTAAATGTCCTTACAGCACATGGTCCGATGAATTTTAATCATCATTCTATGTATTTTTGCATATTGAAGTCAATCTTATTACCTCTTCTTGTTTTATCCTTCCTGTCCTCCTCCTTTTCCCGGCCAGAATTCATAGAGATATTTCAAACTCCATGTGCCTGCAAAGCACAGATAACAAATACCCAGTTTTTATTTGACAATAGCATTGTTAGTTGACATTGTGATTTTCAATAGCACATGAATGTTTCTCGTTCATAAAGCTTTCACATTGTAACTATCTAGTTTGAAATCTAAAATGAATTTCATAGCTTATCTGTTCTTCTGATCACTAATCTTTTTTTTATTTTATTTACTGATGAAAAATATTAAAGATATAAAGGTTGCACAGCTTTTTCAAATCAAATACCTCGAAAAGAAAAGCATGCAAAACCCAGTCTATGGGAAAACCACAAGATGTTGTGCTGTAGGCTAAAAAATATTTAGCTTTAGCCAGCCGCTTTGAACTAATATATATATATATATATATATAGAATAGTCGACTAATCAATTGTACAGAAAATGTATCACCACATAATATTAAATGATAACAGATTTAGAGGTAATATCTCCTGAAAAATGACTCATACATTTTAGGCTTATTCAGATAATAATAAGAATTTCTGTGTTTTATATCATTAGTATATCAATAGTAATTTACTTAGCTAAAGTTAATTAAATATCTTTGAAAACAAAAACTTACACTAGCGTTAATACATTGTAATTGGGTTCCGGGACATTGGGAGGTCATTTTTCACTTTTCTTCTTACATATCATAGTCTAAACGACTAAGTTAATAAAATAAATTGCAGTTAGATTAATCGAAATTGAAAATAATAGCTCGTTGCACCTTCAACAGCACAACTGGAGGTAAATGAAGGGTTTGTAGCTAGGACCGTTAAGCTAACGTTAGAGAAAGACCCTCCAAAAGTTTCCTGAGAGGGTTGTTTCATTGTTTAACCTCAACAAAAACAAGTTGTATAATGCTTAATAGTGGCTATTGATAATTATGAGGTACATTTGTCACGTCACAGTAACTTAAAAAGCTTATAAAACATAACAGTTAAGCAAGTTAATCTCCAGGTATCGTAAGGAAACGTCACCTGCTAGCAAACATTAGTAACGTTAACATTACGTTAATTAACGAGCTAAATCTGCTAACGTAGCATGATCGTTGGTTTTTTAAAAGGCACACTGACCTGGATAATAGAAAGACAATCTCAGGGTATTTCTAGCACCTTACCTTTTCCCTATAGTCGTCCTAGTAATTTCTCCTCAAACATACTTTGACAGGTAAGAGGAGACGTAGCGAGTCCTACCTGGTGCTTCACACAGCATCCTCACCTTTTCACAAGCACATTTGGCGCCGCTCCCCTCCGTCAGTGAGCCGCTTCCACCTTAACACTTCACAAATCAACCGGAAAGAAACGCTACTTCTGTGCAGGGGAAATGAAATCTTCATCGCCGAATTGCAGCAAAGAGCACGACATGGACGTTCACTCGTAAAAATGTTCTCAAAGTTTTAAGTGAGTGAAGTTTTTTTACTGATTTGAGTATTAAATTGACTTTTTTTTATCACGGAGACTTGACTGGAGAGGGAGAGAGCTTGATAGTAAGAGCAGAGAGGAAGACAAATGGGCTGGAGCAAGGCAAGGAGGGGTCTATGTGTGCGTGTGTGTGTGTGTGTGTGTGTGCGCGTGCGTGCGTGCGTGCCTGTGTGAGAAAGTCAAGAATCTTGATGCAGTTTTCCTTATTGACGTTGATTTAAAAAAGAGTAACTCTCCATTCACCATTGTGCAAATTCATAACTTTCTGTACATAATTGTTACAAGATAATGTTTTCTACTGTCATGGCAAATACATGCAAACTATGACCTCCAGTCAATGGCACACCTCTGCATTAGTTTCTCACTTCCTCACTGATATGAATCAGCTTTTATAGCTGCAGTTGAATGCTAAAGAAGTCTCAATTGAAATACCTGTTCTCTCACTATGTAAAAACCTGCACAGGCACAGTCTATTATTCTGTCGCCACATATTTTCCAAGGTTATGACCGTTTTAGTTCATCTTTGTCTCTCTGTCATCGTGGAAGATTATCTTGTGACAAATTATGACACTGTCGTTCACTCAGCGTGAAGCAGAGATGTGAAAAATATGTTGTTGAACGTGTCGATAACCATGACTTTTCTGTATAGCGGTGCATTGCAAAGGTTCTGGTTTCCTCCAGTTCCTTCTAGTTCTGGCTGCACAGACGGTAGCCAGGGCTTTATGAAAAGGGCACGGACCAGAGATTTCAGACAACACATATATTTACCACACTGTTGTCTTTAAAAGGAGCCTGAGACTGAACAGACACCAACAGTTTGTTTCATCTTCTTCCATCAGACTTTGGATAGAAATCAGGAGCTTTTATTTCTTCTGCTATCAATTCTTCAACAAGCTTTAAGGGGCACTTCATGAATTTCACACATAAAGGTCAGTTTACTCGTCATGGAGAACACTACTCCGCTTGTAAAAACAGCTGTATAATGTCATTTGTAGTGCTGGTGGGAGCTTTCCAAAGCCCGAGAAAATAACCCAGATGATATGAACAGTTTAAAAGATAACGACAAATAAAAATATACCATTTAGTTGCATTGTGGGAATTATAGTGTGTTTTTTGACCCATACTATTGACCTTATGCGGGTCAGCAACAAGGAAGTGCTGAATAAATATCCCCAGGGAGTTTATCACTTTAGATTTGTTTACATTTATTTCCACCACTTGTATTTGCATTTTCTATGTACTTCTATTCTTGCACTATATGTTTGCTCCTTGTCTTGTATCTTGTATCTTGTTAACTGTTTGTGTATCTTATTGTTTGCACCTTATGTTCATTCGATCATTCTTTTGGTTTGCACCAGGGCAACACAATTTCCTTCCTCTGTGTACTGTACTGCACTGTAATAAAGATGGATGACAATAAAGTCTTTCTTATTTTTAGATTGTCTTTTTTAAACTGATATCTCTGGTGGATGCGGTAGTGTGTCTGGCCATAAGACCTCCTCGTAAATGTGGATGTGTTCGCAACTTGGGCTGTGGGAAACCGGTCCGTGACTTTTAACATGTCTTTATTATAGCTGGGATCAGCAACACAGATGTGGCACCGGAAATAGAAAGTCAAGGTCAGGATATCTCCACCTCTACTGTTTCAGTTTTTGTTTATTTGTCTCTCGCAAGACCCTTAACTTTATGTTAGTGTGATACTAAATTGCTGGAGTACGCCTTTAACAACATCATGAAGTACTTTTGCCAAAAACATTTGTTTCTCATCATTGCCCCACAAAATAAATTATTTTATAATATCCATCAATGCATGGCCTGTTTTTCCTCAACTGCTACAGCTGCAGCAGATAACTCACGAATACACAAAAGCTCCTCACAATGCAGGGAGGCTTATTTTGTGATATTTAACCTCCTCAAGGACAAGCAGATATAACTCAAACATTGTTCTTTCTGTGGCTGATGACCTACAAGCGAAGGAATCTCAGTTTTATCTCCACCGTTCATCTCAAGGACATAGACAAACGTCAGCTCATCCCACACTTTCCCTCTCCTTTGCATCTCCATTTGTTGCTAACTGACTGTTTCTGTCAGGGAGGGCCACTGCTCAAAGCTATTAGCCTGACTTTTGGCTGGCATTGTATTCTTAAACTATCAGCAGAAGAATCGAACACAGAGATGTGGAACGACACTAATCAGCCTGATAGCGTTTTGGCATAGGAAGTCCACATACTAATTCAGAGCGACCTCTTACAAGGCTCAAATCCCTTAATGGAGTTATCTTTCACCTCGGAAGGAGTAATTGAATGGAGAAAAAAAATCTATGAGAGTATCAATAAAAGCAATCATCGGATAGCCCTGCCAATTTAAAGGATTTTAACAGTTGACAGTCTTCTGCTCATGGTGGGGGGAAGGGCTGCATCAGCTGGTTTGTGGATATTGACGGGGAGGTACAACAGGAGTCATTGACGAGTTCAAGATTCTCAAATACGATTTGTCATCATTCTCCACGGAGTGATGTTAATTGGGTTTTCTATCAATTGAGTTATCTCTGGAGGTCATTGGAAATTGGGTTGAACAGCAAGTTATCTTTTGCCTATTTAGTCATAATAGTCACAGCATGTACTCCTTCCCTAACAATGTCAGCCTCTCTATGACCCAAATTGAATGATCAATTCTGTAAGAATCAATTGAGCTGAGAGTTGCAAAAGCCCAGAGCTAACAGAGAGCTTTTACAAAGGGTGATAGCTAAATCATATTGGAAAAAGAAAGCAATACATGAGAAAGAAAAGCAAAGTACAGTAGGGCTACAAGTGTATTATACAGTCAGCTTTTTGCTGGTGACGTTATCATTTGAAGCCCTGGACTGACAACAGAAAATATGATGGTAGACAACAACAATGACATAGAATCACCCGAGGGACGAAGTGACAGATTAAATCAGAGAGAAGGAATCAGATGTGGGGAGAGAACAATGTGAGATTGGACGCAAAGATGACACGTGGAATATCTTTATCTGATCTGACAGAAGTCAAGCTGGAGAGGAAGATGGGGGTTATCGGGGGAAGAGATAAAATACTGTAAGGATTAAGTGCAGAAGTAAGGCTATGGCTGGCACAAAATAGACTGAATTACATACGAGTAAGAAAGATGAATCAGCAAATTACTTGTCTGGCTTCAGCAGCTCGTCAAACTCACACAAACACCTCATGTCATCTCCGTCAGCACAGCCGTGAGCCTTTGCTGTCATATTCTCTGAGAGATGTTTTATGAATTCACATCAGCACTATTGTTTACGCCGAAGGAAGCCTGTTGTTGTCACACTGTTTTCTCATTAACCCAGTGCAACACAACTCTCTGCTACAGAATGCTTGGTATGTTGTAAGACCTGATGAAGGTCTGTTGCTGCACAGGACATCAGCAGTTTTGATAGATATGTTGACGTGGCGCCATCTTCTGGCCAAAACACGTTCTGCACACACTGTCAACTCGTGTTTCACAAACTTTTCGGCTTGCGACCTCTTGTCACAGGTTTATGACTTTCAAATGAGGGAAGTTCACTTCAAGGATTTTTAGAAGCAGAAAGGAGCAGAAAGTATTACATTTTACCTTTATGTTCTTGATTTTATTTAATTGCAGTGCTAAATTGTTCTAAATTAGATTTTCTCATATATGACATGTTACTTTGTTTTGACACAGTTTATAAAACATCAATATGATGTATCAGACTTTATCTGGAAAGGAAACTAGTGTCTGTGGACTATATCCCTCGACTTTCTCTAGTTTTGATACACATTTTTGGTAAAAGTTTATAGGATTTTCTCGCACTCATAAAATATTCTTTTCATTATTCTCTTCCCTTGTTATTTCTGTTAAAAGAATATTTTAGCATTGTACTCCTATAACATTGTTGAACATGCAATAGACATTTTAAAGGAAATCAAAATCAAATCATTGCAACCAGAGATATCGTCTTTTTTCTTCCACACATTCTCCCTCCTTGTCAAAACCTGGTGTCTACATTACCCACAATGCAAGTCAACCGACAGAAGTTCTGTCGGAAATTCAAGGCCGTTATGCGAGTAGCGGCGACGGCAAATGTCTGGTAACGTCCCTTAATTTTAACTCCACACCAACACGTTATTTTCATTTTCAAACTTGTAGTCTTCAGTGGCAATCGACGCTGACTCGAGTGACGTCACTTGAGGCACTTTTACAGATTTCGCGTAGCTCCCTCTGGAGCCAGATATATATATATATATATATATATATAGATAGATAGATAGATAGATAGATAGATACTTTATTGATACCGAGGAAAAGGTAGTAGTACCCCCCAAGACCTGTAAACAGACTTTGATGTGTAAAATTGGTGGACTTCCCCTTTAATTTAGCCATGTGTCCCATGAAGGACACTATGTCCTGGCCATGCTGGAGGCACATGTTTATCCATCTCATCTCTAATGTCTTCTCATATCCCCTCCAGTGATTCTGTCTTTCCTCTCCTCCTTCCACACTGCTGACTCTCTTTCTACTGATCTTGCCGCGTCCTCTTCTCTGTCTGCACTCGCCTCTAATCCTGCCCTTCTGTCTTCACTTTGTCCTTTGGCTGTCTAAAGTCCTGTAAGTTGAGAAAGTGGTTCGGATGACTCCTCTCTCTCTGTGTCTCTTCTGTCCTCCCTATCTCTGCTGCTAAATCAACATGTCAAATCATTTGAGCGGAGGCATGGCGTCATGTGAGGCTTCTTCTCCTTGTCCCTTCTCCCTAAATCACTCCCCCATCCCGTTCTAATTTCTTCGACACCAGCTTCACATTGTCTCTCCCAAAACAATAACATAAAACCATCAACAAATAGTTCATCTCTATTTGATCCCTTGCAGAATTCTCAACCCAAACTGGTTTGGGAATCCCACTAAACAATGTCAAGTTAAGGTCCATTAGCTGTATGGGATATTTTTTGAGGGTATCACACGATTTGCTTGATTCGAAACAATTCATCAATTAATTGTTTTGGCTTTTAAAAAAATAAATCTTCAAATGTCTTGCATTTTCCAACCAAACAGTCCAAAGCCCAAATATTTTCACCTTATAATGATATAAAACAGAGAAAAGCAGCAGATATTAACAATTGAGAAGCAACTAGATTTTTTTTTTGCCATTTTTGCTTTAAAAAATAACTTTACTGATTAATCGATGATCAAATTAGTTGTCGATTACTTTTTCTGTCAATTGACTAATCTACACATATAGCCAATATGTAATTCCTATTCTAAAAAATATGTATTAAAATGTTATATACGGGCAGTTATCATTGATATTTATACAATACATATTATTATATTTATTTTATTTAAAATAAATTATACTCCTCCATTAAAATGTATTTCTGTGAAAACTGGCAAACTCATCATGTGTGATGGAAAGCTCCAGAACAACTAAATGGACCTCACCTTTGGTGGAATAGTTTTGTCCATATGATTCTAAAAAAGGAGCTGATAAGTTATGACGAGCTCAATTGATCCTTAAAGCTAGATTGGAGAAACCAGCAAGAGTAAACTATATATTTAAAATGATCCGACTGAAAAAGCCCAGCATAATGTTGCCAACTCTTTTCCTGTGAAAGTATCGAGCAGCACTAGCTCCAAAAGTCTCTGTGAGTGCACGTGCAAAGTGCGCGCAGGCAAACATGAGTTAGACAGGTAGGTAGACAAGCAGGAGTTATTACAGTCCTGCGATAGCCAAAGACTTTGGAGTTTTTGTCAGAGCATTTGATTTATTGATTGCTGTCGATATGTAAAGAGTATTTCAACGAATATAACAAAACCCACCACCTGCCCCAGCTTTAAGAGGGAACTACAAGTTTATAGTCGCGGCTGTGAAACACACAACAGAAACAGATTAATCAGATAATGGCTTTATATTCCTGTTACACTGATGAATCACACACATAAATGATTTTCGATTAAAAACACAAACACAGTATACAGCAAACCACAAAGAAATTTAAAAAGTAGCATATTAGTCGAGCAGAATCCTAACTACACATACTTTTATTTGGTTGTTGTGAAGCCATAATACCATTTTAAAGTTTCATTTAAAAAAGCAAACAAAAAAAAACTCTTTAGTTTGGTGATCTGGTGTCGAATCACATCCCTGAAAATGTCAAATGTAAAGTTTTTCTTTATGTTTAACCTTCATATCAAGTATACAGTATAATTATTGCACAAAACTCCATGGAAGTTTTACAGGTACACAGAAAGTTAAAGTAAATTAAAGTACTTCCTGGTACAGTTTTAATAACCTTAGCATCATAAGGAGTAAAGCTGACAGAACTTTAGTCTCCTAATCACAAAGCATTAATGGATTAAGTTTTGATCTCGAAGAATCTCAGGATCACTCTCCCGCTGCGTAGATTACTTCTCACAAACATATTTTTGAATCATAAGTTAACATTTTGTTCTTAGATCAGCAAATAAATATATTTTTCTAAACATATATTACTATGTTTGCTTGTTAACGCTCTCTTCTCTACTCCCTGAGAAACTAAAACACTGAAAAGGAAATTCCCAGCACTTCTATAGCATATTGTTGTTTTTCAAGGCTAGAAGTATATTTCATCAATCAACAAGCTTAATATATACTTATCTGTTTGACTGCTTTTCATCAGCACCCAAACCTTCTTATTGTTAACTGCAATGGCTTGAAAAGATGTTCAGTATGTAGATATGGATTAAAAAAATGCAAATATACACTCAATAATTCATACTACCTCTGGCCTAAAGTTACCAGACAGGACCAATGTCAGTGAGTGTTGACGTGTGTGTACTGTATACTAACATGGAAACCTTTAGCAGGCTGCAAAAATCAGCAAATGCACAGTATACAAGTATTAATGTCCCTGTAAACCACCTCTATGTAAGTGCTCCGTATTGATGTTTTAAAATATATTGTCCAGTCCCTGTCATGGATTCAGTGAGGCAGAATGAGGTTACATGTTGAGTTGAATATGCAAATAAGAAGAAGTTAATTATCACTAACTCAGAACACTATAGTTTACTGGGAATAAATTCAAAAGGAGGCTTTTTTTCCCCGAGGCTATAAATCCTCCTCAACCTAAACAAATACCCTTTTGTTAACACTAATATTCACTGTGTGTATTAATAGGGTGCAAGTACAGTACAGTGAGTGCTAGCTAATAAATACACAAATCAAATGTAAAATCTTCAGTTGTTACTTTGCATCACACTTTCTTTTCCTTGTTTCAGAGTCACAGGGTATATTGTCGGGCCAAAGTGCAGGCGTATGGCTACAACGTTCCCTTTGGCTCTCATGCTGGTGTAGAATACCATTGTATAATCAAGCCCTAGATTAGGTATCAGTACTGAGTGGCAGATAGAGCACAGGTACTGTGCATGAGTCTCTGTTACCTTATCCCTGCTGTATGCCGTCCTTGTCCCTGCCTGACACGACATGTGTGGTCTTTTGTCCCAGGTAGTGCTACAACACCTGATCCTACTTATGTGTCCATCGTCGAGGTCCTTGAATGCAGTGTTAAGTGTTTTAAAAATAAGCTTGTCAACACTACAGAACCCACAAGGGCGGAGTAGACGTTGCTCGTGGTCACTAAAATCTCCAGGACTGCTCAAAAATGTCAGAGACAGTGAGACAGTCCAACATAAACTAAATAACATTCGTATTAATGGAGATGATGTGTTGGATTAGGCTCACTCCAGAGCAACTGTGGCTTTAAGATCTTCAGTATTTTGATCAGACTCATAACTTAGAGCGTCATCGATACTGCTTGTCTCCATTATTTCTCACTTAAAACCCATTAATAACGATGGCAATAGGCTTTTATACGAGGCTAGCATTAAAGGAATAGTTCGACATTTTGGTGAATCCGCCTTTCTGATCCTCTAAAAGTTACTAATTAACATGTTATATGTAATTTGTTCAAACCGTACAAAAAAAGAACCCCCCACAAAATGGTTGATTGACGTTTATTACTATTTGTTTTTTGTACGGATTTAAACAATTAGATATAATGTGTTAAATATTCATCTTTTAATGTGCTTGAAGGCAGATTTTGTTACCTTTGACAGAGCCAGGCTAACTGTTTCCCCTTGTTTTCATTCTTTACGCTAAGCTAAGCTAACTGGCTGTTGACACTAGCTACATATTTACTCTACAGACATCATAGTGGCATCGATTTTTAAAAATATAACTTTCCAAAAGAAAGTGAATTCCAAAATGTATTTCCAAAAATCTCGAACTACTCCTCTAAAAAAAAACGGTGATTCAAATAGATGCACAGTATTTGGTTAGATCTTTACAAGTTGTACAAAGTGTGGCTGCGGTAAAATCATGCATATTCTGCTGCTCACCAGGACTGGGTTGGTTCATCTTTGCTATATTTGCCCCCCTCATTCACTTTCACACACACACCACACATACACACACACACACAGACGCATCTCATCTCTCCTCTATTATTTTCTTCAGGCAGTCCACTATGTCCTCGCCGTTGACCCAAGGAACGATGTTTGCCTTGAACTTGGCGGCCTGGGACTGCTGCCTCTCCAGCAGCAGCCTGTGCATGGGGAAGTCCCTCCTGGGGAAGGCCGTGTCCCGGGGCCCCAGAGCCAGAGAGGGACAGATATCATTGGCCCCATCTCCGATGTAGAATACCTTCTGGAAGGGGGCGCCGCCACGCTCCTTTTGCCGCCCCGCCAGATACTCCCGAAGGATCACCTGCTTGCACATGTTTTCAGGACAACAGGAGCACGAGTGGGCGTGGAAAGGGAGCAGCTCAAGACAGCCAGTCGCATCAAAACTTGCCGGGTTTGTGAAAATCTTCCGGAAAAGGTGGCGCACACCAGCGCACTCCAGCCACGTCTCAATGAAGTACATGTTGGCGTCGGAGACCACCGCCAGCTCAAAGTCCTGCTGGTGGCTGTGCAGATACTTGAAGAGGTTGAGGAGGCCGGGCGTGGGCGGGATCTTCTCCACCGCTGAATGGATGGAGTCCTCGGACACGCCCTGCTCCGCCATGTAGACCAAGACCTTCTGCATGTGCTCGTTGTAGTGCCCCTCCCTGTAGCTGTTTCTCAGCCAGTCAGGAAGGTGTTGGCCAGGCAGCGCACGCACCACAGCATCATCGCTGCTCTCATTGATGATGGTCTCATCAAAGTCGAACAACACCAAAAAGCGCTGATGCTGTGGCGCTGCATGGGTTAGGTTTGGTGGAGCTGTCATCTTTGGTGTGTGGAGGAAATGGTGAGTGGTCCCTCTCTAAGTAAAAGAGATCAAAAATGGTCGGTAAGTTTGTTGTTTTTCTTTGTCAAGGGCAACAGACATCATTACACCCTATTCTAAAATGAATTGTTAATAGCATGGAATTCACAGTATGACGTCACACTGTTCAATTAAACTGCAACACTAGATGTATAAATGCTCTTAATTAGGCTATAAGCTGTAGGGGGAACACATGTTTACAAGGGGAAAGGAATGGAGCAGAGTTTAAATTAAACACAACACATAAACAGGATGTTCACCACACTTAGCGAAAGAGCACAACCTCGAGGTAGCCCGTGTTCTTTTTTAGGGAATATCAGACTGTCTTTCTTGAAATGACTACAGCATCTGATATGCAGACATTCCTTCATTCCTTTAGGATTAGGGAATAACACTTTATTTATACATGCCTGATTTCGGATCAGGGCCAATTCCATATTTACAAAGCAGATATATTTGCAGCACAAGGCTCTCACTGTTGCAGGCATGTGGTAACTTGAGTGAAGACAGAGATGTTATGTCACAGCATACCTTTGCCATATTTGGAACAAATATGAGCGGCGACGATAAACCAGCAGTCCAGCAGAGGCATGGACTAGAACTCAATTACTGTACAATTAAGAACTGGTTTTGAGGTATGTACATGTGCATGCTCTTTTATACTTCCACTACACAACATTTCATGACATTGACTATTCTGTGTCCGTCCCAGGGGAGAGTGCACACGTCCCTCTGAGTGGATTAACATAGGATTGCTATTGTAATGACAAAATACCAAAAAGGAAGGACAAGTTGGTGTTTGCATGACAGTTAAGGTGTGACTCCTCACAGGCCTGGCCTCTCCTCACAATACAACAAGAGATCCATGATTTTTCTCATTGCCAACGACCGCTTCACAACTCAATTGTTGTGGATGTGGGAACTTCAAACAAAGGTTTCACTCGGGGATTTGTTAATCGATGTAAAATAGTTTCTCTCACATGCACATACTGTAGCGAGGCAGACAATGAAATCAGGATACACAAAGACAATATCAAGTTTTAATAAAAAAACTACAACTTCCTCCAAACAATGTTGTGCTGAACTTGAGATCAAACTGAAGACCAGAATCTTTGACTTTTTGACATCTGTTTTACTATATAAAAATGATTGTGGCGTAAATATTATTCATTTTAGAGTGAACAAATTGGCAAGGACTAGAATGACGGCAGTGACTACATCCCAGCTGCTCACTGCCAGCTGGGAAGATGGCCTGAGCTCATTTATCTACTTTTACTGTTTCCTGTGGTTTAAAAATCAATGTGATGGTCCAACACAGAGTTTGCCAGATAAACAATGTAGTAGCTAAATCCGATGATAATGGAGATTAAAAAAAAAAAAAAAAAAAAAGCAACACCAGATAAGCTGGTCCTGCTAAAAGAGTAGATTAGCAGCTAGCTTAGTTTAGTTGTTAAATGACATAAAAGGAATGTTTGACAGCTCATATATCTGACACACAGTCTGGCTAAAAGGTTTTTTCAATTCAAAAACTTTTTATGTTATGCTGTACTCGTTATGCTGCTCTCTGCCTTTGTAAGCCAGTACCGTTATGTATATTTAATTTAGTAGCTTTCACATATAAAACGCCTCATCATCTTGTAGAATAAGATGTATTGTTATATATTACACTACCTAACTATATATAAAGTAGTTCAAATGAACTCCACCTCAACCAGCTACAACATATTCACACATCAGTAATTAGCATTAGTAATAATGGTATAATAATATTCTGCATAATGAGTAGGTCTACTTCACAAACTGTGAATTATGAGTCAAGGGGTCTAATAACTTCTTTCACTATTACAAACAGGAAGTTGTCTGTGACTGACAAGCCACTTCTATTATGATGTAGACTACAGTACAAAAATGGCTTACATTTACAGATATATTCAGAGGAATAAAACACAATGTAATCAGGAACACACTACACTACACTACATGCCTCGAGAAGCCTAACATTTACCTTAATAATCACAACCTTAAAGATAGTGAAACTTGGTGTCCGATGATTGAATTGACCACTCCGAGTACACCACACAAATCAACCAGCACTTGTTTTATATAAAGAATGTTTCTTTACGTTTCATTTAAATGTTTTTATATCCAGTATATCACATAAGTGAAACCTCATTCTATGTATGTTAATATGTTGTGGGTTTGCATTGACGCTTGGCCTGACGTGATGAAATGCATGCATAGCGTTGTTTGTGACAATGTCAGCTCACTGACTATGTAACAACATCAGATCAGCTGCTCAGTAATGTAAATGTCCTGTACCCTGCAGTTCGGCTGCAGCGACGCATTGTGCCAAGTGAGCGTCCTGCTTTCACACAGCGGCTACATTAGTAACAGGGCTTGTTTATACACTAAGCTATCTAATTTTAACCCGGGAGCAGCTATTCCTGTAGGAGAGGTTACCACTGAAAGTCATTTTCGCGACTCTATGAGGAGTCTAACAGCCGGGGTTATGATGTCCGAGCGGCAAAACATTCAAAGGCAAGTGCAAACAGTAAAACCACACACAGATAAATAAAATAAAATAAAAGACAGAACAAAAATAATTGCAGAATAAGACAGAAATGCAGGCCTACCGGCGGTGGGCATATGAGCTGGGATGGTCGGCTATGTGCCCGGCTCCGGCGACCGCATCCCAGTGACGCGGCAAGATTCTTTAAAGGAGACTCCCACAGCAGCACAGAGGGTATTCCCATTTAAGGCCACTGTGTCAAGCTAGCGAGCGTCAACACCACACTTCCGACGTAACCTTTCAAGTTAAAAGCCCAAGAGAGTAGCACTCTTTGAAAGTAAAAGGGCTTATTATGCAGAATGGCGCGTTTCAGAAGGATCATTTCGAGCTATTATAATCGCTGGATTATAATTAGTGATGCATTTTGGATATCATTTAAATGTAGCAGGTGGTCATTGTGGGGCCTTTTTTTCTCCGTCTGACGCAGGAGGATGGACTTCCTGACAACCAAGAAGAAAAAAAACATTTCAAATTATTAATTTAATAAGCTTCCGAACTACCTCACAACTCTTCAAAGTATTGTATTCCACTTGGAGATTGTAAAGCTTTATTATCTGATGTTTAAAATAAAATTAAAAAAATATTATTGTAAGTATTTTTATTATCTGATGTATGTTTTTTTATTTATGATTATTGTAACCATTTCTTATTTCCTTGTTTATTGCGCAGTTTTGTGTCTGTTTTGTAAATGTTTCTTGCTCTCGGGTCTCTCTTGGAAAAAAGATCTTAATCTCAATGAAACTGCCTGATAAAATAAAGAAAAACACGTAAAGATATAGACTTCAGTTGAATGTATATTCTGTTCTATATTGTCCGGACTTTAGTCAACTTGTGTACCTCAAAACCTTGAATAATATATATATATATATATATATTTTTTTTTGCAAACAAGAAGTCTATATGTTGTTTCTCACTGGGCACTTTTTCAGCTAAACTTCCCCCCTGTAATTGGACACCATAATTCAGTTACAGTCATATAACCGCCATACTGTACATTGCTGAGTATTGTCTGGTGGATTTACATTCAAAGTGCAACTCAAACTGGTACAGTAGCAACAATATCAACAGCCTACTAATAACAGACTTACTTGACAATCAAACATCTTTTAGACTGCGGTAGAAACACTTGTTGCAGTTAAAGTTGTCACTTTGCCGTCCGCTGGAAATGTCCATTTAAAAATAAATGGAGGTATTTGTCTTGGAGTCAGCAGCAGCAGCAGCTCCGTGTATAAGGCTGCAGATAGTTGAGGATTAAACAAAGGACACTTTCCAAAGACTGTGTAAAGTATCTGCTGTACAAAGGGCTGGACATGCAGTTAGTGAGCTGAGGACAAGATAAACGTGCTGACTTAAATAAAAAAAAGGGGGTTATAAGCACATTGTTATCACTATATAAAAACACCTCAGCACTCTCCACATTTGCACCCTTCACGATTCATTACAAATAAAGTGTGTTTATTTGCAGTGTATGTTTACCGACGGTTGTCAGTGTGTTTGACATCGTAATAATTAATAATAATTCATTAATATAGCAATTATAAATATTGAACTATTTATCGTTTTAATAAAGTACATTTAGGTACAAAAAGACATACATTCAAGTCAAATATTTTGACTGTTAAAAGACCAACGGAGCACAGAACATGTGGCATTTCATTTGACATTCAAATGGGCCGTGCGGGCTGGAATGGTTTGCCTTCATTTCAACAATAACTGTGAAGAGACCAATCAATCCTCAAACCAAATGAATTAGCTGGACGAGAATTCACAGAATTATTTTTAGGAAGTTGTGTCGTGAAGCAAAGATTAAGCTCAACCACTGGTCATCAAAAATCCCACATCAGTCATCCATGGTCATGAGACGGCCATGAGAACTTCCTCACATGTCTCCGAGACAGAACAGGAAGCTGAACTTAAAGGAAACTTGAGGTGAAGAAAAGCTGTGCATTTACAAAAATGACCAGATGACGACCTCTGCTGGTCGCCATGCATGTCTAACAACATCAGTCAACCAAATCAAAATTGGTTCTAGGTCTGGGCTACTGTTTCTTCACATGACAATTAATAAAATACAGTACAAATGGTACATTATATGTTACTTTAATCACGCTGTGATCACATCTGTGGTTTGTATTCTTCGCTTTATTTAGATTGATGATAGACAATCACAGGGATAAACGTAATCCCCATTACATGATGAAATGATTAATTTGCCAGTTTAGAGGAACATCATGCAATAACACTTTAATAATGCAGACAGGTTAGTGCCATTTAACACAGAAGGCAAGTGTGTATAAAAATGAAAAAAAAAAAAAAAAAAAAAAGGCAGCGCTGTTTGAACACCATCATGAATGCAGTGACACATCAAATCTTTCACTTATTGAGACTTAAAGATGGTTTGTAGTTAAACATGGTTAACAACATGGAGAGATTACAAGGCTCACGCACACAGCATCATCATAATCACATTTATTATGTTGCAAATCTAAGGTTTTTTTACACGTTTAAAAGAGTGATGAAGCGTGCTAGAATCTTTAAACGGTCATTATTATCATGAGTTTTTACAAATTCATTTTAATAGCTATATTAATGTTTTGGAATTATATAACTGAACAAATGTGATTAGAAAACATTCGTCAAACTTACGAGGCTAAATTGTAATAATGATGTTTTACATTTGACAAGGCAGGCTGCAGTACATTTTGTTCTGAGGCAACATTGTGAAAAGTATTTTTAAATTATTTATTTTAAAAAAGGCACAATTTCACCACTAGATGTCCATCGCTGCATGAGAGAATACTGTTTCAATTTGTGTATAATGTTATCAAATTATTATGGGAAACATGACACTTTCCTCCCATTTTTGAAGGTTACATTTAGGTACGGAAGCATAATGTAGTTAGTTTTGTAGCTACATGTCCTGGCTGTCACGGCAATCATGTTAAACGTGTCAAATCTTATAGCATTACAGCAATAAAGGCAAAGAGGATTTAGCAGTGTTTGTTTTAAATTCACCAATTGCTCTTTAACATCTGGAGAACAATCTGCTCAGATCGACGCAGCATGCTCATAAAAGCCCTCTATTATTCGGTTCAGGGGTCACATTGTAACATTTTGGGTAGAGCAACATGCCAAAAATAAGTTTAAAAAAAGGAGAAGAAATCTGACGCACTGGGATTGTTGAACTTTTGAACACATATTCACTATGAGCCAACTCCAGTTCCCACTCAAAATCCACATCAGATATTACTTGACACCAGGAGAAGGAAACCTGGCCAAACTTAACAATACAAAAAAAATGTCACAAATGTAAATAGCATAAAGAATTATCGGTGAAACTTTGTTACAAGTGCTTTTTTTTTTTGTCCTTCTTCTCCAAAACAAGGCATGCAGGAGAGGGAGAGTTTTGAGAGAGTTCGGCCACAGAGCGAGACAGAGAGCAGGACTGAGAGGGTGGAGAGAAGAATGTGAGCAGCTGCTCGGGTGGAGATGGAAGGAAAACTCCGTCTCTTGTGCGTCGGTAGCGTCTTCTGCGTCACAGCATTGAATTACACCCACAGCTGGACAAAACATCTGAACTACAGAGCCCACTATTTGAGGTCATACATTCAAAAAGGAACACATACGCAAGCATTGAAAAAAAAAAAAAGAAAAAAAAGAAAAAAATCACAAAAATGATTACTGTGAAGAACATTGAAGCTTAATAATCCATCACTATACTGTAGGAGCTAAATTAATATTGAGCACAGAAATACTAAGTATTAAATGCAAAGCATCAGACCAGTTTTTCTTTTGTATGTGTGTGTATATATATATATATGAATGACTAAGGGACACATACTGTACTGTAGTTCTGTAAACTTGACACTAATTTTTGATTTTCAAGAGGCAATGCAGGATTTAAGAAAGCAGCTAAATCAATCGAGACGAGAAAACCTGCCTTCGCACGGCTTGCCAAACAGTTTTATCTCGCGTCCAGTGCCAATGCAAGGAAGTCCCGCTAATTGTTATTCACAGTCGGCTTGACGGCAGTGGTGAAAGCTGGCTTTAAAGTCGCCACAAATATGTGAGAGAAATATGACAAGTTAGACAATACAATACTGACCTGGGCTTTCCAAAGAGACACTATTGTCTTACAACATTCATCAAAGAGGAATTGGAGTAGTGCATCACAACCCATGAAAGACCACTACTGTTCCCAACAAGTCTCACACTAATATTTACTGATATGACAGGCTTGGCAAGTTTGATTAAAGTTACCAATTTCTTCATCAAATTAATAAATTGCAACAGGATCCAAGAAATTTACCGAAACTCAGTAATATATTCTGATTACATTACAAGTTAGGGAAGAAAAGTTTGGTTAGTATGCTGACTAATCATTTTCCGCTTTTCAAAAAATCTAAATGTGTCAAAATCCTATGAATGACATAATGATGTTCTTCTTCCTACAGTTCAGAATAAAGTGTCTTGCATTGGCTCCCAAATTACTAGGATCTTTGCTACACAATTAAGCATATCATTGAATAATAATAATTTTTTGGTTGTCATTTAAAATGGTTACTATATCCGTCGTCACCTCATTTGAGATTTGTATGAACAATATACAAGCCAGCTGTGTTTTTACAGTATACAAAAGGTTTCCACTTGCATGCTGCAATGTAGTGAAGCGTATATAATGTTGGCTACAGTGCATGATGGGTAATCTGAATCCTGACTGAGTCCAACTTTTTCCATTTTTTTTTTAACTCATAAATCAATTATAGGGCCTTTTTGGGATTATTTCTTAGAAATTTCATATATACCGGCTGTTTTTGAATTATTATTTTTTTGTTTTACAAATATTTGCACTGTCGCTGAGCTGTTGTCATGGGGACCTAAAGTTTTGCAGCCACACCCCTTCATTTTGTAATTTTTAACAATAATGTAATCAGAATACATTATTCCTCCGTAATGTAAAATAGTTACTTTTTATTTAAACACAAGTTTTCCCGACATAGATACTACACTATAGACATATTGCACGACAAAATCTCATTACACATTTGAGAACATGACAAAGTCAAAGAATTCATGGCATCTTGCTTTTTCTTCTCTTTTTGACAAGTGAAGTATTAGGAAACTCGTTCAGGAAGTGCTTGAAAATATCATTCAAATAAACACTCTTACTCAATCTTCGGCTTTGACTTCCTCCGTGGTCTCTTCCTTCTTCACGTTGACGGCAGCTTCAGTTTTTTCCACATTTTCTACCGGCTCAGGGTTGGACTTTGGCTTCTCTTCCTCCTTCTTCGCTTCAGGGAGAAGGATGACTTTCCCGATGTTTTGGCGTTCGTGCATGCGCTTCATGGCATCAGTCACCTGACAGAAGACAGAGGAGCAGAATGGATGTGCAATATGTGTTTATTTCCCTCCCATTTTTTGGGTTAGTTTGCACTAATTTAATTAGCGTTTAAAACATTTTTAATGCTTAGTTTTAAGTTATGCATTTTTTTTTACCATCTTGCTTTTTTAACACCATGTTGGAAATATGCATTATATTCTGGATTTAATGTGTCCATAAAAAAAATCTAACCCATCAAAAAAACAACAACAGACCAGAATATGTTTCCTTGGTAAATAAAAGTTGGAAGATAATTTCCTACAGACAATATTAATTGCACCATTTCTGTAACGACTACATGAGCATACGCTCTCCATCAGCCAAAATGATGAGGAGGATAAATTAACACAATGATCTACATTAGTCACCTGCGCCCCCCATTATTACCCGCCTCATCTCGTGTCTGCTTCATGCTTGTAAACACAAAAGCCACACTCATGTGTATCCTTAAATCCAGCCAGAGAAACTTGAAACATGGAGATATCCTCGCAAGTAGTGGATGCCACGGCAACAATTTAGACCGTCACATAGCAACGGCCCTCAAGTACCAAATCATCTGATGTGGGGGTGGTGGGGGGGGGGGGTTGAGGTTATCTCGCCTGCCACACACGAGATGAAAAAGAGGAAAACACCAGAAGGTTGTGACACAGAAGGAGCTTCAGCGGCGCTGCTCCTGTGTGATGTACATTCATCTCATGTCTGTGCAGCTGAGAAAACACGAGTTGCTTCGACATGTTGGGAAATACGCTTATTCGCTGACGAGGTTCAGCTAGAGCGCGAGCAAGTGCAAGATATCCACCATCATGACTCGTCGGGGCGGACACGGTTTCACCTCAGCCCAAACAATCCTATGACACCTGCCTTTCAAAAAGTAGTACCTCTTTCACATTCTAGATTTACAGCATGGTCACACTAACCTCCTCAAAGTGATAGCTTGAGTCAATGCGGGGCTTGATCTTTCCCTGCCCGTAGAGCTCCAGCAGCTTGAGCATAGTCCTGCTGATGAGCTGCTCATCAGGGATGTAGCCCAGGTGGAAGCCGCAGACGCCCTTGTTGGCCTGCATCAGTTTGAGCATGCTGAGGGAGAGCTGGTTGTACCAGGTCTTTGCCAGGGCCAGCAGGTTCTTCTTCTGGCCCGTCACACAATTGGCCGCGCCTATAATATCCCACAAGATGAAATTATAACTATAGGTGTGTCCCAATTAAATTTTGGCACCAGAGCTGGTTGTTGGATTTTGTTCAGTTGAGTAATAGAATACAGTAAGTACTATATACTTATTTATTATGGTGGAAAAAGGTTATATTGTTCACTTTTTTTTTGATTTCAAATGAAATTTCTCTGGGGAGGTGTGCGAGTTGTAGGCTAATTACAACTAAAATACTGCATACAAAATGTCACGTAAAAGTATTATTGGCAAACTGTAATTTAAGTATCAATAGAATTATTATTACTGATGAATTAATGTACACGCAGCATTTTACTGTTGTAGTTTGAAGAGGTAATTATAACAAACAAATGTTATACTGTTTTTTTGTTTTTGTTTAATCTACAAAAATCTTTCGCATATATTTTATAAACTGATTGAAGATTTACATTTTACATAATAAATATATAAAGTAACTTCTACCTCTACCTACCCTAGTAGAGTATACAGTAGCATGACAAGGAAATACTTAAGTAAAGTACCTCAAATTTGTACTAAAGTAAAGTACTTGAGTAAATGTACTTAAATTACTTTCCACCTCTGTTCCCTTCCATGCTATTGTATTCAGTTTTGATAAAATGATGCAAAACAGCTTCATTACAATTAGTTAAAAACAATTCAAGCAAAAATATAAATACATTGAGGCAGACTCAACAAACACATTAAAAACATGCTTACCAAAGACTATAATCACGCCCAAAGGTTTCAACAAATTAAAGCCTTTCTGGGTGTCTGAACCCCCGAGTGGGTCGAGGACGACGTCCACTCCTGCAGAGACGGAAGAAAAAAAAGAAAGAAAAAAGTGGATGAGAAGGAAAAACAAAGATAAGGAGCTTTTTATGTCTCTATATCTACTTGATATTAAAGAAACAAAAAAGACACTGACATATTGTTAACATTAAATATGATCTTTCCTGGCCGGGCAAGAAAAGTTAAGGATTTGTGGGGCTTTGTGCTTAAACACTACAATGTGCAGTACAAGCAGTTGTGCGTTTCCTCACCCTTCGGGCTGATTTTGCGGATTTCCTCCACATAGTCTTTGGTGCGGTAGTCGATGGGGTGAGTTACTCCGCCTTGGGCAATGGTCTCATGTTTGGAGGCTGATGCCGTGCCAAAAACCGTCACATCTGGCACAGTCTGACACAGCTGGGTAACGGCGACACCAACACCACCTGTAGGTGCGCAGACAGCAGCACCAACAGTAGTGAGCACAGTGACTGCAGGCGTTTCACTTTTCACATTGAATCTTAAATATTTTTGAAGCACTCAGTGATGTCATCCTCAAACAATGAAACGACACTGGCTACAAGTGCTTCTCCCACTCAGAGCACTGTTTGTGTTTTATGGCTTATTCAAAACTCATGCTGTGCAGCCAAGCATTGTTAAAACCACAGAACGTTTAAACTCTAGTAAATATGAATAACAGATGATGAAATATTATTTTTCAACCTTTGAGATACTTAATAGATTTAAACCAATATTTAAAAATAAGATAATTAACAAATATAAAATTGAGGTATGAGCGCTAGTGTGTATATGAATTTTTGTTTTGCACTTTTTGGATATATATATATATATATATATATATATATATATATATATATATATATATATATATATATATATATATATATAGTGATTTTAGGGTAGTTAAGACCTTGGAAGATAGAGAAATTATGCTCATCCGTCCTAACTATAGTGACTACAAAGCAGGCTTTTAATTTGAAATAATCATCTCTAGCCATGTCACAGGTAGTGTATGATTAATCTGGAATTTATTCCAATTTTTAGCTAACAAAAAGAATGTGGCCAGTCGAGAACCACTGTGTTTTTTTGAAAGTGAATGAACCTTATAATTGCCGTACATTTTAATCACAGCGGCAGTTGATAAAACAATCCCACTATAAAAAAGGTCCATTTAGTAGTTTTTCTGGACCCTTTCAATCATATCACATGGTCTACATCCAGAGATGTAGCTTCCCCAGTTTTTATATAATTGATGTCCAAATGTATAAATGATTATTTCGGAGCAAAAGCTGATGTTCAGAGTTCATTTGTTAAAGATGCAGGTCAATTATTTCCATCCTGCTGTGATTCAAAGAACACCACTCGCACCTTGGTTATTCAAACACACACAATCCTCGGCAGAAAATTAGATGTCTTTGCTTGTTGAAATGTCAGGTGTTGCCTAAGCAACCAAGCCTAATAATGATCCTGTGTTCCATTTTATGAATAAGCCGTTATTAGACCACAACATGCACGCACACGCACTCTCTATATAATCACCCGGAGACTGTCTGTCCGACCGTACAATACAATGGAGACCACTGATTTAGTTCGACGAGATCAATTGTGTCTAAAAATCACAATTTTGGTTAATTTATCACGTATAATGTTTATACTGTTGATATCTTTTTCAATTCAAGTCAGGGTATTGTCTAAGAAATGTGAGAAATATAAATTATTATTATTATTTTTTTTAAAAACAACTTTCAGGAACCCAGGGAGACATCCTCCCATCGCTTGATCTTTACAGTACGTTAATGTAACAGTCCAAAATCAAAAGATATTACATTTATAATGACATAAAACAAAGAGAAGCTGTTCACATTTATGGAGCTGTAACCAGCAGTTTTTTTTGTTAACTTTTGCATTTTTGTTTGACAAATAACTTAAATGAGGATTCGGTTATCAACATTGTCGTCTAAATGGCACGACTTCTACAACATACAAAAGAGAGAAGAAGCAAGACTTTGGAGGAAGAACAGTTTTTAGAGTGCTTCGTTATTTACTGCCAATCAATATTTGAGACACCACTGATTTTATTTGGACCAATTGGGAAGTGATGCCGCGTTCCCGCACTGCATTAGGTCTTCGGTACTCGCTGTGTGCGTCCTACCTGCTGCCATGTGGATGAGAACGCTCTTGCCCGGCCTCACGTTGGCCATCTCAAACAGCATCATGTAGGCGGTTAGGTAGTTGATGGGCAGAGCAGCACCTTCCTCAAAGCTCATCTGCTCCGGCATGGGGAAGGTGGTCAAGGCGGACACAACAACCACTTCCTGCCACATGCCACTGCGCATCAACACGATGACTCGATCCCCCACCTGAGGGAGGAGAGAGGAAGAGAGGGGAAGAAAGAGGGGAAGAGAGGGGAAGAGAGGGGAATTGAGGGGAAGAGAGAGAGGAAGAGAGAGGAAGAGAGGGGGGTAGAGAGGGGAAGAGAGAGGAAGTGTTGGTGGTCACAATGGGTCAGATTACTTTGAAATGTATTCAGTTACTGAATACAAGTTACATGGCAATCATTGTAATTAGGAACATTATTATTATTTTTTAAAATCTAATCTGATGTAAGTTTTGATTAAACTTTATTAGTAGGGTGAAAATATTTTATATTTCTTTCCGATTTTTCAGTTAACCAGCAGATATATAGTACACAGTTTATAACTTATTAGGGGTTTCTAGAAAGGCGCGATATAAATCAAATGTATTATTATTATTATTATTCTTATTATTAGCTTGTTGTTACCATGTGTGATGCAGCTTGATTTAGCATGCTAATAAGGAGTTTCAATTCATAGATTTCCATTCATTCTTAATTGTGAAACTTTTATTTTATAAATGAGTTGATCACTTTAAAGCCTCAGTTTGCACAAAGCCTACATTTTCAAAGTACCTTTCCCCATTAGTTAACTCATTAGCTAGTTAAATCACCGCATGGCACCATTCACACTGTACGCTTTTCTTAAATGAATGGATTTATTTGGCAAATGAATGGATTATGTCTGCTTATGACACGGTAAAAGGTTTGTTCCTATCTGCACATGTTAAATACAGCCTGAGCAGATAACCCCTATATTTAAATGTTATTTCCCGTTAATTCCCATAAACTTTCGTTAATTTCCATGGAAAGTTCACCTTGAATTTTTACGGAATTTTGCAACACTAGCGCTGACTCTTTAAGGCTATGAAGGAAAGATGGTAAGACAAATATTATGTGACCAATGTCTTGTGTCACCACCACTTTGCTCTTGTTTACACTTCTTTGAAATGTCAAATTGAGGTCAAGCTGACAGGAAATTGTCTGATCGCTGTTGTTGAATGAATTGAGGGCAGGTTATTACACTACTGCTGCTGTGCTCTGTCAACATACATATTCATCCTTACAAAAGGAAAGACACCTTGTGCTATTTTGGCAAGTAACTGAACTCAAACTCCTTGAAGTGTTTTATGCGTTCACTACTGAAACTATGGCTTCAACCAATGATTATTTTCATCATCAATTAATCTAACAAATATTTCTTTGACTAATTTAATCTTGGCTCTATAGAATAGTGAATTTTGTTGGCAAATTGTTTGATTTATTTAACCAACATTTTTAGAACCCAAATTTGATTAACTGACATATGACAGGAACAACAGCTAATCCTCACATTTAAGAAGCTGGAATTAAGAAATGCTCTGCAGATCTGCTTGAAAAATGACTAAAACGATGATCAAAATAGCTGCAAATACATTTTCCTTTGACTGATTCCAGCTCAACTCAGTTCACCACTAAATGTGTTCAGTCTGTTAATCTTCTCTCGTCATCGTTCTTTTTTTTTTTTTTTTTGAAAAACAGTCCACGACCAGCTCAAAACACGTTATTTCAAACAAGATAACATAAATGCTGCTGCATGTACTAAACTGTTTTCTGTTCATATGAGCTCGGTCAAGGAGGCTAATGGGAATTGTGTTCCTGCTTTGTGTTCTGCTTTTTTTTCTTTTTTTACACAGGGAACGTGTTATTATAAAAGTATCACTGGTGTTGCGAAACTTGCCAAAAAAGTGAAGGGCTCAGGAAAGAGGTCCGATTGTGAACGCTGCACTGCTTCCTGTTAAAACAGCCTCAAGAGCTCGGAGCCACACCCACTGCCTGCTGCACACAAACCCATCACAATAGACAGATGACACAAACGTGCACAAATAATCACACACACACACACACACACACACAGACAATAAGAACACTCACAAACAAACACATTTCCCATTTGTCTGTTGCAGTGAGATAACCGATGGCTCTAGCTTGCAGCTTTAACTTCCACATCAGATGACTCAGCTGCTCCTTTTTGGGGGTTGGTAACATTTCTCAACCTCTGGTCTGATGAAACACTTTCAAACACCCACTGGGTGACCTTAAAAATGCATGATAGTCAATTTAAAAAAAAAAGAAAAAGAAAAAAGGCTGAGCTCAGTAGTTCCTGGAACGCTGACAAGAAGTGAGGTTTGTCTGGAAACCTGCAGTTTATTTAAACCAGTTACTACAAAAAGTATGCCACCAAGCTAAGTGACGGAGTATGGTTTTTACTGCGGTTTATAGAATATGCATGGTAATATAAACACGGTGCGAGTAGCTTCTTGCTGCCTCTTTTATGCACAGATGTAATTATCACTGTCAAACTAGACCAACCACTTCTCCTTAGCAGACGAGAGAAAGCATCTCCAACAACAAGGGCCAACAATACTCAAAGATGGATTATATTCTAAATACATTACTTCTAAAACATAAAAAAAAAAAAGGCACCTGGTTTAAATTGACCAGATACTGTGCAGTGTACTGAGCTGCACACGTCGCTACACATACTCTCGTCACACACCGTTAAAGTTGATTAAATTGTTTATTTGCAGAACAGATGGTGTTTTTTTCTTTCAGAAAAACGGCCGTTTGGACCAGTTTAATACAGAAATAACGCCTCAATCTTCCAAACTATCAATCAAGCTATGAGGCATAATCATCGACTGTCTTTCCTTTGCAATCTAGTGACTCCTGGTACGAGGTACTGCCCGATCTGGAAACTGGAAAGACGAGCTGTAATGACCCTGCATCGCACATCTGCTCCGTCTGCTTTCCGAGCATCTTATGCACCAGCCACACCCTCCTGTCCTGTCCGGCCTGACTGAAACAGCCTCAACCTCTCTCTTATAAACGCTTCAGCTTCCCCCTAATGACATTGTCTGCTGTGTATCCCACTGCAGTCCCACACCACACCAGACTTTTTCCAATTTTACACCTAAACTTCATACTTTCAGTGCTTATACATTTTTGAAAATCTTAACCTCGCTGGGATGCTTAAATTCACACCATTTCCTGCACTGCTACATGTGGCGTTTTATGGCTACCTTCCAAAAAAAGAGGGTTCGGGAACGCGCCACTCCCCCTATAGGATTCTTGCTCTTGAAAATAGAGAGAAGGATGGAGGGAGGGATGAGAGGACGGAGGAATGAGAGGAGGGCGGGATGGGAAATTCCATACCGACACCGAGGGACACGGAGGAGCTTCGGAAATACAAAACACAAAATGTTTAACTTAATCATAGCCTCAAAGACACGCGTCTGAATGAAAGAAGACCGATGAATGAGCTCAAAGTATCTCATTTAACGATAAAGATGGACAGGTAAGTTAGGGCCTTGTTTACACTGGAGCTAAATATGGTTACTGTGTCTCATGTTGGTGCTTAATATGGTCAAGTTCACACTCAGGGCTACAAATGGAAGCAGGTACATGTATGGACGCCCCAGTCTGTGCCTCTCATGTATTAATATCACATTCAAAGCAAATCTATGCCGTGGCTCAAGACAAGCACAAACACAACATATAAACAAGTTATTTTGTATGAAAATATAAAATACTAGAAAGTAACATCAATATATCCAAGTATATTTGACAGTAGCATTTTAATTTTGGTTCACAGTGTACAAATTGGAGCAATTTTTTATTTTTTTTAATTTATTTTTTTATAATCGTGCAACAGACACAATGATTAACTCCCCAAAGCTCCCTGAATGTTTCACTTGTCTTGAAAACATTAGCAAGAACAGCAGATCATGGTTCAACTTATTCAGATCCTAAACAAAAAAAAAAGCGTCTTTGTTCTTCGCGCTCTCGTTTTCTTCCTAAATGTTGTTTTAGAAAAAAAAAATGAGAGCAAACAAACTTCAGAGCTCCTCCTTGAGTTCTGCATGGGAGTTCTCTGTTGCTGAGCTTTATATACAAAAGAAGTAACGCACCTCTTGTGAAACCAATGACACGGCTGAAAAGTCCTGTTAGTCATTCAAATATGTGGACGCACGCAGAACATAAGCGGCTCAAAATGCTGCTGCTATGATTCTTCGCACCGGTGCAAACAAATCTGAACCTCCAAGTGAAAACTGAGTTTTTTTTTTGCAAAAGCTGGGACATGAAGTCAATGTTGCTTGCGATGAGTCACAAAAGGTTTTTATCCTTCATATATTATATAGAAAAAATGCAGTGCACACATAACCAGTGGCCTCTGGATGCTCGCAGATCAGCTCTGCAGTATCTCAGGAAAAAGTGCTTTAACTGCAGCGAATCAGGCGCCTGTATGCTTCAAATACATCAGTCCGCAGCTTGATGGATTTAAAAAAGGAAGCACAACAATAGCATATCAATATGCTGTAGCTGTTCATCAGACTTGATGAATTAAACTCCATAAAACTCGCCCTCTGGAAAGCTCTTATCAAGGAGAACGTAAATGTACTCTTGTGCCGGGGAGAAGAATGTAAACACACCTCAAGGACACATTGTAAATCAAACAGTAACTACTCACGATGTCAGAATGTTACATTTTGCAGCAAGAAAGCTTCTTTCCAGCGTGTTTTAGAAATGAAGAGACCGCATTACATTAATGGATTGGACTGATGGAGGCTATTTATCATGGGGGGGGGGGGGTTCTGCCTTTCCACTCTGCGTATAAAACGTCATGCACAGAGATGTTTTAAAGCATAGAAAAAGAGCAAATAGAAGGCGTAGTTAGATTTAGAGCTGAAACAATAAATTGATTAGGAGAAAATAGACATTGTTTTTTTTAAAGCAAGTATTTTGATAAATCAATTGGCAAATTGACAGTTTATTGGTTCCAGCCTCTCTATTGTGAGATTATCTGCTTTTCTGTTGTTTTTTTTTTATAGCTGAAATTTTTGATGTTTTGGAGTTTGGACTGTTGGTTTGACAAAACAAACAATTAGGCCACATCCTCGTGGGCGTTAGGAAATTGTGACAAGGAGTTTTTCACTATTTTTAAACAATTCATTGAGATAATTGATCTTCAGATTCATTGATAGTAAGAATAATCGTTAGTTGCAGCCCTAATTACTATATAGTAGCAATACTTAAAGATAGATATTAGCTGTCAGAGGCTTAAGAAGAAAAGAAAATGCCAAGTCCAAATGCATGTCATCTGAATCATTTGGCATTTGTGGGTCAATTCCCCTCCGACCTGATAGAGAAATGAGAGGAACCTATTCAGACACTTTAAGGTTTACAGGTTTTCTTGATTTCTCTACAACTTTTTTCACAGAAGAAATGAGGGAACTCAAGTCAAATCTGATTTTTTTCTGTGTTTGGAAAAGATGACTAGCATGTTTTTGGCCAGCAGTGACAAACCATGTGCCTCAGAGAACCAATAGGATGCAGATTTACACTTTTACATTTATTATTAAAAAAAACAAAAAAACCAAAAAGGAACACCTCAGTAAACTCAGGTTTAAATCAAAGCTACACCCTCAGCAGCTCCACACCACACGCCTGGACATTGTTCCTGGGAGTTAGTGGGTGGGTGCATTCAGCAGGCCTTTACTCACCTTCCTGTCTTTCACATCCCCCCCGACTGCTTCAATGACCCCGGAGCCCTCCATTCCCAGCGTGACAGGCGGGGCGGGCAGCAGCTCGTACAGCCCCTGTTTGCCCAGCAGCTCGGCGAAGTTCAGCCCGCACGCCTTGACGCGCACCAGCACTTCTCCTGCCTCCAGCTGCGGCTGCTTCTGCGTCTTCACCTGCAGCTTGACTTTATCATAGCCCCCGTACCCCGTCAGGACCAGAGCCCGGATGGAGAGAGTCTTCTCCTCGGCTGCAGGGCTGCCACCGGACTCCTGCGGTGCCTCTGAAGCGGCCGGCGGAGGGTCGTCGGGCTTCTTCTCCTGCTCAGGTTGTTGCTGCAGAGTTGGAGCCTCTTCGCCAGACATGATAAGCACTTGTGATGAGCGCCCTTAAAGGTTTTCAGTCCAGATCAATAGTTCCGCCTGTCTGGGCGTTTCTTTAAAGAAAATAAGCACTCAAGTGCCGTTGAATCTCAATATTTCTGGTGAAAACTGACATAAAATAGGTCCCTCACTGAAGACAGTCTAGCCTTTGTAAAATGAGATTATTTCTGCGGGGTTTCCTCCTGTGTGTGCGCTCCGCTCAACAAGTGACCAACGTCAATATTAACACATGTGAAACATTAGTTCCGGTTTTAATTTTCACAATAAAACACTTTGTGATACAAAAGTAATTCGATTTTTCAAAAATAGTTTAGTATAGTAATATAGATACTTCAGAAATTAGAAAAAGAAAGAGATGATACACCTAAAAACTCAACTTTATATTGAGTTTTATATTTATATATATTATATTTATATAGCACCTTTGATACAATCATGCAGCCCAAAGTGCTTCACAGAGCAAGATTAAAACAATAAATACAAATTTGCAATACAAAAAATGCCCACAACAAAAATAAAAATCACTAGAATAAATAAACACAAGAGATAAAAAAATGGTATGAAAACCAATGATTAAGACTTATAAACTAAGGCAACAAATGGCAAGGCACTTTAAGTGAAAGCCAGGCTAAATATATGTCTCAAGGTTTCTTTTTAAAATGTCCACACAGTCTAATGGAATAAACTATGAGCATAGTTTGTTTCTCGCTAACAAAAAAAAGCATAATATTGATAGAATTTATTAAAATGGTTAGTGTCGGCTTTATAAAGAATGAAATGAAAATAAAATAAAGTGGGCTTATAAAGACATCTCACCAATTTAAAAGAAAAACACAATGACTCAAATAAGATTTGAATCATGAAAACATGTGCGATAATTTTGTCATCCATCAAAATCCGTCCTAGCAATGCCATAAGGGTACCTTGACGCAGGAAATCTAGGGCATTTTCTTTTTTAACAGCAATAAGAAGAAGAACAAATAATATTTATAGCACATTTCAGCAAAGATGTGTTACAACAGAAAAAGTGCACTGTTTATGTTTTTGTAAATATTGAAGCATCCTCTCTGTGAATGTGACTGAATTAGCCATTTTTATTCTGAAATCGACGTAAAGCAGCTGTAGATATCACATTCAGAATTCACTTATTCTGCTAATTGACATTAACGTTGCTCAGTGGGATAAGCCATGATAAGTAATAAGCTCGTTTATGTCCAGTTGTACTCAATATTTATTGTGGACAGGATTCCAGTTGTGGCTACTGATTTGGAAAAAGCTTTTATTTTAACGCCAAATCTCGTAACTTCCGGTGTTTTTCTACTTGTTTGTGGCTGGCTTGATGCATCTTAAAAAGTGACGATCCGTTTAGTTGGCAAAAAGCTCAGAGACGTGAGCCGGAGAGCTGCGGAGAGCTTCAAACCCCGGACACTGGAGTCCTGGGAGGAAGAATTGGGATTGTTTGCGGACTCCAGCTGGTGGAAACACATCAGTTCAGCTAGTCAAGGGTTAAATAATGTCTATATGGTGCATACAGATGTGAACACATTATTATCTCACCATAAAAATGTGTTTTTAACATAGATACTCTATATAATAGGGTTTTAGTCGATTTTGAAAATATGGGAACCAATTTGAGGGGGGTTTCTCCCCATATTTATCATCTTCATCATCTTTTTATTATCTAATTTTATAGTCTCATTTTACAGTGTATTTGCCCTTCTTCAAATGTGTTGCATTTTTATTATTATTATTGTAAAGCACTTTGAGGATGAAACATGCTCTATAAATAAAGTGTATTATTATTATTTTGCAAGTTTAAGACCTTTATTATTTATTTATTAAAAGATTATTTAATTAAAAGAACGGAAGTCAAAAACTTCTATGGACTGACATTGTAATACATTATTCTAAAACAAAGAGAATAAGGGAAATGCTGATGTGTGTGAGGTATTACAGTCTGTGACACAGCTGAACAATTGATATTAGTTAAAATATTCATAGCTAAGGTTCTTTCCTTCACAATGACAATTACTATTTTGCATCACCCAACATGTACCCACACAGTCTGTGCACATGCACCCTGCAACTGGAGCTGCTTCCTCGTCTTGTTATGGTGGTTCAGTCTATCAGACAGGAAGTGGAGGGATGGTGAGAAAGATAGAGATGTTTTTAAAGGGCAGGAAATTCCTTTTGCTTATATAAAGACACATTTAATTGTGCACTTTAACACTTCCTTCCCCTCCATTCACATTCAGAAGAAGCTGACACTGAGACTCAAAGAGAGGAGTGTGTGTGCACACTGGGCCGCACAGGCATCGACTTATACACACACAGTTCTGTAGTTCTGGTCTGAGGGACATGTTTTAAGTGTTCTCAGATGCTCTATGTTTTCTAGACACACACATGCACACACACGCACGCACACACACACACACACGCACCATGTGACCAGAAGTTTTACATCCTGTTGTTAGAGCCTGTTAATGAATAGGCCTACTTTTTTTTACTGTTCATTTTTGTACTGTTAATTTTGTTAATTATACTTCTGTGCTTTTACTTTGGTAAGATTTTTAATACAGGACTTCTTGCAAGTATTTCTTTTCTTTTCTACTTTTACTTGTTTTTTAAGTTTTTTGTTATTTTATTGTATATATTTGTATATATTTGTGTATATATATATATATATATATATTTGTATATATAGTTTTTGTTTTTGCTATCAAATTCAAAATACAAGTTGTGCTTTTGGTTGAAGACTTTTTGTATCAATCTCAATAAACATTTCATCGCAAAGAAAATCATTGCCAGGAATATTACAATCATATTATTAACAAAAAAGTTTTCAAATGTAAATTAACTGCAAATACAGTGTAGATGTAACATTTAACTTTATTAAAATGTAAATTTGCTATGTGAATGTAATATTACCCAATTTAAATAAAAAAACTGAATGAAAAACAAACACACTTAAATAAGAATAAAGTGACTACTTCAGTTTGACCAGAAGATGGAGCTAAAAGACTTTCTTCAGATCTCCATATATTCATGAGCCAGCTCACTGATCTTATTGTAAATGACAAAAAGCCTATTCTAAAGAGATTAATGTAGTTAAATTAGTAACAGTTATGCATAGAGTACCAAAACCAAGCCTGCAAAACAAAGTGCGAGAAAGTAATTGTTGGATGAAGTATACCTGATGAACTTATTATACTGTGTGACACTTAGGTCATTGTGAAAGTACTGCAAACATATAGGCGACAGTTTACTAGACTTTCATTAAAGTGTAATTACTTTGAAAAAAATTCAGATTTTCTGTTATGTTATGGAAAACATCCACATCTCATATGTGCTACTGTTTACTAGGACAATTAATATTAATGCCTGTCACAATATGAGACCAACAAGACCGCCACGGGAATACCGGAAGTACGAGGATTTTGGCTTCAAAATAATAGCACATATATAATAATAATAATAATAATAATAAAAATATATATATTACATTATCCATCCTTGCAAAGAATGTATCTACCCAGCTAAAGAGTTTGAGGACATAAACGTATCTTTATACGCTTTAACTCTGGCTATGTTAGAGGTTATAATGGCCACAAGACCACAACACTTACTGATAGTTGTGGTACCTAATCAGTAAGTGTTAAAAGTTTACCTCTACTCTACATGCAGCCCACGCATATAATGTAGCCTACCCAGTCTTTCTCAAAGAGTGGTCCGCGGACCACTGGTGGTCCGTGAGCGACTCCTAGTGGTCCGTGAGTACATTGGTAAAATGTCACATTTTAAATGAATACATTATAAGTTTAAAAGTGTTTCTCAAACTGTTTTAAAATGATTAGTATAGAGTGTAGCATAGATGCAGAAAAACTTTAATTTTCTTGAAAAAAGCTTGAATGTGAAAAAATATTACATTTTCTTGAAAAAAGCTTGGATATGAAAATACTCTTAAATTTCAAAAGTAAGCTGCGGCTCTGTTCGCTCGGACATAAACTCAGTAATAAATGTAGTCTACATTTTATATGACGTGTAAAATCTATCAGCATTCACCGTTTAGATCACATATGAATGAAATGCTTGTAGAATCTGTATTTTGTATTTGTATTGTTGATTTAATGTGTGAACGAGCGATGTAGAGAAGGTCACATAAAGCTCAATATTAGCCTGTAATGTGTAACATACTGTTGGAGTGGTAAGCAGGCTTATTGTTTTTGTATATTTGGGGAGTTAGGTGGTGCGTGAGGGTTTTTTTTATTGGTTAAGTGGTCCTTGGTGTGAAAAGGTTTGAGAACCCCTGATCTAAACGGATACATGTATAGACTAGTCTTACTTTGCAGGCTTTTATTTTGAAAGATCTCACAGGAAAACCGGTTTTAGTGACGCTCCTTGATGGATGTTGTCAGTGAGCCTCACTTCACCGGTGGAGCAGAGGAGCGCAGCATTGCGCAGAGCATGTAGCCCAAACTACATCTGATTCACTGCGCTGCTGAAGTTTCTGGATCTGAAGTGACTTCTTCTCCAGGAGAAAATATTTTCAACATTAATAGCTGCTCTTCGACATTCAACTAGTTTGGAGCTAAATGACAAGTAGGCAGCGAAGCAGAAGCACTCAGTGAAACTCGGTGCACGATGGAGGGAAATAAAGGATTACTTCGCTGTAAGATTGTGGTGGTCGGCGATACCCAGTGTGGAAAGACGGCTCTCCTCCACGTTTTTGCCAAAGACTCGTACCCGGAGGTAAGACACAGTATTTCATAAACATAAACACATAAGTAAAGTCCCCGCAACCACACGGCGCGACAAAGTATCCATCCAGCCGGACGTTTCCAGTGAAACTGAAAAACCCGCTGATATCGTCAACATTATGGGAACTTACTGATCCCACACGATGTTATTTATTCATATTTATTTATTCTAATGTGGGTTTTGATCTTTCCTTATTGGAAATGTAAATTCGAGGCTGCCATGCCCAAATGTGATTTCTTCAGGCAGGTTACGTCTTTATAATAGAATGTTGCTTGATATTTGCGTAATATCGATGTAAAAACAGATTAAATAAAGACAGAGTTTCAGAGTCAGACTTCAGACTCGTGCCCATCCAGTGCCCAGAAATCTGGGCTCTGTGCGCTTTTGCGCATCGCGCGCGTCAGTCGGTGCCGGAGCAGTCCGTTCTGGAAATACTGAAACATCACAACCAGTGAGCTCAACTGCCTTTACTCAGCATGCTGGATCCACACCTGTCTTTCTACATGTGTGAGACACGCGAAGAATTAAATGTACAATAATTATGTTTTCATGTGGGACTAAAAACTCTAAATGTCTAATGACAATAATCAAGATAAAACCATTCAGAAAAGTAGTTCATCTTAAAGATCAGTCATCAGGTACAATGAAGGATTCAACACTTAAAGTTGACATATTTAGCAGCTAACATTGTTGAATAAAAACATCTCATTTTCATCAAATCTGTGTTGTGGGTTTTTCTAAAAATGCCTACAGCATTATGACGACAATACATTAACAACAACGTGAAATATAATATATATATATATAATATAATATAATTGGCAGATTATTGTGTTGAAAATAACAGAAATACAGTATAGTGTATGTTACCGGAAAGTAGAAGAAAGACCAGCATTTTTCAAGTGAAATTCTTAAAAAAAAGAGTTTAAATCTTTGGTGGCTTAAATTTCAGAATTTGGGAATAGGTCAAAGGTCAGAATTGGCATGCAGCACACACACACACACACACTCTCACTCTCTCTTTCTCTCTCTCTCTCACACACACACACACACACACTATCTCATGCCTCTGATGTTCATCTGCACTCCAGTCAACTGGAATAATTATGTTTTCATGTCTGGCGTACATTATCTTGATTTAAATTAAATTCCACAATGTACACAACACCTCTCTGAGCTTTCATCTAATTTTAGCCACGCGTGTCTCATTTCAGAATTATGTCCCCACCGTGTTTGAGAATTACACAGCCAGCTTCGAGATCGACAAACAGAGGATCGAGCTCAACATGTGGGACACTTCAGGTAAGAGACACTTTGGATTTGGTTTCACCCTTTTGTGTGGCAAGATTATGATGCCGATGTGACGAGAGGTGCGCCGCGTCATCGACCCGTGAAGAAGTTAGTGCGCTCCAGATTGGAAAGCAGCTGACTCCTCGGAGCGTTCAACAACATCCGGGCTCTGAGCCAAAAACATTAGCAGCAACCAGGAGTGTGTCTGGATAATCTATTGGGAGTACTGAATGACACTCTTGTATGGTTTTAACTAATTCAATGTAGATTCGCCATTAGCAGACATATCATTTCATATAGTGTTTATATAATTTCAGTCCTTCACCTTAATCTGACACTTGTAGTTGGATTTGAACATATGCTTTAGAGTTATATCAGCTGTGTGAGAGGATAAACAACTTGTCATTCAACACATGCCTCCTCCAAGTACCTGTCACAGCATAATCATCACTTATGAACGCTGTAAAACTGCCTGCATACATGACTTTATTACAGTCCCAATGTGGCGTCATGATCAAATCCATAGAACATGGCACGTTGTCAAGAGCTGATGTAATAATGTTGATTTTTTTAGGCTCAGAAAGCTGTGTTTTCTTTTGCATTTTTCTCCCAGTCTTCGGCTATAAGAGAACTTTCTCCCTTCGTCAGCCTTCAGGCTTTTGGTGCATTTCATTTCTACTCACCATAACAACACCCGAAAACTTGTTCCCACACAAACGCAGAGAGACCGCTTTAATGCGCAGCGTTCCATTAACCTCCACCCATGCAGACATACAGAAAGACCTGCTAGACGAGCTGGAGATTAAGAGCTGCAGCCGCTGAGGCTGGTGTTGCCTGTGAGTTCGCAGTGGGTGAGGCCACTGCGCTGTGTTTAAACAACACCCTCTGAAATTGCTGGTTGTTTCTCACACACACACACACACACACACACACACACACAATGAGCTGTGTGGTGGATAACAATTACACTAAAGGAATGCTTAAACGGTAATTTACTCCCCCACACAAAGATATTCACTTCATCTTCTTGTGTGCATCATGTGGCGTTCAGGACTTTATTATGGCTCATCAAAGGCATCTTCTTGATACGATAGAGGCTGAACATAGGGGACATAGTAGCTCTCATTGGGGGGGGGGTGTACCTGTATGAAGAAGATGGAAGGGGTTTTCTCAGCAAAGCTTCCCTTAACCTTCTCCGTAAATAAATGAAACAAAGAACTATTTTTACGTGAGCGTGTGCTACTGTGAATGAAAAATATTACTTTTTAATAAGAAATACTTTATAAAGGGTTGATGCGAGGATACACACCAGTCAGAGATTATTTTTTTTTACAACCTGGCAGCCCAAAAACTGAATTTATTAATGGCTGATTTACTCATTTATAAAATAACTAGTAAAAGTGCACCCAGTAGAGTGCAGGTCTCAGCCAGATGTGTCTCCCCTCCCAAACGAAGAAGAGTCGAATCTCACTAAATTGTTCCTCCAGGCTGCCTTACAGTCAAGACGGCAGCGAAGATAACAAAAACAGGGATTTACAGTATTTATCTTGTATCCTGCCGAACTTTAGTGGATCATAATATATCAGTTATGGAATTAATCTATTAATCAAAATGAGAGACCAAACCTTTCTATGGATGTCAGTGTCTGAGGCACGATAAAGGCCAAAATATGGCCTGCAGCTCACTAGGTAAGGTTTGTTTTTAGCCAGCAGATTGCCGGGAAATGCCTTTTGCTACTGAAGCAGCTGTTGATCACCTGCGGCCTCTACCAGCTGGTTAAGAGGACTCAGCAGTCAATGACGGTATGAAACAGACAATAAAATAGGTTTTTCAAAAAAATGGGAATCACCGCAACCAAGAGAGGTCCTTAAGCATACAGTCAGAAATTAGCACAAAAAATATCAGGTTGATGGGTCCAGTAGTGAGCAAGATTACCTGTGGACAGAGAGACACACAACCAAACACATGATCTCCCAAAAGACTTACATCTGGCGGATATAATAATAACTATACTAAAGAGATTACGACACTATATTAGTGTTTGTATAATCATTTTAAAACGTATAAAATATGCGAAATCGTACTGATAGTTGTAGAGATAAAGGTAAAGAAAGGACCTTAATGGTCTTCATTTTGAAAATACGCTGATTCACTTTCTGATGTCACATGTGTACAACAAACATGAAGTTACAGGCAGCAGCTGATTACCTGGAACATTTGTAACAAGTGGAAACAGCAAGCTAGTTGAATTTTTTAATATAATTAATTGGATTTCTGTCAAAAACCAAACTTTAAATGATCTCAGTGATGGCAGATGATCCATGTCTGACCTGCGCTGGCTTCCTCCAGCTCTGAGAGCAGATGTGTGTGTTGCTATTTTGGGTCTGTCTCAGCATTACCACAATTCCCCCTGGTACCTGCCTCTTCTTACTAATGACTGAAAAGAGGGATTACAGTCACTTGGCGTGTTTACAAGTATGGTTTTGTGTGTGTGTGTGTGTGTGTGTGCGCTGCTGCAACATTGGCTGTAATACCTGTGAGTTTTGAACTTCTGCTCTTACTTACATTTGCTATTTCTTATGCAATCACAGTGTTGTTTGAGTCTGAGAATGTGTGTTTTCACAGGCATGTGCAGGCATGCGTAAGAGACAGACAGACAAATGTTTGTTAACGTTCAGTTTGTCTATGTATGGCAAGGCCGGTGTGCGCAGTTTGAATCAAGTTTATAAAATCAAGTTTATTTATATAGCCCAATATCACAAATTATACATTTGTCTCAGTGGGGTTTACAGACTGTACAGGATACGACACCCTCTGTCCTGAGACCCTCGCAGCGCACAGATGACAGAAGGAGAACCGAATCATTGGGAGAGAGAGGCCGTGGCTGAAACTCAGACATTGAACAAGCATTACAGAGAAGAAGTGTCATAACTGTTTGATTCTATAACAGAAACAGGCTACATTCAGCGTAAAGTTTCAGGCATGTACAATTCAATGAATTTATCTGAGAGTTTTGGACTCATTTTGGCGGCAAAGTGGTACCAATTGAGTATCGTATTTAAAAAAGTGGCTTTTCACAAAACAGATTTGTTGTGTCGGCTTCAGAGCACCAACAGGCATAAATACGGAAGATAAAAGAACACAAACTCATCACAGATTTTAGGATATGGCGCCAGAGCTCCTGTGCGGAGAAGAGATTAGAAAAGGGCAGATAAGGAGATAAGGAGTGTTGTTGTGAGAGTGAGAGAGTGTTAGGCAAGGTGCCAGAACGAGCCTCCGAGCTGCCCGCTCATAGTGCAGAAACAAACAGTGTATTTAATTAATCAGGCACTTGCTGTGTGGTCAAACACTTGCCCCCTGTCTCCTTCATTCTTCATCTTGCTACACCACCCACCGCCTCGTCAACCTCCCGCCTCTCTGCTCTACATCCTAACACGCTCGCTTTCAGACTCCCTGCCTCGCAGGTTAAACTCTATTTCAATTTTTTTTTCTGTCTTCCTGCCAAACTAATTTTCTCCCTTGGTCTACTCCGTGCACTTCCCCCGTAAGCCTTCATCCTTCTCTCAATCTTTCTGCCATCTTCCTCTCTTCACTTTGGGTCGACGCTGAGTCAAGAATGAAAGTCACGACGGTCAGTGTGAAATTCAAAGTGCATTCTTGGCCTTGGAAACAGCAGTTGATGAACGAGCCTCAGCACGAGGTCCATTTGAAAGCTGTTCTGGAGCTTTTGATTCTGCCATTGTAACAAGGGGTGAAAATGCGACAGGGGCAGAATAATAAAATTGAGGTGACGGCACCAGTTGGACCCTCCATTTCTCCCACTCTGTATGCATTGCGTATATATTAACCAGCAATTAGTATTACAGCAGTAATGATGGTAATTTCATCAAATGAATTAGGGAATATCCTCATGTAAACATAAAATAAATTGAAACAATAAAGGTCTTAAAACTAGATTTTTAACTCCCTTCTTCAAGACAAGGCCTATGAAGTAATTACGCTGTTGCCGCCTTAAGGCCTCTAATCTTTCCGTTTATGTTGGGCTTTAATGGTGCATACAGTTTTAGTGAAGTCATTTGCAAAAACATAAAATACCAAAATTGCCACATGGTGAATCGGGAGGCTTCCCGGCCCCCCCTGAGGACTTGGGGTCCTCGGCTAGTTGCCAGCCTTGAAATGACACTCTGCCCAGGCCTGATAATCACACTGAATCTGCCTTTTGTTTCACTTCATGTTTCAGTCTAACAAAGTGTTCATGTTAGCCAATTCTGCTTGGGAGGTTGCCCAAACCAATCAGTAGCAAGGGCGCCCGTTCACTCCAATGAAAATTGCTCGCCTAGCGCAGAACCCAAAAAAGTTTTCTCGCTTCCTTGTTTGCTTCTGCTCGTGTTTCCCCCCCGGCCCTGTCTGCATGTTCCCATAGACTTTACACTGGGATGATGTGAGGCAAATTAAAATTGCCTTTTTTTCGACAATAAGAACGTTTTTCAGGTATAAAACCTTCTATGAAAATCATAAAAGATTTTATAATGGCAGTCATGGGGAAACGTTTTAGTGGGAACAAATTGGCAGCAAAGCTGAGTGGCGGTCTTCTATGCAGATCTCTTAATACATGCGTGGTTCATGTCGGCCAATTTTTGTTCGGGAGATTTTTCCCAGCAGCGAGTAGCACATCCATCCTGCCTTTTTATCATTTTCTGTGGACATACGAAACCGTAGTAACAAGCACGATGATCAAACACACGCTGATTAAAGAGCCGTTCGTTCTGTAAGTTGACGTACAACAACCTGTACAGCTACATCAAGCTCATTTATGCGTTTTGCCGCGTGGCTCTGGCACAAGAAGATAATGTCCTCCTTCTTAATCACAACTACAAAGCTCTGATTGGGTTGTTTTCAAATCATTGAAAGTAAATTAAAGATGTCGCCGGTGATTTAGAGGTCTTGAACCAGGCTAGTTCTTCCCAACATCCGTAAATGAAACACTAACTACTTTATTTTGTAGTTTCCCCTTTTGAACTGTTCTGTGCTGTATGGTGCTGAAAAAACGTGTTTTTTAAATTAAAAGCCTGTTGGGGAAACGAAAATGAACCAAATTATTTCTGCTCATAACAATCTCCTAAAGTAATAAGTCAGAAGTTCATTAGAAGCTTCCGCAATATTTAAATGTGCAATGCGCCTTGTGGAGTCGTCAAAAGGTAGTTATTAGCTCAAATGACCATAAAACAAAAACAAATTAGTCTTGATTTGCCAGCGATGTTGATTACGATGATGGTTCTTTGTCTACAAACGAAATAATAAACAAGACTGAACTTAAAATCTGATCTCAGCCGACCTCATGTGCTGTCACACAGTTTTCATGGATTGATCTGCCCTTCTCTGCACTTTTTCTCCTCTTCTCTTTTAATGCCATTAATTCTTTATAGCTTTGGCCGACAACCCCATCCCCAGTTTCTTCTTTCTGTTTCCAACAAGCCAAGGTCAGGAGTCCCACTGTATTGGGGCACTGCCCTCTCAGCACTCTTGCACTTGATTAGCTTACCTTGCGCTTTCTTTGTCCGTCTTTCTCTATCTGTCTTTATTTCTCTCCTCCACTAAATCTTTTTCTCATTTTCTCAGAAAAGTCCAGCCCTGCCTCCATCCTTAACTCGGTGTGTCCTGGCAGTTCAGATACCACATATGACTCACTCTAATCTGTCTTTATGGGCTGTGACAAAAAAGGACTTGCACTGAGTGTAATTCCGCCAGCATCTGGTCAATTATCAACCAATTTGCCAATGTGACTCTTAAAAAGGTCATACATTAGATTAACATACAGACTCCAGGGGTGACCTTTACATTTTTAATTAATTGTCTGGTGCTAATTATGAATATGTCCAAAAATCACATTTGTAGAATCCGAGGTAATTATATGTTATGTAATAATATTACACTTGGCCTTAAAACCGACCTGTACTTTATGAGTGTACATGTGAATGACTCAAGCAGGAAAGTACAGTACAGGCAGCATAACAAGTTTCGGTTAATGCATATTGAACAATAAAAGGATTAAATATGAAATGTGGGAAAAGGAAGCCATAGTGATGGGGGAATTTATAAACTGTTAACACATAGGTTGGTATATTGTAGCTTCTATTGGGCAGCCATTTAATATGTTTGCAATACCAACTTAAGGTGATAATGTGTTGCTAATTCTCCACGTTTTGTTCATGATGCCGTAACACACATAACAGCTTTTGAAATTACGGTTTGAAGTTTTGTTTTGTTGTCTGGATTCATAAAATACCAGTGCACCAGTGCACTGTTGCTGCAAAGGAATTAGTTAAATGAAATTCTTCCTCTGCGGCTGGCACGCGACAAAAAGCAGTCGTTGCCTGCAGGATACGTTTGCCGCAAAAATGTACAGGTGTCACAGCCGAGCATGTGAAAGTGTGACATAAGAGTCGATGGAGCGACCGGCTGAACCTGCGGTGTCGCACCTTCAAAAAGTGAGGAATGAAAGGAACGACGTTTCGAGGTTTTGCCGCCCTGAACTCTGCCCTCCAGGCGGCTTCCCGTTCAGAAGCATGTAACCCGAATCCTCTGCGATACTTCCTTGAGGGCTTGACAAGTCAATGAGAGCGTGTCCGTTTTTTAAACACACGAGGATGCTTGCTTGCGCTCGCTACACACATGCTGCTCATTTTGTCACATACTGTGCAAACATCGGTGGCACTTTAAAGACCCTGTTGCAGCCATCCATCTGACGGAGTGTGTGGCTGAGGTTGCCTTAACAATTCATCATTCATTCATGAGCGTCTTTTTATGACCCCAATTACTGTACATGTTGGCTCCTTGAAAGCACTACCCAGATGTGCTCCGAGCGAGCATCTGTGTGTGAGTGGCACCTGGCTCCATGACAGGATTGAAAAGAGCTCGATTCGGAGGCTTTTTGGATAAGAGCACAGATAGCGGGGGGAACCGGGTTTTTAGTCCAAATGCTGTTGGTTATTTCTACCAAACATGTGCAGGGGTGTGTATGTTTGTGTGAGTAAGCGTATGAGTGAGTGCTCTGAGAGATTGGAGGAGTGGTAACATATATAAATAGAGAGAGTGAAGAGACAGAAGGATATAGTGTCAAAGTGGAGCGCTGAGTTTCAAGTGCTTTGTGTCTCCTGTACAGGAGAAAACTCGCTGGACTAAACGAGTGTCAGTCGGTTTTCATAGTTTTCCCAGTCACCCTGGTCTTGTTCTATTCCGCCCATTAGAAGACCAAGGGTACATTGAAAATCAATGGCCTAGATGCGTCTCCGCTCTCATTCCCAGGGGACACCGGGTCTGTCTCTGAGCCACTGGTGCATGTGTAACTGAGCAGTCTGTCTTAGAGAGACAGCAAGGCTGGATGAACATGCAAACAGGAGTTTCAAACTACATGCAAACAACGTCTTATTAAAAGCTCCCAGAAAATTCTATTTATTTGACAATGCCTGACAAGGTCACTAATTAATAGCTGGGAGCTTTTTAATAAGGTTTGCAGATCTTTTGTCTGATTCTTGCCTAAGTTCGATTTTTTTTGGATCCAGCACCTGTAAAAGTTTTCCGGCTGTGCGACCCCTGCGACACGTGTTTTCAGATTTTTTTCAGAACTCGTTTTTAAACTTATTAAATTATTCGCTTTTCATTAATCTGCCATGTTCTAAAGAAGTGATTTGACCTTTTGTTTTCATACAGAGGCGATGTTTTGTGTCCACCATTCATTCACTTGTCGGACGATAAGTGACCAAACCTGACATGTACTACAGAACATAATGTATAGACATCTTTAAATATTTATCACGCACAATACAGATACAGTAACACACATTTGGAGTGGCCGAGTAGGGGGATGGGGGGGTTTCAATGTCCATTATCCTCCTTCCTATATCCCATCATATACTCTATATGTCAGTAACCGTAGCTCTTCCTCGTGGTTAATTATACATGTCCTTATTCATGCCAACAGTTCATTTCGTCCGGTATAATTTAGCTGGAGAGCAGAATCTGCTCGCTCCATTGATAGAAAGTCCATTTACTCTTAGTCAGTTATGCTTAAAGAAACTGGCTTTTCTAAGTTATTTTTGTTTTAAGAAACATATCATTTCATCTCCTCTTTGTTTCATCAAATATGCAACAGCAAGTTGTTCTGGAAGGAATAGAAAGAGTTAGGCCACGACAGAAGAAACAAACTAGACCCTTCACGCTTGACAAAACTATTCCCCAGTTAGCGATAACTCTCTTGCGATGCAAAAAGAGATTGAAATGGATGAAAATATTTGTTATTAAATATATTAAGACAACAGGCACAGGCATTTTGCGATGTTATCAGGCCGTAGGGATACATAGAGGGTACGTTCGTCATGTTTTAGAGACTGGTTTAAAACCATAATGGCTCAGTTGTTACATTATGTGACTGGAAAAAAAGTTATTAGATTTTGTAGTGCACTTTGTTTAGAGAGAAAAGCACACACAGAGGGCACTCAAGGGGTCTATCCATCCACTTTAGACCCTCTCTATCCCCGATCTATAATGCAAGACGTAGCTATGACCACTCCATTCAACCCCCAACACCTCAGCCATTACTGACAAGGCTGGATGCTGGTGACGCTGTTTCTGCTGCTTTGTGATATACTGACATTTCTACTAGGAATAAAAAAAACAAAGCCACGTCACAGCCAGGTTGTTTATTGTTACTTTACAAGCATGAGTATCTGAAACGCTGCATCATAATGTAGTTCATGGTTCTCAATCCTCAGCTTTAATTCGGACTACATGGAGTGTCAGAGGTTACTTTTAGCAACACCTTTTAATTTATGCTCACAAATTTAAATAATAATATAATAGACCTTTTTTCTTTTCTTGCTCCGGGATGCTCCCGTCCAGCAGGTGAAGCGTGGGAGCAGCACTAAACAAACAAGATATAGGAATCAGAGGTTTATGTGTTCTCTGGGTTTAAAACCTCAGATTCAGGGCTGCACACGAGAACATAAGGCTGCTCAGAGACCATATGAAATCACAACAGGAGCTGGGAGGTTCAATGTGAAGGGGGTGTGCCCAGATGTCCCTCTGTCATTAATTTGAAGGAATCCTGCTGGATTACTGCTGATTTTAGGCAAAACTCTGCAAAGTGGCAGCGCTCTCCCTCTGTGCTAACTGAATAAGAAACATGCAAGAACATCGGAAAATAATTTTTCGCTGAATTTCAGCCTGGTATACGAGTCTCAGTTTAGAGGAACAAAACTTGATCGAAGTCAGACTCGAGTAATCTGATCACACAGAACTGAGTGAATTTAGCCTGATCGCTCTGACAACACTTTCAGTAAACACATTTCTTTACCAGTTTCATGACTGTTAAGTCAAGATTGTCTTCATCCGAGATTTCAGTCAACCATATAGGAAACGTACACACATGCAGCATGCGTGTGGTAAGGAAAATCTAAATCTGTTGTCACACTGCAGACAAAGCAAATTGTGCAAGACTTGTTTTGCCTCTTGATACGACTGGCAGCACCAGCATCACTCATTCCTCCACGCTGCTTTTCAGACCATTGTTTAGTATTCAAGCAGTAGTGTGCATGACAACAAGCACAGCATATTCCAGTTACATGAATGCATGAATTATGTACAGCTAAAATGCTACATTTCACCATGAAGTTCAATCAAACTTTGAGTTAAATGAAGCACTTATCCTCTTGAGTTTTGTGGCCATGCTGTTGTTATGTTTCCTTCGGTAACATTTCACATTAAGTGCTACAGTTTCACATATAATAATAAGAGCATGTTATCCCTTTTTATCATCATAAGAGGATAAACATGACAGAAATAATAATCTCCTGTAATGTCATGTAACTGTTCCAATGATATTTTTCACATTAAATCCTGCTTTAATCTATATATCTACCCTTATGTTCATGCCTAAATCAAATCATTTGAAACCAAGCAGTCAAACTCAGATGTGGTCACTTCTACATTAGACGTGTATAGATGTTTAAAGATGCAAAATGTGCCAAAAAAAAATGTAACTTAACTCAAGGTCCACTTACTGGCTCTTTAAGGAGCTTTCAACTACATCTCCATGTTGTCACGAGACCAAAGTTCCACACATACTGCAGGCCATGTGATTACAACTGTGCCATCTCCATCACAACTCAGCAAATGCCATTCTCTGATGCGGAACTGTGAGAAAAGGTTGAAAGCTCCAGAAAAAAGGTGGACTTGAGTTAAAATCTTGTGCAACTGCTATATAGCCAAGCTAAAGAAGGGATTTCTGCACCCGACAAATGCAGATTGCTTCATCAATATGTCATTTTCCTGTTATCAAAGGGGTATTTCAATGATTTAGTGCTGCACTTCAATAAAGTTTTGAGACTCACAAGAGATCGGAAAAAAAGTCAAAAAGAAGGAAGAGGAATTAGATGTTTTCAGATGTTTTTTTGCCTTTAACTTCACGCTTTAACAAGACGCTAACTCACTTACCTCAAATAAGTTTAACAGTCCCATTGTATAAAAAAAAAAAAAAAAAGAAAAAAAAGAAGAACATTAAATCAACGATTGAAACAGAAATCCATTATTTGATCTGCTGTCTCTGTCTCAATGGATGGCTTGTTTTAATCACATTGCAAACAAAATGAGAGAATGGAGCAAATGCATCAGGCATATCACCTTCATTTCAAAATGATGTGAAATTTGAATGTAATTCTGTGGAGAGCAGCACAGAGTCGGCTCTGCAGGGCGGCTCTAGGTGTTTATGCATATACACTGAGTGATTATCATCGCTGAGTGCGTGTGAGTCTACTGAGTGGACTCTATTACCGTATTATAATAATCTGAACGTACAGGCTGATTCCTCTTCTGTTATTTACCAGACAGGCGTATTGTCCCCACAAATCACACAGCGTGAGTGTGTAGCAGTGATTCTTAATCTGCGCGGCAGGCATTACTTATATTTTTCCGGTAATGGAGGAAGAATGCATTAATCAATAGCATAACATTTTAATGCCGTTCCCTGTCTGGATGTATTTCAGGAATTCAGACCTGGATGGAAACCCAAAAAGGCAGCATTTCTTCACAAGGGCATGACTGAGACAAACATGATTTCAATATTAATAATCATTACTGTGCCGTAATGGAAGTTGGCAGGCAAAAATATCGCAAGAGAGGATTAATAATGATTTTCTGTGCAAACATCTCAAGGTGTGTTTGTGTTCCTTCTGAGTCACGATGAGCCGTGAATGCTGAAAGATACAACATTTAGTGTGATAGTCTCTTATCAGTCACTTTACAGCTTTAAGCTTGACTAACCAGAGAAATATATTTCTTTTGGTTAGTCCAAAAATACAACTGTGGATGTTTAATAATGAGTTTTACAAGTTCAGACAAAATGAGAAAAAGGAACTATCTTCGGAGCATAAAAAAAAAAAACTAACAAGATTTACCATATTTAACAGAATAGATTATTTTCATTTCATAATTAAGAAACCTGCCCAGTGGGGCTCATTAAAGGTTGCTCATCAAGAAACTTTGTTTCATAAAAAACCTTTTGTTCCTCTAAGCTGAACTTGCAGTGCAGTCTGGAATATACAGACGGGTGACAAATGAAATAAAAAAGCTGAATAAATGAGTGGAGAAACATAACAAATGTAACAAATAACAAATTGTGCTTCAGCACAAGCAATCAGTTGTCACTAAAAGGTTTATTGAGTATGAAAATAATGGGGTCACCCGTTTGTATTTACATAGTCAACTACGTTAGATTTATGGACTTTAGAAATGTATTTGCAGAGTTTAGAATGAGTATTCACCTGCATTTACAAGAGTTATTTCGTGTTGTATTGTACATATTGTGATGATTTAATGTGTATATTTGCTCAGACAAAAACCCTGAAATATTCCAGTGTACAGCCACTGAAAAGTTGGAACGGTTGTATCATTTTAATAATTTTTTTCAAAAGCCTGGAAAAGAATGCAAGATGGACTATTTAATTAGTATTCACTCAGATTTCTCTATTCTTAAAATATACAGCACAGGATTTGTTCGTGATTTATGAATTTGGGATGCTTGCGCTGCATTTTGATTCTGGCTTGTATTGATTTCTGGTGTCTTGTTATATGCATGACTTATTAATAAAAACTTGATTAATTCATTCATAAATATAGTCATATATACACAGTTTCTTCAGCACGGATAATGTATTTTTTAAAAGTCTGTTATAGTATAAACAGTCAAAAACTCTAAACTTCTAGACTGTTTTTTATGAATGTCTTCTTAAATGTCTTCGGTTGTTGTAGCTATTCTCAGTGTAATTATGGGATTCAGAATATATACTGAAAACTATGATGAGCGTAATTACATTCATCATTCAAACTCACACATTGTTCATTCTCTAGTTCTATAATTATTAGTTGCAGCCTTTCTCCCCAGAAAAGCATTCATTCATTCATTTCATAACATTTGAATTCTCCGGACCGGACCATCCTACATACCTCACTCCTTCTTTTGTCTGCATGACATGCTCGGTATGCACTATGGGCGTCAATTGACATCCAATGACGGAATTAAATAATTTCACATGAGGGATCATACTGTATGTTAGTCACAGGAACAGGATATACAGGATATACAACTCTGTATATGTCATTAAAGTTCATTACATTCCAGTTTCTGGGAATTTAAATTCCCAAAGCATGTAGTTAAATTGACGTCATATAATTACTACATGTAATTACTGTGAGAAAGTTGGCGTAGCTCTGCTAAAATATATAATTCAGACATTACATTAGCCTTTTAGGCAGGACCAACCTCTATAAGCGAGCACTTAATCTAAGAGATATATATATCCCTCAATAGCAGCATATAAGTGGATTACATAAAATTACAAGAGAGCAGGGACAGTACACCGAGCAACCAAACGGAGAAGAGAAAAAATGAAAACAGCTTTTTGTAAGGATCAAACATCAAAAGCATGACAACCCCATGTGGAGTCACAGCGGGGTGGTGCTGTTTAAAAGACTGTTGTTCGTCACTCTGCCAAACATTGTACAGCAGCCACGCATCTAACACGTTTCACGTTTTCCTTGGGCTCCTTTTTCAAGCAAAACTTGAATAGATACCTGTTTGCGATCTGTTTCATCCTGGAGTAAAAAAAAAAAAACCTAAACGAACAAATATTTAATTCTGTATGATTGGTGGAAACGCTGAAGTAAATGAGCTGTTAACGCTTTAAACGACACTCATTGTCCTTTGAGACTGTTCGATGCATTTAGTACTCTTTTAGTAGCCTTTTTTCATCAGAGGGTTTCAGACAGAGACAGATGGGCTGAAGTTTCCTGGTGCTTCAGCAGGAAACTTCCCATGAGGGGCATCATACTACAGGTCCCAGAGAGGGTCAAAAAAGCTCACAGATCAATACACATTAGCTGCTGCTTGAGTGCTTAACATGGATTAGTTGACATCATGGAACCTTGAGGGTTGCAGTCTCTCTCTGTGTGTGTGTGTGTGTGTGTGTGTGTGTGTGTGAGTTATAAAGAGTCAAGTAAGCATTACTATTTTTCCAAGATTATGCTTATACCACTTTTATGAGGAATAGCACAGCTAATTTCCTTTACAAGCATGATTGACCTTATTAAGTTGTTTCACAAACTTGTAACAGTTGCCTGATTACACATCCAACACATGCAGAGTAACATTAGTGATTATTTGGAGTCGTGTTTCTGGCCACCCGATGTACATGTGTCCAATATTCACTCTTGTTTTAGCTTTATTTCCACCAACTACTGAGGGAAATGTCTGACTCTTTACCTGCTAAATGCTCCACTATGTTCACCAGCTAGTCACTAACTTTTCCTGTCTGCCGTTTGGTGCTGAGCAGGTAGTGCGAAGTGGATTTATTAGGAATTTTTCACTCCAAACAGTTGCTTGCTGTGGGTGAACCAAAACACTAAAGTGGTACAAGACAATAAAATACCGTAGCGGTGAGGTAAACTGCGGAGCTGGGTGGTCACTCTCTCTGGCTTCAACAGTGAGCAACCCCTTTCACATACAAGTAGAAATGTGATCCATTGTTAATATGAAAATATTGATTAGCTTTAACCGCAGGCATGCACTCACAGAAAGAAAGCAAATAAGCGTATTTACCCGAATGTACTCTTACTTGTTTATTCTGGCTGGACTAGGTAGGCGCAACAGAAGAGAACTTTGCAGAACAATAAACAACCACTGCTGCTGAAGGAGTACCAACTAACTTCACACAGCAGAGGAAAGCAATCGGCTAAACTTGACAGATGGGCGGCTAAATAAACAGCTCACGTTTTCTTAATGGGCGGCGAGCGCTGAGACAAAGTGAACTCAAGAGCGGGTTCCGCAAAACTGCACAAGATAACACTGGGAGATGTTTCCGGTCATTAGACTGATCCCATGGTTACATACCTGCAGGTGTACGACAGTCACCTGATCAGCACCCTGGACAGTTCTTGTAAATCAGTTTATTTGAAAACATCTGGGATCTAATTGACCATCATTGTCTAACTCTGTTATGCATCCTAGCAATAGAGTTCCATCTCCATTATTTCTGTTTGAAAGAATATAGAAAGGGTAGAAGTAGGTTGTGTGAAATGCCTTTTTAAAATTTCATTAAAGCATAATGGAGTTTCATTATGTTATTATTCAGCATTCTGCCATGCTCATTTTTTACTCCTTCTTGCCTTGAGGAAAAGTTTGAGAGAAAAGTAATTGTCTGTATCTGAGGTTTTATACTGAGGACACCGGAAAAATAGTGATGGCAAACCGGGTAACACATCATTGTTGAGTCACATTTTATCTTCATTGAAGTTATTTTTCAGCCTTTTCTACAGACAACAAATATAAAAATAGCTTGAGATGTAATTTCACAACTATGAGTAAAAAATGTTTCTTCCTTGTTTTAATGTTAATTATGAGAATAATGTGTTGTTAATTTAAAGGGGCCCTGTGGAGTTTCTGCAGGGCCCCTTTAAATTTTTGTTATTACAGCCAAACCATATACTGATATTGACATTTGAGAGTTAAAAGAATCAGATACTGATTCATCGCCCAATATTTTCTTTTACGGAAACATGTAACATAAACAAACTTTGTTTTGATAATAATCCTTTACATTTTTTTTTTAAATTGTAAGAAGATTTGTGGTGAGTGGGAAACTTTACAGTTGAAAAATAAACGCTTTCTCAAGGAAAAACTTTTTCTAAATTCTGTCAAACATATCTTTGACATTTCCTTAATATTCACCCCATTGGAGACATTCTGGTGCACATCCAAAAGTGCCAGTTAGTATGTTAAATTCAAAGAAAGCTGAAATGTTAAAAAGCGGAAATTGTAAATGACTAACTTATATCTTGTGCTGGTTGCCTCTGGACAAATACATCATTTGTTAAAGTATTTTGTAATAGACGGCACGAGGTTTACTGAGAGCAGCTGACCAAAGGCTTTACTCTGCATAGCTGTAGCCCATATAGGCCTGATGTACGTGCTGACTAAGCAGCTCTGCAAATGACTTCTTCTACAGCGTCCCTCCCCATTGCCCAGATTAGGCCAGCAGTTTTTCATAAATACAGTTTGTATGGCTTCAGGTGGGCTGAGACAAAGGTCTCTTGTTGCTTTACACAAAGACAGAAACAGTCTTAAAGGATGAGCTTTTACCGTCGGGGCCCTGACAAACACAGCCAGTAACATTCAAACAATGCCTTTTCGGAACATTCTAGACTTGTAGAGGACCAACTCATGTGGAGACAAAGGCGGAAACTTTTTTAAAGTATTTTTGATCACAGCTGCCGTCTGATGTCGAGGTGGAGCCGACAGTGTGAAGCTGAGCTACAGCTGTCGGTTCACTGATGCGGAAGCTGTGGAGACCTACGGGTGGTTTATGGGCACTGTCGGATACACTTTCTCTCGTCCTGTCGCCTTTTTATTACATTAATCATCAGCATTTTCTATGTTAAGACTCGATCTGCACCAAGAAAACGCTAAAAGACGAAAGAGAAAAGAGAACTAGTGTGTGTCTGCGAATACAGTATGTGTGAAACCCAGGAGCAAGAATTAGTCAGAGAGACAGGGGAAAATGGTTGTGGCCTTTAGTTTGACATTTTTGACCACAGCAACACATGCACAAACATGTGGTTTGCTTTGGGGCAGGATTTTGAGAGCATCGCACAAATTGTTGTAAATATAGCTGCTTTCATGAGCACACATTCTGTACCTGTCTATTGCCCTCCAGCTGTGTTAATGTGGTGTATTTAAATACAAAATGACTTTGGTAGCTTGAGGAAAAATCCTTTAAGAGTTTGGCCATCCATATTATCGGTCAAGATTACATTTTACTCCCTCATTTAACTGCTGAAATCTGGATGCAACACAGGTTGTTAATTAATTCTATTCTCGATGTTATCCTATTGTAAATCACTCATAGGAAAGCGAAAACACACAGTAATTGAGTGAAATAATTATCACCCAAACTGTATATTGTATACTGAATTTTCCGATGCCATGGACATTTTGTGCAAGATTTATTTATCTCTACTTCAACCTCCAAATCATCATCATCAACAGAAAAATGGTGATTAAAAATACAAAAATAAGGTTGTAATAAACAGTATTTTTGTTTTAAAGTCACAGTGAAATGGCAGCTGGAACATCTTTGTCTGTGATGTGAGATATTTACGATTGAAATAGATTATGCTGAGCGGGAAATTAAATGAAATCCACAACTACACACGATTGGAAACTGAGCAACGTCTCTCTGCTGGCTACTACGACCAACAAGCTAACGGTCAAGTGTGGATTTATTAGTCTCCTTTGATACGTTTACATACACTCTGGGTGCAGGATTTTGACATATTTGATATATATGATATATAAATAAGAGAATTAATGATCTAAGAGTCTCCTTCAGTGTCTTTTAAATTCAAAGTTGGATTATTTTCAAAACAACTTTGTATGAATTGTGTTTCTATGTTTGCGCTGCATGTGTGGCAGTGACTCAGATTCAGTCGGGTTCTATGGGAATTTTCTGTTAAACGCAGTTTTTGTTAAGTTGCCAAAGCCCTGTGCATGGTGACAAAAGCACATAGTGATGGAGACAATGAGGGAAATGGAGAGGGAATGTTGTCCCTTCTGGACAGGAATGTGTCCCCTTGCCCAGGTCACAATGCTCAATTCAGTCCGGGCCCACGGCGAAAAAAAATGCCATTCTGAAATACCAGGTGACGCTTTGTTTGAGCCATTCATTATATCACCGTCACATTTCTGTCTGTCGCCCTGTTCAAGACTGTCAGACGGACAGACCAGGGGTTGTGGACGAGGCCCCTCTGTACGTTTCGAAAGCAATGAATCAAACCCACTCAATGTCATCTGCAGAGTGGCTTAGTTCACAGCAATTACACTTAATCATAGTTATTACTGCTAAAGGTGCTCTGTAATGACTCACTTTGTGATTAAAAAAAGTGAACTCTTCTGTAAAGTAACTAAATTACATACAATTTGCCTGGAAACGTTGGTCATATCTGTGTGTATTTTTCCGCCTACAGGTTCAACCTACTATGACAATGTGCGGCCGTTAGCGTACCCTGATTCAGACGCTGTCCTCATCTGCTTTGACATCAGCCGTCCGGAAACACTGGACAGCGTGCTGAAAAAGGTCAGTGTCACATTAAACACAAGTGTAAATGTGTGCTGTTGTAATTTAACAAGGCTGAGACAGTTTTAAAGCGACATTTTGTTCCTTATCAGGACTGCAAGCATTAGATAAGCCTTTATTCTGATATATTGAGTGTATCTTAATACAGCACTATACTCACATGCCACGTGCACACTGAGAGAGTTATGAGTCAAATGCTCTGTTATGTTCAGCTGTTAGTCACTAACTGTGTTTGTCCACTGTTTGGGGCTGAGCGAGTAGTGTACAGTGGGTTTTATGAAGCTTTTTAGCTGAAAGCAGCCGCGGCCTGAAAATTACGCTTATTAAACAGATACATATCATATAAACAAGGAGCTGAAACTCGCTACAAAGCCCCGTAAAGCCGAGCTGCAGATTCAGCCGATAGTTCCCTGTAGGTTCGTCACTACGAGAGACCCTTTTCCTCATTCTCATTGTTATTAGAAAAATACCGATTATAGCGGAAGAAATTCTAATTTTGTTTTGCAAACTAGTAGCGTTTTAGATCTTGATAAATCTTCATTTCAACTGCTAACCAACACGTGGGAGTTGTGCGTTCAAATGTGTTGGAGCAGTTGACCTTTCAGTCTGCAGACATTCCTGGAGTCAGCGCGATCACTCATCAATGACATCATCAATGCAAGACAAAAAAGCACTTATCTTTTATGTTTGACAAATTCTCACATCTACAGGGGGTCCACTTGAGAACTAACTTGAACTTTGACCTTATTTGACGACCTTAGTAATTGTGGTGAATAAACTCGTCTCACAATGCATGCCCAGAATGCCAAAGTGACATGTTGACGCAAAGGTTAGCGTCAAATCAAAGAAACGTATCCTCATTCTATCTAGAGCTCAAGTATGGCAATGTGCCACCATGTCTCGTTTCCATTTACTTTGGCATTTTAAGCATCTATCTTCAAATAACGCCCTTGCAGTACATAGCACTTTTTCTTCTTCCATTTTTTGACAGCTTTTTGCTTCACAAATGCTTGTGCTCTCCAATTTTCCTCTTAGAGGGACTATGTTTTCTCAGTATGGCTAAGCTACAAAAATACCTTTTGACTTCTTATCTCTTCCCCTTTTCCTTTTTATACCCTTTGTTCTCTTCAGTCCAATCTCTCTTCAAAGCTCCCATGTTAGAAGATTTCTCATCTAGCATTACCCACTCTAAGATGTTATCCCAGTCTCCACCCGGCTATCACTTTGAACTCTTTCTTTGCAGCTTTTTCACCTTTTCCTCATAACTTTCTGACGAGCAGCCTGCCAGGATGGCTGCACCTCATTCTTTCTATCCATTTTCTGTCTTTCTACCCCCCTGCCTGTTTGGATTGTAGAATCAGGTTATTTGTGAAGGAAATGTTGGAGATTATGAAAGATGTGATTAGAGAGACCAACTCTAGCATCCTCCACTCGTACATATGAAGGCCAGAAGCTGTACGAGCACAATAGCAGAGGACGACAGACACACACACACACACACTCACTGGCTGATGATGAAAGGGTCTATAAATGTAATCACAGGTTTTACCAACCACTGTTCCAGTGTAGCTGAATAAAGCACCCAGTCAGTCAGTATAATAGAGTACATTCATAACATTTGTGCTCAACATAGGATCGATGCACAACGGACTCATACGCACTAGTTAGAGTTTTTTTAATGAGCTTAGGAACCTGGTGGCAGAGCTGGAGCCAATATTTTAGAAGTGGATGATGACTTCAAATTCTCTCTAAGTGCAACTCAAAACACCTCAGAAATCTTTGAATGGCAACCAAAGAAGTCAACATTTCACAGTCTATTTATTCCTTTAACTTTTAAATTGTTTTCTGCAATTTCTCTCTCCCTGATCTGAATGTTTCCAAGCCTCCTCCACACGGCCATGCATAACATGTTATTGTGGCAAAGAGTACTGAATCCCGGTCATATTTGAACTTAACCAGAAGTCTACAGCCATGCTAGTGGCTCTATGCTCACATCTGTGGTTTAGTAGGTATAACGTTTGCACTATGTGTGCCGTTCACTGTCTATTCACTAGTTCATAAACCACAGTATTGGATTAAGTGAAAGTTTGCCTGATGATGGTGCTGGATAAAATGTTAAGGGATTACCAAAGTTGTTGCAATTCATCCTGAGTGTATACCAAGTTTCAAGGCAATCCGATTCAATATATGGATATTATATTATATATATATATATATATATATAATATATATATATTGGATATTCTAATTAAAGCCTCAAATGTCAACCTCATAGTAGTGCTAGAGGAAAAGTAAGGGGATCACCAAAGTCCATTATGATGTATTGTATAGGGATCATTCATGTGTATAGTCACACTCGTCATATTTTTCAGTCATAGTTGTTGAGAAATTGAAATAGTTGAAATTGCCATTGACCGAGCGACGCTGCCAGCTGAGCAAAAAAGATCAGAATCTGCCTTAAAATCCCAACATGCGTGTAATCATAATATGTAAAGTAAATCATAACATGTCAACTCCACACAAGTCGTTAACCACCTAAATTACCAAAAATATCACTGAGAACAACTCAATGACAGCTTCAGCCCTTCCAGCTGGTTTTAATAAGTGTATTTTGAAAGTGCCGTTACCTGAATTGCATATATAATTTCCAAATGACTTGTCAGCCGAAGTTATAAATAACCGGAAATAACCGGCCTCCATTTTATTCCTTTGATAAACTAGACTCTCAGCTCCGACTGCTCGCATTCTGCTCTTTATCCAGAACAAAACTCTTACCAATTCTTAACATTAACACAAAAAATAAGCTTCTCTTCCCATGGGTCCTTTGTGACTCATTTAAATTGCTCCTATTCACCAGTTGCGCACTGTTCGGCGGAGCGTCCTATTGAAAGGCAACAGCACACTCTGCACAACACGCTGGAGCCCGTAACAGCAGCGACACAGGCATCCGGGAGAAAAGATCTCTTTGTAAGGGAGAACAAATGGAGCAGCAATGCTCAAAGTGTTTGTCTGCGTCAGGGTGTGAGGAGATAATGACAAGAGTGTCAGAGAGAAAGAAAACGATAAAGAGAAAGAGTTTAATAGTTTGAGTCATGTCCGTGGTCTGTCTCTCTGTCTTCTTCCAGCATTTATGACCATGAGCATCTGTCATGTGCTCATGTTGTACATAACAGAACATCTATATTGTTGTATTGCTTCAGTATTTGTTTCTCATCTGTCCTAGCGTGGTCTATTAAGGCCGGTTTTCATGTTTGAAGATTGTTACGTCAAATTACCATTTTAGGATGTGACACGCTGCAAGTTCAGAGCTCGGGGTGTTCTTTCATATTTGTGCTGCAGGTTACAGGGGACAGGATGAAAGTACATGAGGTCCAGCAAACCAGACACAGAGACACAGTGATTTATACTCCTTTGAGCCACTATATTAAAACCCCGAAAAGTTGTTAAGGCTTAAGGTTTACACAGCTTTGTGTTTTTAAAACGCACATGTTTGACTGACATGGTTTAACAGAAACATGTCACTAATAGAGATTTGCATTTTCTTTCAAATCTAATTAAGTGTGATTGTTTGAACAGAGAGCTTGTGAAAAGAAATCACTGGAGCTCAGCAAAAACATGATTTTTCAGGGAGTGGAAGCGTTATTCGTAAAATGTCACCTGATTGGACTGTAAAAGAAAGCGTTTCCAGGTTGAAGTTTAATAAATATAGACTGTCACCGCCACCTTATAAGGTCAGACACATGTGATACACCGACCCACATAATGGGGCTTTTTTCAGGGTTTGCACTTGGCCCCTTTGTTCCAATTAAGGGAAATCTTAATGCTACAACATATAATGATATTTTAGCCAAAGTTGTGGGAATATTATTTTGCCTAGTTTAGTGTGGAATTGCGGAAGGAAGAATGGAAATGAGAATTTGTCTATTACCCTCATTTGAACCTATATCTGATTAATAATGAGCCTGTGCACTCATATGTCATTTGTCTATTGATACACAGTGGCAGGGGGAGACGCAGGAGTTCTGTCCCAATGCCAAAGTGGTGCTGGTCGGCTGCAAGTTGGACATGAGGACGGACCTTAACGTCATGAGAGAGCTTTCCAAACACAGACTCATTCCCGTCACACATGAACAGGTGAGGAGCGCAGAGAAAACACAGCTAACCTGTCTTCATTTGTTTGCATCGACAGATTTTAAACTACTGCTCCTGCGACCACTGCTACAACGCAACAGTCATTTCGCGTGTGTGACGAACTGAACAGTATCGATTTAATTAATTGAACAATATAATATTTGGAATATCTATGAGATATGGTTTTAAATGTACAGTCCTTTGTAATTTTCCGCCGCAGCAATTTTCATTTGCTATAGTAACACTGATTTACGTGCAAATTTAATAGTGTCATACCAGAAAAATAACAGCCATTACTTTGTTCCCTTGTGCACGCAAACAAAACTTTTGAAAACGAATGGAGAGAATGGCATTTGTTTCTGATCATAACTTATATAAATATGGCAAAACAAGGAGAATAAAAGAGCAGGGACTGAACAAAGATAGAGACAAACAGCCGGATGTGCGATAATACAATTGTTTTGTTTGTGTCTTGGAGCGATGAACAGTGGCATGCATGAATTTTAATAGCCTATTTTCATGTAAATGTAAATTCACACTTCTTGGCAGCCTTTTGTCAACATATTAATATTTTCTCATACCTCTGACAAAGCAAAGGTAGCCACTCTCATTTTCCCGTCAGTAATGGCATCAAAATTGGTCCATCAAGATCCATCAGATTACTTTCTCTGGATAAAGTGATTTAGCACCAAATTAACAGAAACCTTTGATTACGGCAAATGTTTTACTGAAACTGTAACAGAAAGAAACTGTAACAGCAACAATTATCAACTTTAAAACACATTTTTTTCTTTCCCATCCACTCTGACTAAAATCCTCACCGTGAGGCCACTTTAACCTCCTAATTAAAGAATATTTAAAAGAATCATCCCAAAGGCACCCACAGTGTGTCTTGTTTAGTTTACTCTTATATGTAATTTAGCTGCATCAAATCTGTGTGAAAACAATGACTTTACGTTATCTTAGTTATCTGATTTTGCCAAAATGTGCAATTACAGAGTGAACAATCGACAGTGTTCATTCTTCTGAAGCTGAACTGTGAGTCCATTTGCTTTATGGTATTGTACAAGAGATCCCTTAATGTTGGCAACAACAAAAAAAAAGAAGTTAAGCACAGTTGTCAAACAACTGACGGCACCGTAATCAGTCTTAATAGAAAAAGATGGAAAACAAAGCACGGGTTGAAAATTGCTGGATTTGTATTTAAAAATGTATTTTTTAGAGCTTTACTTAATGTGTCCCATTCAAAGAGCAGCATTGCAACGAGCCACAAACTGTGACCTTTACATTTCAGCAACTTGACCAACTGATGTGATCCCCAGGGGAAGTGCATTCACCAGAATGAACCGCACACTAACTGTGTGACTACTGCTGTAATCGGCTTAAAGGCGTCAAAATAGAGGCTCGAAGTGTTGGAATGTTTCCATTGATGCAAAAATAATGCTGCCTCCCTGGAAGCACAGCTCAAGCCTTTAATGTTTTTCAATAAAGAGGAATATTATTACCACATCTGACTGCTAGATGCTCCTTCAATACGGAATATCTCTAACACTGATGGCTGAACTCCCACATTATCACAGTGTCGATGTTTCATAGCCAAAGATGTTGATGAATCCAACTGATGACACACTCCTGAAAGAAAGAATGATAAAAAAATAAACAAGAATAAAGTGAGACACTCAAGACATAGTGAGAAAGCAACAGAGTAGAAGTGCTATTTATAAATTCTAAAGAAGGATTGGTTAAAAAGAAAATCTACGCTCCCCTATTTCTTGCGACAAGATACACCCGAGCACCGTTGTTGGAGAACAGGTAAGCAAAATGAAAGCACCATATACAAGTTCAACCAGTGCATATTTAAGATTTAAGTGATAACCACCACTGGGAATAAGATGAGCTTTTACGCTTGAATTTTACAGTTGCACAGATAGGCCTTGAATATTTCATGGCAGTGTGGAGGATCGTATCTTTTTGTATGCCCCAGCCAGCTATCATGCTCCTAAGAGCCAAGGCTTCTATAAAGACGGGGGTGTTTACTGTACATGACCAAGACCAAAGGTCTGATATCCACAAAAGGACAAATTAAGCATAATCTAACAGCATGTACCAATGGTGATAATGATAAACCTTGAGAGAACGTTTTAAAAGAGTGTTGCAAAGCTCCCTGTTTGTGCACTCATAGTACTGTATGGCTTTCAAAAAGCAAGTGTAAATGTTACATATGACTGAATTACACTCGGCTTCCAACAGTATGCCAGAGGTTCAGCATGGTTTAAGGACATTTTAGAGTGCAAGAAGCATCACTGCCACCATCTGACCCCCCCCCCCTCCCTGTCTCACTCACACAGATATACACAATTTGTTTGTCATAGCTCTAAGTACTAGCTCTCAGCAGCTCTTGGTGAGTCACCCTCTTATGGACAACAAACAAACTGAAGCACACGGCCGAATAAATGAACTTAAAAGCTGCACTAAACTTTTTTATGGTAACGACGGATCAAATGACTTAATGCAATGTGAAAGGAGACGCTTCTAGTGATCAACACACAAAGAATTACGACCCGACGGCAGTTCCTCTCCGCTCCGTGGAGCATTTTAGGCTCTTTAAGCTTTTTTTTTTTTTTTTGGTTTTACTACCTGCAGATTTATTGTTTTGGTTCAGTCTCAGTATTCTAATCAACCTGTTTTATTTCAGCAGCAGTAAGATGAGCAGGCAAAAAACGAAGGTTACGCTACCTGCCCCGCGCCAGATGGCAAATAGAGTTACAGACAGAGAACAAAGTTAGCAACTAGCAGCTAAAGAGCCAAATATTCCTCTCTGGGGTTGGTGGAGACAAAAACTAGAGCCGAAAGGGAGAGTAAATATTGGATTTACATTTGTCTCGCTTCCAGAAACACAATTCAAAATGAATTTTTATTTTGCAAATTGTCTGCTGGATGTGCTACCTGTGTCTTTACCGTTTGTCCGTCCTCTTAACAGCCTCATATTTTGTATTTTTCTGTGTTTTTAGGGAACTGCTTTGGCGAGGCAGATCGGTGCCGTGGCCTACACAGAGTGCACCTCAAAGTATTCGGAGAACAGCGTCCGTGATGTTTTCCACGTCACCACCCTTGCAACTGTGTCCCGTATCAATCGGCCTCAGCTCAAACGTGCTGGCTCACGGCGCGGACTCAAGCGGGTTTCCCAGCAGCCGCCCCGGACTGAGATTCATGAGCACCCACCTGCCATTAGGAAGGACCGGGCCAAAAGCTGCGTGCTCATGTAGGACCAGAGTCTAACCAGCAGCCTGACCTGTGTGTGCTGATGGACATGAAACCATGCTGCACATGAACTTAATTTATTGGTGAATTCTTGTCAGATCTTTGCACTGCATAAAGGACAATATGATAAAAAAAACAAGATCCTGTGGAGTTCTTTGCGGAATTGTTTGTCCATCTTTAGCAAAACTCTCCTTGTTATTTTTCTCTGTGGCCGTGTTCTCATCTGGGGAGGTCATTGTTGTGGCAAAGGCAATTTTTCTTTAAAGCTTTTTCTCAAACAAGTGGACAAAAATGGTCATGGGCACAAACAGGCTGGTTAGCAAGTGAAACAAAGACAGAAAAGTAGTGAGTATGGAGATGAAAGTGAAAAAATGATATTAGGAAAGATCACCTTGCAGGAAGCAGCATTAACAGTGCTGGTCTTGACCTCTGTTATGTTGTTTCCTGTTTTGAAATACTATTTTCTCTTTAAGTGTTTAAGTAAATGAAGCACAATACGATGCACGCAAACTGTTCCGAGTTATTCGTAAATGTCAGGGAATATACTCTGCTGTTCCACTTCTTATAAAAGTACGGACAGAATAAAAATCTTGTGGGCTGAGATGACACTAATTTTCTTAAACCACAAGTGCTTTTAATATTGAAAACTGAATAATCACTCACCACAAAAGACTGAAGTGTTGTGAAATTAATATTGATCTAATAATCCACAATGGGAAGGAACGTCACAGAGGAAGTAAAGGGGGTGAATGTTATGTTGTACATGTGATAATGAAATAAAAAAAACTTGCTCTACTGAGTGTTGGGACATCTTTAATATTTCATTTATTTTTGTGACTGTGATTTAGCCTTGATGCTGAATTATCATGCTTAGAAAAGTTAAGTTTATAAATGGGAAATGATTGTCTACAGATCTCAGTTCATTTGGTGCAGGGAACACAATACTTTCCAGCTCAGAAGATTTTGTCTCAGGCAGACAAGAACATTTCTCTTTAAAAAAGCTTCTTCTCTCGGGGAAGATATAAGTTTTAACTAGAAAAAAAATTCCAATCTGAATCAACAACACAGAAGTAGTAACAGTAAAATAATAACTTTGATGAAATAAATATAGATAAAGCCATGAATCTACATTATCCAAAAGACAGGTCATCTGGGAGAATTTAAGATAAAATGACATATTAATGTAAATAAATTAAATTGCAAATATCACACGTAACGGTAAACAGCAGCACACATCCTTAAAGCGTATGACCATACATGATCTTTCCTTTTTAACAAGACTAAGAGCTAAATGCTAATGTCTAATGATTCTCGTGTTAACCATCTTAGTTTAGTGTTTTAGCATTGTAACATTTGCTAATTAGCACTAAACACAAAGTAGAGCTAAGGCTGGATGAAACATTTATGTATCATTACATTATTACATTACAGCTCTTATCCAGAGCGACTTACAGTGAACTAACTACAGGGACAGTCTCCCTGGAGCAACTCGGGGTTAAGTGCTTTGCTCAGGAGCACGATGGTGGCAGCCTGGCAGCACCAAGGTCACTTGATTTATCCTCTGGGGACCATGAACGTCTGTACCAAATTTCATGTCGGCCCATCCAATAGTTGTTGAAATATTCCATTCTGGACCCAAGCGTTTGACCGACCAGCAAAGAGACCGAAGGGCATCCCTGAGTGTGGCTAAGGGATGCACTGTAGCTTGGCTAATCAAAATGCTAACACAATAATTCACATTTTTTTAATTGTGTCAAAACAACATGGAACTGACTGGTCTCTACCTGAAGGTGACGACTGGCTCACTCAGAATCAGATAAAGAAAAAATTCAAGTAAAAGCAAACCATTCTGTCATCACTGCTGTGTAAATGTACTGCTTTGAACGGACACTATTGGCTAATTAATGATTGCAGTAGATCAGCTGCACATACAGCACATCAATCACCAATCCAAATCACATATTTATAAAGTATCGTATCATTTTTAAGCCTTACTTCAGTCCTCTGAAGTCTTCTATGGTCTCATAATGCAATGCAACCCTGTAGCAGTGCTTTCCATTTCTATGAGTGATCTGTCCTGACCTATTCGCTTCTACAGTTGAGAAGATCATCTCGTTATTTTTGAAACGTAACCAGATTTAATATTTGGCACATGTTGTGTTATGACTCGCAACATAATATTTGTTATTAAACTGACATAGTGAGAGAATGCCTTGTAACCATGATTTTTCAAAAGGGATTATTTTTGCATTTGTGTCTTTCATATTGATGAAACCAGCCAATATTTGTCAGTACTGAATTTTCATATTGCCATTATTTTTTACTTACATAAATACTTTAAAAACTATCCAGCAACATCATATATAATATGAATATATTCCCATCGTATTTAAAATGAATACAGCTGTACTGGACTGTATTCACGAGTCTTGTGGTCTGACCTTTAGACTCTCGTTCCATTTGTTTCCCACCACGATGGATAAGGCCCTGCAGCAACTCGCTGCCTCTGTGAGCAACGGCAAAGTGACATTTCACAGCATCGCTGCCATGCTGGGAGCGCGAGGTCGCACCACATGCCCGAGGGGAGACCAGGGCAGACCTCCAGTCAGGCGGGAGAGGACGTCTATACAGATGGAGTAGCAACAATCTTGCATATATACAGTATTTCCAGAACGTCTGCGTAGTAATTTAATCACAAGTGCTAGTGGCGGTAAATAAAAGCAGGTCGGACTCATAGTGGATGATTGTCAGCAGTGTGGTGTAAATTTAATTACATTTAATGTGTCACTCTACACTTAAGTTCTGCGTACCAGCTGCAGCTCTGTGAAGGACCAGTACAAACAAGTTAGGCTAAAGCGACCTCAGCCTGACGCACTGGGTCAGCCGCTGCTTTGGTGGAAGAAATGTTTGTTGATGCTACAGAGAAGATGAAAGATGTCACTTTGCTGTTTCTCTTTAACCTTCAGCTGAAGTGAGCAAACATATCTGGCAAACACTCATCCCTCTTGCCCTTGCAGCCTCACCTGTGTCAATGGCATTTCACTCCACAGTAGTATTACTGTGGAGCAGCTGCAGAGCGTACTATTGCTAAAGCTTTCTACTGTAATAATGGCAACATTTTTTTTTCAGCTATTGTGAGATGTTTCCCATTTAGACCAGGGGATTTGTGTGAGAGAAGCGGCCAAAATAAGTGGGTATGTGGAAAAATGAACTCCAAATGACACAGGAGGCATAAGATATAAGACCACAGAGAGAAAAAGACCATTAGACTCCCACATGGACAATGTTCTCATATGTTTTCCATTTTATCCAATTGTCAAAAGCCTCAAAAGTCCTCCAGCTTCACATTATCATCTTTATGTGTACATGTTCAGTGTTGGTATATAAGTACTATAACCAGAGTACAGCGAAGCTACAGTGGTCAGTTTTAATAAAATGGAAAGGGCTATAGTGTGTTCAGATATAGCTAACACTCTTAGCCAGATGCACTTACAAGGAGTAGAATACGACGCAGTTCCTGGCATAAATCCGTGTAAACCTTCCTGTAGTTAGAGACTGACAATGTATAAGACAAGTGCGAAAGGAAGGAAAAACATAATAGCTAAGAGGAGAAGCAGAGTGGATTTAATACAAATGCAAATCAAGGAGTAAAGATGGAATAAGTTGCAACTCACGAGAAGTTGATGGGACGTAGCCCTTGAAAGGTTTTTAGCCAACAAAAGAGGATAGTTGGATGTGACATCACTTTATTGTCTAAAGTGAGATAACAATTCAAAACTCTGAGAGACCTGTGGGTATTTAAAATCAGTTTTGAGAGGGGATGGTCGTTGTAGTGAAGATAAATCTATTGTAGGCAGCCGGCAATGGGAGAGCCCTGCGCATCGGATGGACCACGACCTGAAGATGTTGGCTCTCTAGGGATGACGGTGTCGTTCAGCCCACCACCGCTAGACATAGCCTAGAAATAACTATAATAATACAACTGCGATTAAACCACAACGTTAATCTCTGAAGAGGTTGTCAATGGAGAATCGCGAGAGAGTACACAAAGAGACACACACAGCGAGAATATGACGGTCAGGCAGTTACAATGAAGTCCCGAAGTGACGGTGGGATTTTGTGCTTTCTGGTGTCAGAAAGGCAGAAGAGACAAACACAAACTCCCTAACTCTCTCTATGTCTCCATCATTCTCTGCGAGTGAGAGATGTCGAATGTGTGAAAGTTTAGGGTTGAATTGTATTAACGTTGGTGATCCTTTAACTTGTCATTCAATTCCATCATCAGGTCAAAATTGTTTATTTGTCCCCACTTTCGGTTTAAAACCAAATTCCTTGCAAAACGAGTGACGTTCCCATCAGTCTTGAGATATTTCACTAAAAGCAGAAAATGTCAACCTCAAGATGCTGCTACGAAAAGTCAGGGGATAATTTAAGTCAGTATACTTCATTCTCTGGGAAACTTGAATGTCTGTTGCGATGGACGTTGCCATTTCCAAAGCCATGCCGCAAGCATGGCTTAAAATTCTGCCTGTCAGGTGAGATTTAGTTTGACGCAGCGTTCAAACATTTGACTGAAAATATCAGCTAGGCAAGTAAAGATGCATGCCTGAATCTGAATGTAATGAGGGCGAGGAATAAAAGTCTGAGTTGAGTCTCATGATGCATCATGGGATCAGAATCATCTTTAAAATGAAGGCACTCTAATGTACCTAATTAATTTAGGTCTAATTCCCGCATGGGCAATTTCTCTTCGTGGTTTGGATGTAAAGCTAGGACTTAGTGAACTTTCTCAGGGATGCTTCAGCAGTTACGTCTTCAGCGAGATGGATTCACCGCTCACAGATAATTTGTATTTTCATTGTCATCGCGGTGATGATGCGCGGTAAACACAGATGTATCCATGCGATCCCTTTTTTAGGGATAGTAACCAAAAGCCGGTAATAGAGGACAGGATGAATGTTTTTCATTCTTTCTAAACTTCACTCAGTATTTTGATGTCAAGAAAAATATATATATATTTTTTTTATCAATAATTTATATTGTTTTCAGTAAGATATTATTGAGTTTATATAGTGACTAAAATATTAAAATATACTAAATAAGTACTAAAGTATTTTAAAATATTCAACTTTGATCCGGTTCTGAATTTAAAAACAACCAGGCCGACATGTGGAGCTAATATGCACTCTTCTATATTTGTTATTACTTATCGGAAGTCATATATATTGAACAATATCATAGCACATCTCAGATTTTCCTCGTATCGTGCAGGCCTACTCTCAGGCAAGAGGACGACACCACCAACAACTAGACAAGCGGTTCTCCGTCTTGTTCCTCAGGAGTCCTGCTGCTTTTCAATCTAACCGCCTAATCACAAAGCATTTACCTCGAATGTGACGTGAATGTGCTACAGAGAAGCAACAATCAACTCCAGCAACAACTTTCAGGATCCGGCCCACGACCTGCATTATATGTCCCATGTGAGATGAGCCAGACACATTTGAAAAAAATGTGAAGTTTGAATACAATTCTAGTCATTCTGACATGTAAAATGTATTACAGTTTTTCTGCAAAGGAAAGAAGCTTGTTTGTACACTTTTGATCCAGACAGGAGTCTGTCTCGATGTATTGCTTTACCCGCAGTATTATCATATGCACCATTATCTTGATACAAACACACTTTGCAGGGTGTCCATTTTTCATTTTAATTCCACTATAAAGTACCACTGATCAGTGACCACCGAGGCTCAACCCTTCTGCATCTTTAATGCCTCTCCTGCTTGCACAGTGTCAGTAGCCATAAAACTACACCCTAATGCTCTGAGGGTGGAAAATGGCTGGCAGCACTGCTCTACTATCAGTTCAGTTTTACACAAATCCCCACTTTTAACATCACGAGGAAAGGGAATAAGGTGAAATAAGGCTGGCAACAAGCATAATCCACGCAATACAGGCAACACAAAAGCAATGGCAGGATAATGGTTGCCGTGTCACTGGGAAAGAGTGAGTTATTAAAAATGCAGAACCCATTTAAACAGTATGTAAAATTGAGCAGATTAAAAATATATGTGCCCTGTGTCCATGAGGGCTAAGGCTTTTCCTTCTGTTCTCTCTGCGCAACAATTAAGGCGGCACATTTGTGGAGTCAAGACGAGGGAAAGCACACACACAAAACAAAAAACGCAGCTGCACATACAAGCCTTCGTATGGAACGCACGAACACACAAAATAAAAAAAATAAAAAAGGATGATGTTTCTAAAATTGGATTACTCTGGTAGAACTCTTGCAACTTTAACCAGGAGTAAACAAAGCTCATACTGGATATGTACATTCTGTGTCTTTCTTTCTACTTTAGAGAAAGTTTTGGAGGCAGTGTAGACTTGTTTGAAAGGAAACCAAACCAGTAGGTTTTCTAAAAGTCTTTCCCTGTTCATGACCCGGCCTTAAGGGACTTTGTTGAAGAGACACATGTAGACAGCGTTTGGTTTACAGCCAAAGGGTGCGACCAAAATACCGGGCCAGCAACTAATGAGGATTAAAGCAAAGTGTGAGAGCAATCAGGGTCATTATAGACAACAGCACTATTATTATTCTCCGCAGCTTGACTCCAGAGAGCTGACATGGATGTGTATGTGAGGTGCACATGAGCAACTAAAAATAAATATATATCTAAAATAGCTGAATGAGCCATTAGCCAAAAACAAACTTGTGTTTAAAGGCTGAATGTTGATAATTCCACCATGCTGCGCAATACTGATAAAGTGTAGGGTCATGACACATCACAAACAAGAAAACAAACTCCAGGAGTAGAAATGTAGAGCTGCCACGAGCTATTATCTCCATTATCAATAAATCGGCGGATTCTTTTTTTCAATCACTTGATCTTTTGACCCGTAAAAAGTCAGACAATAGTGAAAAATAACCGTCAAGAGTTCCGAGAATGGTTCTGCAACACGACATCGGGGTCTTTCCATCGGTTCTGCTCTTGTAGTTTCTCTTATCACAGTGTTTGCTTTTGGCTCTTGTAAGGGGTGCGGAACAACACCAAGCAAACACACATTCTTGTGTCACTGTAAAAAAAAAAAACAGGAACAAATCACTTTGCTCATTCAGAATTTAGCTGTGGGGTAAATTACTGCCTTCAAGAGTTTGAAGCAAATGCCAATCTGCTTGTACGTGTTTGCTTACACATACACAGATGTGCAGCTTCACAAACAAACAAGCACGCTGAAACATTCCAGATGGCGAAAGCAGATTGTTTTGTGTCGATTTCCCCAGCGAAACGTTTGAACAGAAACATCATCCACGGTGAGATATCCCGATCCATAGCGAGGCTTTAGGACTCAGCAACAGCAGACATCTTACCAGCAACCTACAACCTACAACCAGCAACCTACAACCTACAACCTACACGCAGCCATAGCTCTCGTTACTGTGACAGAGAAACTACAACTTGTGACCAGTAGATTATATTTAAATTGCTTATTTCCTGTTCTATAAATAACCTCAATGATTACTAACGAATTGACTGATAATAATCCTGTGACATTCTCAAGTGATGATAACGTGTCACTAAAAGCTTTTTATTCATACGCCTGGATGGATTGCCATGAAATGACATGTAAATACCAGCACTGTACAGGCCCACACATCCACAAGCATGATTGTAGACTAGTCTTGTTCTTAGTATATGGACCTCAGGCTGGAATAAAGTGAATAGATTCATTGTTCTGTGAACAATAGTTAGATTTCCGTGTCAAAATCTCTCAGCTACGTTTACTGTTAGACGTGAATTCAGATTATTGCTGACACTGTCTTCTGACAGTTGAGCATCAGGATTGGACTCTCTAAGGGTCATCAACCATTATGTCTTTATTTAGCTAACAAAACACCCCGAGGATAAAAACCATTCCGTTAATTGTACGGTAAAAGAAGGCAAACATTGTTGCATTGTGAGCCCCGACTCCGTATCATGCTGTAACCCCAGCTGCCATACAGAGTACACTGAGCTGAATGTGCGCTCCGCTCTGAAAAATCAGCTGACTGGAGGAAAGCAGCGTCCTGGCACTCTGGCGTCTGGCACCGCACATCTGGCATTTAAAAGGCCTCGGAGCAAAACGTGCTGACATTACTGTTTCGTGTGGGCTCTCTCTATTTTCAGCCACCTGGTTTTTTGATATCTGCTGTTGTCGTAAGCAGTGAATGACACTGAACGCAGCATTTGTATTTATCCCGCAACCAAATGCCACTGACACAAATTGCGAAAGAGTTGTTGATAGTAATTTGTAGGGGGAAGAAAAAAAAAAAAAATTAATGCTCTTGGCAATTTTTTAACATGCTGTGGGAGTTCAAATGAATGCAATTTGCAGTTAAAGGAAGGAGTCTTAAAAATGTGTCTTAATGTGTCCGGAGGCACATTTTTGCCATTGAAAGCACCCTTTCTTCAGCAGATGTATTTGAAATGACCAAGTCTAACACTAAAAAACACTTATAATCGCCACTCTAGCCTTCGAGCTAACATCTATATCGGGTTAATATAGGGTGCAGTCATTCAAGTTGACTCATGTCCTTGAGTCATAATTGTTCCAAACTCATTCTGCTAGAAAAGTTGAGCGTAGCTGCAGGAGGAATATGTTTTTCTGCAAATATCTCTCTGCCCTTCAAACACTCACTCATTTCCACATTGTTTCAATGGCTTATGGTTTGTGCAGATATGATTTCTTAATAACATTAGCTCTGGTTATTTCATAGATTACAATCACCACTGTGCAGGCCAAACACACACCCTGAGGGATTCTGAGTGAAACATACATTATTAAAGGGGCATGTTTTCCATAGGCGAAGAAACATAGTATACATATTGTAAGCGGTTTTGTTTTGTCATAAATGTGAGAGAGCACCCGAAGTTATGAGCGAAACACATCGGCACTTGCTGAATTTTTGAAACCGTTATATCTGTCTGTTTAATATTTAGCTTTTAACCAGTTAAAATCTGCCTAGCAGCTCCTCTAAAGCGAGAGAGAAGCACACGAAGGTAAATATCTTCACATTACATTATCAGCCCAGTGGCATTTTGAACTCTGCTCATACAGATTGAAGCTAGAATTGGCTGACATTACTACACAATGTCAGAGAGCTTGAATCCCCCCCAAATTGAAGTTACAGTGTCTTGCCCGTGGAAAATGATCCTCCAATAAAATATAGAAGATGGAGGTGGATAGGAGCTGGTGAGGGAGGACTGAGAGCAGCGAGGGTCGTATGAGGAGGCAGTAACGACTTCTTCTGTGCTGCGTTCAGCATTTCATTAGAGTGAAATACACGTTTGTTAGTGAAAAACATGTGCGTAATGGTGTGGCATGATTCCGTTTATTTCTATTGTTTTTATTAAAACGTCATAGCCAGCCATTCATTTCATGAAAATGAGATGTAAAATTTGGTTTTAATAATAAAAAACACAGAGATTTCTTTGCTCACTGTGCATCTCAAGCAGATCGTGTAGAGACCGTGTGATTAGTGGTAGTACTTTTCTACAGAACACCACACTGTGCTGATTTCTGCCTAAAATTGAAATTTCAAATAGAAATGAAACATTTAGTCAAATACTTCATTTGTCGTTTTGACAGAAAAATCTAAACTTGAAACACTAAAAACAACACTAAAAATAACAAATATGGCCTAGTTTCAGCCTTTAAATTGTGAGGATTTACACTTCATTGTATGTGACAGCAAAGAGAATATCTTTAATTTCTTATTCACGTCTTTTTGACATTTTATTCAGGAAGGAGATTTGGGCTAAGAACAAAACTGGTCATTTGTGTGCCCTCACATGGCCCATCACTGCAAATCTCTTCTCTCTCATTTTATTCTCGCACAATGGCTGTTCAATAATTCAATAAAACTCCGTGCAGAACATGTTGCTGCATTCAAGACATGTTCAGGAAAGCTACAGGCTTTCCACCATGACCAGAAAGCTGACATACACCTGGGATTTACAAAGTACATTGCAGAATCATGAAACAGCAGTAGGAACACCAGAGAACAGGGATGACAAGAGCTTGTTGAAATACATCACATCTGACAGCAGACATACAAGTACTAAATACTGGAAATGGCTTTTTATGAAACCCCCATGGACGACACTAGTGAGAAGGTGACTGTATAAAAGGCGATATATTTGAAAGTATAAAAAAAAACAAAAAAACACTTTTCTTAAGGATATTGGTGAAATAACAGTAAAGCTTTTTTGTCATTTCCAGATTTGCTACTATGGGCATGTTGAGTAGCAGTGATAAATGGATGTGTGCACTACGGTTTAATCACAGGAATTCTGCATGGTTTATGGGAACCCATAGGTTTATGCATATTTCTCCTTGCTGCATTTAGAGTTGCTTGAAATATGACCAATGCGTTTCGACTGTAACTGAAGTTAAACAAGTCAATTTCCCATGATTCCAGGAATAGTGTGCTCCTGCTCCCGGGACACAAACTGTCCTATTTTCGGAATAAACATTCATCCCCAGTGTGTACTAATTCCTGTGCTATAAAACAAACAAAAATAAGAAAAGACATCATTCAAGTCTCTTCTGTTGATTAAACTTTATATACATCATGTCATGCAAACAATACATACAGCTGTGTCAATAAAACAGCTGGATGACAGTATAGATACAGTATTGGACATAAAAAACAAACAAACAGGAGGATGTAAAATGGGTCATGGCTGTGGGTGTAGTGCACTTTGATCCTCAGCTCATGCCGTGTACTTGTTGTAGTTTTGGAGGGTGTAGGTTGCCACGGTATCCAACAGCCAACCACGTGTCACGACTGTAGCTTGTCTAGAGAGACCTGTTGAGCAGAAGCTTTTTAAGTAAGTCTACAAATGACAAAATCACGTTTGTACAGTACATCTAGAATATTTAGAAGAAGTACACAGTTATAAAATACTAACCATATTATTATCAAGAGCTCGCTATAATTTCCAATAAAACATTTTTTTTTTTACATTTAATCCTTGATGGCTAATAAATTACTTTTCTTGGCATTTTATTTGATTATTTATTAGTTTATTAATGTTGCATTACTTCAGTTTGTGTGTACTTTATTTAGCAAATCCATATTTTTTATTATTTCTTTTACTCTTAGGCTACAATTTATTTCACTTCAGCCATCTTTTTTTATAGAAATGACTTTATACTTGACACATATACATCTATATACATACGCTTTAGCTCCGATATAACATTAAGAACTTTCAGGTTTGAACCAGACAGTATTCCCAGAAACTCAGATAGTGAAACCTTCACTGTTCATTTAACCACAAAAACAAATATTTGCTTATGATCACAGATCACACAAATGTGTGAGATAAGCAGCATATTCCTTTAAGGCAAGAACCTGAACTGACATTTCCAGAATACGTCTTGTAAAACATAATCTGGAGGGTGTGCGCTTATATTCAGACATTTCCATTACACCAGTGGATGGTTAAGAGGAAGAGAGGTGTGTGATTTTAATCAATGGTGCAGAGCAAGATGATAAAGGGGGATAGAGAAGGGGATGGGCTGCTCGATTACCTGGGCTACGAGTGCCAAAGGATGTGGAAAAGAAAAAGCTGCATTAAATATGCAGCAGTGCAAATTAGGATGCCAGGAGGAGGGAGGAGGGGGAACTCGCAGCCACTTGCTCCCTCTCCGTTTCCAACTGTCGGCCATCCTCGCGCTATGGCAGCCTCTCTCCTCTGTGGCCAACTTGTTTTGACATTTCCCCCAGCTCCGATCTGACATTTTGTCTTGGCCGTTTCTCTGCTGCCTAACTTCCTTCACACTCACTTTCCTGGCGAGTCACGCCTCTCGCTCTTGTTGGGAACCTGTCTCATTTTGGCTGGCAGCGGCAGCCATTTCACCGTTCTGTCACCCTCCAACTGGTGCTCACACACTAACAAACGCATTCAAATCCATGTACTAATGGACGGTTTGTGCACGGACATGCACGCCAGCAGAATGTACACTTAACGCTGTATACTTGTGGGCCCTTCACTACAGCGTATTCACATAAGAAATCTGTCTTTAAACAACATTTCAACCAATACAAAAAAAAAAGTTTTTAGTTTACCTATTACGTATTATTCACAAATGTACTGCCTTGCCATTAACTGCCCTTTCCAAAGAACACAACTAAATTGTGAGAACCTTGTTGATGATGTGATAATATACATTGAGGATGACCACAGTGTTTTCATAGGATCATTTGAAAATGGAAATTGATTTTGAATCCTCTTTTAATGTTCACACACATGTACAGAGCACACAGTGAAATATAGACTATTAGGAGCAGTGGGCAGCTATTAAATCATCAGTGCCCGGGGAGCAGTGTCTTCCTCAAGGACACCTCAGCAGAGCCCAGGAGGTGAACTGGTGCCTCTTAAAGTACCGGTTCACAATCCATACTTGGTCCGTTCGGGGACTTGAGCTGGCCCTACGGACTACAGCTAACACACCAGGAAATGAAATAAAATGATCATTTATAATGTGGATATGATGACGGATAGAAAGACTATTTCTATATTTTAGTGAGCTAGATCAGTCTAGAAAAATGTATCGTTTAATTTATTTAAGCATGACTAAATGCTAGCAACATATTTGCTAATCCAGCCACACGAAGATTGATGTCAAGACTCAAGATTTTATGATAACCAATCTATTGGTATATTATTCATCACACACAATTCCTGTCTGACACTCCATAGGTCCATGCTTGTCCCAGCCCCGAGCCCCCAGGTGAAGCCATGTAGGAATTATGTGAAAAGCTCCAGCTGCTGCCGTCAGTCTAATCTCCATCTTTATGAACTCTAAAACTCTAAATGTGTGTGTGTGTGTGTGTGTGTGTGTGTGTGTGTGAGAATAAGAGCGAGATTGAGCAAGTGTTATGAAAAAAAACTCACTGCTGTATGTGGACAACAACTCTGATCCAGGCTGTACGATGACCAGCTGATGGGACTTCTGCGCAACAAAGAAAAAACAATGCCTTATTTAGAAACGCTAATTAGCAATAAGTAGAACATATACATCTATAGCCAGACACATTGGAAATAAATGACATATCTATTAGCAACATAGAGGCTTTTGGCTGAAACTTGCTGGCTTAAAGATTGTGGTTATTGGATCTGAGGATTTTCAGCATTACACAATCCTTATTATTTCTAAGATGTAACTTGAATGAATCATGACTCCCTTTAAATAAATATCAAACAAATTCAAACCCAGGAGGAAAATAATAGACGTTATGGAGGCCAGAGCTTTGTGAGTCAAATAATTGCTCAGCGTTGAGGGAGGCATGCACTTCACTGACTGCTACTTTGTCCCTGCAGTTAATAGTTTGCTTATATTGATTGAAATTTATGAGTCATAGGAAACTGAAGTGAACTGGAACTATTAATACTTAAACCTTATACTGGAATATGGGAACAACATTAAGAGTCTACAGTCATGTTAGCGGCTCTGTGAGGCCGTACCTTGAGCTAAATGCTGACGTCTGCATGCTAACATGCTCACGAAGAAAATGCTAACAATGTAAATAATAAAAACTCTGATCTCTCTGAACTCGGATCTTCTTTTTGTTAACCACTCGCTTGCAAGCTCAAATAGAGTATATCTGATCCGATTCACAACTATCATCCCTGCATTTTTAAGATGATATTCAAAAAAGTGAAGGCAGCGCGGCACAATAACTGACCCTCTTACCTGTTTACTGTCGAGGAGAAGTGGATCTTTGACCACAGCTGCTCCACAGAGCTCCACCATCCACTCCATTTCATCTACAATACACACACACACAAAAAGTTGGCTGTAAATGTTGACTGCTTTGGTAAAACCCTGTTTGATAAAAGTATCCTTGGTCACACCTGAATGTAATTTTCTACTTTCACCCCTTTAACCTCAGGGGATACCGAGCAGACTCATTTCAAGCTGAGACTTCCTTTGATCGGAGGAACGGAAAACAGGTCAGTTCCTAAATCTCCACTCAAATCAATATGTGCATCTCATTTCAAATCAGTGTCAACACACGTTTACCTCCATTTGGGAAAGAAATCCGTTTTATATTTCAACATAGGATTTCAGAAACCAAACGCAGCTTCAAAAAAAACATGAAACGTGCCGAGAAAACCTCAATCCACTTGCAGTGTTTGCTGCAGGTAACCTCATCATTCAACATACAACACAAACACAAGCAATTAAATAATGGATGAAATCTTGCTGGGCTGAAGAAAAGCAGACTCCACCCTCATGTTTGTGCCATGTAAAGGAAAGTCTCTAAACTCCTCACGGTAGCTAGCAGATGTCGACCCATTAGCAAAGCTTCATCGATCCAGCAGGCAGCGGGAGGATGCAGCAGAAGCACTTTAAGAGCCCTAGGAAGAGGGAAACCAAAGAATGCTGCCATGTGGGTTTTTAAGCAATGTGCCCCGTGAGACCTTCACCCATGATATATCTGTCCATTCATTCATGATGGGAGGGTAGAGCAAAAAAGTATTTTGTATGAAGGGCAATCCAACTCTTTGAACTTGGAGGTAATTTATCGTTTAAATCATTAGGAGCAAGGTTGGTGCAGAAATTGTAAGACAAGGATATTTATACCAATTCTAGAAGATGAGAAAAGCACTTTCATTTCCACTTTCTTTAAATAAAAACAACTGACACCATAGCAACCACTGTGCAATATGACAACACACGAAAAATGTCTCACACAACTCCCATGACCGTATTCAATCCACCCACACTCTGGAAACACTTGTCATTGTTCTCCGATGCCAAAATGACAGGGGTTAAAAAACAGCACAGGCTTCAAGCTGCTTCAGTCAAAACCTCTGTGAGCTACTTTAACTCTCATTCGCTTTATTATTTTTCCCCCTCTCTTTTAAAAGCAAGGCGGGTGTCTATCAGAGTCGTGCAGGACACAGACATCAAGAAAACTGAATAAGTGCGGCTGAGCAAAGCAATTCTTGATTGAGAAAACAGAACAGTGCAAACAGCATGAAGGCAGCTGGGAACAGGCAACAATGCAATGAAAAGAAAACCAACTTTTTCAGTCTTTTCTTTGAAAACATATGCAAATTGTCAAAATTGTTGCTATTGTGGTCAGTAATCAGAGACATTATCTAGGTGCTGCAATTCCTGTAGTGTTTGAGTGCTGTGTAAATCAGACAAACCATAAACAAACAATACTGAGCGAGAGTAGAGAAACAATTGAGAAGTAATTAGAGGAGGCTATAAAGTGGATGACAGCTATTGTACGATATATCTGACTATAGCTAAGCCAATTTAGCAATTGTATTAGATACATTATGGGGTATAACGAAATGGCGGTTTATTTCCTACAGTGAAACTTCAGAAACACCTGGTTGAAATGCTCATATGGCTATTTTCTTTCTACTAAAACAAAAAAATAAAAGAAACTAAGATAAAAATAAGAAAATAAAAGAACTTCAGACTCAACTGTCTGCATGAAACCTCTCTGCTAAGCATGTAAAGATGAACATTGCATGAACCAGGAAGTAATGTCAGGGCATCGCAACACATTTGCAAAGTGGACTGTAGGTTTTGGGATAGTTACATTTTCTAAATAAACTCAACACATTTTTCATGAATTAGATAGTAGAACCTGACTGATGAGTAACAAGAAGTTGCAATACAAAAATCCCAAAGATAAGTTTGTGAGAATTTAGAAACAGTTTTGCTAGTATAGTTTGTTAACCGGAGGGCATTGATAAGTATATTTTCAAATGTAGGATGTTTCGCACAGTGCATTGCCCAGTTACATGAGAAGATTAATACGACTCATGTCTGTACGCTAAATATGAAGCTACGGCCAGGAGACAGTTAGCTTAGCATAAAGACTGGAAACGAGGGGAAACAGCTAGCCTGGTAACCAAATCCATCTACCAGCATCTTAGAAGCTTATTTCCCCAAATGTCAAACTATTTCTTTAATAATCCTAATTTAATTGATGAAACTCTCAAATACCAGCCTCACAAATTCAGCATTGGCCAGGCTCTACTAGATGGTGCTAAAGAATGAAAGAGCATCGGTAGTTTCACTCTTTCCAATTGACCTGACACTTTCTAACATTGTCATGGTGATCTTTAATACAGATTAGTCATCATTTCTCAATAATTCCCTGATCCACTTTGCATGTCACATTGCAGCCCTTGGCCCCCGTACAGCACACAGAAATACCTTTTGTCTTTACTGGTCATGTTGCTGGTGTGATTTACCTGTAGTCATGTCTGTAAAAGACCCTTGGAAGAAGATCTTGTATCCCTTCATGAGCAACTAAAGAGAAAAAAGAAAATACAAAGTAAGGCAACATTTCCTGCTAAATTTGTACGAACAAGCGTAAGAGGACATTTATTTATTTGGACATTGTTTAATAATACCGTTTGTGAACAGCTGTATCAAATGCTGCTGAGTATTCTTCACAACTCTTCACCGGTCTAAAGGGTTACAATTGTGGAGCTTCACCAAGCGTATCTCGTCATTTATATGAAGTATTCCTCACTTACTGTGTAGAATAACAAAACCGTTCATTTTTCGCTCTCACTGTAAATTCAGGTAATATCACGCTTTAAGCACGCAAAGGAAAAAACGACCTGCGCGACACCAGGGACACATTGTTTTATTGCACTCAGGGTCAATAAGCTTTGCTGGAAGTGGGAATGTAAAATTGTTTTCCTTGAACCACAGTAAGAAAGGAAACGTGCGACCCACATCCCAGTCTGATATACTGTACAGTGTGTGTGTGTGTGTGTGTCTGGATGGAAGATAAATGTCCAAGCTGCTGGAGGGAGAAATACTAATTTCTCACACCTTCCCGTTTGTCCATAATGATCATGAGCCAGAGGTGCTTGGTGGGATGAAAAAGTATTTCAGTTACAGATTTTTAATTTAGACAACACCTAATGTCCTTCAGGAAGTATTAGACTGTGTGATGTGGTAACATGCAAACCCCACACACAGGCACAGGCACAGACACAGACACACAGAGACAGACACACACACACACACTTTGACTAGTTTCCTGCGCATCAACATTCTGGTCCGATTCCTTGCATCTGTTAGTCTGTTTGTCACAGTGGTGCAGGTGACAGAGAGAGAGTATGGACAGGACAATCTGTCTGGCTCAATCAAAGTGTCTGCGCTGCGTTGAAGCCACTTAAATAAGCCTGAAATTACTAGCTAATTCAATTAGCGGAGGTTCTTCAAAGGCAGCGACACGGCCAACCCGACATCTAGCCAACAGGGGCTGAGCTAAGAGGCTGGTGCAATAGGAAGAAACAGGTTCAAGTGCTGTTTGTTATTGGGAGACTATTCGATTTTCTTCAGAGAATCACACTGTTCTGTGAGGTTGGACAGAGCGCTTTTTACAAGCAACAAGAACGGCAACGATTGTGTGTTTCTTTCTTTCTCTGAATCAGGTTTTTGTGTTAAGAAAATCGATAACACTTTATTTGGGTAGTCCGCCTACAAATAGTTTATAGAGTATTTGTCATTAACATAGGTTGAGTGATTATGTTGAACAGACAAAGCAGTTAAATCTCAAATAACAAGCTGTTGAAATGTTACAAATATGATACTGCTTGTAGGCGGACTATCTACATAATTCCAGAAAATCAACCGGTTTTAAATCAGTCAGTTCTTTAGGAAAACAGACAACTGTTTTCGACGTGCTTCAGGTGTTTAGGTGATGAGTGATCAGCTGACTTGTGCCTCTCCAGCAGATCTATAATCTACACGTATATAGTGTGTCGATAAAATGCAGATAGAATAGGACTGATGTCAATCATGTAGAAAAAGTCAAGTAGAAAATAAAGTCATTCTTATAAAGGCCTTTGTGGGCCAAAGAGAGAGAGAAAGAAAACAAAAAAAAGAGATAAAATGGCGAGCAAGCAGCCTAAATCCCTTTATATTGGGAAAAAGAGAAGGGCCTCTTCACTGGATACTGTATGCACTGCTGTTTTTGGCAGGCAGGACTGCTTTCAGTTTGCTTTACCAACTGTTAAATTACTCTTTAATGTGGACATCCTGGTAGACCAGTGGTCTAAGAAGCAAACAAAGTAACTGTACTGTCCTTGGTTTGATTCTGGCCAGAAAGAAATCCTGTCTCTCTACTGTCCCATCTAATGAAGGAAGGATGCCCAGAAATATCTTCACCTTTAATGCCATCCCACATTTTTGTGACCTAGCCACACCAAGGATGAATTAGCTGGTGCTAGACATTATTACAAGGTTTCTGACAATCAGGTTTTATGAATGCATTTAAATTCAATGAATATGTAGCTGGACTTTAATTTCCAAACAGTGAGTGGTTTATATGTTTATGGCTACTGATGAAGCCCTGATGAAGCTTATTAGTTGAGCTTTTTACTTTTGAACTCAACTGAATAAATAATACTTAAGGATGATTTTGTTTTTCTCTTTCTGACTAATTTAGTCATGAATATTCATGTTATGGAGAAATACTTCAGATAACAAAATTCTTATTAATGTTTTTTTTTTTTTTTTTTATGTGCAAGAATCAAGTACTGTATAAAGCTCAGAAATAAAACATTATAGCTGCAGGTTCAAGAAAAGAGTCGCTTTTCTGCCACTGTTGGATTCCTTGGGGACTGACTTTAGCTTTCACCTTCGGAGGCTATTTAGAGCAAATAAACACTTCATAATAGCCATCCTGTTCAGCGCGTAGAGGACTCACATTATTGTCTTCAGTGGTACGAGCCCTCATGGGGCCCTGATGGATGGGTCCATTCACCACGTCACCTCTCACTTCAAACACACTCTGTTGGAAAACCAAGCACACGGACTTCAGTATATGCACAGTAAGCACGTTAACCTCCCTCAGTGGTTTAAAACCTTCCCTGTTGCTATAAGCTTTTAAATAAGTGAAGCAGCTATTCACGCTCATCTTGTAAAAGGACTGATTTTAACCTGATCGACAGCTCATATAATTTGATTTATTTTATAGGGTGAAATACGCTCCTCAGAGCACGATGAACATTCTTCAGTTTGACAGGAGTTAAAGGAGTCCATACGTCGTACGGAGGCTATCTCTACATCTTCTATATGATGCATAAAAATGGATCTATTAACGGGCCTGGATGACGGAGAAATAGTTTGAAATTAATGGCGATGCTAAACAAAGCTTGGCAAAGGATTATACTTGCATTGCAGAAACAGATGCAGGGATTACTAAAGCAAATGGGTGACAAATAATCTATGAGGTATCACAGCCAACCACATGGAGAGATTCATCATGCAGCCTTAATTCGACATGGAGACATAGAGAGATGTGACAGGAAGTCACCGGTGCACAAACCCGGGGAGCATGCAGACGAGCGTACCTCATCTAAGAGTTTCTTTTGTTTGAAGCACTCTGAAATCCCTGCGGAGAGGGAAAAAAAGAAAAAGAAATTATGAGTTTATTGTCAGAAGCACAAACACTATTCTGGGTGGCTACCGTATTATGTAACACTCCTTTTATTCCAGCCTATCACTCCACATCAGGCTGTTTTGTATTTAAAGTAATTGTTGTAAACACATCAGTGATGGAGCTTGACAATAAAGTGAAATGGGACTTACACTGGAAGCTCACCACCCATATCCTGCCTGCAATGCCAAGGAAGTACTTCAGTGTGCGCTCACATACCAGTTGTTCATCTGGCAAGAGAAGAGAGAAGACGTCTTGATTCTAAGCTTTTGATTTAGGTGTCAGAGATTAACTATTATTTGCTTGATGGTTCCTATGACAGATTCGAAAAGGCAAAAGCAGTTTGTGAGGTTAACAACTTTGAGGTCAATCATTGTTTTTTTCGCTTCTTATTTTTTTACACAATGAACATATACTGTAGTATGCAGATACAGACAACGTGTAGAAAAGAATACCTGTAGGCTCTCCGAGACAACGGCATAAGCTTTAATATGATGCAAAATAAAGCACAATATATGGCTATAACTATTACCCACTCTCCCCAGAAATTGCTTTTTTACTATGTAATCATTTATGCTACTTACATTAGCACTTTAAAGTAGGTAGGTAGCAGCACAAATCACTTTATTATATTATATTATATATATATATATATATATATAATGTTTGAATGTATAATGTGGTTACAGTTTTTGCTGCTCTTATTTTACACATTTCATTTACTTATGTGTGAGTTTTTAAGAGCTGCACTGAGGCAAAATCCTATCAACTGAATAATAATAAAAAAAAAAAAAAAGTATTACTTAGGTAAACCCTGGTGTTAATGTATTGGAAAGAACTATGAACAAACAGCTCTTTGAAAGGGAACCAGCAGCTTAGGAATGAACACAGCGAATAGCTTCACATGGACAAATCGTGTTTGATCAGCAGGGTCGGGGGTTATTCTTCCGTCACCAAATAACGGGATTATCCATCGATTTGCATTCCAGGCAAGAGTAAAGTGCACGTTACTGGTGTGTCTCAAACAGTCAAATATTATTATTTTATGCTAATGGTCAGGATGGGAGACCTCTCGCTCCCTTTCAAACGTTTAACCACAAAGATCAAGAGCCCCAGCGTTCACATTTTTTTTGGTTACCCGGGAAACAGCTGCCATTAAAAACAAAACAAAAAAGTCTTCTTAAACAGTGACAGTTAATATGGTGCTTTGGAGACAGCAAGCTCTAAAATTAAAAATAATCTATCAGAGAGGGTAATTAGCAACAAGCGGATGAATGGGGGAGCGAGTGCGTGGGTGAGGGAGAAACAGAGAGCTTATCTTTCAGGAGCGCTTTAAAAGACGCACAAAACAAGCTGTAACTACATGTAAAAAGAAAATGTACCGCTGGAAATGTTCCCGCTCAAGAACATACTGAAAAAACAGGACCTCGAAAAACTTAAAGGGGAATTTTCAACAGCAGCTTTAAATGCCTAAGTCCAGTGGATCAATTCAACACTTGTGAGAGTCTAAACTAAATGAACAATTTTGTCATTTACTTCACAATGCCTGCATGTGAGCATGCTTACCTGTGTGCATTATGGTATGGGTCACCTCCGGGGTTACCTGGGAAACCATGCGGGCACCGACTCGCTTGGCAAACCTTTTCACCATTAGCTGTAGGAAACACCTGATTAGTTAATGTGTCCTACGATGACTAAATAGACACATGTCGATTGAATGGGCACCTGTTCATTGGGGGCTAATCCAGATGACACGAGCACCATCTTAGCTGTACTTCCATCTCTCGGAGGAGTGTTATTTTCTTTGTCTTGCCCATCTGATGGTGAACCATTGCTCTTTGAGGTTTTCGCTGCTGAACTTGAACTAGGAATCGTGGGGGATCGGGTGCCTTTTACACTCGGCCCTGTGTGTGTGGAGCGCTGCAATGCTAAAGAGAGAAAAAAAAAACAAATAGAAAGAAAGAGTCAGCAACAGTTAGACCAATCAGACCCAATTAGCTTTAAATGAAGCTTCATTATCCAGACAGTCAGGCTACCATGCGCCGGACAAACCACTTAAAACGCTGCTCGACTCAGTCGAACCAAATCTTGCCGCCTACTAAAAACATTTTGAGAAGCAATAAAGAGCTACTATCTCAAAGTGGCAGTTGCCATAATAGACATCTATATCTGTACTTGCAGAATCCTAATGGAATCATCAGAATATGTAAAAAAAAAAAAAGAAAAGACAAATATTTAAAACAATGTCTCAAAATGTGTCTTTCCGCTCATGTGCTTCTGGAAGATTAAAATGCGTTTAATCTTTCATAGAATAACACAGTTTTCCAGCATGCGTCACATTCTTTGCAACAATACACCAGTACCCTTACCCGTCTCTGACACACTGGGCTGGGCGAGCCCTGTGCCATCAGATGCTCTTGTGCTGGGCTCTCCCTCTACTTCTGCAACAGCTTTCCTGCAGAGGAGAATGTGTACATTAACTTGTGGAGGAAAGGATGCAGCATGGTGTAGATGATAAGCTACTGCAGGGAAGTCCCGCGCTGATCTGCAAGGTCAAAAGGCATTTTTCTATTTATTAATAATGAGCTGGATCGATTTCTGATCATTTGTGTCTTTGCATTTGCAGGCGGACCAACGCTCTAAAGTGCTCCTGCTGTCTGAAAACTGCATTTGAACTTAAGTATGTTGTTCATGCTGAAGATGAAGGACGTCTGACCAAATCCCATCCAAACATTCCTGCAACAACAGTTCAGACACTCCTCTCTTAATGTATGTTTTGCAAAACACCACCAGAACACAAGGAATTAAAGTATATAGGTTAACTAATGGTGAGGTTAAACATGTTGACTGATTTGGCTTTTCTAATGTTGGTGTAGGTTCACTCAGGATACTGTGCAGTCAGAAAGTATTGGGACAGTGACAAAATGTTAATAATATTTTAAATAAGACAATCCCTAAAGGATTAAAACAATTCTGACTCTCAGCTTTAAGGTATTCAAGGCTTTGAGGGTATTTGCGTCCACAGAAACTGTTTCCCAGTTTTAGGGCAGAGAAAGTCTCAGGTCAAGGTAACATACACTTCAAGTCAATATTTGGTTGCAAATCCTTTGCAGTCAATGATTGTCTAAAATCCTCAATCCACAAACATTAGCAGATACTTGTAATCTTCTCTGGTGAGGCTCTGATTGCAGCCACGCTGACTTGTTGCTCGTTTCAGAAGCCTTTTTGCCTTTGGTCTCATCTCAGTGAGTGAAACACGTGATCCCACAGAGTCTTGTCAAGTGACTGACTCAGCCAAATCGAGAATATTACACTGTTAAGCCTTTTTTTAATTTATTTTTTAACCCTGGGTTGTCTTGCCTGTATGTTTAGGGTCATAATGCTTCTGCATTGTCCTATAATAAAGGGGATTATGTGCCCCTGAAGCTGAATTGCAGCAACTTAATTCAAATCCAAATATGCTGGATTAGAGCCAAAACAATAAACACACCATCGTCTTTACACTCTCTGACTGCACTGTGCAGTTGCATTAGGTAGGAAGATGTAAATGTAGGATCAGAACTCAGCATTGGCAGAAACTCAATATCCAATTACTCATGAATAACGTTTTGGAAGGTCCATGCCTTTGTTTTTTTTCGGGTTTATTTCTTCACGGAAATACTGGCAGCGTTTCGGCATTTAAAATAACCTGCTCCAAAGTGATAATGGCTCATTGAAAACTTTTCCTATATCATAGTGCCAGTAAAGTGCGCTCATGGAGTATTCGCTTTTTAATTTCAAACTCGTATAGCTAAAGCCCTCCTTGTTTTCATCTGCCGACTTTTTCCATCTCGCCCCCTCTCTCTCGCCTGGAGGACAGCACTTAGAACCCTGCAAGGCGAGAGGTTGGGGGGGATAGCAGTGAAGCGGGAGAGATAAATGACGGTGGCAACACAAGTTTCCCTTTAAGTGCTCTAAATGACATATAAGATGCAGTCAGTAATGACTTTTTTATTCTCCACAGCATAAACAGATTCTGGGTTCATTAGTGAGATTATCCGCCTGTCCTCTTGAGATGCATCACCCTCTGAGAACGAGACTATGCACACGCACACTCACGCACGCACACGCACGCACGCAGGCACACGCACGCACGCACACACACGCACGCGCACGTCCGCAGGCACACGCACGCACGCACACATTCTCCTTCAGTTACAGATTGAAAGAGACCAATTACATGCCACTTGCTCCAGTTATTGTTCTGCTTAATATGGTGGTATTGAAATATGGCTCAATTTAAAATGTATTAACAATGTTTACAATCCTCTGAGGAGAGACATACAACACACTGGGGCAGATTTCACTTCATTAAATGTGTTGTTATAGTCAAGTTTGACTTTGTCACAGCTGATTGTTCAACTGGCCTAGTGACCAACAACTAACCGGCTCCTGGCTATGGCTTCATATTTAATGGCTAGGTATGAGAGTGGTATCGATCTTCTCATCCAACTCTCTGCCAGGGAGTGAAGAAGGGTATTTCCCAGAACGTCAGACTATTGTTTTAAAGTTACATAATACTTTGTAGGCACTGAGAATGACAAATACATAAATGATGCCCATGACAGGACCAGAACGATCACAAATGATGACAAATCTAATTTTCAATGACCATATTATCGGATGAATAAATGCAGAGGATTGCTAACCTCTGTAGGAATGAAGATAGTTACCATGTAAAACCAGTTTTAAACTGTCCGGTTCTTGAGAAGAGCTGGGATATTATTAGCTCCTCTAAACATTTCCTGCATACTGCAAAAAAATGACTTAGTGTTAGGAGGTAAACTTTCATGTTAGACAGGAGATAAGGAAGTGTTTACTTGTAGTGTGACTGTGATTGAACTGTTTCAATAATACAGTTTAGTTTTTCCTGCAACAGAGATTAAGCAATGAAGCTCAACTAAAGCCGGGGTTTAATTTAAGGCCCACTTCGGATTGTTAGAAACTTTCCGATGACAACCTTCCAAAATAAAGAAGAAAAAAAAACATAACATGGCAAAAAAGAAAAAAGGAACTGGGAATGTAAAAAAATTCAAATAAAAATACAACAACAAGCTTTGTAATTTATATATTTAACCATTTGGCAGGACTATCGCGGCCAACTAGACGGCGCTCTGAGGGCCAGAATAGATAAACTAAAGCACACACATTATAGTACTATTATATACTGTGTTTTGTACTTTTTTTCTTGCTAACAATATATTGATGTTTTAAAACTATTTTTCTGTATTATTTATCACCATTTCCAAATGTATTTATAGCAAAACAATTGATAAGCTGCGGTTCACAGTGATTTTAATTTTAAATGTAGCCTGTTAGATCAGGGAAATCATATGAGGACAGAGTAAAAATGTAGAAATAAAGATTTCTATGCTGTAGCAATACGAGTGTAGTCTTCCATGCTTTACTTACGGGTCTGAACCTTGACCTGTGCCCCGGTCACATGGGAGGGGTCTGTGAGCATCTGGGCCTGGGGACACAGAACAATAATCAGCTCTCAATACTTGCACCAAACTAATAACTGAGTTTAAATAAAGAGAAACACTTTGTTTTTTCGGGGCAAATTTTGTACATTGAAACAGTAAAGCGACACCTGTACACACTCTACCTTGCTTATCTGCTCACCTGTAGTTTTGCTGCTCTGATTAGCGTTTGACGGGACTTCTTTTACAGGACTGTCTTCTTTCTCCTGAAGCACCTCCGTCACCAGAGCCATCAACTTCTCCAACCTGACCAGCTCCTTATGCATTTCTATCTTTTGCTGAAAAAGGAGAAAACAAAGAACAACATCTTGTAATTACAAATGACTCATGCACTTAAATAAAACAAGGGGGGGGGGATTAGAAGAAAAGGAAGGGATGCATACTGGCTGCACAGTTGGTGTCTTGCACTGACGTATATAAACAAAAACAACTGTCAATCAGTGTGGAGGAACCAGCACTCTAGTTAGTTATTATTGAAAGGGAATGGTTGCTTTTTCAGCCAGACAGCACTTACTGAGGAAAATACATGGCTGAATAAGAGAGCGAGAAGATTATTATATAATATTAAGGATATATGAAGGGAGAACAAGAGAGAGAAGTGACAACAGCTTTTTCAAGTGGTGTTGGTTTGGAGTCTATTGGTTTAAGCATGTGTTTCAATGCTTCACTGGACTAAAACTTTGACTTTCATCCTTTAAGTTGACAGCGCAAGTGCATTGGTTATGCATATAAAAACACACACAAACACGCCGCACAATGATACCAAACCTCTGTACTCACAGATGTGTGTAATCCTGGGCCCTCTCTAAACCCCAGGGTGTGAAACTTACACTCCCAGTCACAGACAGTCGACAGATAAAAGTGAGAGCGGTGGAAGATGGATGAGGTAGAAAACAAGAATCATCTCCTAGGCGGCATTTCCTCTAACGTAAATGAAATGCAATTTAGAAAGCTGCTGAGGGGGACATTTTTTACTGAGCGAGGCAGTCCGTCATCCAGGAGCTGACAGTTTGGTAAAGTGTAGGCGCTGCCCTCTATGGGGCGTAGCGCGACAGTGCATCACTGGGAGCACAACGCGACCAGGTAATGCCGAAGAAGCAACGAGGCAGACTTACACATCTCCATGTTAGAAGACCTGTAACATCTTCATACACAGATTTGAAGCTATTTTTCAACAGAGGGTGTATTATTACAGCATACTATGAACAAAAAGAGGTAATTGAGAACATAATCATATTTACCTGCGTAACAAGGACTTCGCTTGAAAATTGTGATGATTCCAATTGTGAGGAAGCGCCGACATAATTTACTGGGGCATCACCTGCAAAGAGGAAGTTATACAATTGATTTGTGTCTAAATGCTTCAGAGTGTTTTTTTTAGGGATGCAATAAATCATCAGGCGTTAATATGAATTCAAATTGCTTTCATTGACTTAACAAGCATCTACCCACTCCGATTGAGGAAAACGACACAATTGCAACTTAAGTTTTTTTCTTTTTTCTTCTTCATGGACTTCACGAGAAAAAATAAAAGAACATGTGACGAGTCAGAGCTGTTCTTTGGTGTTGTTGTGTTAACAGTAGTGTTAGAGTTGCTTAGGTCAGAGCTATGGAACATTAAATCATCCATCTTTGCTCACTACATCTTAGTCTTTCTCACCCTCAGGGGTGCATAAACTACAGGTCGCAAACTTTACCGACATACACTGAATATAATCCATATTGTGCATCTCAATACCTCTCCCCTCACATCCCAGACACACAGATAATAAGATTGGGAAACAACAAATCAAGCACATCTTTGGCAAAAGGTTAGTAACAAAAGAGAAGACTTATATTATTGTATCTCAGGAGGCCGCAAAACTAAAAATGAAAACTAGTGTTTTGGTATCTGAGAATAAACTCACACTCATCTGGGCTGCCAAACAGGTCCACAGATGCTTGGCTGGAATTGACACAGTCGGGGCTGGGGCATGCAGGTGGACGGCTCTGTTGTGCTCCACCGGCTGTACCACCCTCACATCTAGCTTCACTGGAGTCTCCCTGATGCTTTGTCACAGCAGAGGGAGGAGCTGATGTTCCGAAGATTTCTGTCAGAGTTGGTAACCCCTCTTCGCTGCAGTCTGACTCTGAGGACGACATGAGCCTCTGGGCCCTTGTCCTCTTCCTGGGCGTGCTCTTGAGGGAGGAATGGGCGCTCAGCTCTCCGCTACCACGGCGGTTTGCTTCGTGGACACTTAGTTCAACTGGAATTCCAAGGCCATCGGGAGTTAGAGAGTACTCCGTGTTTAAAAAATGTTCAGCGCCGTTGACTAAATGCGTTTCACTGTCAGCTGAATTGCGCACCGAAATGCTGTCTCTCATCTCCTTCCCTTTGCCAGCATCCTTCACGGTGAAACCAGGCTGATTCTCTGTGATCCGAGAATACTTGGAGGGTTCATTTAGCTCCTCGTGTTCAGCGGCTGTGAAGTGGAGCCCAAAATCTACCACTTGAGGCACACCAGAAAGACGAGGACTTTCCGTTTCACGTTTTGACACTTTATTAGGAGTGAAGTAGCTGCTGACATCATTCCTGGAGACAGAGTTACCACCAGCGCTGTCCTGACCCGAACAGCTGCTATCAGGGATCGAGGCTTCGACCACCACGTGATCTAGTTTCTCAACTGGTTTTCCTGTCGGGGCGGGGGAGATAGAAGGGGATATGAAATCACTGCAAGATGAGTTTTCCTTATCTCTTAATGCCTCTTGGTTGGTTATATCAGATACCTTTGTGTAAATCTGATTTCTTGCAGATTCAACACCAGAACAAAGACGCTGGTCTTCCTCTGCTTCGGCACCCTGCACGTTTTGTGCTGGGTGCTCTAAACCATGGCTCCTTTTCACATTCGGGCCGCCAAGATTGAAAGATTTCCTTTTAGTGGCTTTGAAGCTCCTGACCAGTTGCTCTGTGTCCAGTTCACTGTCATTCTTATCCTCCTCATTTTCTGCTCCAGCACATTTTGCCTGGCGAGCGAAGTTTTCCAACTGACTATTGTTTTGGAGATGATTTGTTGGATGTGCCACAGGCGCGTCAGTTGGACTTGTAGAGCCCGGGACCACAGTGATATACGCAGCACTAGCTTCAGACAAAGTTTCAGTGTTTGGCACTTCAGAAATGGACTCTTTATCATCCTCTGTTGGTCTCAAATAAGATGTTCTCTCTCTAGACTTCATGTTTTCAATTCCTCCTAAATCTCGATCATAAATACATCCGTTCTTTTCAGCCACCTGTGTCATGCTTCCATTCTTAGGTGATGACGTATTATCAAATGTTCCATCTTTAGCTTCCTCAGATCGCTTTGCAACATTGCTGTCTTTTTCAGCTATATTGGCTTTCATGTTTGCTTTCTTGTGACCTTCCTGGACTTCTTCAGTGAAGAGTTGAAGTCTTCTGCTTCTCCTAGTGCTCCTCGTGACAGAGGCTTCTAGGTCCTCGCTGCTAGGGTAATTCTCAATATGAACTTGAACTTCTTCTGACCTTGGTCTAGTCTTAGGACTGCTTTCTCCATTTTGAACTCCAACCAGAACAAGTGGTTTCGGCCCTCTAGCCAGCTTCCCTTTTTCCGACCTCACATTTTTTCCCTTCCTCTTGTCGGTTTTCTTTTGATCAGTACTTTTTGACTTTGCCTTAGCTTGCTCTTGCAAATCGCTGTCGACCTGCTGCGCAGTGTTGCGCATCCCTTTCTTTGACTTTCTGTCTGGTTGCTGTTGTCCAATATCAGATGCAGGACAGGGAACCTCATCTTTGTCACCGTTTTGGTCACTTTCTGGCAAGTTGTTCAACTCTTCCCCGTATTGGTCTATATCTTTTTCAACCACAACCTCCATCTGTTTGTGTTCTTTAAAAATGTCACTGCTGGTGTCCTTTACTACTTCTATCCTCTGTTGCTCTTCCTCTATATCGCTTTCACGTTTATCTTCAGAGCTCGTTTTCTTGACAAAATCAGAAGGAGTGAGAGTGTTACTCTTCCTTATTTTTGAGACCATTTGTGGTTCTGTGGTTGTTAGTGGTTCGACAAAAAGATCAAGTGGAGGAGAGCTGGTCCTGTTCCCTCTTCTCTCTCGTTTGTAGACGGCCCCAAACACCTGCTCTTCCAGGGACTTAGCACGATCCTCTCTCGTAGGATTCACAACACTGTTATGCTGCTTGACATCTATTGTTGAAGTGGAAGAACAGCTGTCAGAGTCATCGGTGTCTTCGTTGGGTTTCTTTAACTCGAGACTTCCTTCAGTTGGAACTTTCATGAGCCACTCGGCGACTTTCTCTAGACTTTTCTTCTGTCTCTCCTCAAGAATCGTGTCAGGCTCCAAATCCTTTTTCGGCTTCTTCCTTGAGGACTTTCTTAAAGGTTGGGGTTTGGTCTCGTCTGGAATTAATGATGGACGAAGGGAGGCTTTCTCCAATTTGGGAAGTCTTATTTTGCCTCTAGTTTTGTGTATTGATGTTGCCTTTTCCACAACTTCTGACATTTCTGTTTCAACTGATTCCAAATTATCTGTAGGGCTGTGCATTTTCTTGTCACACATTAGTGGGGCCTCCCCAAGGCCACTGTCCAGGCCTTCATTTTCTGTTGTTAAAGGACTTGTGTCTTCAAGTCCCATCAGTCTTGCAAATCCATTCTGGGCTAAAAAGAATTAAATTTAAAAAATTAAAAAAGAGAGGAAAAGGAACGGGGAAATGACAAATAATTAACCTTTTTAAAAGGCAACACTCTTTCAAATTGAATTATTTATTTATTTATTTATTTTTTAAATAAAAGCAAATCTGCCAAACAACTTGAGGTGAAAAGATGAACCACCATACAAGATTTTACCTGCTATAGTCGAGGAGTGAGAGCTTGAAAGTTCATCATTGTCGACATTTTCCTCATTGTCAGGTGTATCTCCAAATGACATATCATGACACTGTTTAGTAGCTTCAGAATCTGTGACTCTGGGTAGAGGAAAATACAAATGAGCATACAAGATAATATTGAGAATAAATTAGCATTTGTTAAATGTTCAAATGTCTTACCCCGAATGACCTTTTCGATTGGACATTCCAGTTAAGTCTGAAACCATAGAAGTAATGTTGTGAGATAATGTAATATAATTATATTTTACAAAGTCTTAAGAAGTCTGCGATGTAGTCTTACAGTTGGTGCCAGTGTCATGTTCATATGCCTGAATCATGTCCTGCAATCCTGATACAAGTCTCTGAAACCCAGGGCTCTCCCGCAAGCTCCTGTATCAGTAAAAAGGGAAAAATACACACGTCTTATGATAATGATTAAGCATTAAATAATAACTAATGTTACACTGTCATCTTGTTGATTTTGTCGAACCTTTTGGTTATCTTGGTTTTACACACTGGACAGTTAGCACCGTTTTGTTTGGCGTTGTCCAAAAGTTTCATCATACAAAATCTGGTGGAAAAAACAAAACATATACACACATATATATATATATATATAGTTTGTAAGTGCATTTAAAAAACATATTGAAATAACAGTTATTTTAACAAAATGAGGAGTAATCAAATGTTACATACTTGCAAAACTGATGGCCACACTTAGTAGACACAGGTGCAGTCATTAAATCCAAGCTACAGGTAAAACAGAGTATGAAGTCAGTAAAGAACATGTCCCTTTTACAAGCTGGCAAACTTGATCTTTTCATTTACCAAAGAATGTGGCGATGCAGTAGAATGTGCTAATTTAATTGCTTGGTGAGCAATGCATGACACTCACCATATGGGACACTGCAGAGTCTCCCAAAGGACAGAAATCCCCTTTTTTACATCAGTGGCCATTGGAGATTCCATGCTGATTTTTATAAGCTACAGATGAAAAATCAAAGCACACTCAGAGGCTGTGAACAATACACTGTTTTCAGGACCAAATGACAATATTAGACAAAACTATACACTCCAGTATGACTGGCATCGACTTGACAATGTTAACACACTTGAACAGACGATGTGATATATACAGTATGAATACTGAATTAAGGTAGTTTTGTTATGGTTATATAATTACTTACTAATCATCCACACTATGGCTTTGATTTACTGTACATATTGTTATGCAGGTATCTAAAATGAACGTTTCTAAGTCAACTACAATATTTAGGGAGCCTTATTGAAGTTTGCTCATGAACTAGTTAAATGCTACTTGCTATGCTGTGTGTTTTCTGTGTACTAGGCTCAGTTGAAACATAGTTATGGAACTGAAATTAGTTTTAATAATGTCAATACAGTGTTTATAAAGTTTCTAAGATACTGTGTCAATGTAAACGTCTAGTGGGGGATCTTGTAAGTATCTGTGGACAACATTATAACGTTAGCTGAGGCTACTGGGAATCATTTTGTGGCACAGGGGTAAAAGCATCATGACGTTACAAACAGCGAACATGTGACGAAGATTACTATTCCAGTGAGATAAAACATAAAAAAACACTCAATGGCAACATTTGTTAAGTATATTGAAACGTGAGTTGAATGTTCATATACAGTGTATGGTTTATATACAGTGTCAGTAGCTTAAATTGACAGCTAGCTAATCTTCAGGCTGGCTAGCTGCTATGATTTGTTTTGGGGGGTTAACGTTACACAACTAACGTTATGCACTGACTTCTTAGACTAAGACAATTGACGAGAATACTTCGACTGACCAATGTGTGACACAAAGAATAGACCGCAGTTTATGAAACGCCACTGGCTCATTGTAAACATGTATATATTTTCCATATTTACCTTGTTTTCTTACAGTTTGGAGTTATCAACACAGGAATTGTCCGCTTCAGTTTTCCCGCAACTTCGTCTTCTTCTGCTTTTCTTTAACGGCAGTTTTCAGATAATGTTGCAGCGCCACCCACTGGTCCGGAGAGCAAACCGCATACTGTACGCGCGTGTCTCCACAAGTATGCTTTCATGATCCTCTGTTTTTTGTTTGTTTGTTTGTTTGTTGTTGTTGTTGGAAGAATAATATAGAAGACTAAACTGAAGTAATTAAAAGCAGACAAAATAAATAGGGAACTTATTACATTTGGAAAGAAAAAACAAAAACATAAAATACATTGTAATTCATTGTTAATTTGAACAGAAAATAATAAATTGAGAAATTATTAAATATGAAAATAAATGAATACAAAAATAAGTAATTTGTCAAATAAGTAAATACATAAATGTTATTAATGTTTCTATTTGTGTGCACATGTATTTACTTTTAAATTAATCTGCAAATTGAATTGATGATTGAGGCTTTTATTTCTACATTTCTTTCTTTATTATTTTGTTTATTTAGTCATTTATTTATTGTAATAGCAACTTTAGTCCTCCAAAGAGCAATAGTATGAAATAGATTGAAAAACAGTACAGGCTTCCCTCATAGTCACTTAAAACAAAGATGATGACAAGAAATGTGCATTTGTGAATATGATATTTGGCTAATGAGCAATTAAATTAACATGGTAGAATTGTCCCTCAATAGATATCAATTCTAAAAACACAAACTTTCTATGTTGTTCTATGTTTTTCCATAATTGTGAATGGCGTTAAACCTGGTATGGAAAAAAACTCATTACAAACTACTTGCGTGGAAACATTAATATTTTCCTCATATAAAATGTCCACAAGCTGATCCTTTTGAAGAGTTTTTTTTCCTTTTTTGTCTCTTTATTAAACATTGTTAGCAGACAGATAGTCAGCAGTCAATCTAAGAAAATATGAAAAGTAAATTAATTGAATGTATTACATTTAAATGAAATGTACTTAAATATAAAAAATATAGCGTTGGCGGGTTTTTTTCCTCGTGACTTTTACACTTTTAGTATGACGTCACATCCGCCGAAAACAACAATAAGGAAGTGGAAAGAGAAGTCCCGAGGTGCAAAAATGAAGCAGTCACGCTAAATATGTTAGAAGTGATTTCTAATTTTCAACACTCGCAATTCAGGATTATTATGCAATAGTTTTTGTTCTTCACAAGCGACAGTGAGTCCATGTCATGTTTATACACCGTTAATGTATGTTACACACGAGCTAGCTGCGAAGCTAATGTCTGCTAGCCACCTCTCGCAGTTTAGCCAAACAGCTATCTATCTATCTAGTTATAATGCGTAGTGTAAACGTTTAGACTTGAACATTTTGCAATTTACAGTGTGCTTTATGTCTGTACATATCTTCTTGTAGCTAGCGATGGAGGGCTCCAAGTCGTCGAGCACAACCATGCAGGTCAGCTTCGTGTGTCAGCGGTGCTGTCAGCCGCTCAAACTGGACACATCCTTCAATGTGCTCGATCGAGTCACAATCCAAGAACTTATTGGTATGCATACCCAAAAGCATAAATAATCGCTGCCGTGAAATGTACGTAACGTCTGCTCCATTTTTCATGTATCCCTCTCTCCTCCTCAGCTCCATTGGTCACGGTGACCCCTAGCAAACAGGTTGACAGCACTGAGGGGGAGACAGCACCAGAGGTAGGAACAGCAGAACATATTCAGTAGCCTGTGGTAGTGGACTGTCAGGTTACATACAGTACAATGTTACACTGAATGTGACTGCAAATTACTGGAATTCAGGTAGGTTATTGTGTTCTGCAACTACTATCACCATCAACCCACCTTTCTTGTTCAGTCCCTATATCCACTCTCTATGGGCCAATGAAAGTTATGTGATGACACTATTTTAAGATAACAGACTGATGAGATAAAACAGTGGCATCAGGGAAGCTTATATTTTTGACAATGGTATGATTGACTTGTGGGACATTTAACAACACCATTAGTTACTACACCATTATAATTCACATAATCTATATTGTGACCTGGTAATACTGGATTATTTAGCTAGTTAGCAAAATCATGTATAAAATACATTTCTAAATTACTGCAAAATTTAAAAGGAACCAGCATAAAAGCTTGTTAATGTCATGTTTCTGTAATATATGTACTTTAACCTGCACAGTAAACTCATGTTTTGTTTTAAAACCCAATCTAATCTGCTAAACTTTTAGAAAATGTAAGATTTAAGGAAGAAATTCAGCAAGAAGCATGTTTGATTCAGAATTACATTTTCCTTCCAGGAGACCTTTGCAGAAAACAAGCAAGATGGAGTGTCAAGAAAATACATCCCCCCTGCACGGTGAGCACTCAAGTCTTTTCATTCAGGAAATGGAAATAAATACTGATTACGATTTCTATCTATTGATTATCTCTTAGTTCAGTATGTTCCTCTGTCAAATAAAGTGTGGATGGACTTGCTAATGCATCACATTGTGTTTCCCTACAGGATGATGTCCACAGAGAGCGCCAACAGCTTCACACTGATTGGAGAAGCATCGGATGGTGGCACCATGGAGAATCTTAGTCGTAGGCTGAAGGTCACCAGTGACCTGTTTGACATCATGTCAGGTCAGACGGATGTCGACCACCCGCTGTGTGAGGAATGTACTGACACCCTGCTGGACCACCTGGACACACAGCTCAACATCACAGAGAACGAATGCCAGAATTACAAGTGAGCTGGTGCACAACAAAGTGAAATTCCTCGATGTGTCGGTTTTCAATCAAAGAGATTTTCAAAAGACGGAAAATGCTGTCTGTGTTACTCGCTACAAACGTGGCTAGTACAACAAACATTTAAAGTGCTGATTCCAAATGGGTGCTAATGAGCAGTATGTGTGTGTAATAACGTACTGTTTGTGAATGTATTTTCAGGCAGTGCCTGGAGCTGCTGTCACACCTGCAGGTGGAGGGAGAGGAGACCCTGCTGGCAGAGCTGCATCAGCTGAAGGAGGCGGAGGAGGCTCTGGTCCAAGAGCTGGAGGCAGTGGAGGAGCAGAGGGCTGCTGTGGCCCAGGACCTGACCCAGAGCAGGATCCACTCTCAGCAGCTGGACACTGAGGAGCTACAGTGAGTGTGACCCAAAGTGGTGTAACAGGTGACAGTGCTATATGCTAAATGAGCAGCTAACAGCTCAGTCTTTTTTTCCCCAACTGCTTTGTGTTTAAAGGTACCAGAAGGAGTACAGCGAGTTTAAACGGCAACAGCTGGAGCTGGATGATGAGCTGAAGAGCGTTGACAACCAGATGCGTTACTGCCAGATTCAGCTAGACCGCCTGAAAAAGACCAACGTCTTCAATGCCACATTTCACATCTGGTATAAACACACACACACACACACACATGATGTTGCGTTTGTTAGGAATATATCATTTGTTTTCTGTCGACCAATCAACCGTGACTGAGCAAATATTTAAAAAAGGGCCCTCCAGGATGAAAAATGAATCGATGCCCATTGAATCTGAATTGTTTGTTTCTGTTCTTATCCAGGCACAGCGGACAGTTTGGTACCATCAACAACTTCCGTCTGGGTCGGCTCCCCAGCGTCCCAGTGGAGTGGAATGAGATCAACGCAGCCTGGGGGCAGACGGTGCTGCTGCTGCACGCTCTGGCCAACAAAATGGGACTGCGCTTCCAGAGGTACACACACACACACACACACACACACACACACACACACACACATTACAATTTGCTTGTATTCAGAATTTAATTAAATTTAATATGTGTTTTTCAGTGGAATCTTGTCAACAATGTAGCTCTTATGTTTTTAAACAGTTACACAACATTTTTCTAGATTTTACATTTTTTTTTGTATTTTTATTGTAATTATTTTCTATTCTATGTAATAATCTTTAGTTTGTCTTTTGCCCTCTTACACTTTTACACAGTCCCACTATTTATTTTTTATTTTATATTCAGATTTAATTACAAATATTCTGCAACTCAAAAAACACTTCTCTCTTCAGATATCGTCTTGTCCCATACGGAAACCACTCGTACTTGGAGTCACTGACAGACAAGTCCAAGGTAATACATACAGTATTTATAATCCCAGCCCTCCCATCATATTTAAACGATCCTTCAGGCTCCAATCCTGCCCCTTTTTTTTTTCTGTCCTGTGTTTGTCCAGGAACTTCCTCTGTACTGCTCAGGAGGCCTGAGGTTCTTCTGGGACAATAAATTCGACCACGCCATGGTGGCCTTTCTGGACTGTGTCCAGCAGTTCAAAGAGGAGGTGGAAAAAGGAGACACTGGCTTCTGCCTTCCATACAGGTCAGATACCCGCACACCAGTACTATGTGTACGTTTGCCTTTGTGCTCAATGACATTAACTCGGGCCATTTTTGGCTGCCGTCATTGCAGCCATTTTAGATGAAGCTGTAAAAGTTCATGAAGTTTGAAAGCAAATCCTAAACCATAACCTCGATTTATCGTAGAAGAGCTGGAGAATTGTTTGCATTTATTATGCCATTGAGGCAACTAAAGGGACATATTGCAATATAAACCTTTGAATTATTAAAGCATTGCCTCCAGTACAACATTTATATAAATATATACAGTTTGTACCACAGACTTTATTACGTTATTCGTTCGATGTTTTGGTTTGTTGTTCTTTTAGTGTACATGTCAAATTGTTTGACATTTGAGACTACTGTGCCTACTATCTATGTGCCATATTATTACATTGACAGCTGTAATTGATATTTTATTCCATGTCTTAGGATGGATGTAGAGAAGGGCAAGATCGAGGACACGGGTGGCAACGGCGGTTCCTACTCCATCAAAACCCAATTCAACTCTGAGGAGCAGTGGACCAAGGCGCTCAAGTTTATGCTCACTAACCTGAAGTGGGGACTGGCCTGGGTCACCTCACAGTTCTACAACAGATAAACTTTCTGAACAATGCCTTGTGATTTATAGTCGTCTGCCCCTCTGATGAATGGATTTCGTGTGAATCTTATTACTTACTTGGCCAAAGGAAAAGAAATGGTTATGTGTGCACCATTTTGCAAGTCTTTTCAGGAGATGCATGGAGCAATGTTCGAGATCTTCAGTCTAGATATGGACTGTGTTTTTGACATGTTACAAAGGGGGCTAATTGTGCTGCAAAGTGGAGTTTATAAATTGCAGTCCCACTTTGGAAGCAGTAAAGACGAGGCACAGGTTGCAGTCACGTCCCTCAAAGCAAGCAGGATGAGATAACGGGTGCGTCTTTCTGTTCATTTTTATCGCCTGCTTCACTAATTAATATCTGTCTTTTTCTCTGAGGAGCTGACGTTGCATTAAGACAACTTCACACTCCCTCAGACTAGAATGTAATTTAAAAGAAATCTTCGCCAAATTCACTTCTAACCACTTTATCAAGTTCAAGGTTTCCTTGCTCTCCTGTTGCACTGCACACCTTTGAAATCACTGTGTAACTTTCTCCACAGTGGGGAAAAAAAAAGTTTGTCAATGTCCCAATTATATAAGCTGTAAGAGTGTGATGTGATAATTATGTTCAAGGTTGGATTTTTAATAGATTAACACTGTTTAGTATTCAACAAGTGTCAGTATTTCATTAACCTCGAATGCAGTTATCACATTTGCCGGTTACATACATGCGTTGCAGGTAAACTGTTGTATTTAGAGGCACGCTGATACAGCTTCTTTGTGTTCATACTCTGCACCATCACATTCATTTGTCCGTTTTAGATATGATGGATACTTGTCATGGTGGGATTTGAGTTAATAAAACGTTTCATGCTGTGAAAAAACATCTGCCGTGGAGTTTCTTATAGATTAAATGTATTTGACACAATGTTATCGCAAATATTGGAACACATTCATGTAACTCCATCATGGTCTAGTAATGGCAACAGCTAAATAAATAAATAAATACTCTTTAATTAGAAGAGTGAGGCCCTTTTAGCCCTTTTTGTGTCATTTACAATAAATTTGTATTTTCCCACTGATTTTCCCAAATGAAGTTCAGGCACCACATCGTTAACCAAATGTTTTTTTAATGCTTTCATAATTATTTCTGTTGAATCTTAACACTCACCACAACTCACTCACTCATAGTCAGCCCCCCTATAAGGTTAGCACAAACGTTAGAGGGGGTAATTACATTTTTCATGGAAAAATATGGACTTAATTAAAATAATAAGCTGACTTCCAGTTATCCAGTAAAATCTTTAAAACAGGTAAAAACCAGTTACTCTTCCCAGAATCAGCCTTCTTCTGTGTCATGTCATTAATGAACCTCTAATGGTGCCATTTCTACAAGGCAGGCCTTGGACTTTGGTCATCAGTCATTCCTTATTACTGGTAGGACCCCTTCCTAAAAAGGTCCCAGGTTCAAACCTATAGGGATACATATTTGAAGCAGACTACTCTCGTTCAGAAAAATAGTTTGATAGATGATAGATTTCAAGCAGAATGGGATGAAATTTCATTAATGCTTTTTCTTCAAAACCTTCCAGAGTACAGGCAGGTGATCTTCCACACAGGCCGTACTTCTCAATCTGTCAGTTGTGCAATTTCTTCGGGTGCTTTTACTATTTATCGTGTAAAAAAGCCCCTTTAAAATGAGCCAAAGGTTTCGTTAGTGCATGCATATAGGCAAATCTTTGGGTTCTACTGAGCCCACAGCCACAGACTGGCCCTTCAGATTTAGCACTTGGATGACAGTGGTGGGCACACTTACTACTACATCACCACATCATCCATCCTTTTGGTTCCATTCACACTTTTAGGATCCCTACATCCCATCATGCTCTCTGCTCTCTCACAATCAAGAGCGCAAAGGAGGAGATTCATCAAGTGTGTAATGTCTCTGCGTGGCTTTGTCCTCACTGGGGTTTTATTCCAGTTTCTTTCAGTTTGCTTCAGTTGGAGGCACTGCTGCTGTGGCAGCCGGAGGTGGAGGGAAGAGGAGGTGCCTGAGGTGTGCTGCTGGCCAGGGCTTTTCGAATATGGGGCATTAAGAAGGGGTCGCTGGCCAACTGCAGCACATCCACACGGTCCTCCTTGTGATAAGCCAGGCAACGTCGAATGAAGGCCTATAAAAAAGGGACAGAGGGGAAACAAACTGACTCATTATTTATGGACCTACTTATCAGATTCAGGAGTAAAAATGTAATTTCATGGAGCCTTTAAAACCGTCTTTAAATGTATAACGTTTATTGAGAAAAGTGCAGTAATTTTATAGCTGTTAGCGAGAGATGAGTACCACACCTTTGCTTCTGTGGTGACCACAGGTTTAGGGGGGAACTGCACCTCGGTAGCTTTTAATATCGTGTTTTCTTGAAGGATATCCTGCTGCGACTGGTTGTGACCGAACGGCTGGAAAAAGACAAAAGGGAGGAGATTACAGTTTACTTTCAATCTTCACATCATTGAGAAAAAGAAATCTGACAACTAAATCCCTGTTAAAGAATGCAGGTTAGTGGTTAGTGGTTACCTTGCGTCCATATAAACTCTGGTAGAAGATTACCCCGACTGACCAAACATCCACCTTGTTGGATATTTTGGGGGGCTCCTTGCCCACGACAAAGCACTCAGGAGGCAAGTACCTGTGAACCACGAGATCACAACATGAGACTGAAATAAGTTTTCATCTACATGTTTCTGTCTGCACAATTTTCTGAACGAAGAGGGGATGTGAATTCAATTAGCAACATTTCACTCTGCGCCTCGGCTACAGACTTGTGAAGCCATATTTGTTGTTTGGTTACTAAATGCAGTGAAATGTGTCTATGTACCAGTAGGTCCCTGCTCCTTGTGATGTCAGCTCCATGCCTTCTGCAGAGTTGTAGCTGTCATCATCCATGATCTTGGACAGGCCAAAGTCAGTGATCTTAATCTCTCCACAAGCTGTGCCATTAACTAACAGGATGTTTCCTACGATCAGAACAGTAAACAGTAAACACAACATTTAAAAAGGGGAATTGCAAACATAGGACTGTAAACAGCCTTTTCTGAGGAATATATACAGTACGTTTTGTTTCTACACTCACACTTATGTGCATATATTTATCTTAATCACAACCTGACCCAGTTTTTGATTGTACCTCTACAGACTGCAGGATAGAGCTGCTTTCACTAATCTGTAACTGACGGGGGGGGGGGGGGACAAAATGCAAACTGTGACAATACCGGGCTTGAGGTCGTAGTGGATGATGGGTGGGCGAATCTGGTTGAGGTACTTGAGGGCGTTGACAATCTGCATGACGATAGAGCGGCCCTCCTTCTCCGACATCAGCTTATTCTGCTTCAAGTAGAAGTCCAGATCATTGCCTTCACAATACTCCAGCACTGTGCAGAACCTGTCATCAAACACATCGTTTGTCAAACTTTGTAGCAAAACAGTTGCTTATTTACACATCCAGAGGTTATGCAGCAGCATTATCAATTATTTGGAGCCAAGTTTTGGAGTCAATGTAAGAACTATATTCACGGTCTTTCAGCTCAGATCCTGATGAAGATATCTGGCTCTTTAACTGCTAAATGCTCCTCTATGTTGACCAGCTAGTCGCTAACTTAGTCTGTCATTTGGTGCTGAGCAGGTAAGTGTTCAGCGGGTTGTTAGAGCTTTCCCACTTGAAAACATCTGCCTGCTGCATCCGAAAACAACGCGATGTGAGTGAACTAAAAACAGTAAATCAAAAACAATGAGCTGAAACTTGCTATAAAGCTCAGTAAAGCCGAGTGGAGCTGCAGATTCAGTAGCTACGTCACTATGGACAATCCCTTTCACATTGTCATTCTAAAAAAATATATATTATAGTTGCTTTAAAGAGTTTCTGTGTTTTTATAATATAATAATAACATCATATTTTTCATATATGATGTTAAGCACGTATATGTGGCACATACACTCGGTATATTTGCAGTGGCACACCTTTACGTAGAATGATTCACTTACGAGCCTGTGTCGAGTGAGAAATAGTCGTAGAGTTTGACTATTCTAGGGTGGTCAAGTTCTTTATGGATTCTGTACTCTCTGCAGGCGTGTCTGAAAAGACATAAACCATTCAGGCAACTTTTTAAAACATCACAAATAAAAACAAGCTTGAAGGTCTACTGTAAATGTTCCAAGTAAAATTCCATTATAGATCAAAACGTTTCCAACGATGCAAAGAAAGAAGAGCAGGCGCGGTGAACGCAGGTTCACTCACTTGTGGTAGTTTTGCTTCTTCTCCTCTCTCCAGTTCTTGTTGAGTTGATGGATTTTAATGGCCACATACCTTTGCTCCGACAAATCAAAAGCCTGCAAAAAAAAAGAAAAGAAAAAACATTACAAATTACACATCAACACAAGTTGGAGCGTTGCAAGTCTCACAACAATACCGCCCTCACCTATGTTATTCAAAAAGTCCCCGCATAGTTAAAAAGAAAGATTATAAAGCGGTACTCATAGAATGGAAGTCTAAATTGCACATGCTTACCTTGAAGACTTCACTAAAACCACCTCTTCCAAGTAAATGTAAGAGCAGATATCGGTCGTTCAGCGTGGGTTGGTCTTTAAATCTACACAAGAAGACATTTCTTAAAACTTTTGGCTTTTTCAAACTGCACAAGATGAAAGCACACATCAGAACTTGTGTGAAGTATGTCAAACTGAGATGATGCATACTGCGAGTTGTCTTCGTTATGGATTCTTTTCAGCTCCCGAATGTGCAGGTTTCTTACTCGCTCCAAATGCTCCAGCTCAGACTGGATCTCTGCTTCTTCCTGCAAAGAACCACACAAAATCTATCATCTACCTCCACCCTTGATAAAGAGGAACAGGTAAGAATAGTACTAGGTTACTGGGTAGTAACAGGTCCAAGAAAAAATTTATAAAATCAAAAACAAAGAAAAAACAGCTTTCAGTGGTGAGCTGTTACCTTTTTTAGATGACCAATTCGAAGTTTGAAAATCTCCTCTTGCTCATGATATTCTGCCAGTGACAACCTGTGTGGGATAAAGTGGCAACAGTTTGTAATGTTAAAACATTATAGCCAAGTCAGCTTGTGAGAAAGAAAACCTAATAAGCTTACTTCAGATAAAATGGAAAAGTAAAAAACAGGGAAACAAGGCCTTTTATTGAGGGTTATTACAGATCCGTACAAGTCTGACTCAATAGTCTTATTAGTCTAATTTGTCATTAATAAGGTATCAAATTTTGTGTCAAGTTGATATTATACCGTTAAGATAAAGCTCCAAGTGTTACAGTGTAACTACTTATTACTATTATGATATATTTGAGACTATTTATTGGTACTTGGAATTGGAGTGCAGCCCTTAAAAAAGGCACAGTTCACCCCTAAATTGAATTTGTTTTGGTGCGAGTAGGCGAGGGTTGGAGATATCGGCCGTAGAGATGTTAGCCTTCTCTCAAATATAATGGAACTAGATGGAACACTTTAATTTCTACCGAACTACACCCGCCAACGAGTGAAAGAAAATAGTTCCTCCATGAAACTGCTCATAACAAGGTCTGTGGATGATCTGGAGTAACCGGGTCATGATTTCTGGAAAGAGACATTGCTGTTTTTCAAATGTATTTTTTTGAGTGCCATCTAGCTCCATTATACTGGAGAGAAGGCAGTCATATCTACGGCCAACGCCTGGCAACTCGCACCAAAACGATCTAGATTGATAAAGAGCACAACAGATGAGAGGAAAAGTATGTATTTTTAATTTTGGAGTGAAATGTCCCTTTATGATCAGAAAACAATACAATTGCAAGCTGCACCACAACATTCATTTCTGCCCAATTGTGCACTTTGGGCTGCTCCATGAGAAACATCTACTGTGTCCCGTAATTTAGCTATTATTTGTAATCTTACACTTCGCTCTCCTGGCCGTTGCTCCTGCTCTTTCGCTTGTTCTGTTCCAGGCTGGGTGGAGGTGTCTGGGCCATGGAGGGAGGTTTCCTCTTTCCCAGCAGCTTCCTCTGCCTCTCAATGTCCTCCCGCTGCGAGTTGACTCGCTCTTGCTGCCTAGAACATGTAAGAACAATCTAGTGTGAACATCCTTGCATGCAGTACGGACTAAATGCAGACCTATGTTGGTGCCTATCTGCGTGCTGACTTGATGAGGTTCTGGAAGGCATATCCATCTGTCCACTGCTCGGTGAAGGAGGCTCCATGCCGTACGGTGGTGAAGTGGCCCAGACGCAGACGGTCCTGCATGCTCTTATCCCTGCAAGCCATCTTCTCCTGCTTTGACTACAAAAAAAGTGCACACTCAAAAAATGTATTAGTTTTGAGCATGTAAGGAACCCAAAAGTTCTGTTCAGCACTAACATAACACCAGGAAACATTTAACCAGTTGAAAGTAAGACGGGTCAAGTCCTCAGACATATAAATAATAAAAAGAAAAACAATTGTTTTGGTTTTCACATAGTTTTCCATTTGTTGGAATTACCATTTACCAATGTAACTATAGCCGTCTCTTTCAAGTTAACATATTTGAGCAAATGCATATGCACACCCACCTTCTCAATCAGGAGCTTTTTGCTCATAGTCACACACTTGTTCAGGCGTTCCTTGTAGCGCTCCAGCATCTTCTGCTGCTCATCTACCTGCCGCCTCAAGTCACAGTTAGCCTGCCAAAAGACACATCATCACTCTGACATCTAATTCTTATTACAACAAGGATTCAAGGCTGTTTCGCACTAAAACTGACACGATGCGAAAACCATCAGTGTATCTGCTTGGTTTGCTGACATTTCCACCAAATTTAATTAAAGCAACAATGGCATTTTGAAAGTTAACGAGAAACATCCTTCATGATAAGCTGCAGACAGCAGGTAACTACTGGGGTTGTTGTGATAAGTGGTAGCACATTTGTCTAGATTATGAAGTGATTATCAAGGACATTTGTGAATTGGTCTAATATTAGACATTTATATTTAGACATATCCTTGACTGTGTGGCATTAATCATTGTTAGAAGTTGTTAAAATGTTGAATTTCAGTATGGGCTTGTCAGGAATAAAACAATAACTACTCTGAAGCTCTTTCAGGTGTTTCAAATGCTCCAGTCTAAGTTCAGCTAATATAAAGATATAGAAATATTTCCATATCTTACCCTCAGCAGGTCATCTATCCTCCCTTCTTTCTTCTCCAGATCAGAGTTCTTGTCCTTCTCCAGTGCTGTCAGTTTCAGCAGAGTCAGTTCTGACTGGAGGAAAGAGGGCAAAGACAACAACAACAACCAACAATCAACATCTCACCCACTGAAATTACGCTGACACCCCTTGGGCCAGTCATTAACAGAACACACCATCACTTTAAATGTATCAATCATACGTTGGTGTCTTAAGTATGAGACGTGTATTCAAAATGTTGACCTTTAATTAGGCCAATTAGTATAATTTGCAAGGATAGCTGGAGGTGTGACGCATATGCTCCAAGTTTGTTTTTGTACAAAACACCTACAAACTTAGAGCCAATAACAGCAAAGGTTGGCAGAGGTTTTTGTCACTAACTTTTATAGTGATTTTGTCTTGTTTTCCGTTCGTGTTGTGCACTCAACCTCTTCTGTTGATGCATGGACGTTAGTTGTTCACGACATATGACTTTGCTGCCTTCGTGGCCATATCACCATTGTAAAAGAGATTTTTATCTCAATTGGTTTTATCTGGTTAAATAAAGGTTAAATAAAAGTCTTGTGTCAGATGAATGCATGTGGGTTGCAGGGCCTTTCGAATTTTGACCTTTAATTCTTGCATATAAATCTTGGCAATTTTTTTTTATGGCAGAACAAGGTGTGAAGTTGTGTCATATCTACAAGTTTAGTCAAACTCAACAAAACCACTTTTCTCTCAGTGCAAAGAAAAATGAAGTAAAATCACCGCTTCATGTAAGAAGTAAATGTAAAAGGCTGAGCCAGATTCAAAGGCTGCTTCAATTCGAAACCAAACAAAGGTGCTTCAACAATGTGACTGAGAATATACGGTACTAAAAGGAAAATGATAAAAGTGGAGATCCAGGTCAGTCAGTCAGTTACCTGGATGGCTTTGTGTGAGCAGGAGTGTGTGGGGGCCGTCTTCACAGAGCTGCAAGATGAAGAGTCTGTGTGGGCTGAGCCTGTGGACGAAGGACTGCCTTGCTGAAACTGCATTCCAGAGAGACAGAAAAAGAGAAAGGTAGAAAGACACAGAGGTTAAAACTTAACAGTTATGTAATAAAGACAATATAGGGAGATTATAAAATAGCTGAAAAGGATAAAGCGGAACAAATACTGTAGCTATTAAGAGGGAGAAGATTTGAAATGATTGATGCTACATTGTCAATTCCAATACATTTAAAATAGATACAGAAATACTGTTTTACTTATGTCACTCTTTTGCCAAGTATTCTCAACGGCATTTTAAATGTCTATTAGTAATAAAAACTGCATACAATATATATAAATATATGTATATATAATATAACAATATATTCAGTAAGATTGCAGGACAACAACAAAATGACATGACATTGTTTTATGATACCTGAGTGACTAGGAAGGCCAAGTAATTATAGAGTGCTGTAAAATATCGCCTTTTTAGTGAATATATGTTGCTGCCGGCAGGCGAACAGGAACAGCATTTTTCAAACAAACATGCCCGTACATCTGCACTACACAGGTCTTTTATAAACCAAATTCAAATGTGCTGTTACCCAGGAGAATTCTTGAAAAACTACTTTACATAAAACTGATAAACAACTTAGTACTACTACATATAGTACATCTGCACACTAAATATGCTTAATCAGATATCCATCAGAAATTATTTTCCAGCGTTTGTCTGTTTTAGATCATTTTAAACTGAATTTCATTCAGTAAAAGATCTAGACATTTCAAGACATCACCTTCGACTTTGTGGAACAAGGATGGACATGATTCACTATTTTCTGACATCTTATAAACCAAACAATTAATTGAGAAAACAAGCGGCACGTTAATCCATAATGATACTAATTGTTAGTTGCAGCCCTATTATTAACTATAGGCCCTGTTTAGACACACATTAGTACTGTGTGAAAAAAGCGAGCCCTGTTGCTGTAAGATGCTGTTTCCATGCCGTTTAGTAGGTAGTGAACAAGGTTTTGCAGTTGTGATGAGGAAAGATGTTATCTTAACACAAGATGAATGAAAATGGTAGGTGAAGGGATTCTTAGATAGAAACATCACATCCTCATTAACAATCATTACAAATTTTAAAAGCGCATGTGCCAATATGTATACATTGTCCTCCTGTGCCGCTCCCTGCCTTACATGCCAGCTCATTGTGTTCAAGGTAAAAACCAAAACAACATCTGCAAACATGAGCAACACCAGCACTGAAAACATTAACAGTAGTGTCACAGCTTATCCTACATTTGATCCTTCCAGTTAATAAAAACAACACACACTCAGCTGATCTGTCAGAGGTGCAACTAAATGAACACTTTCAGACTCACTCCATCATGTGCTTCTTTTCATTTTCAGTTAAAGTCAAACTAGAAGAAAAACATTTCCGTAACTAAATCTTAAAAAAAAAAAAAAGTCCTGGTTTAAGGATTGTTTTATCACTTCCACTGGCTGAAAGCATCCAGATAAACCAAAGACACGTCTATTAAATTGATTAGACTTGGTATAACAAAACAAAATCTTAGTGTTAAACGCCTCTCCAACCCTGTCCAAATAAGAGGATACCGATGCTGAGGTAATAGACAAAGACCCACCAACAGATACATTCGACACTGGCTAAAGATTAAACAGCTGGTGAACCAACAGTAAACTAACTGATAAAGGAGAGGTAAAGCAGTAGAAGGCTATGGAGATGGATGCTGGTGCTCACCAGAGGATTAGACAGTGAGTGCTGTGGAGAGGAGCGCACCAGCATGGGGATGCCCCGGGCCGGACTGGTGCCAGAGCCGCTGCTACCAGCAAACTGGCCACAGGGCAGTTGACAGAGTGTGAAAACAAGACAGAAAGAAAGAAGACAGAGTTGTTATTTAGGAAGAATGAGATGAAGGACCATTACTGGCACAGTCGGAACGTGAGGGTGAAGACGTCACACCGAAGTTTGAGAGTGATTTGAAACGATGCACAGCAGAGTGGCCAGAATGCAAAATTCAGTCACTAGGACTAAGTACTCACCTCAAAATAATCACTTATTTTTTGCCCTCTTCCTTTTCCTACAAAAGAAAACAAAAAAACAAAACAGGACAGGTATAAGAAATGAGAAAATGTAATCATTTGGTCCTATACTATGTTCCTAAGCATAAACATATACAGGAAAGTTGAACATTTCGGAACATAAGGAGCTGATTATGTTGGAAAGTGCAATACTCTGTCAGTAAGTATGGTATACTTACCCTGGCTGTTGCAGTCATATACGTCTCCTTTTCTCTTCCTTCTTCTCTGGTTATTGGACTTCTTCTCTGGTGTCTGACATGAGCAGAAAAAGGAAAAAAAAGTAGCCTTGCACCTTTAAGCTATATGGGTAGAAACCTTTGAACACAATGCAATAAGATTAATGGCAGCTTCTTTTCTGCGTTCAGTGTATTGCCTCGGGGTGTTTATGATGTCTCTGGCACTTTTCATACATCGAACCTTTGATTTTTATGAGTTTAGCCTGGTGACAAATCAAAAGTGTTTTCCAGCTTTTTTCAAAAATGTATGCCTCACCCTGCTGTGTCCATGAGTAAGTGGGAACAGAAAAAACACACACACACACACACACACACACACACACACACACACACACACA
>CALSBV010000421.1:5678386-5701509 GCA_943590825.1 Bovichtus diacanthus
ACACACACACACACACACACACACACACACACACACACACACACACACACACACACACACACACACGATCAAACGACTGGTCACTTGTCATTTTGATAAGACTCTTTCCCCAAACCAACCTCCAGTTCCCTGTCACTGAGAGATCCCGCGCTGCACAGAGACTGGTTGGATGATTCGCTGTTGGCTGAACTCTGGAAAACAGAAGACACACACATTAGACCTGATTGATATCATGTGCTACTCTGCTAAGTAGATCCTTGTGAGTAGAACTGGAAATTGGACGTATAAGATATTTACATGACAATTACTAGTGAAAATGCCATAGTCCGTTATATACGGAAATGTGTACTCATAAACACCAAAGAGGGATGGTGGCGTCTTACGAGGGCTGTTGAAGTTAACTAACAAATGAAAGTGAGGATTTCCACTCATCTTTCCTATCTGACAAACAATACTAACTGCCTGGCAATCACCTTTACAACTGTGATATAAGTTACTTTAGATTTCAAGCCCCTTTACACTGATGTGAGTACCTTATTTTTTTTCCAATACTTGGATATTATTTTTGCAGGAAATTCAGCACACGCATCGAACAGTTATAGCTCTAAAATGACTGTCACTAAACAGAGACGCTGAGACGCTAATATACAGAGACGCTAAGCTAGGACGTGAAAATGGGCGTGTAATATACATTCCCCTGTTAATCTGAGTTCACATCCACGTGGTAGAATTATCAGTTGGTGTCATGCATGCATACCACTAATTCTGAGGCCACGGCTGCCTGCTGGAGCAGTATTTTCGACAGCCCACTGTCCAAAGTGAACTAGTGCTCAAAAAAATTACGAGCTTTGGACCCTTTGCTGAGAAACCAATTTTACTTTTTTTAATTGCCATTTCTGGGGAAGAAAGCTGACAGGAAACGGTTATTTTAAATCCTTCATGGAAGAATTCCCCTGCATAACTCTTGAAATAACTAGAGTTAACACTGCATTTTGTAGTTTTATGGTTAATTTCACCAGATGTACCTGTGAAACTCCTGCATGATAAAAAACTATGAAATGCTATAAAAGGTGGATATTCAAAATTACAATTTTACATTACTCATTTTAAAAATCAGAGAGACATTAAGCAAAATGAACAAAAATAATAATAATAATATACAGTGACGCTAAGCTAGGACGTGAAAATGGGCGTATAATATACATTCCCCTGTTAATCTGCAAATCTTGAGTTCACATCCACTTGGTAGAATTATCAGTTGGTGTCATGCATGCATACCATTAATAGCCAGCTGCACAGTCTGAAGAGACTAAGAAGAAACAGCAGGCTAATTGGTGCAGGAGGATAATGCTTTTCAGGCTAGCTGTCATTCTGCTGCTCAAGGTCACACATAGAGCAAAGAAATGTTCTTATTTCTTCTCTTACCATATACACTATACTTATTCATTGTAATGTCTTGGACATTTACTCTGGTCAGCACACTCATCATTCACACTCCAATACCACAGTGAGCAGGCCTAACAATTCATTTCAGATCACACTCCAGGCCGGAGCAGGAATGATAGTGATTGCTTTCTCAGGGGTTGCCATTTTGTCAAATGCACACCCACACACAGTAATACACAGTTCAAGAGCAGGGTTGCAGCATAGCACCCAGCCAGTGCTGTGAGCTTCAGCTGCGCTGCCATTTCAGTGTCACTAGTATCCACTGAAACAAAGAGCTGCTGGCCAGCTCCCATGTCAGCCAAGACAGAGCTCGTCTTGTTTAGCTTTCGCTCAGGGAGACAGGATCATTCCACTGAGGTAAACTCCTGAGCACAGAGCATCATTCAATACTGGAAATAGAGAAGACTTCCAAGCTTTTTCTAAACGGAACGACGAACTGAAGACAGCTGACAGACAGCTCATATATGCATCGACACACAAATGACACAAGGTTGTGAGATATTTGCATGCAGGGAAATTGGTAGCTACTCTTATGCATCTCTAAATCTCTTTCAGGTGACAAGAAGGAATCCTCATTTAAATTTGTCAACAACAAAAATGCAAGTCAACTCCTATTACTTTGCATCTATAGTGCAACATCTGCACAAACAATCTGTGCTTACAATACCTGATCATTTTGAGCATCAAAACACGTATCATGCTATTAAGAGATGCCAACCTTGGCCACACCAACTCCAGTGAAGCGAGCCTCAAGCAGTTCCTGCCTGCGTGGGTCCAGACTTATAGCCTGGCTGTGAAGTCCTTCCATCATGCCTAGAAAGAGAGACACAGTTAATGGAAATGTAACTAATGTGGACAAGCTGGGTTTGGTTATTGTCACATAAGAGCAGATTGGTGCACATAAATGAGGGAGTAGCACATTGGCTACCAATATTAAGCATGTCAAATATTTATTTCTGATTGGGGCAGGTGACCTAAAAAAATCTAGTCAATTCTGAGGCCACGGCTGCCTGCTGGATCAGTATTTTCGACAGCCCACTGTCCAAAGTGAACTAGTGCTCAAAAAAAATGATGAGCTTTAGACCCTTTGCTGAGAAACCAATTTTTTTTTTAATTGCTATTCCATTATGTGGAAGAAAGCTGACAGGAAACGGTTATTTTTAAATCCTTCATGGAATAATTCCCCCGCATAACTCTTGAAATAACTAGAGTTAACACTGCATTTTGTAGTTTTATGGATAACTGAAGTTCATAATTTCACCAGATGTACCTGTGAAATTCCTGCATGATAAAAAACCTATGAAATGCTATGAAAGGTGGATATTCAAAATTACAATTTTACATTATTCATTTTAAATCAGAGAGACATTAAGCAAAATTAACAAAAATAATATTTTATATGGTTTACTACAACGGTTTACTGGCCAACATCAGCTGGTCCATTTTGCCCAACAAGCCTGCCAACTTGTTTATCAAAACAATGCTGGCCAACGAGAACATGTAGCTTCATTTCAACTTTCATGACCAAGCAATAGGCTCAACTTTATTTAACTTAACCGATGTTTCAGCTAAACAGACTCAATGGCAGTTGACGGACAAACGTTTACCGTTATTGACCGACAAGAAGACGTTGACTTAGCTAGTTAACGTTGTCAAATGCTATTATGCTTCTCAAAATCTTGCGAACATTTTAAGAAAGGAAAGCAGCCATGCACTGTCACGTTATTAGGAATCAATTAAAAGTTTGGTTAATGGTAAAAGCAGCGAGAGTTACCGGTTATACTAAATGACAGCGAAGGTTACATGGTCGGTTACCTAAACCAGCTAGCGTTAAGTTATCTAGCAAGCTAACGTTAACACTAGCTGCAAGTCTCACCTGGAGAACCCCTCGCAGTTTTCAGTCCCTCACAGCCCTAGAGAGGATGTTGTCCGTCCATCTGGCGACAGCAAACTGCTTAACAGCTGCCATACAGTTCAAATAAAGTTGTCCGGACTGAGTTATCCATTTATAGCTATTTCTAATTCAGGGAAGACATCTGTTAGTTTAGCTAATGCTAGCTAAGGAGAGCAGTGTGGCTGGCTCCTGCGGGTGTCATCCGGACAGGAGGCCCTGATCCTCGGGGTTTCCTCGTCCGTCTTGGTGCCCTCGCACGGGCAAACCTGGAGCTGTCAACGCTCTGAAGCCTCTTTTGCAAGTGTTGTCACATTTCTGCTCCGCTCGGTCTTTCTGTTGTCATTAACGAGCGATGTAGCGTTCACACAGGGGAAGTTCCGCCACCTTGTTAGAGTCCATTCTTTAAATGTTAATTAAAGACCATTACCCCCTGCAGCAAGACCGCACAGGGCTCCAGAGAGATTTAAATGATGCTTCCCATGCGCTTCTTTGACAGATAATGTAAACTGCTGGTCAGAACAGACAGGCAACAATAGGCAAGGCTCGTAATCAAATGGGCACTGTCTGGGGCCCCAGAGCTCCAGGGGCCCCAAAAGGTCCCAGGTTTATTAATGGTGATTTGACAAATCATGACTTCTGTATTACTGATGCCTTAATCATTACTAATGCTAGGCTAGCCTATGTAAGAGGAATTCCTTTTGTTTGCTATTAATTCAAGCATTACAACCATTATTAGTGATTAGTTATTAATTACTTAAGCATGTGTTTTGTAACCCTATTATAAGGTGCCTTCCTATGTGGTAAAACTTGATGAATTAATATGCTTTTAAAATGTAAATGTTAGTCATAGTCCTATACATTGCCACAAGACAAATCGTGGCAAATAAGAGGAAGCGGCCACTACTTGATGAAAAATGTAGCAGTGTGTTATAACCTTCCTCCGCCCACAGGACAACATCTAAATGCCAAGCTTTTCCCCCACATTTCTCCTGCCTGTGCCATTTTACGCACGCGGCACAGCACCGATAACTTCATTAATTTGTGAGTATACAAGGATTTTTGTTTGCTTGGACCCAATGGCCTTAATCTGCAAGTATACTGCTCCGTGCACAAGGTATGAATGATTTGACATAGTTCAGTTTGTAGGTCTATACTGGATTGGATTAGCACCAGTGAGCTATACTTGCAGTTTAAGTCCAGGAGGTGGAAGCACAGTATTGCAGACAAAAAGCCCTGCACACTCAGGTCAGTGTAGTGGGAAAGCAGCAGAATAATTTATCAGTCATATATTAATCATTTTAAACAAGTGTTTATAATCTAGTTTTGTCTTTTGTAAATTCCTGTAATTTAATGTGTAATTTGGAATCATTTAATTTGGTAAATAATAAGAAAATATTTGCAAAAACAATGGAGTTTCAAGCAAGGGAGTTTTCAACTTTTAAAACAAAGACACAGTGGAACACATCAGTCATTTAGAATAGTACCCTCTAAAATGTCATTCATTGGTAATAAAATGTCTTGAGATCTGATATTTTTATTATCTAACGGAATATGGTCCTCATTTTGAATTATGTTTTAGCCTTGCCGTTGTCTCGTCTCAAAACTGGACACTTTATGAGGTTGTAAAGTTCACCTCATTAGAAAGAATGACATAAAATATGACATTTGTATTTTAAGTAAGAAAAACTATACACATGGGAGAAAACACTTATCTTTCAGAGTCCACACAAGACACTCCACCAGTTTTCAGTAAATTAACAGTTTACTCCAAACCCCATCACATCTCCATCATGGCACTTGACTGAATTAAAGTTTTTATGTTGACATAGTCCCACTGAAGTTCCACAAAAAGGAAATCCCAACGGTGTGATCTGGATATGAAGTTTGTTTTGCGTAACATTATTTGCCCTTTTGTTCTTCCACTGACTTCAAGGATTAGTTCAACCACATCACTTAAAAGAATTGTAAATATTTTCCCACTTAGTCTCAGTGGTGTCCAGTCATGTGGATAGTTTTGGTTTTATCTCCCTCTGAACTAGATATTAAGATCCAGATCTTGTTACCAATACTTTCCTTTTGTTAGTTCAATTTTATTTTTTAAAAGGAAAACCGTCCACAGCAACATCTGTGAGTTAGCCAGAATATTGGCGATTGAAAAGAGACATTATTATTATTACAGTTTAAAAAAAATTATATTTCCAAACTTTGGGGGCTCCGTATATCTATCTCAATATATGGCAAATAAAAATAAAAACGATTCACTGTACATGGCTGGATACTATGGGTAGGGGTAAGTATTTAAATATACTTTTGTGATTTAGGTAAACCTGCACAACACAAGAGTTCTTTGTCAGCCCCACAAAATCAAAGCAATATCTTATTTATCAGTGTAGTATAGATGGGTGTTTATGACAAATCCCCGGCAGAATGTGTCCTCAGAATAATTTCTACATATTTACAAACACAGCTAATTATTAATTATTGTCTTGTGACAGTAGAGGCCTGCACATGATTTGGTGCCTTCCCAAAAAGGACGGTAAAAGTCCATTATTCTTCATCCTTGTTCAGTTCAGTAGCATCAGTCTTTTCCTCTGTATGTGATGTTTGTGAAGGTCGATGTGGCTCCTTTGTAGAGAGGATTGTGTCCCTGTTATTCAAATACACACAAAGAGACACAAGTTAAGGTGAGTTTTACCGACGCAAAATAAATTAGAGATGCTTTCCTTCTTCTAGGAAAATCCTAAAAAGGCACCCTAGGAAATTGCATAATAGAAAATAAGAGTTAAAAGTTACAATAGCAACTCCATTTCAATACCTATACATGACAACTATGTGTGACACAACAATTAAATGTGAAAATGTTTTCATTTTCAATACTCCAATTTCCAATAGTGAGCATCTTAAAACTATACTGTGATTCTTTGCGGTTTCAGGGCTATGGGATTTGGGTGTGTTTTTGAGGCCACAAAGCCCTGTTGGTGTTACCAGTAAAGGGTAATTAGCGTTACCTAATTTAAACCCAGCCCTTTGGCTTCCTTTTGTTCTGCTGGGAATAACAGCATGCAAAAAAAAAAAAAAAAAACATCTTCAGAAAACGAGCGCGAGAGACTCTGTGTGTGGCCTTGTGTGTGTGTGTGAGTGTGTGGCGCGGGCCTGATTACAATGAGGGTATGTGCAATGCCATGTTTTAAAAATGGGTCCAAAGAAGGGGGAAATCCCTACGTATCTTTTTTCAGTTACAACTCACTGTAACTTGATTTCTATCTTAGTGTTGAATAATCAGCTCATCAGTGCATTTCCACACACATGCCACCTTGTGCTAAATTCACTGACCGTGTCCCACTTGGCATGAGCGCGTTCTTCCTCAAATTTCGCAAACTCCCGTCTGTCGTGAATGGTGACCAGGAGTTTCCAGATAAGCAAAGCCGCCAAGCCGAGGAACAAGATAGCTCCTGCCACCGAGAGAAGCACCACTAAAATGTCTGGCCCCTTGGGGCAGTCTGGAAGAAAGGAAGAAGAGATAACAATGATAATGAGTGAAGGGCAATCAGGAGAAGATAAACCAAGAGGCGGGCAAGAGGACATCTGATTTCATAACGCTGTCTCCGTCCTGTCTCCGTCCTGTTTCCGCATGGATTTGATGTTGCTTTTGCTGCTACTCACTCCTCTGCTAAATGCTATAACTTTTCAGATTCACTCATTGCTTTTGAATCCTGAGAATAGTCATATTGACACCTGTCATGCTGGTAGGCGTATGGAACTGGGTTTGCAACTAACGATTATTTTCATTATTGATTAATCTGCCAAATATTTTCTCGATTAATAGACTAATAGTTTGGTCAAATAAATGTCAGACAATAGTGAAAAATATCCATCCCAATTTCTCAAAGTCCAATGTGATGTCTTTAAGCGTCTTGTTTTGGCAGTCCAAAACCCAATGATATTCAGTTTATTATGATACCAAACAGAGAAAAGCAGGAAATCTCCATGTTTGAGAGGTTAACGACAGCATTTTCTGACATTTTTGCATGAAAAATTACTTTTTTTTTTACGTTTAATTGATTATCAATATAGCTGGCGATTATTTTTCAGTCGATTTATTGACATCGTTGCAGCTCTATAAGGGATAAAAGCCGGTGGTGTCATTCCTTCGAGCACTTTTCTCCTGCTTTCTTAAGGTTATTATCTGGGAAGTTATGCAAGAGAACACGCAGGGGCCACATAACAGTGGTGAGCAGAAGGCAATGGGTCTTCTAAACACGAAAGCGCGGAGAGGAGGATGGGCTGAAGTGGAAAATAGTAACCTCACAGTCAGGCCTCAAATCTCCCTTCCCTCATTGTGGCCTGGCAACATTCAGTGGGAATTTGATTCGAAGAGTTTCATGAAGGCTGTACAATAGATGACTGACAGTGCTCTCTCTAACGCGAAGGCTCAGTCAGCATCTTACTGAGCCATTTGCATGATTACAGATTAGAGATTTTCTGCTTTTTTTTGTTTTGTCTGTGCTCTTATTACTGGTTTAAGGGGCGGGACTCGGTTGCCAGAGGACTCAGTTGTTTTCTGGCCAATTGGGGGCAGTGGAAACAAGCTGTAAACTCAACACTGACATATTATCACTGACATACTGTATATCTCAAACTTGTTAGCTAACTGTTGCCATTTGGATTCATTTTTAGTCGTCTCCAAGTCCAATATTCACTCTCCTTTTAGCTCGATGTCTGGCCGCCACTATCTCTTGAGGGAAATATTTGGTTCTTTTTCTGCTAAACTAGAAGCTCCACAATGTTCACCAGCTAGTCACCGACTTTGCCCATCTGTCTTGCCTATAATGTGTTTTTTTTTTTTCGTACAAAAAACAGCTGGCTGCTGTGGCCGAGAGCACTGAGCGTGAACCAAAACAGTTACGTTGTGGGTCGGAAAACCAAAACAATTAGCTGACAGTTGCTATTAAGCTCTGTAGGGCTGAGAGGAGGATAATCCTCTGTGGTTTGTCACTGCAAGTCACTTCTTAGTAGTCTTAGTAGTCACATACAAATATTTACCATGGCCATTTTTATTTAGATTTGTTTCAGATTTAGTAATGATTCTTTTTATTTGTGTTGAAGGTCACATTGAAACGTTAACTGAAGTCTGGCAACAATTCAGTTTCCTCATTGTTGGCAAAAAATGTCTTACCTTTACACTTCTAGCCACCAGTGATGAGAGCCATCTGGTCCATATGTGGGTGCACTTGTTTGTTTGTTAGGCTGGATGTACAGTATGTCTGTGTATCTTACCATTTGTTTGTGTGTGTGGGATTCCTACAGGACATACGTATGTGCATACTGGTGTTGGGTAACATAGTGGGGCCACCAGGGTGAACTTTTACAGCCGACATCAAAGCTTTACTTCTCTTCCTCTCTCCGCATTACCTCCCTCTATTTCCTGCTCTTCAACGGACACTTTTAATCTTATAGACGACTCCATTATGACTTTTAAGTGTGCTTCAATCTTATTTCTGCAACGTTATTTATTAACTTCTGAATACATTTTTTTTTAAAAAAATCAACTTTGAATCGTCTGTTTCTCATCTTCCTCCTCTTTCTCCTTTGTAACACCATGTATCCTTTTTAAAATGTTCTCTATTCCTTTCTTTTGCTCACTTAGTCGCCTCTTTCTCATTCTCATTCTTTCCTCTGGAGGATATGTAGAGTCAGCGGGTTCCGAGAGGAGCTGGGCAGCTGTTTACGACCCTCCTTGACACGACGGGGTGCACAGTGTTCAAGGCACATTTTGGTTTACTTCTCTGCTACCCAGTTGCGTTTAAATTAAACACACACATTCATTAAAGGCAGACACAGGGGCAGACTTTCTTTGCGGGCACTGGTGGTCATTAAAGGCTGTTTTACCACCCCACACTCTTTCAATTTGGCCACTTAACAAGCAGATGAAGGGCATGCAGCAGGGAAGTGACAACTTGTATTTGAAAAAAACCCTCTGATTTCACAAGAAAAGGAAGTTTGCTTTGTGGTTATATATTTTTATCCTTTATCTGTTCAGGAGTTCCTATCTGTCATTGTGGCTTCCCTCATCTCTTCAACATATAAACTCAAAGTAGAAACATTGTGCCATAAATGGAGCCTTCATTTCCCTGGCGCATCATACACGGTGGCAGACAGAAATGCATAGTGAATGTGAGTCCAATATTCTCTCCTTTTAGCTCTTGGTTTGGTCCTCACCAACTCCTGAGGGCTCCTGGCTCTTTATCTGCTACATGTTCCACTGTGTTCACAAGCTAGTTGCTAACTGTGACTCTTTGACATTTGGTGCTGTTCAGGTAGTGTCCAATGTGTTAATTAGAGCTTTTTTGGCGCTAGTGGGTTTGTCACTAAGTGCCAATTTAAAAATAATGGTTAGTGCAGCATTAAATATGTGTTTGTCAGGTCAGCTATACATGTAGTATGTTTCTCTCTTACCTGGCTCTTTGACGACAAACAAGATGGACTTTCCACTGGCGTCCTCAAAGTACTGGAAACGCTCCACGCAATCATCTTCATCTTTGTAGGTGCAGTTCACAGCATTTGTATCATGGAGAACTGCATGATAATTGAAGAGAAAACAGTTAGTTAGTCAAGACATTATCTTTTTTTTGGTGTGAAACCTCAAAGTCTTGAGAAAGCTGTGAAACTGTGTAATGTAATTTTTGTAATTAAACCCTTGTCTTGAAGTCCATGGCGCAACTTTTATTAATTCTATAATCTCACTTTTGAGTTGCTCAATTCTAGGCACTCAGGGGTTTTGCTTCTGAGGTCTTACCTGATTTGTTTTGACCAGAAGCTTATGGTGGCAAGCAAAAACTTGTTCTCATTAATGTCTTCTCAGGAATTTATAAAGCATTAGTAAATCGTTTATTCACCATTAATAATTCCAGTAGTTACTACTTAGAAATCCTTTATAAACAGTCCTTTATTAGAAAGTCACAGCAACATTCAGTGTGTTGTTTTCCTCACCTATTTCATCCACAAGCACGATCTCATCCTTGCAGATTCGAGAGCAGGTGTTGTCCTCAAACAGCTTTCCCCTCTTGAAGTGTTTGCACTCCACACACTCCCTTTAACAAGACGAACATACATACGGACATCAGCTCATTTCAAATAGCTTTCTGGACACCGATTAAGATAACCCAGCGTGCGGACCCACTTCTTCATGGTGCAGGCGTCAGGGCATGTGGGGCACTTGTCACATGTGGCTCCGTAGGCACCGGGCTGGGTGCACTCGCAGGCCCCGCACACACACTGGCCCCTCCCGCTGCACAACAAGCCCAGGTTGGACATACAGGTGTCAGTACGTCTGGAGCAGTTACAGTTCTCCCCCTGCCAGTCTGGTGCACACTGGCAGAAGCCACAGTTGCAGACGCCATGGCCTGCGAGGGAAGAAAGGATAGAGGAGCTACTATAACATTGTTTGCTGGTATACCTTCGATTCCCACTCACAGAACGGTGCTATATGGAGTAAAATAGAGAAAGAGGTAGCTTTATTAAACAACAAAGGAGAAGTGGACAATGTGACAAAGTGAAAATCTGTGTGGAAATGACATCTTTTGGAAATTTTGGGAACCACTAGAATTTAAAATAAAGTTCTGTGGGTTTGAACAATGTTTTGTGGTCAGTATGAGTTTGTAATGACTGGCAATGGCTTGTGAGTGAATTTACCACACGCCTGTGTCATACGTTTTTATTTTTTCCTGTTGCGATAATGTTTTTTATTTTTCTTTGAGAAATGACATGGTTCCTCTCTATTTTGAGCAATATCTACTAAAACCCTTAACTCAGCAACCATGCTGACCTAGCTAAAAAACAAGCTAACATTACTCCGTACCTTTCATCCACACAATAACAATGAGTTTACATCAATTCCAAATGTCACATGTATAATTTTTCAATACAAAACAATGTTATGTCTTCCTAAGACATTTCAGAGCTCTGCAAGTCTTGTAGCTTTTTCATTTTGATCTAAAACACGGAAAAGCAGAAGTAGTAAGTCATGTTCCTGCAGCTATAGGGACCTGAAACACAATTCATTGTGTGTCTGTCGTGTCTGGAAGGCTTTTATTTTTGGCTGCATGATTCAGTGTTGGTGTGCATGTGGGTGAATTTTTGTGCTTTGGGTTGTTGTTTTTCATGTATGTGTATGTGTGCATGACAATGCAGAAATCATTGTGGTCTATCGCTGCAAAACAGATAAACAATGAAGGAAGCTGCTTGGATCAGTCAAACTGTCATTACCACCTGACCACAGGACGGCTGGCTTTTAATTAGACCATTCTGCAGGGGGGGGAGCGTAGATTTTGGTCCTCGCACTGAAAACGGTATTTCAAGACAACAGCAGACCATGTTTTACACACAGAACAATTCCAATGCTCTCCCACTTGGCCCATTCCTGACCAAACATGGGTTTATTTTTAGCCTCATTACACCGCACCAGTCCATGAGTAAGCACAAAGGTATTTTCATGTTAATCTATGGGCTTTGGGGAATACAGCCAAAACATTTCTGCGTGAGAGCAGCGAAGGGGGGCTTGAGTGATGTGTGATATCAGATGACGTAATGAAGCTCAAGGCAGTCTGTGCCAAAACGTGGCATTATGCAATTAATAACGCTCAATTAAAATATCCCCTGGGCAATCTCAATACCAGTTTACGTGTTTAACTCCTTATCCCTATCTAAGAGGAATTGCCCAAATGAAGAAGAGCAAAGTTTGACTCCATGACCCCTATTCTTTTTGGCCTCTCTTACTATTGTTTGCGTCTCCTGTTTTCCTCTGAGATTTTAATCCTGCCATATCTACAATAATAGTTCGACATTTAGGGAAGCACAGTTCCTCTTCTTCTTTTTGAGAGAAAACCGAAGCTGTTTCCCCGCTTCCAGTCTTGTGCTCGTCTATGCTAAGATATGCTAATCGGCTGCTCTCGGTAGCTTCATCTTTAACTGACAGGTGAGTTGATCTTCCCATCTAACGCTCAGTAAGAACGCAAATAGTCGTATTTCCCAAAATGTAGGACTATCCCTGAGTGATGAACCATAATTCATTTATTCCAATATAACTACAATATTGCTGGGATTTATGGCAATAAACATATAACCTCTAACTGTCTGTAATTAAAGCAAATTAACTACCATTACAAAGAGATTGACAGCATGGTTATGTATGGTCCAACGCCTACTAATCCCAGACTGAAAAGTTGTTCATAAGATTTAATTACAAACATCCTCAGGGTAACATCATTACACGTTATGTCTTCTTTATGACATACTGTCTCTTTTAAAACACGAGGAGGAGGATCGTGAGGCTCTGAGTTCAAGCTCTTAACAATTATGAAACACGAACTCATTCATTTAAAAAGCTCAAACGCGACAGAGAAACTTTCAGAAAAGCGAGAGTCCCCTCTGACCGGAGAGCGCTTCCGTTAAACTTGCAGAAAGCTTCTTTTGTGCATGACTCCTGTTGAACTCCTCGGTGAAAAAGCTCGGCCTGGCTGATGAAAACATACAACTTGAGCTTACACTCACACACGGTGCACACACCACACCATGTGTTTATTGTGAGTGGAGCCCATGTCCTGGGCAGCAGTCGGAGTTGTTATTGTATGTAATTCTTCCCAGATGAGGTGTGTGGCAAGTCAGTGTGGTGAAGGGGACCGCCAACCCCGGCGGCAAATGTTGGCTGCACACATTGTCTAAAACGCTATCACAGACTTTGTGTGTATGACATGTTCGTTTTAACCTTCTTCACCTCTCAGTTGAACCCGTATGGGAACGTGTGCAATGTGAAAATAATGTTAAAGGAATAGTTTAACATTTTGGGAAATGTGTTATAATTGTCCGCCTATTTGCAAAGAGTTAGATGCGAAGATCATTGGCGGTCTGTTGAATATGAATATACAACAAGCAGCAGGTTCGCTTAGAGTAAAAAACGGGAAAGGACGAGACAGCTTTGTGTGGAATTACCAAGAAGTCACTGCACTCGGATGAAAAAAAGTCAGCATTATTTGCAAAATCTTTGACTTATGTTTCCCAATTTTTTTTCACTATTTCCTTATCATTAGTTGCAGTCCTAGTTGTTGATTAAATGTCACTTAATTACAAAAGAAGCTCATCAGCTCCTACCTGAGCACAGTTCCCCCTTGTAGCGCAGGCAGTTGAAGTCATCACATTCACACAGCTTTCCCCAGACCTTTCCAAAGTCACTGCTGTGACACACACACTGGCCGCACACACAGTCTCCACGGCCGCTGCAGATGGCAGACTGAGGTCCTTCAGAGCCTGCGGGTCCGCTGCAGCGGTCCTGCTCTGTGGGGTTATAGTCACCCTCTGCACACTCGCAGTGCGGCCCTAAGCGACCCGGGTGGCACAGGCAGATGCCACACTCGAAGGTGCCGTTGCCGTGGTTGCATTTGGGGCTATCCGGCTGGGCCTTGGTCTGGCACTTGCAGTCGCACTCAAAATTGACGGTGATAGAGAGGGAGTCCTTGAAGCCCACAGGTTTAATGATGAAGGTTTTCTTCTTCTGCTTGGGGCAGCTGCGAGCTCTGGCCTCCACGCTGAAAGACACCTGGGTGAGAGGAGGGAATTGAAATTGCAACACGTCAAATATGGGGTGAAAGAAGGTATTTGGGTCAAAGATGTTTTGTATTATTGAGATGTTTTTTCATGACAAAGATTCTGCATCCACATTTTGTTAAACTGATCATCCTTCTGTATCACGCTGCTGTGGATTACAGAACATGTAACAGCACTTTAATAGTTCAGTTAATGTTCATTTTATAGCTGCTTAAATTGTGTGCATTGTCGGTGGAAACAGCACAAATACCTGACACAGGGAAGGCCTGCATATGTATTTAGTCAAAGTAATTGTTCATTCAGCGCTGCATTCGAATCTGGTGACTGTCCAAAAGTGGGTAGTTACTTCATCTGGAGAGACAGCCATATATGGCAAAAATAAGAGGGGCTGAGGCAGAGAGAAAGAAATGTGTGGAGGCCAAAAAATGTCACCTGGAGTGAGGAAAGAACAAGGAAAAGAGCCAAAGAAGCTGTATAAAATTAAGAAAACATGAAAAGGAAAAGGAACAAAGCAGAGAGTTTACTCTAAATGGAGATGGCAGAAGAACAGAAGAAGGACAGAATGACAAGAAAATATCATTTAAGAAAGACAAACTCAGAGACAGTGCTGATCCACATTTTTCCGTCATCTGCTCTTTGACACCACGAGGAAATGGGGGAAATCCTAGAGCCAGAAGGGAAATGGAAAGAGGTGAAAGAAGAAGGTGAAAAATAGTATATGGAACGAACTAATTAACATGTGATTTTTGGAATCGTATGATTATGGCAGATAGGCCACATTGGCTGCGGGTGAAAAAGGTTGCAAGACAGTTGTCTATTTTCTAATGCAACTCATTTATTAATAGGGAATTTTACAAAATAAAGTTCTGTCTACTTGTGCAGCAATCTGCCTTTAATCCTGTATTGTTGCGGGATGATGACATAATTTCTAGAAATTTCCTGTAACAAAGAAACTTCACAAGTGGATTTATGTCATCAAGGACTTTTTCCTTATCATCTGCAAATAATTCTTGAACGATAATCTGATAAAATAAGGAGTAAGAGTGTATAAACAAGCGTAAGGATGAAAGTATTAACACTAGTAAATATGGATACAATTCTCTCACAGCCAGTTCAAACTATATCACGCTGGTTTTGGGGTCCTTGGACAAACATAAGAGGGACATAAATGATCCATTGTCTTTTTCAAACTTCTCTTAAAGTTAGTCTTTTTGGGTTGGTGGACATGGACTGACCGTGTCTCCTATCTTGAGTCCAGAGCAGGATTTGAGGCCAGGGATGAGTTCTCCATTCAGACAGGTGGCGTTGAAGGACAGGGACAGCTCCTCCGGGACGCCTTGGAGCTCCAGCTCCACCTTGGAACGGATTTTCTGGCAACAGTAATGAAGGAGAACAGCGGGAAACACACACACATGGAAGGGATGAGTATATAGACCTGCATCGTGAACCCCAAAATCACATTTTAAATTTGGTTGTGCTGAGCCAAATTGGTCATATTACTATCTATCTATCTAAGTCAATTCAAATCATTTCCATCTCCCAATCTGTGTGCGTGACGCTTCATTTCCTACTCTAATTACATGCAAGCCTATACCTTCATCTGGGTGTGAAGAAGACACACAAGTGATGAGCACACAAGTGTGTATGCACATCAGCACCTCAAAGCTAACATTATTTTTCAGCAAATTCACCTGTTCTCTGCATAATAAACCCAAATAAAACATAAACAATGAAACACAGCCAGGAGTCTCCCACATTTGGTCCGCTTCACACCTCGGACGCTTGTTGATTTTCTACTAAGACTTTGGCTCGATCGCGTGTAGTGTGACTCAGACACTGTGGGTGTGTGTCAGCAAACACATGTCATCCCCTGAAACACTGTCTAGTCTAAAGTCTACGTGTGTGTGTGTGTGTGTGTGTGTGCGTAACACTTACAGCGTAGGCCTTCAGAATGAGCTGAATAACATTGCCCGAGTCGTTGGACAGTGTCCCTACTGTGGTGCCAGGAATCAGCTCACTGTAGTTCTACAAGACAGAAAGACGGACAGACTGGAAGACAGTTGTCATCCTACACAGTCAGGGAAACTATTAATAAATCCTTATTAATCACTTATTGTAAAATATTGTTAAAAGTGAATATAATTCCTTATTAAACCTTTACCGTCACACTTTAAAACTAATGCCTACCCAATATTCCTGAATTCTTGACCTCTTTTCCTTTATGAACTATGACATTTGGATATATATTTCCTCTCATTTTCTCCATTTCCTGTTAAGAGTCCCTTACACAGTTAGTTGTAAGTGTAAGGCTGCACTCTTAAGTGCACAGTGTTTCCAGTTTGGGAAAAACTGAGTTTGCATCTTGCTGTGTCTCAACAGTGAATACCAGTGATTCATTTGGACTTTCCATTCTTCCAATGCAGGATCCAAGAATCTCAGTTTAAAACCAGCGTGGTTTGGAGGACTTTCGCTAGAGTGTGTTCAAAGGGGGAGATGATTACCAAGTGGGATTTGTCATCCTCTCGGTTTCATTTTAAAAACATTGGCTTGATTTGCTTTTTTGAACAGAACTTGAAGGGAATACAATTCTGCATGTGCTCAGTGTGAACCGCAGAGCTTCTGACCTGGTACAGAGGAACCACGGGGTTGGTGACAGCAAAGATGAGATTGATGTTGTTCTCCGACATCTTCTCTGTGATCAGAGCTAGAGATGGGTAATCCTGTGAGGTCAAACCGGACGGTGCGGTTAGCCCATGCACACGTAAACACTGAAATGTTCTTTTTCATACATAAAACAAAGGATTTCATTGTCTCCGTTTCCCTTTCATACTGTTTTCTGTCTACTGCGCACCAAACACACACTTACAGTATACACTAACCATGGTGGTAGACATGCTGTACATATTGTCAGAGTTAAGGTGGCACTGCCCGTCGTTGGGCTGCACGATTCCAGCCAGTCGACCGTCCAGAGCCACGTGAGTCTTAGCGTCCGAGGTGAAGATCAGTAGGTGGGATGCACCGGGACGCCAACCGATCTGCTCCTAGTTCCCATCAAGAGACAAAGACTGTAAAACAAAATCAGAGTAATGCGTGTGAGACATTGAGTGAGCCTCTCCACCTTGCACATGGCAGCCTGGATGATGGCATCGAAGCCTCCCTCCGGGGCATCTCGGTTCCTGGACACCATCTGCTTCTTCACTTCCTCCGTGAAGCGGCCCACCTCCTCCGTCAGGGACAGAACGTGTTTGTAGCCAAACTGGGGCAGGCAGGTGGTGTTAATGCTGTCAATGAAACAGAGATTATCTAGTGATCAGGGTTGAGCTGAGCTGCTGTCAGCTTCTTCATTCATCTGAACATCTGTTTATATACCATTGTAAAAATGTGTGGCCTCCACAAATGATCAAAAGTTGTTCAATTACTGATAATATAGTTTATTAAGGGGGGAAATAACCAGCTGTTAAATAAGAAATAATGAGGTAATGTTCATTTATATGCTTGAAAATGTATTTAAACACAAAGATGTCCTACAAAACTACATAAATATGTTTAGCAGTATGTATTTTCAAGTTTTGTAGTTGAATGTTTTTGTGTCATATTGACTTTAATCATCAGACCTAACTGAATTAGTTTTTAAGTTACATGCTAGGTGAGTTATTGACATGACAGCTTAGGGTTCATTTTCTGGAGACCATGAATGTTTGCACACAATGTCATGGAAATCCATCCTATAGTTGTTGAGATATTTAAGTCTGGACCAAAGTGGTGGACTGACCAGCAAAACAACGTTACCATGTCTCTAGACTTTAAAGCCATTTCTCCTGTTCATCAGTACATTTGACTGCTCTGAACAGCTGTTAGTTTCCCAAAGATTCACATTAGGTTAAAAAGTCTCTCCTGTACCCCTCTTTCTCTCTGTATTGTACAATACTGGACTGAATTCTCCACTTGTCTTATCTTTTATCCAAACATTCCTGGAGGCTGAACCTCGGCAGACTGGGTTTAAAGCGGGAAAACAAATGACCCCATGGGACCCTAAACCACCAAATCAACCTCAGAGGAAACTCTGGCTGGGGTTACGGCTCTTTGCATTGGGACGCTCTTACTCCCCGGGCAGATTACCTGCGGCTGATTCAGTGTAGCTGACCGAGCACTAGGGAGCCACTGTAAGCCTTTAACAAGTGCTGTGACTCTGGGCCTGCTTGCGTTTTCACTTTGCAACACTGCATTTAAAGGTGTCCTCACTAAAATGACATCACCTGCATAATGAAGCTACTTTCCACAAACAGCCATAAACAACCACCAAAATCAACACCAGTGGGCAATTATTAGGAATGTAAAACAATGCTAGAATGCAGCCACTAAAATAAACTTTCCATTACAAAGATATCTGGATTCAGTTTAGGCACTTATGTCCACACAGGGAACCTTTTTTGTCCTCGATGGTTGAATAATACACCCACGACGGTGCAAATACTGTATGAAGCCCTTTTCAAACTCGTCTTTCACCTGTAGCAGGGGTTCTTCACAGCCTCTTTGGGGGAGATGTACATGTAAGGCGAGAGCGGCTTGTCCACAAAAGCCCCAAAGCCCATGCGGAGGTTGCTGGTGGTGCGGTTCATGGCCTCGGCCAGGCCTTTGCCCAGCGTCCTCAAGCGGAAGAGGTCATCGTTCATGGAGTAGGAGAGATCCATGAGGTAGTAGAGATCCACAGGGTAGTCCTCTACCTGACGCACCTTCACTGTGAAGCGCTTAGCATCATCTGGGAAGTGGGATACAGGCCCATTAAATGTTATTGGTAACTTCTATTGTAACTATTGTATGTAACTCCCCTCTAAATCAAAACACAATCTCTCTACTTCAGGACGTTCAAAACGTCATCCCCATCACTGATGGTGAACCCTACCTGGCCTGAGGGTGATGTGTAGTTTCTGGGGTTTGATCTGGGTGACGTCTTGCGTGGCCCCCGCTGCCTTGTTGCTGAGGGGCTGGTCCTCGATCACCTGCAGTTTGCTGGTCGGAGACTCCAGTGATGACAGAGCGCAGCCCGCTGCCACCAGGTTAGTCTTCAGATCACAGCGGGAAGAACTGGCACCCCCCTGGCCAAAATCCTGACACAAGAGGCATTTACATTTTATACAAAAAAGCACTGGTTTAGAAGTACTTTAACGTGTTAAGACGGTAATCCAATAGTCGTTTATTTAGAGAATTCCCATCTGTAATAAAGCTGTGTTGAGAGGTAAGAACATGTTGGATTCATTTGAAGGATAAACTGTAATGAGGAAGTCCGACATTATGTTTCTATTAAACCCATCTCCTGGAGTGAAGAAGCACTCCAATATCTCGCCAACAAACTCTGGCAAATTCCACCTTAAATAAAAAATGTCCATCCCATCTGAACACCATCCATCCCATCTGAACACCATCTGTAAATTCAACCAGTGCTTCTAAACAAGGAGAATCTCAGCAAGAGTCCAAGTGAAGTCATCCTGAGAAAATGTTGCACTTGAATGAAAGGATGAATATGTTGACTCAAAGTTTTACAATATTAAATTACTGCGCTCATCCAGATAACCAGAAAAATATGACTGCATCCACGTACAGTCACACAAGTTCAGTCACTGTGTCTAAAGTGCCAGGATTTGAAATCCAAAAAGAATTAATTAACCTATTTGATGTTCTCAGTTTTTAAAAAAAAACTAAAACCGTCTCAACCAGATTACGTGGCTGATGAGGAGATCTGTACCACCCTGCACCAGCCCGGCTGCAGAAAGCTCATTGCCTGAATGAAGTGAAGTGGAAAAGGAACCCACCTCTTGGAAGCACCACGCACAGCTGGGGTGCACAGCTAGACATTGCTTGCATGTGCTGGCCCCTCTGGAGGTGCAGACGTTTGAACCTGTAACCAAAGGCTGAGTTAGTTTAATGACGATGTTCATCTTATACAGGGGTTATTTATTGTACATAGTTGTGAATTTGCTTGTACTTTGCTACACTTTTGGATGTGGCATCAGAATGTTAAGTAAAAAGATGAAAAAGTTAAATATGCAGAGTTTGTTTAAGTAAATTAAATCATTAAACCTGCATTTGGTAACACTTTTGTCCAATGAAACCAATCTAAGAGGTTTTTAAGTGTTAGATTTATGATTAAAAATATTTATTCTACACATCAAACGTCCTTGTGCATTCCCTCACTGTCAGAACCGTCTTAATTATTCCTCAAATGTTGCACATTTCACAAAAAAGACAGCACTGACACCTTAAAGTGGACATGTTACCAGGTCAGTCATATTCTGTCCCGGTAGAAGCAAGTTGAGAACATCATTTTAAAAGTCTTAGCAGAGTTGAAAACGTATCTCATGTCTGCTTCCTCTACAACATATTCTTGGCTACACGGGAAAAGGTTCTTCACTGCACCTACCGCAAACTTCTGTTATCCCAGTGAAGATGAAAACGCACATCCATAATATCCTTTGCGCATGGAGAGCACCCATCCTGGTGCAGGCTCTGTGAGGAAAGAGCCTGCCAACTAGCTCCAGTTGAAGTACAAGTAGAAAAGAAAAAAGGCTCTTCATCTGCCATCGACACAACTCCAAGTAGAGTCAAACAGTCTTAACGCCACCCCCCTCTCCTCTGCTCCTCACCCACACCTCTCATTATCATACTATTAAATGCAGTGGGCGGGAAAAGTGCAGCATCCGAAAGTTATGAGTTAGGTGAGGTTTTATTTGTGTGGAGGTCTGAGCATCTAACATGTGACATATTCTACCAGCTGGCATGTTGTTGTGCACTCTGTTGAGAAGACACTTAATATCGCTTAGAATATATTGTCATATTTAAATATCGTAAGAGTATGCATATAACGACTTTTTAAGTGAGTGGATTTAGGAAAAACTGAATCTATGTGTTGTTTCTCAGTGGGGGGAAAAAAAATGCAGTTTGTATTGGCTGAACCACTGAATTGAGATGTGTAGGCTTTATTGTGCTATGCAAAAAAAAAAAAGCAATAGGCTTAATATAAAGTAAACGAAATCAAGTCTACAGTACATGAGGTTTGCGTTAGTATACACTGCCCACTAGTGGACATAACCTGTAAGGACGAGTTTAATTCCTTAGGTCTGAACACTTTAGCTGCAGGTTATACTAAATGACATAAAGGAGACAATTAAACATGTCCTTATGCTAGCCTACTATTTATATATTATAAATTATTATATTATATAAATTATATTATTAATTATTTATATATATATTATTATATAAATGTATATATTTTAAAAGAACAGTTGTTATTATATTAATATAGGCTACCTCCGGTTGTAGTTCTTTAATAAAATGGATGCTTTTGGCAGCACAAGAGTCTCTGTTGGCCAAATTCTCACAGGAAATCTCTTATTTCACAGGCTGTGAATGGATGTGGCGCCACATGGACTTAACATAACGATTGTATAAGAAACAGAAGAATAATATTGAGAATATTGACTCAAAGTCCAGGTAAGTTTATCAGATCGTCCCACATTTTCCGATTGGCTACATTTTTTTGATTACACAATTTAATAACAGCAGCTACTAATTATCCCAATCGCCTCTTTTCTGCCCCACGTTGTTTTCCTTTGCACTACGGAAGAAAGGCAAGTGATCTGATTTACGCACACGTCAATTTTGGGGACATGTTGAGCCCCACAACCAAGGTAAAAACTTCTTTTGCAAATACTTTGACATAAATATTAGTCGGACTCACAATGGCTGGACAACATATATACAAATGATCCTATAGGTTCATATGTGAATGTAATGATGGCTAAACAAGAAGGTTGTTACCACTCTGCATAACGACTGTGTCCATGGCTGTACTACTACTTACATCCACCAGATGTCATTTTCCTACAATAAGTGTGATCTGCAAGCTTTTGAAAGCCTGTGATTGATGCAAACTACACAAGTGTGGATCTCATAAGCCTTTTGGATGCTTTAGGGGAAAACACACGAAGAAGTAGATTGTTAATGAGGTTAGTGAGGAAACAGCATGAATATTTATATATAAAACTCTCCGGGTTTCATTAACATAGAAAATGTCACTCGTCCTCACTGTTCCCATTTGGTTACACAGTCACTCAAGGTCAAAACTCAATTAGATCCGTATACACAGACTTTATGCCCGATGTTTTGACTCCAAGCTGATATATGTTCAACAATTCAGGGCCAGTAACAAGGAAGATGCTTTTTTTTTCTGTTTAGGTGAAGGATGTTTTGGGACATTTCCTTTTTGCCCAACAATCATGATTTATTTGCATCTTGATGGGACTGTTTCATTGAAGTGAACGTTGTTGGCATGGCAGTGAGATGTGACCCGGTCTGGCGAGTGGAGCGGAGCCTTGAGGCGTACCAGATGTAAACAATGAAGAAACGCAATCACCAGCAGAGACAATGAAGACTGGTCCAAAGCAGGCCCAATGTATTCAGCTTGTCAGTTAGAAGGTGCAAATGTGAGGCAGCTTTACATTTTGAGGAAAATCAATAGCAGAGAAGCAAATAGTTCTTTGTGCCTCTCTTGTCCTTCTCCATCCTAGTGAGTTGTTCCTCCTCTCTTTGTATTTTTTTGGAACATTTGTCCCCCCTCATGCGCGTTGTGTTGCTCAACTTTCCATCTGTAACTCTTTCTCTTGCTTCACGTTTGCCTTTCCTTCTCTCTTTCTTGAAACTTCCACAGGCAGTTGCACAACATTCTGCAAGGAAAAAGCTCCTCTTTTCTCCTACAGGTTTGATTGACAGCACCCCTTGCACACTCTGCAGTAAATGTGTGTGCGTGTGTTTGTGTTTGTGTGTGTGTGTGTGTGTTTTTGGGGGCCGCATGCATCTTGGCATTAGCCTGTGTCTTTCAGAAGTTTAATTGCAGCATTTGCTCTTTCTTCCCTGGGCCATAAGAGCATGTGTGTGCATTCATAAACACACACACACACACACACACACACACACACACACAAACACACACACGTGTGTGCGTGTGTGTCTGTGTGTGAATGCGGCTTCGAGGAAACAGAGCAACAAAACCAATCCAAAGGTTGCGAAAGAGTTCTCACACTGATTCATCTGAGGAGTGCACGCACGCATGCACACACACAAGCACGCACGCACGCACGCACACACACACACACACACACACACACACACACACACACACACACAC
>CALSBV010000421.1:5701519-5731984 GCA_943590825.1 Bovichtus diacanthus
ACACACACACACACACACACACACACACACACACACACACACACACAGGGGTTGTGTGTTGACTTAAGAGTTAATGAATGGATGATTGAGGGCTGCAGGGGTTGGGGAGAGCAGTGCCGTGGAAACAACCCCTCTTTCCCAGGAAGGAGTATAGAACAAGAGTTAGAGACAAAGAAAGGGAGAGAAAATGAGTGTCTCAGAGACAGAATGAAATTCAGATTGTGTGTGCACAGAGCCGAGGGGGCTGTGGGGCGAACTACTTGAAGCAGAAGTATTCTAAGCGCCAATAAAGCAAGTAGCATGTACTTGACAAGGACCCAAAGGGAAAGAGAGAGGGAGAGAAGCAGCTGTTGGAGGAGGAGAGTGAGACAAAGAAGGAGCGGGGGGCTGTCCTTACTTGCTCTTCAGTGTGAGGACTGTATGTGGGAGGAGGCACAGGGAGAGGGAGAGCAGGAGAAAGAAGAGGACAAGAAAGGGAAAGAACAAGCAGGGAGTAAGCAGTATGTTTGGTGTGTAAGGAGGTAAATATACATCTGAAAGTGTTTTGCATAGTTGCAGAAAGTCTCTTCTCAAGCCTCCTCTCCTCTACTCTTGTGCTGCACAACTTGGGCTGAGGGACCATGCAGCAGGGGTGGACTCTTCCCTGGGTCGCTGCTCTCCTTCTGGGGCTGATGGGGCTCCTGGTGTGCAGCTCAGACTTCCAGCATCACCGCTACGAGGACTTGGTGCGAGCCCTGTTTGCAGTGCAGAGTGAATGCCCCTACATCACTCGCATTTACAGCATCGGGCACAGCGTGGAGGGGCGCCACCTCTATGTGCTGGAGTTCAGTGATAACCCGGGCATCCATGAAGCATGTGAGTAACTCCTGATTCACTGTTTGACAGTCCAGTGAGGATGAGCATGTTGCAATAAGATCAAACGTGTTTCGGTGAAGGATTCTACTATCTCAATCTGCATGTCGAGACTGAAACACTTGCAGACTGTTACAGAAAAAAGCAAGTTAATGATGTATTCAATCTTAATCAAAATGTGAGAGTCAGTTTACGTGAGTTAGGATTTCTATATAACAGCAACCTATTTGGCAAATGCCACTTTTGTCAAATGGCACTAAGCCACATTTGAAGCTGATAAACAAACGTAAAAACAATGTTTTAGGGGTACAGCAAACAGATTTATAAAGCTTATGGATTTCAAATGCACACGCATGCATACTGGCTGCCTATTTGTTTTGCATTTCTTGCTGTGGGTGAGTGAGAACATAGCTGACAGGAGACAGAGCAGTTTGTGGGGGCTCTGGTTTTTTCCCTTAAAAGATGAAACCCGATTTGGCGCGCTGAAGCTGAATTATTATGTGGCTTAATAGTGAAGAAGAGAAGGAGGAGTTATCCCAAGCTGGCTTCTTTGATAAACATCGGTGGCGGTAATCTGTGGAAAAGTAAAAAGTGCAAGACAGAAGGCAAAAGTGAAAGAACTGAGTGAACATCTGTCATTCATTTCATTTTTTGCCATCCGACCACTGACAAAAAGCGAGCTGTTATTCAAAGCTGAGCTGATGACACAGAAGTTGACTTTGAGTCAACAAGGCTTTAACCCTGAACCCGCTCTTGCAAAAGCTTTGCTTACCCCCCCCCCCCCCTCTCCTAACCACTGAATCAGCACTCCAGGTGTTTATCTAGCATATATTGGCTGAAAATTCAAAAATCATGACCTCGTCATTGCTAATGTTTGTATTGAGAACAGGCCAAAGGGTCACACTCATGTAAGTGATTTGGATTTTTTTTTTTCCATTTGTGCATTTTTAATGGGAGTTCTTTAAAAAAAAACAAAAAAAAAACCAACAACTTGACCACTGCAGGGAATGCTTTTTTGGCTGCAACTGAGCTTGCATTTTTATTTTTTTTTTCTGCATTTGCACACGTAGGGGCTTCCTTCAGTAGAATAGAAGGATGTGCGCCTGTTCTGTTGCGAGATGACTGAGGGTGAAAAACAGGAACCGTGCACTTCATGGAGGGGAGTGACCTGAGGTCTTGTCTGGGTCAACCCCCTTGCACCCTTTAGGAAGTTCACGTCTTTCACATGCTGCTCAGTGTGTGTGGGTGTGTGCGGGTGTGCGCATGCGTGTGTGTGTGTATGTGTGTTTTAAAGCTGCACGCTAGAGCCAACAATGTTTTCTGAACCTAAGGCCAGTTGGCCGCACGTTAAAGAAAGGGAGGTGAATTGCAGCGCTCAAGCTGCCATTTGGGTGCCTGAAGCAATTAGTAAAGGGTGTTCATACATTTGGAAGTATCTGCTCACCCCCACAATACCCCACCCCCCAAAAAAACCTACGCTTACTTCTTCTCATGAACAACTGAAGTGCAAATGAATTTCAATAATGCAGTGTTATGTTGCATGCTTTTAGTGTAAAATCATAGAGTTAGGCCACAAAATAGCATTAAATTATTTTTCGCATTAAGCAAAAGTGTTCAACAGTGGCTCTGTCTAGTGTCTGTGTTTGGACGTCCTTGGTTCTATCAACGCTGCAGCAGTGATTAATGAAGGAACCTTATACAGAGAGGGAGGCTGTTTGGATAGGTGGCTCACCCAATCAGTGACAGATAGGAATGCGAGATGATCTTATCCAAATAATTCAATCAGCTGTAATCACACTCACACCCCAGAGCTCACCTTTGTCAGAAGCCCGAGAACTACCGTATCAAGAAATTGCGATAAAGTAAAGACATTAGGGTTAGTAATTAGTTTAAAGTCAGATCCATCTGCGTTTTAAAGGAATAAAGTAGCTCAATCGTTCATTCATTACACTAAAAAGTGTTTTTCACTGCAGCCTAATTTGGTGTGGTGTGACTAGAAGCTCATGGTGGCTAATGTTAGCTAAAGGGCAACTCCACATCAAAGTCACATTCAAGTCTGTTTACACTTCAGCATATGTGAAAAAAGTTGTATTAAAACCTTTGTGGCTCTAGAAAAGTCTGATTAATTGACTGATTAAAGCCACTTAAGGCAGTGTCGGTTCAGCCTGACGACTGCAAGTAAAAAAAATGAAAAAACATCTGGTGTCGAGTTAAAATAAAATGAGCTCACCAGTCCTCTGTAGCCCGCTCCTGATCTCTGTTTAAGCTAGCGGCTCAAGACTGCTTTATCCGCTATTTGTATAACATACAAGAATCTCCGACAAAACTGTTGGTGGTCGAGTTGCATTGTGGGTAAAGTAGGCGCCAGATTTTGACAACAAAAAGAAATCCATAGAATAATAAAGAGCGAAATTGAATCGCCATTATGCCATAAATGCAATTAATGGCTACAGTGGCTGCTGTTGAGCAAAAGTTACAACAGATTATGTACGGATACATTTTAATTTAAATCCTGTAACATATAGAAGCTCAAATTACTACCATAAAGACTCATAAAAAACGCATAGGCTGAATTTAAAACATGAGAAAGACAGCCTCCCTATTGCGTCTACTGTATATTCATGTGGCGAGAGTGCTCATATGTGTGTATGTGCGCATGTATGTCTATGCATGCTCAGGCAGTCATCTTGAATGTCACGCTTGACAGCTCTGTGTGGCCTTTTGACCTCATGCCCCCCTCCACCTTTCCACTTCCTCCCCAGTGGAGCCGGAGTTCAAGTACGTGGGCAACATGCACGGCAACGAAGTGCTCGGCCGTGAGCTGCTCATTAAGTTATCTCAGTTTTTGTGCGAGGAGTATCGAGCCGGAAACCAGCGGATCATGAGACTGATTCATGACACGCGCATCCACATCCTGCCCTCCATGAACCCCGATGGCTACGAGGTGGCTGCCAGACAGGTAATGTACACCCTGACATACATGTGAGCTCCAGGCTTTAGGGAAAACAGGGAATATCTGCCACTGGGACGCCTTTGGCTGTTTTTCTTCAGCAATCATTTGCCACTCGTGGAGATAAAGTTTCCACATTTTTCCTTAATTGTGTTCTTGCCAGTGGAAATGTTAGAATTGTTAAGGTCCCTCAGGAAAACTTCACACCTGCAAGATAAATCACAGCACAACACTTATCATATTTGACTCCAGCAGATAACATATAAGGTATGTGCGTTCTTCTTCTTTTTTTTTTTTCATTAAATCTTCCACTGTTTGCAAATGTCTGTAATAAGCCCATCTCTCAGCTCCCTGAGAGAGCCCCTAGCTTTCCACCGTGGGGGGATAATTATATGGGCCGGGAAACAACGGACACACATGCAACCCCCCTTTAACGCAAACACACACACACACACATGGGCAAAATCTCTTCGAGACTAATTATACGTCCTTCTCTTTGCCACTCAGACGACACACGAACAAAGCACTATAATTTGTTGCATCAACAGATGTTTAGATCCAGAAGCATCTGGACAACAATGGGAAGGCTGCTTCATTTCCCAGCATCCTCGACAGCATAGTGTAGATTTTGGGTGATGATTAAGCAAAAAAAAAAATATTGTTTTGTGCCCATGGCATCAAAAAATGTTAAGATTAAAGTAGTTCCATAAAGAGTTCAGTCTGTTCTTTCATTTGTCTCACAGCAGGTCAGAATTTATGCATGGAAATACTGTGCAAATCCCACAAAAGCCTCCCTATTTATAGAACAAATTGTTTTGTTTTTTTCTAGAACTTCTCCAGAGTATTTGCTTCATAGTCAGTAAAGAAAAATGTACTTGGAAACTTACACCAAATGATGAAACGTGCCATTTGGAGTCAAATGGAGAAAATTCCAAGGCACTTGGAGTCCTGAGTATTATAAAACACGAGTGTACAGCTATGCTCGCGGCTCTCTGATGCTGTACACTACATGCAATGTCAGCATGTTACATACTCCCAATAACAGTGGGGGTCATTCCTGTGTTCCCAGGCTCCTTAATGTAAGTGATTGGTAAGGGCTATCTTCGAGGTTCAAATTTCAAAAGAACGAAGGGAGATGTACGTTTCAAATGCAGTTTGAATTGTAAAACTTCATTCAGCCACTGATGAATGTTTAAAGGCAAGAAAACTGTCTTGCCTGCAAATTTGAGGGCGTAAGTTTAAAGAGCATAACATCAGTAGACTAACATTTGCTAATAAGCGCTAAACAAAAAGTACAGCTGAAGCTGGTGGAAATGTCATTAGTTTTTCCAGGAATTGGTCATAAACCAAAGTATTGAACAACTTAAAATGTTGTCATGAACGTCTGTACGGAATTTGATGGCAGCCCATGCAACAGATGTGGAGACATTTCACTGTCCCGAGTGTAAATATAAAGATCCTCCAATTTTCTGTCTTCCATGTAATATTTTAGGCTATTTTTGTAATTTGAGTGCCTTGGAATTTTCTCTTGCTTGTGTAACCTTAACATCCTTTATAAGTGTTTTGGGAAGGATTTGAGTTTGGATTTCTAAGAAACAAGGAAATCAGTGTGAATAAAAACGCTATATATAGAAAGAAAACCTTGGAAAAGAATTGACTGTTGTTACACTGCAGATCGCCTGTGCAGTTTGTAGAATACAAAATCCAGTTTTCCTTTGCTGCTTCCGAGCAATATTGATTCATAGCTTGTAAAACTAAATCTTAAAACGTAAGAAGCCAAAACATCATAACTCAATCACTTTTCCAGGAAAAAACAAGGTTACCCAACAGTAGCTGCTGTTTGAGAAACTTAATATTTTGTCCGTGGGTCAACAGGGTCCAGAGTTTAACGGCTACCTGGTGGGTCGAGGGAACGCCAGAGAATTTGATCTGAACCGGAACTTCCCAGACCTGAACGCACTCATATACTACTACGAGAAGACGAACGGACGAAACCACCACCTGCCCCTGCCGGACAACTGGGAGCAACAGGTCAGTGCTACCGGATAAACGCACAGGAAACACCCATCTATTTACATGTGTCTGTGCTTATCTGTGCAAATACATGTACAGTATGTGCTTGTGTGGGAGAGAGTGAAAGAGGGAGAGAGTGAAAGAGGGAGAGAGAGAGAGAGAGAGAGAGAGGAGGATGGATGAGTACATTTCTCATGCTTGTGTGAGTGTGTCTTCAGTGTTTGAATATGGAGTTAAATAATGAGCAAATGCAACGTAGCTGAGTTATCTTGGCTTCAACAATGTTGACATGAATGTATTTTGTCAGATTTGTGCTGGATCAGTCTCCACTTCATTGTTGAGCTTCTACTAAATAAAACAGGCCATAAACTCAAACAGTAAGTAGACCCAGTGAATCTCTTGGCAGGCTGTGTGTTTCGTGTGCGTGTTTGTGTGCGTCTGTATAGTCTGACCCGTTAGGCATGGTTGCTTATCTTACTGTAAAACCTATATCTCCTCATGTAAGCTGTGCTTTATTTCCTCCGGGTCGGAAAGAGGCTGCTCTCCTTTGTCTTTTTTTTTGTTGCTATAAAACACTTTCGCTCTTGGAATCATATTGACCTGACAAGATATACGTACTGTATATGAAGACCTTCAGCTTCAGCTAAACATTTTTGCCATTTCGTCACCACCATGACAATTGGAAGTGACCTACTCTGCGGCCTCACAGTGTAACTGTTACCTGCTACCTTGAGATACTGCGTCACTCTCCACAAACCTGTGATTTCACTCAAAACCATCAGCCCTTTGCCAAGTCTGTCTTTGAATAATAAAACATTTTAACCCCTGTGCTCTTTCCCAGCGGGTAGTTTACGACTGGTAAAGTTATGAGACTTGCTATGAGACTATTGAAACCCATTAATCAAGCGCTGTGTTCCTCGGAATATGTGTAACTTGGCGGAAACCTGAACAGTCAGGTACTGTGCATGCAACCACAAGTCCGGTCTATCATTTATAAAAAAAAAAAAAAGATAACAAGCAGACATTTGCTTTACACTGTGAAAAACACTGGGGGGGATAAACTGTGTCATTTAAAAAACAAATAAGCGGTGGAAGTGCATTTGCGGCTCAGGATTGCAGGGTCGGGCTGCAGTAAAGACACAGTTATGTTCCGGGTGACTCGTCTGTGTTTCACTGTGCGCTTATTATTTCAGATCACTCCAGTGTAAAATGTAGAAGGAAGGGAAGGATGAGAGCGTGTGCTGTCAAACTATTGCTAATAGTCGGCTGAAAAGTACATTTTAAGGATTAAGGTCAGATCCTTGGGGGTGTCTCGAACTGCAGTCGTTTTATCTTCAACAGACACTTACAGGGCTACTTGGTTTCAAGGTTAATTTCCTTAACGTTTTTCCTTTAATTTGGCCTTCCTCCCTTTGCTCCCTCCCGCTGGGTGTTATTACGGCTGGAAAATATGATGTCTCTAAAAAGTATAATAAAACATCCCTACAGTCAAGTCCAATCTATATAAAAAGTGTTTGTTTCCATCAGATCATAACACTATTGACCAGATTAATCGTTATTTTAGGTGATAATGTTAACAGACAACGTCATTTAAATTGACATTATGAGTATTACATCATCAATCAAAATGAATGAATCACACTTTGTAACGTAATTAATATGACAAGAAATAATATATATTTTGTATTTGAGTAAAACATAGGGATTAAAACAATAATGGGATGTTATATGAGTAAATTATAACATTCACAGAATTTATGTTCTGAAGAAGATTTTTGAAAATGTATTATTATTATTTGAGTTTAAAAGATTTTTACATATCAATAAAGGTGCTTTTACTCTTTTGGCTGTCCCATTTTTTTTTCTTACTTTTTCCCCCCTATTTACTAGTTCCTGGGCTGCAAATATGTTGAGGAAACTAAATCGCTGGTCCTCCCAGTCGCGAGCTGGCTGTCCACCCACATGACTGCCTCCTGAAAGGCAAACACAAAAGAGTAACTGTGCCACTGTTACAGATACTTCATTCATGCTGGTCGGCATTACATTCTCACAGGCTGCGTGAAGCTACAAGGCCCCTGTGCCCTCCTGCAGGCTCAGCCATGCTACATTTAAATTAGCCAACTGATGATGTTTCATCTTCTAGAATGAGTTTAATAATAATTTTAAAAAAAGGAATAAATTCTCTTTCCAACTGTTTCACAAAATAATGCAAATGTAGTCGGGGCAAAGGTGAAATAATTTGTTTATGGGACAGCAGACTAATTTTAAATCAGATGCAATAATAATCCATCATACACTGTGAACTCTAACCTTGTATGTGAATGATCCAGAATATGTGAATGTGTGTGTATTTTGTATTAAGGTGTGGTATTCCCTCTGTTCAGTTATTTCAGTTTCGTAACACTAAGATATGATTATCAGTGTGTGTGTGTGTGTGTGTGTGTCTGTCCGTCCTTCATATGTAACCCTACACCATGGTGACAGCTCTGACTTCAAGCACGCCGAGTGTATATAAAGATCCACCGACAATAAACACCTGCCAGTCCCACTTCAAGGCCAGTTCGTCTCTGAGCGGCCTGATTATTCTTCAACTGAACCAGACTGTATTTATTATCCCACATACCTTATTACCTGGGAGCGCGTGAGGATAGTAAGCAATGTCATAGAAAATAAATGGCAGCCTAAAGTGGAATTTAAAGGTTCTGTGGCAGTGCATGAGAGATGCCACAGATTATTGTTTTACAATACTTTCCATACTGTAGATTACACTAAATGATGAAATGTGTCCTTTGGAGGCAAATGGAGTCAATTCCGAAGCAGTAAATGTAATGTTTCCATCCTCTCAGCTTTAATCTTACATCATCTTGAAAACTCATCTCTCACCCTGAACGGAGGAGGATGGAGAAGGTGCTCTGCAAAGCTGAAGAATGACTTAATGGGCTTGAGAAAGACAGAGGATACCTTGAAAAATGATCCATGGTTTTCTAAAGATTAACCTGGTTGGAAATGAATAGGAGGGGATTTCACAGCATATGGTAAAGCAGAGAAAACTAGAAGCGCAGCCCTCCGCCAAGGCTGTTTCCATAAGAGAAAATCAATGCGTGTCTCCGCCCCGTGATTATGATCCACTGTAATGGGTTCTTCCTTGGCCCATGCTACACTCTTCCACCACGTAAATAAAGAAATAAAGAAAATCCAGCTAGTAGTTTTTCCGTAATCCCGCTGACAGACAGACAAACAAACCGAACCGAAAAACATAACCTTATAACCAGGATTTGACCAGATAACCTCCCAAGCACAGAGGCCAGTGGTTCTGGGTGAAAAGAAAACCTCATGTTGTTTACGAGTCTGGGATGAGGTGAAGGTTACGTGTCATCATATCAGTAACAAGACAATATACAGGACGTCTGACAGGAAACAAAGTTGGACGGTTCATTCGGGAAGAATTAACAGGCTAAATGTGGACCATAATTATACAAAAATAAGAGTTGAACATTATGATGAAGGACATTATGAAAACACTGACATACAATGCAATAAGTAGTTACATTTAATATGTATTTGTGTGTGTGTGTGTGTATCATTGTATAAAAAGGTCCATATGTCATGTACATTGTCCTGTAAGTGCAACAGCCCTAAAAGTTACATATATTTATTTACATATATATATATATTTATATATCCCCCACAGGTTGAACCAGAGACTTTGGCGGTTATAAAATGGATGCAAAACTACAATTTTATCCTGTCAGCCAACCTCCATGGAGGAGCCGTGGTAGCCAATTACCCCTTCGACAAGTCGAGAGACCCTCGCATTCGAGGGAGGACTACGTACGCGGCCACTGCGGACGACAAAATCTTCAGAAAGGTGTGCTGCAGATTAAAAATTCTTTCCAGATGTTACACGCATCTGATCTCATCACTGTCTGTGTGTGTTTGTGTGCGTCGTGTGTGTCGGTGTGTGTGAAAACACGTGAATGATTGTCCACGTGCGCGTATGTGTGCGATGACAGTTGGCGAGGACCTACTCGTACGCTCACAGCTGGATGCACAAGGGTTGGAACTGTGGGGACTTCTTCGATGAGGGGATCACCAACGGCGCCAGCTGGTACTCTCTGTCCAAAGGTGAGTGACGCCTCTGGCTACTCAGCAGGGTGGAGAGAAAGCAACAGATAAAACGGTCATTTAAAAAAATTAATAAATCAACAACTATAAACTCAAGTGGAATCACGAACAGCATGTCATGATATACCCTCCCTGATTGTATTAGTGTCCAACAGTGCACAGCCACAACAGGTGAAGGCAAGTCAAGACTGCCCTTATTCCTTGTTCAAAATTCCAATGTGTTGGAGAGCGTCCATTGTCGTTGCCTTTCCAAAGAAAGACAAGGCCACCTGCATGAATGATGGCAGGTGCTGGCATAGACTCCAGGCATGATTGAAATGCCTGGAGTCTATGCCAGCGCCAGCTTTCGCGGTGTCGTCATGAACTCTCTGACTCTTTCCGAGGCCTCTGCGCTCTCCTTTTGCCTTTAAACTCCTCACCCTCTGCACACCAACAGCTGCACCTCCACTGACCCCTCGATTTAGCTGCTCAGGTTTGAAAATGACACATGCCAACGACAACTTAGGGTTTGTATGAGAATTATTAGTGGGTGAAGGGAGGGTAGTCTCCTGAAAGGAGGGAAGTCTGAATTTTTAGGAAGCGCGCAGCCTTTAAAAAATGTTGTCACCCCAGATTTAGATTTTATTTCAGCTGCACAGAGCTGCCGCCTGCGTCCAGTTAATGTCATCACTGACAGTGGTAATAACTGTTAAGTTAGCGGCTCTTGGTTCAAAAATAGAGTGGCTGGGAGGCACTATTCTATATTTGACATAATTGTTTTTTAATTTTTTCCCACTTACATGTTAAGTTACATCTTTAAAATAATACACTGTTTTACATTATTTATGCGCCCTTTTAGCCCTGACAGAGAAACCTTGTTATGCACCAAGTAAAACAAGTTGTAGAAATGTAACTTTGTTATATTATTTTGAGGTATCGTGGGTGTTGCAATTTTTTTGTAAATCTAGGGTTTGGACATTTCAATAAAGCTGGGGAGGGCCTTAGTTTAAAAAGAAAGAAAGAATCTAAACCGTAAGTTTTAGCTTTTTAGATATTTTATGTAAAACTCAAACTGCTACAGCCTTGATCAAATTTCAAATCTGTCACGGTAAACGTCTCAACATCGTCCGTCCTTTTTAAACATGCCTCCGTCTCCTCCATGTTGTTTTTGACGGCAGACTGATGACATCCATCAATGCAGAAGAAATCACTAGTGCACCCATCAGTTATCCAAATGGTGCCACATAACTCAAGTATACTTTCACATGGAAGCACGTAAACCCGTGCCTTTTACACATAATTGTTTTTTTTTTAACCAACCTTTAAACCAACAACCAATTGTTCCTAGAAAATAAAAACTGTGATAATTTGAGGTTTCTTTTTTATATGTTTGTGTACTATGAAAGTAGCCAGGGTGCCTAGTGGACCTTTTATTAGGGATTTGGTTAAATACAATATTTTTTTTACTGCCGTTGGCCACCTACATGCCATTAGGAGTTATTTGAGCTCAGGCACTGGCAGACACATTAAAGTCCTCGTCCTCCCCCGTCTGTTTTATGAAAAATGTTTTTGCCATAGAATACTTGGAAGCTACAGTAAATACACCAAGTTCGTCAAACTGTCTGGGCATGTATTCGATTTCAATTCAGTTAATCTGTAACTACAACAATAACTAGACAGACGTCTTTGATCTGTAAACCCTGGTCTGGACTGGTCGGGATTATTTCTTGGAATGTGAATCTGTTCAGCTCTTCGGTTGAGTCATGCAAGCTTTTGAATTGGATGAAAACGCCCACAGTCGCATTTAGCAGGAGAGTGTTATGTTTATTTTACCAACTCCTTTTGCTCCAAGTCTTATGTCATGGTCTGTGAGGTTAGATTTTAACTTTCCCACCCAATCCTGGCCTCATATGCATTAAAAGCTCCATGAAAAGCTGCGCTGTATCGCAAAGTTGTCAAGCCAAAGCCATTTTCTTGCTGGGTTTAATATCAGTACATCTAAAAGATGTTAAATATATGTCAAAACAATAAAAGGCAGTGGATTTTTAGAAGGACTGAAATGATAAATCACATCAACTCCTCACAAATCTGAACAACTCCTTAAAGAGACAAACGAAGGTTCCATGTAAACCACTCTATAAACACTATATCCGCCCTTGAAATCTAAAGTAAATAGTCTATTTGTGTGTGTGTTTCAGGCATGCAGGACTTCAACTACCTGTACACCAACTGTTTTGAGATTACGCTGGAGCTGAGCTGCGATAAATTTCCTCCAGCATCAGCACTGCCCAGAGAATGGCTGGGCAACCGAGAAGCTTTGGTTTCATACCTTGAACAGGTCAGAACACACACACACACTCTCACTATTTGGCAAGTTACTGGCTATTTACAATTCGGCGCACAGGAATACACGGACACACAATACAGTTACACACAAAAACCCACAAAAAGAGTCATGAGTCCAATACTCTGGATTTTTGGAAATGTTGGCTGCGATTTCCTGGATAAAGTGGCATTAAATGAGCTGCGTGAAATTCAGTTTATTACAAGTAAGCGGACTTCCCTCCGTCAAGTATGAAAAGAGGTGCTTGGTTTGAGAACAAAATATCCTTTATCCATCAGTGTTGGAGTTCTGGGATAACATACAGCGATGCATTGCCACTAATGGTGTTCAGGGCTCAGAAATGCGGCACTGACTAAACAGACCTAACTGAAAGGTTACTGAGGAAAAGTTAATAAGGTTTAAGGTTTTGGAAAAGTTGCATCGGAAATGTAGTTGATTTGCAGTCAATGCTGTGAGTCATTGCAGCATTTCAACACAAAGCTATCTGTGGTCGCACATTTCTGACGCGCTTAACGCATATTTCTCATATTTTGGGTGGCACAAGCTCAAGCACGAAGGGCGCGATCCGTAAAAGAAAGGACATTGAAAAATTGGTTAAACCAAACGTAAAAAGAACTTGTGTTTTTCAGGTGCATCATGGGATAAAAGGCATGGTGTATGATGAAAACAACAACCCTGTCGGCAACGCTGAGGTCTCGGTGGCCGGCGTCAACCACGACGTGACCACCGGTGAGAAGGGGCGGGAGGGATGTCAGTTAATTGTGCTACAGATGTGGTTGTAATTGCGCGGGAGTTTTTTTCTCCTTAACTGCAGGGTTGAAGAAGCATGTGAGTGTGTGTGGGCTGTGTTGTAACTGCTCCGCTCATGTCCTGGCTAGTGATGAGAATAGTGCAGTGCACCCTCACTGGCATGGAATGAGCCGCCCTCTAGTGGCCAATGGTGGAAATGCACTTTGAAAATAATTATTGTACTGTATTTACCCGAGTACTGCACTTTAGATCAACGGAGGTAATTTACTTGAACATTTAAATGTTGTGCTACTTTATACTCTAGTGCATTTAAGAGGGAATTGTACTTTTTTATTGTATTTATTATCAGACAGCTAGTTACTACTTATTTAAAACCTGTAGCTGTAGAGTGAAGTGTATTTATTTTATTTTTTGAATTCAACTTTTCATTTGTAAGCGGAAGATTGTGCCCAAAGTTACACTTGCTTCCTATAAGTAAATGTTGCAGGTAATACTTAGTTACTTTCCTTGAGTGTCGTTTTGAATGCAGGACTTTTGCTAGTAATAGAGTACTTTTACAAAGTGGGATTGCTACTTTTACTTCAGCAAATGATCTGAATACTTATTTTAACAGTGGGTAAATTAATATTTGAAATAAACTAGTTGGATATTTCCACTTCTCATCTTTTCCCATGTGTGTGCGCTCCTCCAGGAGTGGATGGCGACTATTTCAGACTGCTGCTACCAGGCACCTACACCGTGACAGCATCGGCCCCAGGTTACGCCCCCTCCACCAGCACTGTCACAGTGGGACCAGCTGAGGCCATACAGGTGTGTTTCTATGTGTATGGACAAGGCATCTATGAGTGCATAACACAGGAATCTAACAGCTGATTCACAGTTTTACCAAACAATGTACCTGTTATTGTAGAAAGAGCAGAGAGTAACCTCTCTAATTATGCTTTGAGGGACTTACTCAGCTTGTGATGGATTTATCTGTATGTCTGTATATCTGTAGGCTGGAAATGTACTCTGGAAATCACTCACACCTTGGTGTCCTTCTCTTTCCTCGCAGCTTCATTTTTACTTGAAAACGGCACCAAAACAAAACCTGAAAGTGAAGCCCCACAACGGCAAGAAGAACCTCTCATCTCCCAAGGCAACCTTAAAACTCGGCCCAAGATGAAACACGGACAATTAAACACGAACATATATAGACATATACTGAAAATCCCACATGAAACACACACAACACATACACGTTACGGAAAAGATAATTGACCATTATATATGTATGTTATTTTACCTTTGTAGTAATCTGTATGATTATGTCTTTCAAAGCTTTGTGTTTTTTGTTTGTTTTTTTTGTGTCTGTATTAAGAAATGTTGCAAACCTGGTGTATTTATGTAACAGTGTTGATTTGTATGAACATAGCTATCCTGTATTTGTAAAGGACTTTTTTTGGATTTTGATTACTATAATTTGATGAAAATTGAAAGTGAAAATAAAATAATGTTTTTGCTGTCATCATTTACCATCTCAGTATATTGTGTTTCTGCTTTATTTATGTTATACCATCCTATATATTTATATTTACGGTCTTTAAGGTGCTTGAATTAATAATTCCCTCGCTCATAATAACAATAACTTTATTCAATCCACCCTGAAACAAACATAAAGACTAAAGGAAGTGTGAAGTTTGCAAGAAGAACACAACAGGAGACATAAAAGCAAGTTAACAAACAAACATGAAGCACAGAGAATATTCCTAAAGTCTTAACGGTGACTTTTACTGTATTATATACTGTATATATACTGTCATATGGAATACTGAGGTTGAAAGTTAAATGAACGTTAATATCTTTTTCACTGTATCATTCAGTGGGATGTTTCAGATCCTTTCAGGCTGTGTTTTACACAAGTGGAACAGTAGATGTCACTGCTGTACAAGGAAGGAAGCCAACTATGGCTGTTCCCGTCCTATAGGATTTTAGCAATCTGAGGGAAAAAAAGCTCTGATTCTGTCCAACTAGTCAAACATCTCAGTAAATATCTTTCCGATATTCAGCAAACCCTCTGTCTGCTTAAATGATTGTGCCTCTGAACTAGAGCTGCAACATTTAGTTGATTAACCAAAGTCGATTTAGTCTTTTGTTCCCTTGTTCAAGCTTCTTCGATGTGAGTATTTGTTACTTGTTGAGGTCATCATTGTGAATTGAATATTCTTAGGTTTGTGACGGTCGGTCAGACAAATACACATTTAATGATGTCACCTCAGGCTGCAGGATGTTGTGATGGCCACTTCTTTGTTTTATAGACGATTGTTCGAGAAAGCCCCTCCGAGAACCATCACCTTACCGTGGTGGAGGGGTTTGGGTGCTCCTATGAACCTGAGGGCTGTGTTGTCGGGAGCCTAGTGCTCCTGGTAGGGTCTCCCATGGCAAATTGGTCTCAGGCGAGGGGCCAGACAAAGAATGGTTCAAGTACCTCAATGAAACATCACAAAAGAGGAGGTGTGACCCTGCCCGGAGGAAGCCCGTGGCCCCCGTCTGGAGCCAGGCCTGGAAGGGGGGCCCGTCAACGAGCGCCTGGTGGCCGGGTTTGCCACGGAGCCCGGCCGGGCATAGCCCGAAGAAGCAACGTGGAATCCCCCCCCCTCTCCATCATGTGGGCCTACCACCCGCAGAAGAACCGTTGGGGTCGGGTACATTGCCAGACGGGTGGCAGTGAAGGTCGGGGACCTCGACGGACCAGACCTGGGCGGCAAAGGCTGGCTCTGGGGACGTGGAACGTCACCTCTCTGTGGGGGAAAGAGCCGGAGCTTGTGCGGGAGGCGGAGCGCTACCAGTTAGATCTGGTTGGGCTCTCCTCTATGCACAGTCTCGGTTCTGGAACCGTACTCCTAGATAGGGGTTGGACCTTATTCTTCTCTGGAGTTGCTCAGGGTGTGAGGCGCCGGGCGGGTGTGGGGATACTCACAAATCCCCGGCTGAGTGCCGTTACGTTGGAGTTCACCCCGGTAGACGAGAGGGTCGCCTCCCTACGCTTACGAGTTATGGGGGGGAAAACTCTGACTGTTGTCTGTGCATATGCACCGAACAGCAGTTCAGAGTATTCGGCCTTCTTGGAGACCCTGAATGGAGTCCTGTTGGGGGCTCCAGTAGGGGACTCCATAGTTCTACTGGGAAACTTCAACGCGCACGTGGGCAGCGATGGAGACACCTGGAGAGGCGTGATTGGGAGGAACGGCCTCCCTGATCTCAACCCGAGTGGTTGTTTGTTATTGGACTTCTGTGCTAGACATGGGCTGTCCATAACAAACACCATGTTCGAACATAAGGATGCTCATAAGTGTACATGGTACCAGAGCACCTTAGGCCGAAGATCGATGATCGATTTTGTAATCGTATCATCTGATCTGAGGCCGCATGTTTTGGACACTCGGGTAAAGAGAGGGGCGGAGCTGTCAACTGATCACCATCTGGTGGTGAGTTGGGTCAGGGGGTGGGGGAAGAGTCTGGACAGACCTGGTAAGCCCAAACGGGTAGTGCGGGTGAACTGGGAACGTCTGGAGGAGGCCCATACCCAAGAGACCTTTAACTCACACCTCCGGCGGAGTTTCTCTGGCATCCCTGTGGAGGTTGGGGGCATTGAGCCTGAGTGGTCAATGTTCAAAGCTTCCATTTCTGAAGCTGCGGCGGGAGCCTGCGGCCTCAAGGTCTTAGGTGACTCAAGAGGCGGTAACCCTCGAACACCGTGGTGGACCGCGGTGGTCAGGGAAGCCGTCCGACTGAAGAAGGAGTCCTTCCGAGATATGTTATCACGGGGGACTCCAGAGGCGGTTGCAAGGTACCGACAGGCCCGAAGGGCAGCGGCCTCGGCCGTGACAGAGGCAAAGCAGCGGGTGTGGGAGGAGTTCGGAGAAGCCATGGAGAAGGACTTTCGGTCGGCACCAAAGTGCTTCTGGCGTACTGTCCGGCACCTCAGGAGGGGGAAGCGGGGAACCATCCAAGCTGTTTACAGCAGGGATGGAACACTGTTGACCTCAACTGAGGAGGTACTCTGGCGGTGGAAGGAGCATTTTGAGGAACTCCTCAATCCGACTAATACGCCCTCTTTGATAGAGGCAGGGCTGGAAGATCATCAGCAATTTCCCTGGTGGAAGTCACTGAGGTAGTCAAACAACTCCACAGTGGCAAGGCCCCGGGGATTGATGAGATCCGTCCAGAAATGTTGAAGGCTTTGGGTGTGGAGGGGCTGTCGTGGCTGACACGTCTCTTCAACATTGCGTGGAAGTCGGGAACAGTGCCTAAAGAATGGCAGACCGGGGTGGTGGTTCCCATGTATAAAAAGGGGAACCAGAGAGTGTGTGCCAATTACAGGGGTATCACACTGCTCAGCCTCCCGGGTAAAGTCTACTCCAAGGTGCTGGAAAGGAGGGTTCGGCCGATAGTCGAACCTCAGATTGAAGAGGAACAATGCGGATTCCGTTCTGGCCGTGGAACAACGGACCAGCTCTTCACTCTCACAAGGATCCTGGAGGGGGCCTGGGAGTATGCCCATCCGGTTTACATGTGTTTTGTGGACCTGGAGAAAGCGTATGACCGGGTCCCCCGGGAGATACTGTGGGAGGTGCTGCGGGAGTATGGGGTGAGGGGGGCGCTTTTGAGGGCCATCCAATCCCTGTACGCCCAAAGCAAGAGTTGTGTCCGGGTTCTCGGCAGTAAGTCGGACTCGTTCCCGGTGGGTGTTGGCCTCCGCCAGGGCTGCGCTTTGTCACCAATCCTGTTTGTGGTATTCATGGACAGGATATCGAGGCGTAGTCGGGGGGAGGAGGGGTTGCAGTTTGGTGGGCTTGGGATCTCATCGCTGCTCTTTGCAGACGATGTGGTCCTGATGGCATCATCAGCCTGTGACCTTCAGCACTCACTGGATTGGTTCGCAGCCCAGTGTGAAGCGGTTGGAATGAGGATCAGCACCTCAAAATCTGAGGCCATGGTTCTCAGCAGGAAACCGGTGGATTGTCTACTCCGGGTAGGGAATGAGTCCTTACCCCAAGTGAAGGAGTTCAAGTACCTAGGGGTCTTGTACACGAGTGAGGGGAAAATGGAGCGGGAGATGGGCCGGAGAATCGGAGCAGCGGGCGCGGTATTGCACTCGCTTTACCGCACCGTTGTGACGAAAAGAGAGCTGAGCCAGAAGGCAAAGCTCTCGATCTACCGGTCTATCTTCGTTCCTACTCTCACCTATGGTCATGAAGGTTGGGTCATGACCGAAAGGACGAGATCGGGGGTACAAGCGGCCGAAATGGGTTTTCTCAGACGGGTGGCTGGCTTCTCCCTTAGAGATATGGTGAGGAGTTCAGTCATCCGAGAGAAGCTCGGAGTAGAACCGCTGCTCCTTTGCGTAGAAAGGAGCCAGTTGAGGTGGTTCGGGCATCTGGTAAGGATGCCCCCTGGGCGCCTCCCTAGGGAGGTGTTCCAGGCACAGCCAGCTGGGAGGAGACCACGGGGAAGACCCAGGACGAGGTGGAGAGATTATATCTCCACACTGGCCTGGGAACGCCTCGGGGTCCCCCAGTCAGAGTTGGTCAACGTGGCCCGGGAAAAGGAAGTTTGGGGCCCCCTGCTGGAGCTGTTGCCCCCGCGACCCGACCCCGGATAAGCGGTTGAAGATGGATGGATGGATGGATGTTCGAGAAAGCAATTGTCAGATTAATCGATAATAAAAAAATGAACCGATTATTTACAGTCAATGGTTTGAAATGCATAATCTTTATATATCTATATTGTTTTTTTAAACAACATGATATTGACATATCTGACTAAACTGTTATTATATGGCTGTCTTTATGTTGTGAACAAACTATTTCACTTTACTGAATGTTCTGTAGTCATTGTCTCATGTGTCACCAGAGTCAAAGTTTTATTTTAATATGAGGTAAAAAAAAGAAATAAAAAAAAAAGCGTGTAAGTTATTGCGGAGAAGAACACGATTATTATTTGTCACATTGGTCAATGAGCAAAGTTTATATCCATTGTGCGTCATACTCTGAAATGAATAACTCAAAATGCTGAGCCGATTCCACCATCCAACCCGAACCCACTGTGTCCTGCTGGTGCAGTCCTACAATTTCTTCTAAGTGCACCTCATGAGCAACAAGAAAACAGTGTTGTGTGCTGCTGATCACACTTCACTGCTGCATTTTTCCTTTTTTTTATGAGCTGGAAAGACGATGACACACACAGAACAAGGCTGAGCCTCAGCTCCCTGGAGGTGGCAGCAAAGGACAGGATGACATCTGTTAGAACAATGCACAGTAACATAAGTGGACATATTTGTCCTCATCACTATCTTCCAAGTCGAAGAACTTCTTTTGTTTTAATAAATGTGTTTCGGTCGTTTAAATGTGTTGGTTGATTTGTCAAATCCAAGGCTGATGTATCCTTATTTGGAAAGTGTGCTATTTGATTTATTTTTACTTGTAATAGGACAGGAAATACATGTGACCCTGTGTTTTTACGGTTTCATTCCTTGCCTAGAGAATATTCCTCCAAACTAAAAGCAAGAGGCCCCTTTTCAAAACTGGAGTCTGTTTAGAGTGAACTGGAGTTTTAAAAATGAGAACTCACACACACTACAGCATACAACAATAGCCTCTCTCTGACGAACAGGAAAGAGGAAAAGCGCACTTCACTGGGCATTCTGTGAATTTATGACAGTGACACAGAAGTTCCCTGAAAACAAACATGGAGTCACGCTAATAATACAATCCGAAATTGATGAGGTTTAGATGACGTTTTGAGCCCAAACAATGTACGCAAAACAATCAACCTGCACTACCAGACAAAATACAAGTTGTGCTTCTGTTACTAATTTGCTATTGATAATAAAAATACATCTAAGAATCTAAAAAAATGTATTTGCCTTCTGATCTTTTATTCCTCCAAAATTATATTAGTGGGTATGTTAAATATGGCTACCAGCTATAAAAAGAGTGACATATTATACATTCAGCAGCAGAACATTAGTGGCTTTTAAATGAATGAACACTAAGCAGAGTTATGGTCAGAGGAGCCAATTGTCAATATTGTCAATATAAAAAACAATGAGCTGTAAGAAATCTGACATTAGTCGTAAAACAACAATCCCAGTGTCCTCATAAAACTGAGTCGCAATAATCACAAGTTCACTCCCTGACATCAGCTCAAATATCAGTCCAGTAACTCAAATACACGAGTACAATAACTTTCATTTTCCGCCTACTCCAACACTTTGTCACAGCTGATGTTTCTCAGAGCAGACACAATAGGACGATTGTACGACAGCCAATGTATTCTCTGCCTACGGAGCATTATAGCGACGATCAACTGGCAGCAAATACTGAAAGACAACAACAGACCCACATACTGACCCTGAATGAAAGTGGCCGCTGTGAGGGAAGACAAAGCCAGCATTTCATACAGTCACTGATCTGGAGCGTTCTCAGCCGTAGTACGGGTGTGTGCATGTGCGTGGGAGGGCTTGCACTTGTATTCGTGAACACTTAGTTGGCCGCATGTGGCGTCAATGAAGCCCACCGGTGGTCGGTCCCTTGCACTGACTAACCCACATTCTTTGACTCAGAGTTGATGGCGAAGTTTTATGACACTGAGGGTTCAGGCCTTCTCAGAAGTTACAGGACAAAGCACTCGGAAGATGAGACGTCTAGAAAATGACTGAATCTTTAAACAAGATCTTTTTTTGTTGTGCGGGAAAAAAGTTGACATTTCGGTGTCAAGTCGGGGCTCAATGTGTATATGCTGTATATTTAAATCCCGCTTAAAAACATATCTTTTTATGAAGTGCGTTCACAGGATTTGTGGCTCGAATTTCACTTCTGTTAAGTCACTTCTTAATTTAAAACACATTTTTATACAAAGGCATTCTCTTAACTTGATTATTTTAATTATCTTGTATTGTTTTATTTTCCTTTTTCTCATATGGAGCTCCTTTGCTCAATGTTGTATAACTTTAAAACTGTTTTAAACGGTCTTTTTTATTCTCTGTCTACCATTTTGATTTTGTTTTGTAAAACACCTTGTAACTTTGTTTTGAAAAGTACTATCCAAATAAAGTTTAGGATGCAGTCTTTAAGGAGGAGGCCGTGTGCAAGAGTTTTTGGGGAATGCACCTTTAGTCAAACTTTTTGGTAAGACCTTAATCTTTTTTTTAAAGAGAAAAATAAAAACTCAACTTAAAATAGAATTGTTTTAGTGTGGTTGTTTTACTGGTGGAAGAAAATGTATGTAAGAAATCTTATTGTCTTATTAGCAAAATTCCATATTCATACCAGCAAATTTGCAAAAACAGTAACCCAACCTTACTGTCTTCACGTCCTGCATACAATCTCAACACAATAAAATACTGCACAAACTCTAAAACTGTCAAAACTAAAGCTTTATGTAATGCATTTCATTTGTAGTGAATTTAATTTAATTTCGTTTATGTTTGCTTTTACTTTTCATTTCTTTATCTTTAAAGAACCGACCATCTATCTGTCTGCCTGTCACAACACATAAAGACAAATGCAGCATGCTCGTCACATGAATAAATGACAGACTGACAGACTGATATGAGCAATTATTGCTATAAGCAATATACTATACATACATTAGTCAATATAGTCTCCAGTACAAGTATATCATAATACAACTTCAATAGTTAACATTGATGTAGAGACATTGACTTGGTGGTTGGTTGGTTGCTCAATTGACTGATTGAAAACATACTATATACGTATTGTTTTTGGAGCTTTACTGGAGCAGAGTTAGAATTTCTTTCTTTCGCATATTCATGAGCGCTGCACTGCGATACCTGCAGTATTTAGTTTATTTATAACATGTTGTATGCTTTATGTTATGATGAAGCTATATGTTCGCAGATATGTGTGTTTGTGACTCAGCCTTTTTCATGTGTGTTTTTGTCTGACCTCCCCAGTATCTTTTCCTTTTCCGTGCCAGCACTTGAACGCAAAAGCATCCTACTGCCTTTGTTTCCTGCTATTGTTCTGCACATGTAAGATCACATATGAGGAAGCTGTCATTACTGCAGACGCAGCAAAAAAGTATGCAATGATTCACACCGCAAATACACGATGGCCATGGCTGAGAAACGGATTACCAAATGTATAATCCCTCATGCATGATTTTCTCTCTCTAAAAAAAGGCTTTCATGGTCTTAATGATTCCAAATGAGAGCTGCAGTTTGAGAGTAAAGCTACGAAACAGATTACTGGTTACACCTTCCGTTGAGTGTTAGACCGTGTTACCTTTTCTTTTTTACTTTTATCATGCTGAGACTTTTTAACAAAAGCAAACTTATATATTACATGTATAAAATTCAGAAAATACGAGTTAGAAATGTAACTAATGTTACTTCCTAAAACTGCTGTGAACAGTGTTTGGTCTGAACGGAGTGGACAGCCCAAACATGTGCTGACATGCACAGGAATGAGCTAAAGGATTGAGAAACTTTTCATGTTGCTTTGATGAATTCTCTGCAATAGATGACATTATTATTGAAGTTGGTTCATGTTAGAATATCATGCCGAGCTAGTAAACCATAAAAACAATGTGAACTGGGAAATCTGGTTGAAGAAAGGTAAACATGAGATCTTTTTTTACCAACTGTATTGATTTAAAAAGTACGTTCCAACATTTTGAAGATGACATGAATATCAATTTTGGATTTTTTTTACGCATCAGATGTAAGGAAGGAAGGCTATTTTGAAAAAGAAATTGTGAAATTTGACATTACAAGTACATGCTTTATAGAAATATATACTTGCTGACAGTGTGAGTCCTAGAAGATTGCTGACACGTAAGTCAAATGTAGTATATCACATTTAAAGATGTATCATGAGTCATTACATTTTTAATAACAAACAGGTCAAGGTAAATGCTTTTTAAAATTTGTTTTATATTTGCTGAGCAAGTTGGTCCTAGAAGTTTACTGACACCATGATTAGGTGACAGTGAGTATATTAAATGTAAGTATTTTAACATCTTATAAAATCTCCCAGGTTATTAAGGTCCACTCTGCTTCAACAAGGGTTCATAAAACTCATTAAACAAAGGCACTCTTGGCCATATACCCTGAAAAAAGAACTCAGATCCTTTACTGGAGTAAAAATAAAACCACAATGTAAACATTCCCAACTAAAAGTAAAAGTCCTGCATTCAAAATGAATTAAAGAGCAGAAATGTTATCAGAAAAATTTACTTTTAGTATCAAAGTAGAGCAGAATCGAGTGTTGATTGTTCATTGTGCACAAATTAATCTGCAACACTTTTACGATACATGATTAGTTGTTAAAGTAATTTTTCCATAAAAAGTTATAACTTTACCTATTCAGCTCTTAAAATGTGAGCTGCTTTTCCTTGTCTTATATGATAACAAATCTTGTGTTAATCTTTGGGTTGTGAGCAACATTTTTTCTTTTTTTTTAAAACAATTTCTCTCATAGTTGATGAATCAACAATCAGCATGATGAAACAATTAAAATAATCATTAGCTGCAGCCCTACTAAAAAGATCATAAAGGTCCAAAGTAAAAATGGCCCCTGTGAATGTAATAATATAAATTATATTAATTGACTGGTCGAAGTGATTCAAGCAGCATTGTAATGTTATAGCTGGTGAAGGTGGAGGTTTGTCAGTTTAATCTATAATAAAGCATCATATTTTAAACACTGATCGGTGTTGGTTATTGTTATATTGAGAAATACTCGTGTGAAGTAAGCAATCCTGCAGTTACTCATTTTGTTGAGTTACACTGAAGCTACAGTGAAATTAGTCAGTGTCCTCTTGTACTTTTGGACCCACTTTCTTTTTTTATTTTCAGTCAGGCACCGGCCGGGCCAGCTTACGGGTCTCTTTGGAAAAAGTGGGTGGCGTTGTTGTATGTAGGCATGGAGAGGCGCAAAGCGACTCGGCTGCTTCTCCCGTTTCTAATGTGATGACAGCTGATTGTACCGAGACAGAGCCGGGACCACCGTGTCACTTTCCTCTGTCAGCGGGTCGTCTTGACCTTCACGCGGAAAGAAAGCACTCGTTTCCGGGATTAATGACTTCAAAGCTGCGGGGAAGCTGCAGTCGCTTAAAAAGTTGAGTCGCGGAGAAAAGCAAACTCCGCCACCACATCACCAGGCTGAAGAAGTCGGATGTCTTGTCTGACCGGATCGATCCCACATTTTCCACAGGACGTTCAGGCACTTTATAGGTAAGAAAAGCACCCCACAAAACCCCCCCACAAAAAAACCCCCAAGACTTTTGCTTTTTCTACATTTATTTTACAGCGCCAGGCGAACTAGAAAACACGCCTATCATGAAGGATGAGTAGTGATATAGATGTACATGTGATACTTATTTGCAAAGCTTTGCACTTATGATAGTCAGGGGGCTGGGCGTGCTTTGAGCAGGGGTTCTCCTCAGTGTGCATACAGAGCTGTGAGGCTAAGCGACCCCTGACGTGAGCTGCATGAGTGATGGCAGTGAACACAAGTGCTGCAGACCAAATAATCCCCCCGCTGTCTGTCTGTCACCTGTGGCCGCTGCTGTCAGTTGTTCCACCATGTGAGACACACACACACACACACACACACACACACACACACACACAAAGCAGCAACTGGTGGTCTGGTCAAAAGCACACATATCCTAATCTATCTAATTTTGCTCTGCTCTATTCTGTTCTACCATGTTCTGTTCTGTTCAATCCTCTTCTATTCTAATGTGTGATGTATTGTATTCTATCATATTCTATTCTAATGTATTCCATAATGTTCTGTTTTGTTCTGTTCTTTTCTATTTGATGACACGCCATTGTGTTACATGCATGTACAATTAGGGCCGCCCGCCTCTTTTTGTTTAGTCGATTTGTCATTTTTCTTTAATGCTTTTTTTTCTCCCATGCTGAATGACTTATTCCGGGAAAAAGCTCATGTGCACATCTCTAGTAAACAGGAGATTTAAAGTGGTGATTTTGCGTGATTCTCTGTGGAGAAACTCGATGCTAGACTGTTCGTCTACTAAGTGTTTCTTAAGACTAGGACAGCCCTAATTACAATCAGAGAGAGGGGTGTTCTATGGCTTAAAGGATAATAAGGACCACAGGAATGTCTGTTTCCAGTTCAATTGGCAAATTAAATGCCTGACAAAACGAGATGTGAATTTAAAGTAAATACTAAATAAGTGTTGATAGAAAACTTTACAGCAAATGTATTTAATAGACAGAGAAACATACCAGTGTGTGTGTGTGTGTGTGGGTGTGGGTGGACTTACAAGCTCTGACAGGAGTCTGTACGTCTGCTATGTAGTTGACTCTCAGCCACTTGGCTCAAAGAGTCCAAAGCTGAATTATGTCCAGTTTGTCACTTGAACTGAGTCAGCTATCCAGATTTAATGGAACAGACTTGGAGTGCAAAGCCTACGCACATTATGGACCGTAGTGTGGACCAAATGTAATCTGTTTAAGATGACAACCACATTAATGTTTGTATAGTATGACAACATAACCATGTATTTGAAGGCAAAATATAGATTATACCCATAATTATCTCAGGAGGAACCTCCCAAACACAATGCTCACTGTCAATGGAGCAAAAGCCACTGAGTATCATAAGTGTGTAATTAAAAAGTGCAGTCTGTTTTTAGCAGTTTTATCTGTCAGATTAGACCGGGCAGGCACGTTTTCTGAGTCAGTTAACAAGTAAAGCAATGGATTGCCTCCTTACTATGTTGTTGAGCCATGACATGCTTTTCTCAGGTTTCTCTTCTATTAGCACAATACAGTATGTGCCGTTTCCATGACGCCATTTACACACATCTCTATGCATTGGTTGTTCTGTAAAGTGTGCAATCCCTAGATTCGAACCTGTGCAATTATTGCATGTTCATAAACAAAGGAAGTGCATGTGCTGTTTCATACTGTAACCGAAATCACCAAATAGAAAATGTGATTGTTTCTAACCCATACACAATTTAAACCTAAACTGCACGCCTATAGCCAGCCACACTGCATTCAGGATGTTGGTGTTTGTACTCCGCCCACACCAGTTGTGTTTCTGCTCTTCTGCTGCTGTGTCAGTGTAAGGAGTTGCATTGCTTTGGCACTGGCACACGCCGTAAAGGATCTTCTATTTTTCCTTGCCTGCAGGGATCAAACCACCAATCTTTATTTGAAAATGAAAGAGTCTGTAACTTGCCCTGTCATGCAACCAGGACTGTGCATGACAGTGTATTTTACCTTGTTCCTTCTTCTGAGTCCCACCTGGCTGAACTGAACTTCTTTTACTACTATCAGCCTTAATCAAGGGTGTCTTTTTCTCTCCTGGTGTCCTGCTGTTGTGTTTACTTCCTTGTCAGGATTTGGGATGCACATAAACATCCTACACACTGAATTATTCAACACTTGCATCAGGGTCCTGTAGCGCTACTTGGTGACAATGAAACCTGAGAGGTTTGTGTCAGTGTGCATGTATTGCATGTCACAAACACGATGCATTAGCTGTCCCCCTTTAAGCCAGTGACACTTGTTGTGTATATTATAACGGCAACATAGATTATCATTGTGATGTGATAATAACTGAAACCAACTGCAGACGCTGCTGCAGGAGAACTGACCGGCAAGCAGAGCGAAATGGCACTAATAAAAATAACTTGATGATGCATGCGGAAGAGGGAAAATTCCAAATTTCATTATTATGTAACACAGCCAGAGAGAAGATTTATAAAAAAAATAAATCAAAAAAAGAACATTCCATTAGTTGCTGGCAGCCCAGTATTTGTTAGCTTAGCAGAATAGGCAGGAACGTTACTTTGATTTGAATTAGATGTGAGGGGGGATAAAGAGGTTGGTGCTAATATGAGCAGAGGCTGCAAATAAAGGGATGAAGTGTGAACCCATGAACTCGCTCATCAGACATCATAATAAGAGGGATATTTAGCTGACTTGTGGACTTTGCATGTTGGCTTTAAGCTTGCTGAAGTTAATCATATGGTTCAGGGTATTTAGAGAGAATGGAGGAAGGTTTTTGGTGGTATATCGTTTTATTTCTAATGAGTTCCTTAAGATTGGTTGCAAGAGGAAAGACTTAAACAAGAAAATAGTTTCACCAAGGCTCAATAGTCTGCCAAGTTAGTTAGACTTAAACTAGTTTTATGGACATTAAAGAGTTTTGTTAAGCTTTTACACCCTTATAAGCTTTGATTAATCATGTACAATTGTTTCTGAAACTGAGGACAATTCATGTTTGTTTCCTCACATATTTCTGACCGTTTCAAGAGAGATTTTGCCGGCCCTGGGGCGTTTCTGTCTCTCTTGCTGGATTCATATGGAGTTGGTATTACAGCCCTCTGCGTAGATTATTCCAGACCAATCCCAGTGAGCTGTACCAAAAGTTGGTTCCCAAAACTCATCAAAGCCAACTAGGCTTTGCCATCTTGGCAATCTCTTACAAATGTCCTCAATTCACCCTGAATTATCGAAGTGTTTTGGAAGCAGAATTAATGGATTTCCCCGAAAAGGGCGCGTCTTAAATCGCCCTGCGTGAATCGATCATGTTTCTGCAGGCATGTCATGATGTGTTTCCAAGGGAGAGATCGGTTGCGGATCCGCTCACATGCAAACTATTAGGGCTCAGCCATGTTTCAATGGGGGCGGCATATCCTCGGGCACCTCTGGGGTTCTCTCAGGGAAAACCCCCCCCCCGCTGTCCAAACAGATCCCTGTATCCCTGACAACGCGTGCAGTCTCAGCCCTCTGAGGTCAGACATCTGAGCTGTCCTCCTCGCTGTGGAAATGTTTATGCAGAAGAGAGGTTCCACCCTCTGTGTGTCTGTGTGTGTGTGTGTGTGAGAAAGCCATTGATATTCAACACGTGCACGCTTGGGATACGACTGGAGAAACAAATGTGCGAGAGAAAGGAGTTAAAGGAAAAGGATGAATTGACAAATAAGTACGTTCCTTTGAGGGATGCCTGTGTGCTCTCCGAACTGCAAAGTGAATGAAAGTGTGAAGACGAGGGTGGACTTGGAGCTGTGGATGAGCCAAGAAAGAGTATTTCAATTCTTTTTCCAAAGACCCACCCAGGGTTTTCCCCTACGCTCGTGTAGCAGCAACACATCTTGCAATGTTCTGTGTACTGTTGGAACAATTACAATCAGGAGAAGTATTTTTTAACTAGTGTAAAGAAGGCAGTAGGCACAATAGAAAGACATTTAGCTGCATCTGAGCAAAAGTGTTTGTCCAGACAAGATGCAAACAAGACCGTACGGCTGTTAAGTAAAGAGGTGTGGGAGGTAGCCAGGGATTCTTTTATAATATCATTGTATTTGGACAACCCTCCCAGTGTGCCATATGTTTCTTCAGTACAATCTATATGCAACATGTTTATTAGTGAGTTTTACGGGTGTTGCTAGGTGGATTTTGTTACCTTTTGGACTGAGCCAGGCTAACCGGCTGCTATCAGTAGATTCACAGCTCTCTCGTTTAAATATGGGCAAGAAACAATCCTGTATTTCCAAGAATGTCGAACTGTTCCTCAGATTCTATTGTCTGGACCACATTTTTTCCAAAGTTTTTAAAGATTTTGCTAATAATTCGGTGAGAAAAATGTTATCAGAAGCGATGATGAAGTATGATGGAAATAAGAGCTGAACTTAATTGAGTTCGGAGCTACGTACGTCAAATCATGTTTAGAGAATAATTTCATTGCAGTTTTTACAGATTTTTTTTCTGTAGCTGCAGGGAGGATTTCTATTTCTGTCTTAAGGTGGACAACACTGAGTGGGAAAGTTTGTACAGAAATGCCAAAATTGGTTTGATGCATTCACAAACTGATGCCACTTCCTAACCACAGCATTCAGTTTGGGCAATTTTTAAATAAGAGTCCTTCCTGTCTTTTAATGTGAGAAATTCAAATTGATGGTGGCCATGTGACAAAATAGTATGTTCTTTCCCCTGCAGTGCACGCTTTTTCAACAATCTCCGTGCGTGTGTTTACTGTTTGCATGTTTGAGGGAAACGGGACAGCTACAGCCAAATATTTCAACTGAGTTTGGCATCTTTAGGCATCGACTCAGCTCGCCAGATGTGTTCTTTTCATCCAGCTGGCTGAGGCCACGTAGTGCTGCCTCATCTGGTTGAAATGTACTTTGAGGCCAGACTGCTCTCTTCCCTGTCCTGCTTTTGACTTGTTGTTTAGAGCAATAACATTAGAGCACAATGTGGTACCATAATACATATGACTTTCTAGATTGTAAAAGGAAGATTGTCTTTAGAAGACAGATAAAAGAGGAGATGAAATGCAGGAACTGGGAGTTTGGGAAGGCTGGCGTGCAACAAAGAAAGTCCTCTGGGCTGCATTTGAACCCAGAAAATTGCATGGTATGTGGAGCTGAAACAATTAGTGCTTTAGTTTTTGATAAATTATTCACAATTTTAAGTATTTTTTTGAAAAAGGAAAAAAGCCCAGCTTTTTCTAGTTTTAGCTTTTTCATTGTATGATTTGTTACTTCCTCCGTCTTATGTGATAGTAGACTGAATATCTCTGGGTTGTAAACTGTTGGTCGGACGTAACGTTGAGCTTTGAAAATTTTTTCTGACTTTTATAAACCAAACATATAATCAAAACAAAACAAATTCAGCCCTCGTGTGGAATAGACCACCAAGCCAGCAGAACACCGTAAACAAATCATTTCATATGGGTTTATGTGTGTGATACTGTTTGAAAAAAGATTCACCTCTCACAGAGCATTACGTGGCCAATTATGACATTTAATTATTACTGCTGCGCTTCACCCATACCAAAACTCATATCCAAATCGGTTATATCACTATGCTACAGGGCACATGACTTGTGTTGACAACTGTCAGCCCCCCGTCCCCCCCCCGTCCCCCTGTCCCGTCACATGTGCTGAAAGACTAGACGGTCAAAAGAAAAGCAACAGATGTCCCACAGTTTTTAATATCCAGAAGCGTCCGCTGGCCGGTCACCTGTTTTGGTTGTTTCGAGGTGAATGTGTTTTAGTGGGCTCAGCATTCTGCATGGCAGGACTACAGTGCTGCACAGTAAACAATCAGTATCAAAAGACATCAGCTGTCATCCAGCCCACTCCAGAGGCTTCTGCCAGCCTGTGTGTATTTGTGCATCCGCGCACAGGCACGCGGCAGTGCGCCACTCCAGTGTATCTGAATAGGATGAATTGGTCGTGCATCAGCGTGAGCCTCGTGCTGGCAGGCAGACAGATAATGAGGCAGCAGCTTCATTGTTGCCATCAGATGACCCTGTTCAATAAAAGGCACATACAGTCAGCAGATCCCACTTCCTCCACTCTGTACTCACACTAACACAGTGATTCAGCACCCACCCTGTGGTTCAGCACCCACCCTGTGGTTCAGCACCCACCCTGTGGTTCAGCACCCACCCTG
>CALSBV010000421.1:5731994-5745713 GCA_943590825.1 Bovichtus diacanthus
CCCACCCTGTGGTTCAGCACCCACCCTGTGGTTCAGCACCCACCCTGCTGTGCCTCTAGAGACGGAGACAAAGAAGATGCCTTGCAGCAAAGGCGTAGGTGGTTATACAGTTCTAATAATGTACAGTATGTCGTGCTGGAAGATTTGATGAAAGTATTACTGATGATTGATGAGAATAGTTTTACTCATACTGCATTGCAATTACGAGTATCTTCTATACATTTAATTACAGGTGTGTCTACATAGTTTTCATCCCCTATGTCGCAATTTTTAATGAAAGTAAAACGTCATTCGTGTATCGGCCGTTCTTCTTTGTTACACAGTTTTCTGAAAATCGGGCCAGTAGTTTTTCCGTATTCCTGTTTACAAACAAAAACACGGAAAACACAACCTCCTTGACGGAGGTAATGAAGATGCTTGTTGAGGACCAACATGTTTTTTTTTTTTTTTATTATTTTTTTTTTTTTTTAGACCAGTCAGACTGAGAAAAGTCAACTGTAAAGTAACCTTGCCTACATTTTATCCAAAAAATAAATGTTAATTTAGCTCACATTTATTAAGATATTACATTAGTGGTACAAAACCCTTTTTGGGTAAACTTAAATAGAATAGATAGGTGTAAAAAAACACCCTGTTCTTCTTCCTGTTCTTTGTAGTTGTTTCGGCAAGTCGCAGAATTAAACGGTAATTACTAACAGCCGAGTAAATCATTATATCCTGCTGTCTCATGCTACAGCTTTTTAAGGCCCTGTTAATTATGTAAGTTACAAAGGAAATTGTGGTTCTTGCGACTCCTTTTATATTACAATTTTATAGACATGGTTAATTGTTCATTCCCTAACGCACCCATTGATCTACTGTGATGCCCACCTCCTCAGACTATCTTTAAAAACTAATTAGATGTTCCATCAATTAGAGTGAAAGGACAGATGTTTTCCTGTTGACACTGGGAACACATTGAAGCCTTTTCTCACGACTGCTCATGTAAAACAATCTACAGCAGACTATCCGTCCATTTAGGTCGGGAAACACACAAATGCACATGTTCTAGTTTTAGTAAAGGGTGATGATGGGTCCAGGGCCATGTGTGTGTGTCTGTGTGTCTGTGTGTCTGTGTGTGTGTCAACTGTTGATTTAGCTGTCTGTCGTAATCCTGTTACTTTCTCCAGGACGGTGCCAAGTGGCACACACTGTCCCATTCACCCTCTCTCCCTAAAAAAAACCCTTCTGACTACCCTCTCTTCTTGGATTATGTCCTCTAGGGCGGCCCACTCGACTAGTTGGTTACATATCTGGTAAACACAATATTTAAAGTGGAGCTTTTGCACGATTCTTTGTCGAGGAACTCCGCTTCGATTAAATCAACTAATCGATCAGTCGACATAATCGCATAAGTGTTAGTCGACTAAAGGTTTCTTTAGTGGAGGACAGCCCTCAGTGTTGTTGAAGCAGTAGAAGACATACATTTTCGTCTTTAATTCTGCATTTAGGACCCAGTATTTAAGAACTAAACTGAACAATAAAACTCTTGTTCCTCCCTGGTGAACACCATATGAAGATGCAGAATGTTTGTTTCTTTTGTTACTGGTCTCTACTCTTGATATAGTTGTCTCCGTTGTCAGCAGATACTTCATGCCGGAATAGTCAGTCATGGTCAGAGTCCCGTTGCTTATCAAGACCTCGTAAATCCTCATAGAAGAGACACACCTGTTTAAGTCTTATTATGACGACTGTTCACAGTGTGTGAAATGCCCTTTGTATCTTTCCGAGACGTGCCCTGCGGTGGTGGGTAAGCAGTTCACCATGATTCATAAAACCTTCCATTGATGGAAGCACAGTAATCTGGTACAATCTGGCACTGCGACACTACCAGCGGGGTCGAAACCTTTCCTCCAGACTTGCCTGCTACTCCTGACGTGATCCTGTTTTTCCCTCTCTTTTTAATAAAAACAAAATGGTCCTCAGCTGGTGCCGTTGTGAGTCAGAATGAGTCACTCGCACACTGAAACACGTAGCATACAGTATGCTTTTACAATGAGAGGAAGAGGAAGATGAAGAGGCTCATTCACAAACTTGTTTGTCCTTAAATCAATTGTGGTAAAGCGCGTCTGGTGTAGGTGTGCATCCAGGAACAGCATAACTCTGCTGCCATAATCTGGTAGTATGTTCACATTCATTTTTGTATTATACATCGGCAAGATTATCCCTAACTCCTGCTCGCCGCTACCTAATTTCATTTGTGCAGTTTAAATGTTTAATTGGCCTACAAAGAGTAGAATGAACGAGAACATTGAAACTTATCGCGTCTTGTTCTTAGTTAAATAGGTCGTGACACGTCTGAAGTAGAGCTGGCAAAAGTCATTCCCAAAATAATTTAGCATTATATTAAAAAATGACAATGTTAGTGACTCGTGTGATTATAAAAAGAGAGTCTCCAGCCGTGCTAGCAGCTCTGTGAGGTCGCTTAGAGTGATACGTCGAGCTCAATGCTAATCCAGCAAATCATTTTCGTATCTTCTATTTGCAAGAAATGCAATTCGATTCATTTATCGAGGGATAAACCAATAAAACGTATGAGCTTATTTTATTGTGTCAGCCGCACTGTGTAAAATCGAGCCATGTTCAACTACTGTATGAGGCCAGAGTATCACAGGGAAATCAGGCAGCTTGTCTCGTCGTCTGCCAGAGCAGGGTGTAAAACTCACCGAGCACAGGGGCCACCGACAGGACCCATAAATAACACTAAGGAGCTTGTCTGGCTGGATGCAGATCTGAGGATTAACTTGAAGAAAGCTTCTGCAGCCCAGTGGCTCTGGCGGTCCACAGTCTGGGTGTGAGGAGAGTTTTTCTGGTTGTTGGTCGTAAGCTCAGCTGTGGCGGCAGGCTGATGGACGAGACGCATAGAGTCGAGCGGTGGAAAGCGTCGAATTTGCTGACATGCACTGTCGATTAGTTGACATTAGTCCAAACGAACTATGCCTGTGAAAAGAACATTGCAATCTACATATGGCTTTTAAATACAGTGCAACAGATGTGTCCTCACGCCACACAGGAAGACAAATATAGAGGCCGGATGAAATATTCATATATATATAACATATTCAACCAAGTCAAGACACAGAGAAAGCAATGCAAGCTTTAGTTTCTAAAGTGCTTCTGAAACACACTGTAGTGATCTGCCTTTGTTGAACCATCACTGATTTTCACTTGAGTTTCAAACACACACATACAGTTTTGTTGCATGTTGGTCTGAGATGCGTCGGTCACTTTGCCCCGAGACGCACTTCTCTATTTTCGTAGCTGTAACAACTTGATGTTGTTGTGGTTGTGGTTTGCTTCTGCTACGAATGCCTCGTTCGCCCCGCTCTACCCGGGGAAAAAAATCACATCACATCACATTTTATTCGTTAATTAAGAATTAATGGCTTCTGTTCCATTATATAAATGCTCACGCAGCTCGTCTGTGCTCATTACCTGCCGTGTTTCTTTCGCCTCTACACGCACACGTCCCTTTGGCATGCATTAGGTAATGCCTTGGCTTGGTTTTCACTGTGCCTTTAACGCCATGTGGTGTTGAGTTCACAACCTACTTCGCTGAACTGCGAACTGCTTTTGTTAAGACAAAACAGTACTGCTTAACCTTCAACGGGAAACCCAAACACACACCCACACACTCACACATTCGGTTACCGCCGGTCGTCTGCTCCCTCTATCTACCGCCGCAACCCCCATGCGGGATCACCTGAGCTCACGCCGCGTCTCTCCCCAGAGACGGTGGCACTGAACTGGACTAGAGTCCTGTCCCTCTCCCCCCTCGGCTCCATCAGCCCTCTTAACAGAGGCCCCATTGATGGTGGCAAACTACAGCCCTCTTCTCTCATTTCCCGTCCCTTTCAGCGCGTCCATCCCCACCTGTGGTTAGTCTGTCTCCAGATAATGATACACAAGGGCCGGTAAAATACCTATTAAATGCAATTTTATGTCATTTTGTGTGTGTGCTCATTTTGCTGCTTATTGAAGTAGTCAGCAACTTAGAGCACATTTGAATCATTTGTGTTATGCGGCCAAAAAGGGATGAATGCAGTTGGTTTAGCTTGTGAGGGGATTTAAATGTGATCGGAGGAGCTGGATTGTTAAGGATTTTTAAGAAAAGCAAGAGTTGGTACATGTGATTATATGCCACGATAATGAACCGCTCATTGTACTGCAGGAAATGCATTTAAATGAAGTCATTCAATTTAAAAAATAATAAAAATAAAGCTACGATCACTAGCTGTCTGGGTATTATTTATTTATGTGTTGCATTCATTGCTTTTGGAGGGAAAATAAGTGAGATGAGTAAGCAACGGAGAAGAAATAAGACTGGTTTCGTGCTTCAACATAGGAGAAGATAACTAATTAAAAAAAGATCCCCAATAAAATAAGATGATTAATAAGAATTCATATTTTTATTGCCTCGTGCAAAACATGCAAGGCGACATGTCAACACGGTAGCTTATATTGTGACTGGAAAGTCTAAGAATAATAATGTGAGAGGCACAAAGGTCATAAGATGAGATAACGTGGAAGTCAGTAAGTAGAAACACTTGATATGCCCGTGAGCGTGAGTTATAAAATATTAACTGTTAAGTATTGCATCTGCCAGTCACCCAGATTGAGCCGTAGTTGCTGTACATCCTTAACCCTTGTTTCCTCATGAGAAAGCAGAGAAACAGGAGAAGATATAACGAGTGTCGAGGAATGTCCTTCAGCCGTCTTAAGTACAGCTCTCCCTCTCTTTTTGCTTTTTTCTGTCTCCTTCTTATAGAAGCTTTCTCACGCTCTTACTCCCCCTTTCTTTTGGCATTGTTTCACAAAAGCTCACTCTCTCTGTGAGCCATTTGTCGATTTGTATGGCGAGGATTTTGAATAGCACCAGTGTGCCTTATTTAGATAGCTGAGACACATTCCTTCATGGAAAAAAACTAGCGTTACTTAAGTTTTGGACTTTCGGCATTTTGTTGTTAATCCTAAAAAATGTTTTTTCTTTTTTTTTTTTTTACTAGCCCCCATTCTGTGTGATTTTATTTATTTTTTCATATGTTTTTAATATAACACAGTGTGGGACTGATGATCTCTCTTTTTGTTCCTTTCCAGGTTATGAGTAATGGAAGCCGGATCGGTGGTGCGTGCCGTGTTTGAGTTTCTCCCCAGCGTCTCCGAGGAGCTGCCACTCTTCACCGGTGACGTCATCGAGGTGCTCAGTGTCGTGGATGAGTTCTGGTTGCTTGGTAACAAAGATGGCGTCACAGGTAAGGTGTCAGGGTTCGAGGGATGCAGGGGATTAAAAAATGAAACGTTCCCTTAGTCAGGTCTGAGAATTGAGAATAATCAATTCAAACTTCTCTGAAAAGTGAGGAATTAAGTATTGCAGATCTCACTTTCATAAATAAATTCTCACTTGATGAAAGATCCCAATGCATTCTGGGCAAGATGAGAAGTGTGCATCATTGTTTCCTCGCTTTTCTCCACTTTCTTAAGGGTTTTGCTCCCAGAAATCTACTTAAGTTTTTACAGAGAGTCGAACGTCACATAAGATATGAAAGGGGATTCCCTCGGAGGGGAAGAGCAGATGTGAAGTCGGTGTCAGTTTCTGAACCGCGCCCGGACAACACAGATGATATTAATACATTTATGGCATGACTTCCCTGGAAAGATGGAAACTGCTTTTTGTGACAGGCTAAAAATGTTTGCATACACATACTGAAGTGAAGAGCTCTATTCAAATAACCTTTTTTTTTTTCTTCTTCTTTTTTTTTTTTATATTGAATCCAGCTGTTCTTGATCTGTTGGCATTCTCCAAATATTTCAATCTGTTGCAAAACTCCCCCAAAGAGAACACTTATATAACCTATATAACCCTTTTTGGATTTACATTTCCTTCTAATAAGAGTTGAGGATTTCAGTACTAGGTAGTACCTGAATGGGTCCTTGCATTGTAAATAGTATTGTAATAGAGATAAATATTTTCAGATATATTTCATTAGCAAACAGTAGCCTTATTGGTCGTACTTCTAGGATACTTTGTTCATCTTAACATAATGGAATTGTATGAAGTGAGGATGAAGATACTACAACCAGATGACAATGTATATGTCTGCGAGTTAACATGTCGAAATATTAGACACATCTGGAATCGGGAAGTTACAAGTGTGTCATTGTCCTGAGGAAGTATCAGGCACGTGTCGGAGATGTTTCTCATTGTGTTCCTCCCTTTGTCCCCCTTGTCTTCAGGTCAGTTTCCCAGCACCTTTGTGGAAGAGATCACCATCCCCAGCAGCAAGCCCGGAGACCGACTCTATGTGTGCATCAATGACTTCAGCTCGGCAGAGCAGGGCAACCTGTCCCTGAAAAGAGGTACGGACTGCACGCACTCACACAGACAACGGTGACTTTGAGAAAAAAGATGGACGCATGAATCGCTCCTCGTCTTCATGACGCCTAGTCCTAAAAACATGACGGCTTTAATCGGAGCACGCACAGGCTTTGTTATCTGTTATTTGTAAGTAGGTGTTTCGTTCAGGATGCTGGATGTAACACAAGTGTGTTTTAAATAGTTCTGGTGTCAACTCTAACGGGCCGTGTTTTCTCACTTAGCTTAACGCTACTTGTCGATGTCGCTGTGTTCAGGTAAATTGTTTGTTTTGTGTTGTGTAGTTGTGTTGTGTTGTGTTGTGTTGTGTTGTGTTGTAACTGCCACAATCTGGGACCCAAGCACTCTTAATGTTGCCGGAAATTCAAGCCACTTTGTTTTTTGTGCACATTTCAATTTTAGTACCACGTGTTATGCTAATAACTGTACTACAAAATGAGCAACTCTATTAACGTAATTGTTTGTAGAAGTCATGTTGTAACAAAGCGAGTCCTGATTTCAGGGATCATAGCAAATGTAGAATTTCAGGCTAAGAAAATGTTTATGGCATTTACATGGTCAAAGTCGTTTTAACTCATCATATTCACGCTCAGCTACAGACACAGGTTTGCAGCTGATTGTGTTGGTTTCTGTGTTGTTTAAGGCCATTAAAGTAACGTTTATTTTATTTTTACAAGAAATGCTGTTCTACCCAAAATGGAATTTTGGAGTTTTTTTCTTTCTCATTTTCCATTTTGTTAAGTCAGTTCATCTACTCTTCACTGACAACTCCCATTATTGGTTGAGGAATGGAGTAATGTTGTTCACATAACAGTGATATAGAATCTGAATTCTAGGTTATGGCATTTTAGTGCTCCACCATAATTCATCAAAACTCAGATTATGATTGAATTTCTTTGAAAAAGCAAACGTATAATGCATGAACGCGATGATCACTCACAGTATTGTCAGATAAGTGATGGTGTAACTTTCTCTTTTACTACTATCTACATCTATTTGGTTGTTGAGTGTTTAAATATGTCATTTAAAAAGACCTGGAGTGATACACATTTCTCTGCAAATTCATAGAATTTCTTTTTAAAACTTGGGGATTTTCTTCTGCGATTCCAACTGTAGTTTGGTCTTTTTCTCTTGAGCCAAACTTGAAGACCCCTCTACGTGGTTAAAGATATTTATTATGATAAAACCTTGGTGGATTACCCAGTTACAGCACCACGTAATGACACAATGAATGCACAACGTACAAAGTCTCTTTCCCAAAATGCCCACTAGATGTCCCCAGATGCCAAACTAAAACCTACATAGACTGTTTTAAACTGACTTTTTTTCTTTTTTACATTCCTGAATTATCTCGTATGATCACATTAGTTGTTGTTTTTTCAGATTTTTCCTTTAACAAACAACCTCGGGCATGCAACACTGATGTTTGCACAGATCCTTTACATCGGTAAAACGTTTCATTGTCTTTTCATGTCATTAGAAGCTCCAGTGGTAGTTGTAGTCACAGTAGTAGTTGAAGTGTTGAGAACTGTGTGCATTAAAAGCACGTTTAGTATACAATAGGAACTCACAACTTTTCTCTTAAATAATCACACTATGTCAAATAAATAATTAATGTCTTTTTGTTATACATGCATATTATTATATTATTTAGATTTAACCTATGACCAAATGTACTCGACAACAATATCACAGTATATTTTTGTACTGTCATAGATAAATACCGTTTCCCGGAGCATAGGAAACATAGGAAACTCTCTCTCTTTACTGGCCATGTGAGAGTTGAAATGTTCATTTCCAGTATGATTTTCCACGGTCCCTATTGGCTGCGTTCCAGTTTTGGTCCCAGACACAATGGGAGGTGGAGCCGCAGGTCTTTGGAATGTGACCCCGATGACTTCTGGCTGACAAGTCAACATTCCTATAATCCCTGATTTCCCCGATTTTATATTAGCAGCCGTGCAGATCCTAGCAGTTATTAGGAATGCAATAATAAAGGTAACCTGGCATGAACAGAGCTACCCGAATGCAGACAACAATTTGGACAAAAATGTCTAAAATACCCGCCACTTCATTGCAGTTCTTCTAATTCCATTCACGTTCAAGTCGAGTCAGTTCAATTTAGTTCTGTTCACTTCGGTTTAATTAAGTATTTGTCTCCAGAAGTGAAAAAAAAAAGGATACAAATCATCTCTCAAGCTCTCTGCTGGAGCGCTTGTTGGCCGCCCCACTAGCAGCAACTATAGGCTTGTTCTTTGTGTAATTAAATGACTAATTGGTTGAATGAGAGAATCTTTTTATTTCTTTTCTGTTATTGTTTTGTTTCTCTTTAAGTAGAGGGGAGGTCCGTTGTATCCGTTGCTTTTTGACGTCTCCTGTCACATTTCTGACTTTTTTTTAATTATCTGGATTTTATGCAGACTTATGTGTGTGCAAATAAAAAACAAACAATATACTTATATTGAATATTGATTCTGCATCTGCTGTCATGACCTTTTTATATCCTGAAGCTTTCCCGCTTTGTCCCTGTGCATCTCCCTCAGAGCTTACAACTCTCCTCTTATCTGTTTTACCTAAAATGACAAATGAAATGTATTTAAAACAATAATATAGCATCTGAGAAGAATAACTGGCGGAACTTAGCAATTTTAGAAACATATTTTAGCATTTAACTGTGACATAAAACATTTTCCTTTGACATGATTCACATCAGTAAAATGAATGTTAAATGTGATTCCCTTTTATCCCATTCCTCTGTAGGTGATGTGGTTGTTGGAGAGGCAGGAGGGTCCATGAACCTCGGAGAAACCTGGCAGCGTGGTTGTAATGCCTGGGGCGTCCGTGGTCTCTTCCCCACGTCATGTGTGAAGGAGCTGACCCTCTCCGGCCGCTCCAGGCAGCTGTCTGAACGCTCAGCTCAGGCCCAGGCTTCAGAGCTCCCACCTTACGCCCTGGGCCAGGCCCGGGCCCTCATGAGCCTCCATGCGCAGCTCAATGAGGAGCTGGACTTCCGCGAGGGGGACTTGATCATCATCACCGGCCTGCCTGAGCCGGGCTGGTTCCAGGGGGAGCTTAATGGCCTCAGGGGCATCTTTCCAGAGGGCTTTGTGGAGCTCCAGGGATCCCTCCGATCCCCTCAGGAGCCCGAGGACTGCCAGTATTTGAACAATGATTCTGAGCAATTTCACTACGAGGATCCCTACGATGCAGGAGAGGGGACAGAGGAGGAAGGTGTAGAAGAAGGAGAGGTGTTTATGCAGGAGGAAGAGGAGCAGAAGGAGGTTGTAGTAGAAGAGGAGGAGGGCGGTGTCTATGTAGTGGCACTGTATGAGTTTCGGGCCATAGACCAAGGCGAGTTGGACTTTGATATGGGGGATCGTATACGTCTTATAAACACTTTGGAAGATGGTTGGCTGGAGGGGGAGCTGCGAGGACGACGTGGTATTTTTCCTCATCGTTTTGTCAAAATAGAGGACGAGGGGCAGAAAACGGCAGAGGAAACAAATGTTGTTGAACCGTCTGAGTTGGAGAATGATCCTGAATGGAGGACATATGAGGATCATACGGTGTGGGACCTGGACTACTTCGAGAGGACTGAAGAGCAGAGGTGGCAAAGTGAAAACAAAAGCACCGGAGCTCAAACTAACAACAGAGGACCGAGAGATGGGGGTAGCAGGCCTGACTCTCAGCCACGTAGACCTGTCCCCCCAGCACAGCGAGGGCCCGAGAGACCTAAATCCATCCCTCCAGCGAGGCCCAGACTCCCGTCTCGGCCTAACCTGCCTGCACGTAGCCACAGGCACCATGGCCCGTCTTCTGGCACAAATCAGTCTAGCTATACTAATGGTAACACTCGATCCTTACAGCCCAAACTGACTCATAGCCTAACTCTCCCCAGCACTCAGTCCGGTTGGTCTAAAAACGGCAGATACAACCAGAGGCCACCAAAGGATGGTGCCGCCACCAGTACCAGAAGTGGTGGTCTCGGCCAGGCGTTACTTAACCTGGCTGAGAGCCATAGGCAGAAGAAGCTAACTCGCCACGCTAGTGTCAGCGATGCTGATATGATGATGGGCAGCGCCGAGACACGGCAACGTTCCCATCGCCGTGGCTCCAATGGTGTGATGCCAACCTCCATTACCTTAGACGCCCTGGTAACCTCGGCCGGTGACCTGGAGGCCAAGTTATCCCAGCAGCTTTTTGAATTTGAGAAAAGCTTGACCTCCTCTTATAGCGATACTAACGTGAGCTCTGGTGCTCCCATTGACGCGTCTTCTGTAGGCGACCTGAGCCAGCAATCCCGTATCTTGCGGCACTTTTCTATCATGGACTACAGCGACGAAAGCGATATCATGCGAGGCACCTCACATTCACCAGTGTCCCATCTTTTGCGGTCGAACTCTGCCTCGTCCTCGCTAGAGAGGCGTAGGACCCTTCGCCCTCCACCTCCTCGTCCTAGAGTCCTTCGTCCCCCAGCCCCAACTGCATACAGACCAGCCCGCCCTGCTCCGCGTCCACCTCCTCGTTGCCCGAGACAAAATACTGCTCCTCCAAATATCTTCTACAACCCCGACGAACCAGCTATAAACCTGCTGGACCAAATAACAGAAGGGCAGGCTGAGTTCGGTGACCTTGCAGCTGCCCAGGAAGAAGAAATCCAGTGCCAGCTGGAAGCCGAGAACGAGCTTGAGAGAGAGATGGAGTTGGAGAGTCAGAGACAAAGGGAAGAGGAGGAGAAGTACCAGCTGCTGCTACAGCTACAAGAGGTGGAGCACGACATGGAGGCGTATGCACACACAGCGGAAGAACTCAGGACCATGTTGGAGGAGGAGGAGGATGAGACAGCCCGCATGCAAGCCATGGAGAATCTGGAGTTCTGCAACTACACGCTGGAGACACTGGCCCTGGAGCAGCAACAGCTACAAGGTAAGACTGTGGGGTGGGAGAAGTATGCTTGCACATCCTCAACTCAAGATGATGTTGTGATTTATGGCTATAAACCCCTAGACCGGACGGAAATTGGAGGTTTTAGAGTAAAAAAAGTGCATTTGATATCTTCGGGTTTTGAAGACATTTTTCACAAATTTTTAATGAATCGAGAAAATAATCTGCAGACCAATCAAAATAAATAGTCGTTAGTTGCTGACCAATTTACTTAAACAATAATGGCAAAAATTGATTGTCATATCATGTCACTTAAAATGCTTAAAAGATAATGGGTGTTTGCAATAAGCAAAAAAAAATGGATTTTCTTATATATAGGTTATAATAATTTCTAAACAGCATCAAATTGTTCTGTAGGTATTGATGTCATCAAAGGTATATCCTATAAACGGATCTCTGTGTGTGAAATTTGACAAACCGTTATATTTGTCGCTTAAACTACTGAGTAAAAAACATCAGAAAGTGAGCAGGCAAGCAGCATCAAAGACGCCATCCACGTCCTATAATGTAAATGTTTTCCTTTGGAAGTCGGTTAGCTACTGTAGTCAAAAGGGTGAGTTGGAAACTTGGAAAAGAGAAGACAAATAAAGTAGAATTTATTTTACCTGATGTCATAGTTCACTTCCGAGGCCTTGTTGCCTGCAGGGTAGTAATACACGGTCACAAGACAAAATGTAATAAAGCAGGAATCTGAAAATGAGCCATCAGTGCTTACCAGATTTCCTTTTTCTATTCACACACACACACACACACACACACACACACACACACACACACACACACACACACACACACACAGGCACTATTTATTTAAATTCCACTGTACACTATGCAAACAATAGTACTGTCCACAATGATCAGCAGGAGGAGGGTTGTGTATTTAAATGAAGGCCTATCATAACTGTGTGTGTGTGTGCGTGCGTATTGAGAAATTAGCCTTGTCTCACTACAATGTTAATTTAGGAAAGTATAGTGAATGTAGAAGAACCAGCATATTTGTGAATATGCGTCAGCTGCTGTTTGAGTGTTATTCGGTTTCTAAGTATGAATAGTGTTGATGGCCTAAACGACAATAGTTGCAGAGCCACCAACACTAATTGGCTCAGATTTTGTTTTTGCCGTCTTGTACTGTCTGGGTGCACAGTTCTGCCTCTGGCAGCCCAAGACCATTTCACATAGGTGCGAGGTGCATTCCTGCACATAGTGAGAGGGTCAGCAGTGCACGTGGGCCTCTGTCTCCTTTTCCGCTCTCTCTTTCTTTTAGTCCCTCTGTCTCTATCCAAATGTCCTACCTCTTTCATCTTCCTCACAGTTTCCTCACTCTGCACCTTTCATCCTTTTCTTCCATCATCTGTTCTTCTTCAAAAGGAGGGAGGAGAGGGAATACATTGGGTGTGGGTTTTTTTTTTTTTTTTTTTAAAAGGATTTTGGCAGTTGCGGGGACAGACGGAGCATGGCCCACTCTGGAGCGCGACCCAAAGTGTGGTTGTGGCGAGCTGTGACGTGGCCAGTGGCACGCTTCTCCACATTGTTTGGACTCGCTCGCGAGGCCAAGTCCAACAGAGTGGCAGGTAGGCTTGAACTGGAGATGGTGTTTACCAGTCAGCATTGTGTGCAGCTGCGGCTCTCTGCTCGCTGCTCAATGAGTCACCACAGCAGTTGGAGGTTTTAGTGCCTTGCTCAAGGTCACTGGCAGCAGCTGTTGAGAAAGATTCACATTGACTTTAACTGTATGGATTCAACTTCTTATGAGGAACGCAGGGTTGAAGTATGAGTTGTAAACTATTTTGCCATTTTTATTTATGACGGTTGGGTACATGACATGTAGTTGATTATTAAAAGCTTTGGTAATAAAATAAGGTAACATTCCCCTAACTTGCCTTAAGGATATCTTGTTAACCGTCAGTGATTTCGCCATACTCTTTGTACCATGGTCACTATCACTTTAACGTCACTGCGTTATCTAGCTCTGCTCTGATTGGTCCAGGCTGTGTTGTTTTGCTTTGCGGTGTCTGTTTTGTTTTTTTGACAATTTCTGTTAAATAGATATTTAATTAAATGTGAGTACCATGTGCCTCTTTTGTCTCTGGGTGTATTGGGACAATGTGGGCAATGTTGCAAATCAATAAGCAGGAATTCTTTTTTTCTTACATTATTATGTCACCACTGTTGTGAATTTTCTTAATATTCAAGGTATTTGATTTGCTGGATCAACCAACAACAGTCATGTCTTGTTATTGTATCAACTGTTACTCAATCATTTTTCTATTCTTTAATATTGTTGCTTGACAGCAGAGCTCATTATTTCTCACTGTTACACACACACACACACACACACACACACACACACACACACACACACA
>CALSBV010000421.1:5745723-5827760 GCA_943590825.1 Bovichtus diacanthus
ACACACACACACACACACACACACACACACACACACACACACACACACACGGGAAGCTTTCAGTCTAATCACTGCCATCAAAGAAAAGTGTCATTGTAATGTTAATACATCTCATCAAATACTGATTGTCAGACGTGTTGGTTTCTATTTTTGTTGCATTCAAATTTGATCAATCACTCCAATGTTTTGTAATGGATGATCTTCATGTCTGTGAATGACAGGTATCAGCCTGAGGGCAGGAACTCATCTCAATGTGCCTGTAAAGCTCATGTAACCACATTGTGTCGATTCACTCATCCCACTACAGGAATTCCCACACCCTCGTTTCACAATAATAAAATCAAATATTCAACGTGTGCGTTTCCTTTGATAGTTGACCGTTGGATATGGAAATGGTCTAAGATAGTGACTTGATTTGTAAGAGTTCAGATTCAGCCCTTCCCAGGTAAAGAAAAACAGCCAGTCACACTCCCATTGCAGAATGTTTGATATGGTGATTATCAACACATTACTCAGACACAGAAGCTTTTAGTAGGATTCGTTAAAAGGATATTTAGTTTCCCCTGTTAATGTTTATCTCACAGGACGGTGTGTACACATCAAGTATACTCTCAGGAACTTTATTATAAAAGAAAAGAAAGTGTGTTGTCATCCTACAGCTATGCGTCCACACACACAGACACACACTCACCAAGGAGTGAGTGTTTTTCCGCGCTTTTGCAGGGTGTGTTCCTGAGTGTGACGTTTAAAAGACAATGGCAGGTTATTGTTACAAGGCAGGGAGTTATTTCAACACTGAGCTCTGCCTGCACTTCACTGTGCAGAGGCCAGTTCAAAGTCCTCATAGAAATCTGAAAAAGGGTGTGATACTACAGCTCAAAACGGAAAGCATCGATCACATGCTTACAGAGTGTTATTGATATGATAGCTTTTAATATTAGCATGTACATTTGAGACAGAACTTTGAAGAGACAGTTGTCTTTCTGAGGGACTGATTAGGGCTGTGTGTTGGCAAGAATCTGTCAATCATGATGATATCATGATACAAAGGTTGCGATTCAGTGTGTTGCGGTACTGTGAGCAATGCGATATATTGTGATTTTTTTTTAATGTACTTTGAGGTAAATAGTTTTTATAAAGAACACACCACCTTATGCAATAAATTAGATTTAAATGCAATCAGAACTGTGGGATCTGCATTTGCATTTATCAGTCTCTGTAACATTCAACATCAAAACGCAACACAATCTGAGCCGCAGTCTGCCACAAATCTTTGCATGTAAGCCAGCTCTCACTCTTTTTCTCACACACTATTGCAGGTTTTCTGGCCATCTCTTTGTGCTTCCTCTTCCTTTGTTGTTTAAGCTCTTTGACCTTGAGCCTCCTTTTTAAATCTTTAAACCCACTATTAGGGGCGGCTGAGGCTCAGGAGGTGGAGTGGTCGGAGGGTCGCTGGTTCGATCCCCGGGCCTCTGCAGTCAGCATGTCAAAGTGTCCTTGGGCAAGATACTGGAATTGCTGAAAAACGGTGTGTGAATGGTTATCTTGTGGCACCTTGTACGGTAGCTTCTGACTCTGTGTGAATGCTGATGTGTTGTAAAGCATTTTGAGTGATCGCAAAGGTTGGAAAAGCGCTATATAAATGCGGTCCATTTACTATTAGAACGACTCCATCAGCCTCCATGACACCACAGCCTGATCTATTTAACACTGTTTTGAGGATCTGTTGCAGTTTCAGGTTTCTTTTAGTCAGCCGTACAAACTGTCTGCAGCCTAGAAGTCTCCCAGTCTGATATATAACCTTATTCTTGGACATCGCTCCGCTTTTTCTAGATGTGCTGAATGTCGATCAAGCCCTTGACAGCTTCCTGTACGTAAGCTTTACACATCCATGGGGAGGAATGTTGTATTTGACATTCCTACAGTTGTCGCAGGTACCCAGACACACAGTTTCGGTCGTGTTCTGCTACTGAAAGCTGAGATGTTGAACGCCGATAATTAAACAGTCTTGCATAAGAAGATAACAATGTCTTGGTAAGATTTCTATTCTCAGCCTTACCTTGCGAAACTGTCCGCGTTGAATGTGAGTTTTGGCTTGTGCACTGCAAATGTGTTCATCTTTACAAATTTCACTGGAATCGAGCAAGATTACTTTTTTTCCCCACTTGTTTTGTAGTAAACAATATACAATAAGGGTGCAAGATACAATCATCCAATAAGAGGATATTTTGTAGTATTTTTGTGTCTTTATTTGAGTCAAATTTGTTGTTTTTGCTCTTCCCTTATTCTGTAATATGATGATGGTAAAGCATTTTCTTCGAGTTTTATTGCCTAGCGTGTGTCTGATTTCCTCGTCTGTTTTTTTTCCTACTGTAAATATTTTATTTACTGTTTTGAGAAGGTTTATCTAGGCTGGGCTATGTTAAATCCAACCAGGAATTGAATTTTACCAAAAAACTTTGGTATTCAGAGAACAAACAAGTTCCAGCTTCTAATTACAATTAGGATTCTTTGAATTGATGGTAAACTGACACTATCCCACATGTGTGTGTTTTGTGTGTATCACGTGCATTTGAGAGTCTGCAAGTTCTTTTAACCTGTCCTTTTTGTGCCTGCCTCTTTCATGGAGAGTGAAGGAGGGGGAGGGATATATTATATCCCAGCTTTATGAATAGGCCTGAGTTTTTTCTCACACTAAAAGATGGTGTCTCTTCTGAGAGTGAGGACAGTCCTCAACAATAGTTCATTGTACACACCAGCAGCTATCTTTCCTGTAGCTTCTCTGGCCTAATCAGGCGGTGTACTATCAAAATAATAACTATCCTTAACTGCGATCTCTCCCTTTCACTTGTTTTCTACTTCACACTCCTCTTTCAATCATTACTCCAAAAGATAGCTTGTTTCAAACTAAATCACGTGGAGGTCTTCATGGGTAAATGTTTTGCTCCTCTTTGAAAAGTCGAACTGACAGACATTTTTTCTTTCTCTGTTTTGAGTTTACCAACAAAATATCATGGCCTTTTGCCCATTGTAAAAAGATAGAAAATATAAGTTAGAGCTGGCTGTAAACACAGACAGGAATGAGTTGCTTTTGTCACCACAGGCTGCATGAATGACTGGTGAACATAAAAGTGTAACCTGCAGGAAATGACAGAAACAAAGAAAACAGGATACAAGGAGGGATGGAGGATTGTTCATGGCAGTGAAAAAAAACATTTGGTGCCAAAGTCTGTAGCCCCTCAAAGGCATACTGTGAAGTTAGTTTCGATCTTCCATCAAAGAAAGTCTAAAGGCAGATTGTTTTTCTGCAAACAGAGGTACTAGCCAATTGAAACAATGGGAGTGGCTGTTGGTCTAATCCGCCACTCATGTGACTCTACTGAATCATTAACCCAAGGAGGCCCCTCCTTCAATTACCCTACCCCCCCTCTCCTTACACGATTCGCTGAGATAGCTGCGGGGAGGTTACAATTTAGTTACACTGAAGGCTGGGAGGTGCTTGGGCCAGGCAGTCCTGCTGAGGCATCGGAGAGGAGATAGAGAAAACAAGTGGGAGAGTAGCAGACAATATGCCTAACAGGTGGAGTCACAGCACTTTGTTATGGAATGCAGGACTTTGGAAAGAGAGAATAAGCCACGCTGAACAGGAAACCGGGTAGGCTGATTTAAACAGCAAGAGCCATGAAGAGCCCGGTGTATGGCAACCAAGTCATGTTTAGTCCAGTGGATTGGAACTATGCAGCTGGTACCCCGGTAAGGAGAGGGATAAGTGTGGAGGAGCTGGGAGATGCTGGCTGGGCCAGAGAGAGGGAGAGGATGGCCCATCTGCAACAGCTACAACAACTACACCAACTGCAGCTTCGGCAGCAACAGGTTGGATATCCTGCTTATGGAGTAGCTCCTCCTGGACAACCACAGGGACCAGTCATGATACCAAGTCCTGGTGACCCACTTCCAGCTCTAGGCTGTCCTATGCCTGTACATGGCGGCATGATGGGGCCTGTAGGTGGGCCAGGGCCGCCTCCAGTGCATGTGCCAGCTCCATGGCCAGCACAATGGGAGAACCAAGCCCAAATTAGACAGGGCAATGTCTGCCACCCCAGTCAGGTGTATGATGAACGGCACAAGAGGCCTCAAGGCGAGGACGTTTACTTCCACCCTGGGTCAGAGGATGGTCACCTAAATGTGAGGATATCAGAATGGAAAGGCAAACATTGTTTTTACCAGGGCCCTGAGGATTACAGCCACCAGGACGACAGCAGAGTGCCACAAGAAAAAGACAATAATGACTTAAGAACTAAAGAAGGGTATGGTAAATTGGACGAGGACAGAAGAAGACGGGACGATTGGGTCAGAGAAAATGACCGTTATGACCATAGGAATCACAGAGACTTGGAGGAGTATGATCGCAAGGACAAATACAGCCACAGGGATCATTGTGACCGGAAATACAATGAGCGCTGTGACGACAGAGAGCAGCAATACACTGACTACAGGAAACTCCATCAACATGATGGCAGAGAACATGACCGATACAACAGTGAGTACGAAGACCGCTTTGATCATAAAGACACCGATGTTCGCAGAGACAATTACAGGGACAGTGATCACTATTATGACAACGATAGGGTTCATAATGACTCTAAAGAGAGGGATCGCTATAGAGAAAAGGAATACTACAGGCGTAGAGAGGAGGACCGCTACCATGATGAGCGAAAACATAAGGACCGTTACTATGACCGGCATGCAGAGGATCGATATGACCGCAGAGAAAATAACTACAAAGACAGGGATGACTACAAAAGAAGTGGTGAGGATACTTACACCAGCAAAGGAAGGGGCAAGTATGTCTCTGAACTGGATGAGCACTGTGGTTATAAGGAGAGGGACCACTATGACAGGTACAAGGATCCAGATGATGGCAGGAGAGATGAGCACTGCAACAATAGGAGGGACCGCTACAAAGCGAGGGACCACTATGAGCCTAGGACTGTCAATCACTACGACCGTGATAATGAAGACCGCTATGAATCCAGAGAAGATCGTTCCCCCTACAAGCCCAGAGACAGATATTGGGATTTACGCTCAATATCCATAGATCCGCCATATGAGGAATACCCTAAAAAAGATAGCAAGACACACTGTGAGGAATGGGTTGAGCAGCAGAACAAGAAGTTGGCGCTCAGGGAAATGCACTCTTTTGAGGATCCCGAAATATACCGGCGCAGTGACGATTGGGAAAAGGGATATGAGTCCAGCGCTGGGAGCGTTGGTTCAAAGCGGGGTCGAAGGCCTGTTTATGTGGGCTCGCTAGATCGTAACAGCTTCTACAGGAAGACGGCCCCAAGCTCCCTGCAACAGTCCCAGTTCGCCACTACCAGGAAACAAAACAAAGGTAAACACCAGGATATTGTCATGTGAGGGAATGTACACAACATGCTATATTTGCACAGGTACTTATGTTATGTTATGTTATGCTTCAGGAACAACTCCACTTTACTAATCAGATCTTGGAAAACAAAAGGGGGCACGTAGTTTGCGAGGGTTCTTTTCATTTACAACCCCAGAAGATGAAACGGGGTTGGAGAGGTCGACAGTCTTTGGTTTCTCACTTCGTATCATTGGTGACCTCCAGAGGTGCATTTCAAATCAATGCTGGGGGTTTCAAAGTGCTGACTAGCCAGGCTCACCTCCTTAGAAAGTGTGTGTGTGTGCGTCAGTATCAGTATCTATCTCACAGGAAAGTGAGCTGTCAGGTATTTGTAAGCGTACAAACCTGGAGAACAGGTTTTGTAGGTTTTTGGTCTGCAGTTTTCCTGTTTGCTGCTATACTCTGCATCACTGATGCTATGTAAAGCCATAACGAGTCAGTTCAGTTCATCACATTACATTACATTACAGTTCATATCGCAGACGCTTTTGTCCAAAGCGACTTGCAATAAGTATACAGTTCAGACTGAAAGGTCTATCTTTTACTGACACATTTAAAACTCAGTTAATAAAGCATTAGAATTATTGGTGAGGGAAGTGGCTCTGTTTTAGAGATAATTTAAACTATGTTTTGTATACAAAACATATCTTTATTTACTCTATACATCCCAGCCTTAATGTAACAAAAATCCAGTGGGTCACCAAGTACTGTGGACAGTCAACTTAGGTTTGTAATTTTTAACCAAAGTTTTAAACCAACTTTGTGATTGTGAGTCATATATTGAAAATAGACCAGTTAAACTCTAAAATCTATGGCTGGGTTACGAAATGGACATTTTCAAAATTAGGGCCACTATGATAGCTGAGCTTTGGTTCATATAGGAAAAACTAAACTTTTCAACATTTTGTTCATTGCATCAGTGTCAAATGAAAAACGTATGAATACAATAAAGTCTAAAGCAAGAAAGTATTGAAGTTAAACACCTCTGCCCCAGGGCAATGACGTTATCACCTGTTGACACTGAGAATGGGTCAAAAGTGCCGTAGTCTGTCAACACAAAAACAAACTAATACTACTTCCGAAAGTATGTGTGCTTGCATGTGAGTTTGTGCGTGTTTGATTGGGAATCGAAGAAAGAGAGAGCCTTCTTCTGACTCACTTTATTGTGTCTGAGAAGAAGCAGGTGGCGCCCCACGACCCCTCCCCCAGTTACCTAGAAACACACACACGCACGGCCACACACACACACAGACACACAGAGTGCACATCGGCCCCCACCACACATCCTTTTCGGGAGTAGAAGTATTAATCCCTAGCGTCAGCATGGTGAGTGGATGGTGGGGGTCTGTCTGGTGCCAGGCGGCGGCCAGCACTGTCCTGACTCCTACACCACAAGACTATGCTGATACTCAGTGTGAGTGCATGTGTGTGTGTGTGTGTGTGTGTGTGAGGCCCTGGGAGGCTTATTTGAGAGATGACGCCATTTTTAAAAACACACATGCAGCTTGCTTCTGCAGTGTCTTGTCATCCTTTAATCTTGTTAAACTGTTTCAGCTCTGTCAGGGGTTTGCCCCGAGTAAAGCATTTGATAGCATGGCTAAAAACATTAGGCCATCTCGTTGCGGTGCTTATTGGGCTTACGCTGTGATTCAGTGACATTGAGGTGATGGCCAAGGCTTTTTTAAATGGGCCTTAAGCTTGTTTAAGGTCCTTTTTGTTCTGACCTCTCTGAAAAATCTATAGAGCTTAAAAAAGAGCAGCTACTAATCAATGTTTCATATGACATTCATGTCGCTATTATTATTTTTTTATTATATCCTTTATTTAACCAGTTAAAAGCCTCCATTGAGATTAAAATCTCTTTTTCAAGAGTGACCTGCAGCATGAACATTGTTTCACAGAAATCACAGAACAAACAGACACATACAACTGTTACACACTACAAAATGAATGAGCATAACATCCAGTTAATATGCAATATTAAACAGTTAAAATGCGTAAAACAGGCACAATGTATATCAGTGAGACCAAGAGACCTATTATCTCGATCCTTTAAAATGTACTTAAACTCCTCCACAGTTATCAACTCTGACGATTTCAGCTCTTTCTGCACATTATTCCAGGAAGAAGGGGCGGCATATTTAAAAGCTTTTTTTTGCCTAGTTCTGTTCTAACCTTGGGGACCAACATCTGTGTCTGTCTATTAGTAGCTATAATTTGTGTTATGAACTTTATGTGTGTGTGTGTGTGTGTCTGTGTAAGCGTGTGCTGCTGTTACAGGCTTACATATTAAAGGTATATCCAAAGAGGGCAACACAAAAAGTCAAATGTGTTATTTTTTTTTTTTGGCCGGGATATATAGGTTCACAGTTTAACCTTTTGTATTGTTTAAAACAAAAAAAAAAACAACACATGACATATGTGTGTGTTGGTGCAACTATGCACCTAGATTTTGGTTTATGGTTGCACTCTTGAATAAAATAAATAAATAAATAATAATAAAGTATTTTGCTGTATGGACAGGGTTTCAGCGTCTGAGTGAGTAATGTGTCATCCAGCTATGATCTGGCAGCGTATGCTCGGTAATCCTTGAGCAGTCGCCGCCATTGGTCGGGAGATTGGGTGGGGGTGTTGGGAGTTAAGACGAAATTGTCGGAAAACATTGCTCTAAAGACGTCTTATCTCACTGCTGGCAAAAAGGATTTAGCTCATAAGTCCAAAAGTCTGCATGAGTCACACTTACAGCCTGCGTATGCTTTTCTTTTTGGTTCATCCTCAGTCCTCCTTATAGCTTTTTGTCCTCGCAAAATGATGTCATTGAAACATTTGAAATGATTTCTGATCATGGAGGTGTCTCCTACATTTATTATTTGAATATTGTCAGACATTTCCAACTCCAGTGCAATTCATTTTCATTAAAATATCTCGGTTAATGTTAATAAAGCATAGAGATGATCTTTTATTCCCTATGTTAATTGTCTAAAAGTTATTGGTACAAGCACACACACACACAGTAACTGCAGCACACCAGTGTTTAAAAAAAAAAAAAAAAATCCTCTTCATGCCTTAGTTCTTGGTCGGAGGATGCTACTGGTACCTCAATAAGTAAGAAGACTCATGTTATCTGTACTTTTTCAGATAGAAGCGTGGGAAAGGACAACTGATTTTTGAACTGTTAAACTTTCCCATCAGGACTAGTTTACTCTCTGATAAGGCTTCGTTCATACACAAGTTTATGTGGTGGCCACTCATGCGAGAGCTGAAAACGTCAGGTCGTCACTACTACACTGAATGCTGCACAAACCGCTGTATGTACGACAGCCGCGCTCTGTTTTACACTCGCCGCCTGTCGGACGAACGCGTCGGGTTTTTCTGTTGCAATTAAGCTCCATCAACTTTGGTTGTTTGAGTGTTGATTTGTGGTTATGTTTGGTCTGTGCTAACTGTCACAGCGGTAACATCTGTTGATCTTGGCCACTGCGACATTAGCTCCGGGCACTTATTTACTTACATGCTCATACACGCCGTGATTATTCGACTGTTCTTTGCGGTAAAGTGATAAAGACTCACTCTTGTCAGTAAATAAGGGCGTCGATCTCAATGCACTGGCTGTATGAACAGAGCCACTCGTCAGTGCAATCCTTCCTCTAGATTTACGTTTCTAGTGTCAGTTCATGTAAATGATTTAAATGGGATGTTATTAAGATAATTATTCAATCTAGTTTTGTTTTAAAGTTGCACAGAGCAGCTAAACAGAAGGTTATTGTAAACCACCTTGTCTTTGTGCTCTTGTTAGAGGGTGGTTACATCAAGAAATGTACGTTTATGTAGCTACAGCAATAACGCATTAAATGTGGTGTTGTTTTTTGAGGAATATATATAAAGAAAGTTAGATTGCAATGCCCAGAACAACTGAACTCAATCATCTCGTTTACTTGTGGGAAAACTCACAAAGCCGTCAGGCAGATCTTTGTTTTTACTTGTCCTACAAGAAGCGACAGATATAATACTGCAAGCTGTGACATCTCAAAGTCTCAAGGCAGTTCTCACACTCGGGTTGTACTGAAGGCAAAAAACAAAAAATAAATTCCCACACAGGCAGTAAAGGCAATACTCTCTTAGGCAATCGTCTTCAAACTGTATGGAAAAGGCCGTATAAAAAAGGAGAAAATGTCATGTAATTTAACTTTAATTTAATTCTTCCTTTGCATTGGGATAGGGATAAATCACCATTTAAAAATGAAACGTTTTTTTAAATTTTTTTTTTTTTACTATGTTCGTTGTTGCACTACTGTGTTTCACCAAAGCACCTGTGGGACCCAATAGACCCAATGTCCTCTCCTTCTCCATTAACTTGAAGACAGTGCAGCTTTCTATCGAATAAGTCCCTCACTTAATGGCTTTGGTTCCTCCTAAAGGCCTCTCTTCGCATATGCAAAACCGATGGTCTCTTGAAGTAATTGGACATTGTTCGTCATAGAAATGAGACGAAATGAGAAATTCCACGGAAGCCAGAGAACGGTCGTGGTCCCATTTGCCATGCAGCTTTGTAGCAACATATTTATTCAACTTGGTAATTAGCCTGTAGCCACCTGAAAAAAACAAGAAGAGTTGTATCTTTTGGTGTCAGATAGTGGACAATAAACACAGGAAAATTCCCATTCTAAATGCTACATGTATTAGCACACAACCTGCTTTTATAATGACTGAATAGACGGCTGGAATTACAAGGAATTCCCAACAATGGCACATAAAGGTTGCTGTGAGATTCTGCCAGGAGCAGGAATGTGACCCTTTGACATTTGACCCTAAAAAAGAGATAAGCAGGATGGTATGTCACTGAATAAACTCCTTTTTTTTTTTCAATTTGTAAGTGACCTTCTACCTGGTGCAACAGCCGGTGGTATCTGTACAAAAGGCTGGAGATCGAGCCGAACGAGAGTGTGCTTTCTTACACATTCAAAAAAAAAAAAAATGCTCAAAAGTTAAGACTTTGTTTGTTTCTGTTTGAGGCCCTTTTTAAGAGTCTTACTAATATTTACTCTGCCTGTGCTGACAAGGTTTTCTTATCCCAGTTACCAGCGTCATGGAGTCGTGGCTTGCAGGTTGTTAGATAAATGCTGTTGATTTTTTTTCAAGAGTCTGGGAGGAGCTTATTGTCATGTCCCAACACACACTCGCGCAGAGATTCCCATGCACGGCCACTCCCTGCTCTCCAAGACTTGGCTTGATATGAGCTGGGCCCCCGCTATTTGTGTTGCCATGGCGACTGTGCGTTCTGCTGTGAACTTTGGAGCAGCGCACACACAGCGCCGTTTGTGTCTGACCTTAGAGCGCTCTGTGCAGGGCAACACTTTTGACTTTGCAAGGGTATTAGTGGAGCCGGCTGCCTACAGACCATGAATGCAGATTGTTTTTGAAAACTGGATTTACTACAGTTGTGCAACAAAGTCAAAGATCTTCATATGAATGTCACTTTGTAAAGAGGAGGAATTTTCTTGAGTTTACTTGCAGGGTTTAGATTTTAGAAAATATCCTTAAGTGCGAGTAAACTTGGGAGGATTGAGGGGAAGATGTTAAATGTAGGCATCTTAATTTTAATAGAATTCAGCCTGTCAGAGGAGGAGCCATGTGTCAGTAGTGAAACATGAAACAGATTACCACAGAACTGGACTTAGACTTCGCTGGATTTATTCAGCATTACCCCTAATAATCGCCAATTGTGAGCTCATGAAGCTGCAGATATTATTATTTCCATCAGAAATACAGCATTAAAAACTTAAGGAAGCGTGACCAGGTAAACACGGTGTCATTCTCTGAACTTCCACCAGCAAAAGATATCTGAAATATCATTCTTTATTCTAACTTATACTTATTTTATATTTTCCCTTTTATCTGCACTGTCCCTTTTGCTGTTGTAGCCGCTGTAAATTTTCCCGCTGTGGAACAAATAAAGGATTTCTGATTCTGAAAAGAGTCAATTAGATGTCTTAAGCTCAGTAATGAATCTCATGTGACACAAACATGTGTAGTCGGGATGGATGGTTAACCACAGCGAAGCTTTTCCTCATGACAGATCCAGCCATGTAACTTTAAAAGATGGCGAGACATAGGCCAACGTAGCATGCGTACAGCTGCTCACAGCAAGTAAATCGTCCCACAGTCGACACTACACACAGCTGGTTTTACAGCAGGCTTGAATATGTCGTACGTTCATTTTGTCGAGGAAAGTGACCAAAGATTCGTTTAGTTGCTGCAGACGCACACTCTTCTCCAACAATGCAATTCACAAAGGAAAATGCAGGAGCTGCTCACAGCTGGAAAGAAATGAAGTGGAATGTGTGTCAAAAATCACACACTTTTTTGCATCACTTCCTGTTGGTACTAGAAAGTTTATTTGTGTATACTAACCTGCTAAAACAGTATTCAATGACAGTTAGTATGTAGTATGTCTCATTCTGAGCAACAAGCAGCGACGGTCCAGCTCCGGGTTTTATTGTCTCCCAGAGTGGTCGTCCTCCCTAGTGTCTGTGTGTGTGAGTGTGTGTGTGTGTGTGTGTGTGTGTGTGTGTTTAATGATGGTGGGGTCCCATACATTCTCATGGTAATTGGATATCTGGAATGGAGTTTTTGCAGCGGGACGTGCAGTCTTCTACAAGGCTCAGGAGCTGGACTTCAGATTGACAATGGACTATCGTAGAATGGGTGGCGTTGTTTGAACCACTGTGTGTGTGTGTGTGTGTGTGTGTGTGTGTGTGTGTGGGGGGGGGGGGGGGGGGGGTGTGCTTGTTTTTGAAGTGGTTTGAAGAAAGTTGTGAGCAGCAGGTGGGTGAAGCCTCGTCATCTCCTCTTTTCTCCCTCTCGCTCCGTTTTTGTCTGCGTACGAGGCAGCGAAAACATAGAGCTTTGGAGAGAAAGTGTCAGTGAATTTTAGGGAGGACATTCAAGACTTTTATTTGCCATTTGCTCAGGTACAAGTGTACTAGGTCATTTGGATTATTAAGCGGATCTCTGAGTCAAGTACAAAAGAGGACAAGAAGCGTAGTTTTTATAATGTTTTCGTGAATGAATGTTATGAGACGATGCATATTAAGTCATAGTAGGAGTACGCGATGGCAAACGCTTCAGTCACTATCTCCCTAATCTTTTTGCACAACTTTAAGCCATGTATTCTGACTGAGCTGTCTTTTGTTTGTGCCAACTGATATCCACTTCTTTGCTTTTCTGTTGAATCCTTGATGACCTAATGTATCACTTGTGACTGAGGCTGCAGTCATACTGGGTGTCTAAAGATGGAAGGTGCAGTGCAGCGATAGATGTTATCTGGCTCACGTCATTTTAAAGTACTATTAAGCACACTCCCTGTCTTGGTTGTCCCAGTAATCCAGTGCTGTGTATTTTTTATCTATAAGCTTAGTGTTGAATATGATTCATAAGGCGTTGATGGCAGTCGAGAACTGATTCCAACTTGAAACCATTATGAAATAGTCTGATGGCTTTAAAGTGTTGACGCTCCTGTTTCCAGGAAAGAGTTTTACTGAGTTCTCTGGATACGTTTGTTGAGTGAAATCTGGAACAGTGACTGCTGTAAAAAAAATAAAAAAATAAAAGAACTGTTCCAGGTTTTATTCTGAGATGATATCCAGATGAACCTGCTTCTTTTTTTTTTACAGCTTTAAGAAAACTCTAAAAATGTGCATTCAAATGAGTCTTTGATAGTGGAAGAAAGACAAGTGATTTATCTAGAGGTTGTGCAAGTCCATGTAATAACATCAGAACCTCATAGGCAGCCTTAATGGATTTAATAAACAGAATTAATGATTTGTCCACGTTACGGTTGGATGGGGAGACATTTAGTGAATCAAAAGGAGTACAGTTCCTCTGCCTTCATTAGCCCATATGACCCAGACCCCATATATTACCCCATAGAGATGAAATAAGCAGTCTCTTTGTTTTTTTTTTTTTTTTCAAACTCTCTAATATGTGTAACAAGGTCAGCGCTTGAATGCAACTCATTTACATCACCACTCTCTGTACAGACACCCCCAAGCCCCCTGCAGAGTCAGGGTCCTCGTTTCTCCTTGTCACGAAGTTTGCTCCCCATAAGGAGTCCCGCATACACTGACATCCCCGTGACACCGATTCCACAGTATATTTGTTTACCTAAATATACTGTAGACGCCCAAGGCTTTAATGTATGCGTTGTTTGCAGGCTTGATACCACGATGAGGTTTTCAGCAGCGGGTGGTTGTTTTGCGCTGATTTGTTTCTCTGAGTGTCTGCATCCGGTCACAGGTGTGTGACTCAGTGGAGGCCAAGTGATTGTTACGCGGGTGACACGGGAACATCCGGTTCCACATGCTGATAGTGTTGTGTTACACTAAAAAAAAACATGGGAACCTGTGATTATGTATTTTTCTTTCAAATTCAACAGTTGGATAAAGAATATATAGGAATAAATTCTAAAATCGCTAACTAATGAAAAGCAGTGTTGCTGTACATTAGATTGGAAAGGAAGTGAATTGTACTTTAATGTGTGTTGTGTTGTGTTGTGTTGTGTGCGCAAACACGTGCACAATGCCTGTGCCCTCTTTATAATACTCCACAAAGAAAAGTGGAAATTCATAAAAAATGGGTCAAATTCTGGTCATGCAGTTTCACAGGTTGTTATGATGGAAATAGCTGCTTATCTAATCATGCGAAGTGGAGCGTATGATGTCGTTGTGTGCGTCTGTGTGTGTGGAGGATCAAACGTGGGAATGAGCCGATTGATTCCAATTAAAATTCTGCGTCTTTTGTTTTCAGCCTCTCTTTGTATTGTGTTGCTGCTTGTGTGACTTTTAAGACCCATTAGCGCGCTACTCTCTCAGCAGTTGGGGGGAAATGCAGTCGGCGAGGCAGCAGTGGCGAACGCTGCAGGGAGATATGGAGCAAGCAGCGAGAAAAGCTCCTTTGAGGCGAGATTTAGCCAAAGTCACGTGAAGAGAGAGAAGGATGAGGTCAGGGTGGGAGGGGGACAAAAGGCAGGTGGATCAGACACACACTCGGGTCATCATACTATATTTTTGTTTCGCATCAAAAATGTTAAAAGCTCCGCAAGTATGTTTTGCAAGGTCTTATATTTGATTTCAGCTTGATGCTCTTGTGAGAAGTTTTCATGGTACTGTGAGTGGTCACACCTTGGAACAAAATTCTCTAAAGGATGTAACTGCTTTTATGGGATTCAAACAAAACGGTGCCGCTGCAGCAGTCTGGCTGTGTGTGTGTGTGTGTGTGTGTGTGTATATCGCATGCAGGCATTTTTCAAGTTCATTAGGGTAAGCAGAGATAACTTCATTAGCCTCTGACCGCATCTGTTGGAGGAGCGAGGGTGAGGTCACCCTCTTCCGTCAACACAACGCAGCGCATGCAGCATCTTGACCTGCTGAGATGTAACAGAGCTTTACACTGAAATACACACAACCTCCTACTGCAGCACTGTTTCCCCTGCACGGGTTTCTTTATGGGAATCTCTCAGTATATCACACTGATCCAGTCTGAATATGTCAATCTGACTGAAAACGTACACATATCATCAGGGCTGCTTGTATTGATCGCACAGGAGGTTCTGCTGCTAGTTGCTGGTTATAATCTGTATTTTTGTTAGTCAATAAACGCATGAGAAGACCATAACCGACATTGTGTTCGTCTATCGCATGTAACTGTGTGGCCTCCTGTGGCCCCACGTCCATTTGTAACTACTGAAGTCGTAAATCTCGAAAAAAAAAGAGGCATGAAAATATACTCTGATATTTAATAATGTGTAAATAATTTCCAAAAAACGGCTATGCACTGTCGCAAAAATGACATAAACAGGACGACATTTTTGGAGACTGTTTCCGGCCTGCAGATTTGACGCTGTAGTGAGTTTGTTCATGGTAATGAAGAAACATGTCAGTGAGTCCAACAGTGTGGCTTATTTAATAGTTTTGGGATAACAATGGAAGTCTATGGCACAAAGGAAAAAGCTTAGGCTTTAGATACACAAACAATTCATTGTTTTCTTTTTCTGGGATTTGTTGACGATAAGAAAATGATAGAATATCCCCGGATATCCTAAGACCCTAAAGTCTCACTGAGTAAGAAAAGATACGCACAGCAGATGTGGCGATTTTGAAGATATTTTTTAGAAAGAAGTCTGTACAACATGTATCATCGCTCCTCTCCAGTGCTGTTATCTCTCTTCCCTCGGTCCCCCTTTAACTGCCCCTTCTTTAATGTCTGCTCGGCCCCTGAGAGCCTGTACGTCTGTAGTTGCTGTCACAGGCCATTGTGCCACACACAAAGAACCCGAGTCCACTCCAGTTATGGGTCCATTCATAAAGAGCAGTGGTGCATGAACCAGGCTCTCCCTCCAGCCCCAGGCACCCCAAGAGATCAGCCCTCTGGGAGTGAGAGCAGAGACATTGATCAGAAGCCAGTCAGAAAAGAGGAAGAGCAAAAGGCGGGCCGGGTGGGTGGGCGGGCAGGAGTGAGTTTGGATACATTGAATGGAGACATGGGCTGGGAACGTTTTTCTCTTTCCCTTTTTGGATTTTATCATCTTTAGAACCCCTTTTCTGTTTTTTGCTATAACACGCTTTGTGTTTATGGCCATTAAAGAGCAGAGATTGATACATTTGTGGGAAGACTTTTATAGATTTTTCTTAAATACTGCTTAAGAAAAGTAGCTGTAAGATCAATATAATTTCGATGGAGCTAAATCTGTCTCCTTTCCTGTCTCCTCAGAGATGACGCTCCTGTCGTCCCAGCCCAAACCCCTGGACTCCACCCAAACCTCTGACTCCACCGCCGCCGCCGGCACAGGCACGGAGGACCCGGAGCTGAGGATGCTGGAGAAGAGGTCGAAGGTCATCGAGGAGCTGCTGCAGACGGAGAAGGACTACATCAAAGACCTGCAGATGTGTGTCGAGGAGATCATCGAGCCGCTGCAGAAGAAGCAGGTGAATAGACGTAGACGTTGTGGAGGTGGAGTAAGACTGACGGATGTGTTGAAGAAAGTCAGAAGGTCTGACGCTGTAAAATACGGGATCTACGTTAGTTTTCAATAAGGGCTAAAAAGATATGAGGTGCCTGTGAAACATTATAAACCGGTTTCTCAGCAAGGGCTTTTTTAGGTTTCTAAATCAAGGCTAATGTGTTTGCCATAAATAAGAGTATTACCAGCATTGTACAATTTATAACTGGGATACTAGTGTTTCATCAGTAAACGGAGCAGATGAACCGTTCCGACTGTTTTTTAAAACGTTCCGACTGCTTTTCCTAAAGGTGAAGAACGTGGACTTTGATGGGCTCTTTGGCAACATCAGCTCTGTGATCGACCTGTCACAGCGCCTGTTTGAAACACTGCAGGACACAGACTCTATTGGTAAGAATCCACTTTTAAAAGATGAATATCCTATAAAGTAACTGTTTAACCAGCAGTAGAGCCAAGCGACTTCTTTCTGCATGCCACGCTTTGGACTTTATTCGCGTTTCACTCATAAATTGTCACCTGATCAAGTTGTATTGGTTGACTTAAACTTTGAAAGGGGATGTTTTTTTTTAAATTCATACTTGAGTATTGCACCCAGATATTCAGATATGTCTGTATCAGTTTATCCAACTGTTTGGGGGTCATTTCTCATATTGGTTGAACATGTCCTCCATCTTTCTTCCCCGTTTTTCCCTTTTTAACTGAACTCATGGATGTTATGTTTCTGTGTCCCGTGCTTTTTAGGAAATGTATTTCTGGACTTCAAAGCCGAGCTGGAAGAGGTGTACAAGATCTACTGCCAGAACCATGACGATGCCATCTCTCTGCTCGAGAGCTACGAGAAGGAGGAGAACATCCAGCGTCACGTGTTGGAGTGTCTGGAGAGACTCAGGTGAGAGAAACGTCCAACTAAAAAAAAAAAAAAAAAGTCACTCGCTAGTTTTAGATTTCAGCTTTGACTTGTGCGTTTGACTTTAAAAAAAAAAAAAAAAGATCTTTTGCATGTCCTTGTGTGTAAAAGCATGAAAACAAAGCAAGAGTGGCCACTAATACAGAAACACGGTCGACGTAAAACATTAACTGTAAAAGGTTGTTGATCATTTATTGTTCAGTAGGTGAAAAAGTTAATGTGTGTGTTTTATACCAAACCTGTCTCAAAATATAACTTTATTAGGTTTTTCTGAGGCTGTATACATTTAAGTTAGCCCGATTTTTCTGTCGTCACTGTACATGTTTTGAAAAACGTCAGGTTATTATGGATATTGAGGCTACAGTCAGGTTTCCTGTTAGCTGATACTCGCATGGAATTAATTTATGATGCGGTTTCTTTACCAGACTTTGAACTTTAACGCATGGGCCGCAGTCAGCCTTCAAACAGAAGGAGCTCCTTTTTCAGTCTGAAACACATTAAAAGCTATCATTTCTCTGTGAAGACACCTTTACTCGACTCCCGCTGTGCGCATGCTACACGAACGCTGTGAGACGGAGCACTATGGCTGATGCAGAGCAGTCAAAGAATGTGCTTTACCTGGTTTCACCTGTCTAGTTCCACCATCACTGACTCACACATTGGAGTTGACGCTGCTGTAAAATGAGGTCATCAATCAGCGTTTTGAAGATAAACTCCGGTTTTGATAGTCTGGAAGCTTTTAGAGGAGGAAAGAAGGAGTGCCGGTTTCCAAGAAGTCTCAATGAACAGAAGCACAACGTAAAGGTGTGTGTGTTGTGGACACTGCCAGTTTTGTTGACAAGAAGTTTGTTTCTTTTGAAATGCAGTTTTTCTAGTCCTTTTGCGAGTTTACCATGCCGTTGCTGGACTGTTGTCTTTTCTAAAGTGCGTCTGTTGCAACCTTTTCAGCTTTTAAAAGGTCATGTGTTCTACCACCCACTAGAAAAAAAAGTTTTACTGCCACACTTGGGCCTCTGTCCAACTTTAAGAGAGAATACACAAAAGAAAACCATAACAACCGCGGGTGCAGCCGGCTTTACTGTTTTATTGACCTCGCTAAGTCAAACTCCTGGATTTAATCTCTGCATATGCAAATATTTCCTTTTTTAAGTCGTGCAGAATTCAAGAATTGTAGATGAAAAATGAAACATTCATGAAAGTTACCATCAGATCATAGGTTTATAAATCCTGTTTGTGTAATTTCTCCATCTCTTTCCAACCTTCCCCTCAACAGGGCCATATATCGCGAGTGGTAAGTCTCCATAATGAGTGTCGTCGTGATTTCCAGCATGAGAATCGTTTTGACCGCATGCCTTTTGCTCACTAACCCCCCTGGGAAATGTGGCTTCAAATGTGTTCGTGTGCGTGTTTGTGTGACGGTGGAAGACTCTAAAACATCTGTGCTGCCAGTTCAATTTGCTTCCCTGGACTGAGATGAGCTCATGTTTTGGTGTTTGTGCATGTGAATACTGTATACTATTGTTGTGACGACAAATATTCCTTCTCTTCTGCGGAGAAATAATTGTTGATCCTGGGAAATGCATTTAACACCATCTTCTGGACTGAAACAGCAACTGCAATTTACAGTAACTGATGAAGTTATTATTATTTCCAATGAAACATCAGTTATAAGATATTTTCCCAATATTATGAGAACATTTTAACTACCAAAAACCTCCATTGACTAAGTGGATGAATTGGCAAATAAGATGCCAAAAATCAAACCTCATTTTGTTCTCTTTATTTGGTCAATAGCAAGGAATCATGTTTGTCTTCCATGCAGACATCACATCAGATTCAGTCTCTAAAAAAAACAAATTATACAATTGAACTGGTTGCTGAAATCATTTGTCCTGCAGATTGAATTAAAACTAAGCAAATCAATATTGTTTTTTTCTTTTTTTTTTATTGTGCCTTCCCTGTTCATTTATGTCTCCCGTAAACTGATCATCATCAGAATATATGAATATGTGATGATGGTTACATATCATTGGATCACGCCATCCACATGATACAGAGACATGTATGACATCATGGGAACATAATCCCGTAGCTGTGACTGTAATAGTGGCTGGACGTGAGAGTCTCCTCACATATTTCATATATATATATGTTTCCCTTCAACCAAACCCTGTCTGCTGTCTCTGCCACTTTTTCAGGGGGAAAACGAATTACATCAACCTCGGCTCTTTCCTAATCAAGCCGGTGCAGCGGGTGATGCGTTACCCGCTGCTGCTGATGGAGCTGCTGGGGGCCACGCCAGAGAGCCACCACGACCGGCCCCAGCTGACTCAGGCTCTGCAGGCCATCAAAGAGATCAACGTAAACATCAACGAGTACAAGCGCAGGAAGGACCTCGGTAAAAAAAACATTCCTTAAAGCCTGCTGGTTTGTCTGCGTTTATGGAAAGTATTTCTCCAGTGCAAAGTCTGAACTGTTTCCCCTCTGCTGCCACACAGTGGTGAAGTACAGGAAAGGCGACGAGGACACGTTCATCGACAAGATCTCCAAGCTGAGCATGCACTCCATTATCAAGAAATCCAACCGAGTCAGCAGCCACCTCAAGCACCTCACAGGAATTTCACCCCAGGTACTTCACTGCTCCTAAGTTCCTGACCCAAGCGGAGGGAAGACTGCCTGGGTGTTTGTGAATGAAAGCGCGCTGGTTCTGATCCATCTATGTCTTCGGTCTTTTTCACAGATCAAAGATGAAGCGTTTGATGAGGCTGAGAAGAAGTTCAGGCTGCAGGAAAGACTCATCAAGTCTTTCATCAGGGACATTTCCTTGTACCTGCAGCATATAAGGGTAGGAGCATTTTACCACTATCGCATAAAAAAGCTCCAAAGTAGATGCACTAATACTTTGTGTGCCTAATTCATGCCATTTTCAATTACATCTAAAAGTGTTTCCAAAATCTAAATGTAATGTGATCTAATTAAGGTCTTCATTTTAAATATTTAGCCATAAATGTATTTTCAAACCTAAGGAGGGGGAAAAATGTAAGATGTTAAAGCACATCAGTTAATTCAACAGATATCTATAAAGTGTATCTATAAATATTTTGTTGTATAATGTTGGTTTTTTTTGAGTACTTGCCTGGATTGTAATAAATGACCTCTCTTTAGGAATCCGCATCTGTAAAGGTCTTGGCAGCCATCAGTTTCTGTGACATCTACACAGAGCGCAGTGTTCTCGACCCGGAGCGCTTCCAGAGAGCTCACCGCTGCATCAGCGACACACAGTTCGCACAATTTGTAAGTCCTCCTCCTCTGTTTACATACCCCAAGTTGCTGTAAAAGTGCATTGGGAATCACCTCTGACGATATCTATCGACCCTCTTCCCTCATTCCCTGAGCAGAAGGAGCGCACAGAGGCCTTGGTCATCAACCCGCTCACGCAGCTCCTCCTCATGTTCGCCGGTCCGCACAAACTCATCCAGAAGCGCTTCGACAAGCTGCTGGACTACGACAACTGCAAGGAGCGCGCTGACCGCCTCAAGGACCGCCGTGTCCAGGACGAGCTGCAGGTGGCGCGCAACAACTACGAGGCGCTCAACGCCCAACTTCTGGACGAGCTGCCCAAGTTCCACGGGGCAGCAGAGGAGCTGTTTACTGGCTGCGTGAGGGCTTTCGCTCAATCCCAGAAGGACTTCATGAAGACGACACTGGGGGAGCTGAAGCCCCTCCTACAGGCTGTGAGTGTCCTTTCTTTATGAGGCTGTTGAAGAAAATGGGATATTATTTACTGAATATTTATGGATCTGCTTTGAAAAAATACTAATCCATTCCCAACGCAGTTGAGGTCATTACACTCCGTTATTAACTCTGATCTCTTTCTTTGCCTTTGCCTCCAGTTTTCTAACAAAGCTGGCACAGAGGGGAACCTGATCGCGAAGTTCCAAGAAGAGTACGGTCGAGTTCTCCAACTTCTGCAGAGCTTTAGCTTCTGCCCGGAGAACCTTCCTCCGGCCACCTCCACGAAAAAGACCTTCGAGAAGAAGACTATGGAGAGGCAGATCTCCAGGAAGCAAATGCAGGCGCCCGTGAGTGGAACTCTCATCCCATCTGTGCCAGACCGTATTTTAATAAATGATGCACGAGGAGTTTGTGATCTAACCCGTGCGTCTTCTGCCATTGTCGCTTTCAGCCCAACCACATCATGCAGACAGATGAGCACCGTGCAGGACTTCTGGTTCGTTATGGTCCTGAGAAACTTTTCCAGGCAGAGAGAAACTTCAATGCAGCCCAGGACCTGGACGTTTCTATACTAGAGGGAGACCTTGTGGGTGTAATTAAGCAGCAGGACCCCATGGGTAGCAACAACCGCTGGCTAATTGATACAGGAGGTAAGTTATTTGTACTCTAAGTCCTTTGATGTGCCTCTGACATTGAAAAAAAATGAATAAATAAATGGTGCAGCATTAAAAATCGATTCATTTCCTTGTTTTACAGTCGGCAAGGGTTTCGTGTACAGCTCCTTCCTCAAGCCCTACAACCCACGCAGGAGCCAGTCGGACGTGTCCATCGAGAGCCAGTCGTCTAATGAGTCGGGCTACGGCGGCTCCTCGCCTGTTTTCTCCCGCCAAAACAGCAACAGCACGCTGACCTTTAACCAGGAAACGGCCAGCGTCAGCTTTTCTACAGCGCAGCCCCAAAGTCATTCGTCGCCGCACCCGTCGCTGGACTCCGCTTCGTCTCGTAGGAGTCACCACAGAGATGCAGCCAGCCTCGACCCCGCCAGTCAGAGCAACTCCATCAACTCCTCCCCGAGAAATCCCTCGAACCGCAGGGAGTTCTCAGACCCAACGCACCGAAATTCCTCCAGCCACAGAGACGCCGAGCCTTCTTACCGACATTCAGGCAATCACAGAGACACGTACGACGGCGGCCTCCACAAGGAGACGTCAGAACTCTCGGAGACAGACTCTTATTCTTCACTCAGAAACAATCGCTCACAGCGCTATGGACACACAGACAAAACCTACAGTTCATACCAGTGGAGAAATGGAGATAATGGTGGTCAGAAGAGGACTGCTTACTCCAGAGATGAGTACTTGGAGCCGGAGCCAGAGGCGGAGCCAGAACCGGAGCCGGAGCCGGAGCTTGAGCTGGAGCCGGAGCCGGAGCCGGAGGCAGAACCAGAAGATGAGAGTGATTTAGATGGTCATCAGGTGAGATTTAGTTTGACTGCTAGGATGTAACTTAACACACCATGATAAGGGCAGACCATTTATTTTCAAGTGATTAAAGTAACTATTGTGTTAAACTTTTATCAAGTTACTTTTATTAAGTTTTTATTTTTTTTCAAGTTATTTATCGCTGTATCCATACACTGCCACCAGATGGGCCGAAAACATTAGTTAACGCTGCTTTTGAAACGAAAAGAAAAACACAAACTAATGGTGACTTTTTATTTTATTTATTTTTTTAGATTTACTTTGCTCTCTACTCCTTCGATGCCCGTTGTGCCAATGAACTGAGCATCTCAGCCAATCAGAGGCTGCGGATACTGGAGTTCGAGGACCTGAACGGCAACAGTGAATGGTGGCTGGGGGAGGCAGGAGGCCGGCGAGGCTACGTGCCTTCCAACTACATTCGCAAATCAGAATATACCTGAACAAAGTTTCATCCTGAAGACTGTGCTTCGACCTGATGAAGGCTCACCCTGCGAGCAGACGGAACGAAAAGACAAACAATCATCTGGACACGCAGTGACTTACTTTTGTGTTTTCATGGAGTTTAATAGTGAGAAGGACTTGATATTGCTGCTGACTCTGCTCCTTAAAGTTAGCATTATATGCCTATATTTATAGACTTTTTTTTTTTTTATATTATTTTTACTTACTGGAAACTGCACCCTACACCCTCTTGTTTCCAGTGAAAAACCTGTGAATTGCACCAGATCTTCTGCCATGTTCTTTGTGGCTGAAGACAATGAATTGTATGTTTAAGACAGTCTTAAAGGTTAACGCATTGGGAGATTGCAATGGAAATGTGAATGTTTTGGGTTCAGGATGGTTTTTCTATAAAAAAAAAAACAAAAAAAAAACATCAAGTGTTATGCAGACAGACTGACCTAAACACTGTGTTAATGACTTTTTTCTGCATGTGGTTTATTACACCACTAGAATGATGAATGAATATTAGATTACATCTAAACCATACCGTTCAGCGATCAAGGTTTGAGGCACTTATGTTGGTTATTAACTGGTTGCAAGTTTTTGAAGTTTCTGTGGAGCCATCAACAAGAATTTGGAGTGTAATCTGGACTATTTGAGTTCAATGGACAAAGTTGAATGGCATGTACTGTATGGTTTAGCACTCCCCTTGTCAATAACCTGAATACATTTTGACACTGCAAACAGGTGATGACAACTTTTACCTGTAAATGGAAGTTAATGAACAGGGAGAGAGAGAGAGACTGTGGTCCCAACCTAACTATGTACATTCTATATATAGTGCTGTATATTGAGAATATGCTATTGCACCCACTGTAAAGTGATCACTGTTTGAATAAAAAAATTCCAGCTCCGCTGACAAATCACGACGTCTGAAAGAATCTCTCATTCTCTGTTTTTCCACTGTTGTGGAAGATCTGTGTTAGTACTGTGTCATGTTTCTGGGTTATTAATGGCAGACCACAAAATGACGTAAGTGTCGTCAGTAGACACCACATAGACTTTTCCAATCGATATACACTGTCAGCTGTTTTAGACAGAAGCCCTGAGATGCAAGTGAGAGGAAAAAACTCCTTTTTTTTTTTTCCCCTGGCAGAACTTTTTTTTCCCTAGCTGTTTCACAGATTACATTTTTTTTTTTTTTCAAGGGATTTGGAAAGATTAATACTGCCAAAACCTTTTTTTTTTTTTTTCCCTTGGATCTCAATTTAGATCAGACTTAGAAAATGGACAAAACATTTCCTTTGCCTCTCATGGCTTCTGTGCTTTTACCCTGCAACAATAATGCACAACAAAAAAAAACTTTCCTAAAATGTTATTATACACAAGAACACCAGTGTAGTCTTTTAATTACAGTAGCAATTACGTTCACATTGTGATAGTCGTGCAGAAGTATGACACGGCATCATTTGCATTAATGTACAGTACACATTGCAATACTGAGTAATAGCATTTGAAGCAAAGCATAAAGAATTTCATATAAATTGTAAAGCAGATTTTGTGATAAAAGTCCACAAGTCGGCAGAAGTGAAGGTCACAGGGCAAAAATACAAAGTATTGAATTACATGTGACTCAGTGTACTAATGATTTACTTGTGGGTGGAGCTTTTTGTGAGGGATTACTGAGGACGGTCTGTAGAAAAAGTAAACCATAGATTGACACTGGTCCCATCATGGCCGCGGTCTACGTCAACATGGTCTGCCTGACAGCTTTGCTCTTACAACTCAGTGCCCTCACTGTGCCCGGACAACACCCGTACGTAAGTGTGTATATAGTATAGGGTGAATTCAGTTTGTCTGAAACATGGAATCCAAGCATTTATTAGTATTTTGGAAGGGATACAAAACTTAAATAATCGATATATGTTCTTTTTCCTTACAGGTAATCACAGAAACAGAAGACACTGATGGTAAAAACACTTTCAGTTTGACTTTGTAGTGAAGTAAAATTTGACTTTATGAGTCGTTCATGACTGGAATGCTTACATGCCCGTCTTTGTCTCACAGTTTATAATTATTACGATTATACCACCGACAGCCCGGCAGAAGACTTTGATGTGACTCGAGATGATTGGCTGTTTGAACTCATGACTATCACAGGTAAACTACCTCTCTGCTGAACGCATGCGGTGGTTTTAACTTTAACTTTGACTCTTGATAGACACATCCACAGAAAGTCAACTGCACTCTGCTCCTGACTGACTTTTCTGAGTCTGTGTGGTAACTGCCTGTGAGATCTTTATACATATTTGACGGGGTTCTGTCGTCATTCAGGTGGGTGTGATCCAAACCCATGTTTGAACGAAGGCATCTGTAACGCTGTTGTTAATGGGAGCCTCCGATGTTTGTGTCCTGAGCCTTACACAGGAAGGAGGTGTCAGACAGGTATGACTGAGGTCATCATATTCAATGTTTTGTAATTGAAGGCTGACCTAATCAATTCTGAGATTTTGTTGAAAGTAAAAGCATTATGATGCCAGGAGCATAATGACTTCACAGTTCTTACTTCTTGTCTCACTATGTCAAAGCTACTATGTCCATTATTGGAGGAATTATGACTTATAGCGCCCCCCAGTGCCAGTAACAAAAAGAGACAGTGTTAGCAAAATCAAAAGTTGATTTGAATGTAGTTTTGTAAACTGGCCTTTACTTATTTATTTTCAGGAACAATGCACATTGCTCAACCTCACTGTAAATGTGCCAGTGTTGGCCAAAAGGCTCATTTTCAACTTTTTCAAACGACAATAAAACACAACTTTTTTTAATTAAAGAAACAAATTACAACAGGAACAGCAAAACATGAAGCCGCTGAACAGGACAAAAAGCCAGCGAGGCAAGCGTCATGTAATCTAGGACATGTGCAATGTAGACAATCAATACAAAACAATGAGGAGACAATCAGCACACAACGTAAAATCCCATCACATTACAGAAAACATGGGTGAAACCAGGAGGCTTTCAAACACAGACAAAAAGCCAATTACTTCAGAGCAGATGAGGCAAGCAAGCAAGTCTCTGCTGTATGCAAACGTCGAAATGAAATGTAAACTAAATAAAATAAATACACCGTGTGTTTTTTCAGTGAAAGAGGTTTGCAAGAAGGTGAAATGTGGCAATGGAAGCTGTGTTGTCACCTCTGCTGCTCCATTCTACGAGTGCAAGTGCAATCCTCCGTACACACCACCCAACTGCACGAATGGTCTGTTTTCATACATTTTTTTTGTTTTGTTTTGTTTTTTGTCAATCTTATATAACTGTCACTCAAGTCCTGTCCCAAGCTGAACTTCTTGCCTGCGTTCACAGCTTCCCCCTGCAGGCCCAGTCCCTGTCAGAATGGAGGCTCTTGCATCATGGGTCCTAAACACACGTCCTTCCAGTGTTCTTGTCCTCATGGTTACAGTGGGAAGTTCTGCGAAATTGGTAAACACAATTCTCTCACTTTTCTAAATTCAAAGAAAAAAAAACACCTTTAAGCCAACGTTCATCTTTAAAGATCCCACAAATCACCTGGCTAAGAAATAATCTTTTTTTCTAGGACCAAACGACTGTTACCAAGAGAACGGGGAGTTTTACCGTGGCATGGTGAGTGAAACCGCTGAAGGGGAAGAGTGTCTGGACTGGAATTCCTATTTCATCGTGAAGAAAGGGGGAGATCCCATCAAAGAGTATGCGGGCTTCGATGGAATTGGACCACACAGTTACTGCAGGTGAGGAGTCGTCTTGTGAAATTATTGCACGTCTGCTTACTGTTGACATTGCCATGTTTATCTGTCTGTATATGTGGATACAGTGCATGTGACCTGTGTCAAACTCTGCAGCTTCTTTAACTGCTGTTGTTAAAAAGCTTTCTCAGTGACAGACTTACAAAGGGTCAGTCAGGGTTTATTAATGTTAATACATATTTATTAATGCAATGAAATACAAGTAGTAGGCTGTTAAAATGCATAAATAAGAATAACACTTGGGTTGCCAGGTTGTAACTATTTTTAAAAAAAACGTATAAATGTAGTGGCATCGAGCTTTTTAAAACGTGTTTTGTAATCTCTATTTATTTGAGGAACCCTGATGGAGACGATCGGCCCTGGTGCTTCATTAACAATAAGGGCAAACTGAAGTGGAACTATTGTAAAGTTAGGAAATGTCCTGGAGGTAAAGCACACATACACCCACACACAGACAAAGATCTTGGCTTTCACAACTGTCATTTGCTCATTTTAAATTTCCCATCCTTCCCAGCTCCACCCACCCCATCGACCGTTTATGAAAACAATTCGACTCCTGCCAAGACGGACGTCCCTGCTGCACAGTTCTCCCAGTGTGGGAGGCCGCAGCTCAGCCGCTCGGCCAGGATCTTCGGGGGGAAGAAGTCTCTTCCTGGGGCTCACCCTTGGCAGGTATCCCTGCAGAACAGATACAAAGGCTCCTCGGAGTCCTTCGGCCACATCTGTGGAGGCGTCCTCGTCAAGTCCTGCTGGGTGCTCACTGCTGCACACTGCATGTAAGCTCCTGGTTGTTTTGGAGCATAGAAGCAGTTTTAGATGGATATTAAAGACCTTTATTTAACTCTGTTGATGTGTTTGTGCAGTATAAGTGGAGCGGAAATGCAGGTGGTGCTGGGAGGAGTGGACATAGAGAAGGATGAAGTATACGATCAGGTCATTCCTGTGGAGAAGGCCATCATGCACGAGGACTACAGGGCGAGCGCCTTTGCTCTTCATAATGATATCGGTGAGGTGCAAAGATAGAGGTTATTCCCTTTATTATTCAGCACTGGGAAATTGCTGGTGTGCTGTTACCAAAGCATCGCTCTTCTCTTCTGTGCAGCCCTGCTTCAGCTGAAAGTCATGGACAATCCGTACTGTGCCAAAGAAACGCGCTTTGTAAAGACGGCCTGCCTGCCAAACCAGCACTTTAACAGCGGGACAGAGTGTGTGATCTCAGGATGGGCCATGACTGAAACACGTAAGAACTACGCTCTGCATAACTAACTGTCATAACATAATTAATCTGGTCAGTGGTTGGAAAATGATAGTTGGTATTTAGTCAGAGTTCATGTAAGTATGGTTGATTTGACATAAATCAACTGAATTATGCTAAATAAGTAGTTTAAATGAGTTTAAACCATTAAATGGAAAATGTTTTGAACTTTGGCAGCTCATGGATATTCATTCAAATGCTTGTCATGTTTCCTGTTTTATTTTGTAGGAACATTCCCCTTGTGTCACATCTAGTTTTACTTCCTGTCTTTGTGTTTTCCCTCCTTCTGTGATCGTGTGCTCTTCCCTGTTTCCATCCTCCTGTGTCTAATCCCCCTGCCACCCCTGTGTCTTTGCCTGCCCTCTCCAGCTGCGTGCCATTCTTGATTCTTGTTTTCTATGTCATCTATGACTTCTATGTCCACGTTCCCTGAGAGTCCTCGTGCCATCCTGGTTTGTGTTTTCAGTTTTTGCTTTTTACCTTTTTTTTTTGATTGTTTAAACTTTTATAATAAAGCTCTCTTTTCGTTATCCCACTGCCTGTTTTCTGCGTTTGGGTCCTCCCCTTTACCTCTCCCGTGACAAACGTATTTCTTTAATTAATTAATTCATCCAAATTCATCAGCCAAAAGCACTTGAAAAAGACATGAGTGTAAAGAGCAAAATAAAAGTTAGCGTCACAAAGTCTTTTCAATATTTAAAAAATATTGTATATGATGCCAGGACAAACGATAATACAGTTCAAAAGGCAAACGTGCATACAGAACTGAAAGTAGCCTAAATGGCAACCTTTTTAAATAACTAAAGTAAGCACAAGTCAAGGTATCATATTTACAGAAGCCCTAAAAGGGAAAATAGATCTTTTTTTTTTAAAATGATGCTGGTCCATTTTCAAATCTGAATTAAATTCTCTCCTGTGTTTATGACTTAAGAAAAGGTGAATGTTTTTGCCAGTATAATCTTTCTAGGTTACATTTTCTTTTCATCTGTGAAACGGCCACAAGATGCTGAACTGCGCCACCGCATTCTTCTTTTTCTTCCAGGTGAGTTTCTTATTTTCTCCATCACTCTAAACACAAAGGTCAAAACATTGTGTTTTAGCAAGTTATGTAACATTACTGTCAACGTCATGGAAATTGCAAATTGCATCAGAGTACACCCACAATATTTCCATAAAAGTTGTTTCTTTCTCAATCACACCTTCAGACTTAACTAAATGTGTCACTGATGTCTCTCTGTCTCTCTGTCTTTTCTGTCTCAGAGAATTACGTTACCAACCAGCTGCTGGATGCTCGTGTTTTCCTGATCTCCCAGGAGAAATGTAAAGCTCCCCACGTTTACGGAGACGCTCTGGATGACAGCATGTTCTGTGCAGGCAACATGAAAGGAGGAGTTGACTCCTGCCAGGTCTGTGGGAGATGTGATTTCTTGTATATATATATATATATATATATATATATATATATATATACTGAGAATAAACACAGATAAAACCTCCCCTCTGTCCCTGCAGGGGGACTCTGGTGGCCCTCTGGTGTGTGAGCGTAATGGGACTCACTATGTCGTAGGTGTTGTGAGCTGGGGCGACGGCTGCGGCAAGAAGTACAAGCCTGGTGTCTACGCCAACGTGGGCAAATTTCATGACTGGATCACTCGTCATTTACTCTCATAAGGATGCATGTGGCCATATTGTAGTGTGTGTGTGTATATGAGAAATCCAGACATACTGCCACATTACTGACTCTGTAATGTGCTGTTGTATCAACACTACACTTTCCTCATGTTCTTACAAGTACTCATGCATACCTCACTGAGGCGTTATCACAAAACTGTAAGTGTGCTTGCAGCAAGTGTTGGTAAATATAATTATGAAATGAACATAGCTTTAGTAAGTCCTGGTGAAAGGAGAAATTGATCCCTCAACAGTCAAATTTTTGGGGATTCTGTTATAAGATTTTAAAGCCAGGACAAAGCAAATACCATGTGACACTCCCAAAAGACATGTAATGTGCCAACATTTATTAAAATAACATATCTTATCTTTAACCCCAGTAGTTTGAGGGATGTAGAATTGTATATATATATATATATATATATGTAGAATATTACTTCTTTGTAGCAAAGCCAACATTTGCCATATTAATCTTCTGGTTTTGCACAGTCTAGTTAAGTATTAGAGAATATTTTACTAAAAAAACTGATGCAGAATGCAGTATACTGGGAGAATTAAATGGTCTCAATCCATATTCTCTTCTTCCTTTTCCCTCTTCAGCCCAAAGAAAGACCCGACACTGCTCTTAAACTGTAAATATTTCCAGACATCCCCTTTATCACGACTACCACTTCAGGATAAATTATTATTTTTCATTAGTGTACTACACATGACATAGAGGCGTGGACAATCCTAGCTCAGTTTTTCTTGGTTTGATATCTTAAAAAAAAAAAAAAAAAAAAAAAAAAAAAACAAACTCGAAATAATTGCAAATAATAGAAAGATTAAAGATTACCTGAAAGGAAGCTAAATTGAATTTGCGAAAGAGTGTAAAGTTGCATTGTAAATATAAAGCAAATGGGACAAGGTTAAATAAATAAAACCATGGTGCATAACAAAAAAAGCGGTGTCGTAAAATACACAAACTCCCATATAATCAATGCGGCTGGCTAAAGATTGACAGGTAATAGTGATGAGTTGTCGAGGAGGTTTTAAAGTCAAACTCTGGATCTTCAGTCTTCTACATTGTGCTGAGAGGTACACGCAGCACCATGCTGACTACAGGGGCCCTGCTCATAAACCTGAGCGTACTGATAAGTGTTCACGGACATGACCCGATTGTAAGTTTCTCAGTATCTTCGTGAATAGTTCAGCAGAGGATGTTTTTTATTTGAACTCGTAAGGAAAAGAAAACTTGCTGATCTGTTCTCTCCTGTGATTTTTTTGTCATTTCAGCCAGATCCCATGTGTAAGAATCTTTTCTACAGTGGATCCGTGCGTCTTTTGGCTATTTGATTTCACATTTTTTTAAGATATTTTATTGTATTTTACTTATACATAAAGAATACCGTGTGATCTTCAGGAAAGACACAATGGGGGATAATTATCTATGATATGCAAAATGTGGTTTTAATGCTCTCCACAGAGTTGTTTTAATTACTTTATCTTTATCTTACTGCAGTATACAGTATGCTGGTATAGAATTTTCTTTTTTTTTAAATTTTTTTTTCTGAAAATGGATATTCTAAAAAGATTTTCTCTGACCATTTAATAGACGACTGATTTTTTGTTGCAAAACTCCAGTGTTTAACCAGCTCTCTGTTCTTGGCAGACGTAGACTACGGATACGACCTCCCCACCGACGACCCGCACATTATTTTCGATGTAAGCGACTGGTTGTTTGACCTCATGGAAGAGACGAGTAAGCAGTAAACTGCGTGTGCTTGTACATTGCGTGTCCACCTTACCTCTCAACATGTAGACTCAGACTTTATCCCTCCAATCTCCAGATGTTTGTGATCCAAACCCTTGCTTCAATGATGCCTTGTGCCAAACTAAATCCGATACAGAATTCACATGTGTTTGTCCTGAGCCTTACATTGGGAAGAGGTGTCAAAAAGGTAGGAATTCCAAATTCAACTGCTTTTTCTAATTTATATTTTAGATTTCATTTGAATTCCCACTTACTGTATCGATCTATTTCGATTGGCTATAAAAACCTATAGTAGTCTCTTTCATTGTCACAAAAGCTTATAGCAATATCTCAGCGTCTATGTGTTCGGTTCACCCGTGGCTAACTTTTCCTGTTGATAACTTGTTTTTACTATATAGTGAGAAATGTTTGCGAGAACGTCAAATGCGGTCGTGGTGGTGACTGTGTCGTCAACATAAAGAAACCCCCATTTTATGAGTGCAAGTGCAGACCTCCCTACCAAGGCCCCGACTGCAAGTCCTGTGAGTATCCCAAAGCCCATCTTTTGCTAAATGTAAAATGAGTTTTTGACAAGATGAATGACATTACATTTGGTGACATTGTTTTGGTCAAGCTGGAAAAAAACCCAGCTGTGGCCGATATTCCTTGAGGGTCACAGGATCCTTCGCTACACCCCTGCTATTGTGCACCGTTAAACTGTTTATGTGTCGTCTGTGTCAGTGCCCACGTCTGCCTGTGAGCCCAACCCTTGCCAGAACGGAGGCTCTTGCACGAAAGGGAACCGCCGCTTACGCTGCCATTGTCCTGATGGATATACTGGGAAGTTCTGTGAAATTGGTAAAGACTTTACAAAGAGCAACTAACAGCTGGTAATGATCTATTACGGGACACACCAAAAACCACTTTGTTCTCAGCAGTCCATATTTTCTGTAACGCATTATAATTTTCCGTCGAAGTAAAAATCGAACGACTGTCTTTGTGTTTTTGAAAGTTGAAAATATTCTTTGAGATTTTGAGCTTTCTGCAAATGTTCTTCTTACACAATCTTCTGGCGTAGCTCCCACTGACTGTTATGAGGGAAATGGAGAGACATACAGGGGTGTCGTCAGCATGTCAGAGGAGGGGCTGGAGTGTCTGGACTGGCATTCCAACTTCATTATGTTAAACGGGGACGATCCTTTCAGCATGTACTCAGACTTCCCTGGACTGGGTTATGACAACTACTGCAGGTATAGTCAAATTAATATTCAATATTATTTCAAGTTTTAGTCCATATGTGTGGCATTTATTTAGTTGAAACATCTTGGAAATAAAAACAAGACAATCCCAGTGGAAATGTGAGAGTTCAGAGAAACTGTCAGAAACTTTCAAATTCTACATCTGAAGCTTTAGATTATATTTCTTATTTCAGAATCTACACCTCCATGTGAGTTCAGAATTGGCAGCAACCAATTTAGCTAAATCAGGATGTGTACAACCTAAATGATAACATTTAAATGATCATTGATCATGTTAATGTAATCAATCATTTAAAAGATTATTGTTAACAAATGACTTTTGTGAGAGGTCTGTATCTATACAGACAGTGTTATATATACATGTATATATATACAGTATATATATATATATATACACATATATATATGCGTATATATAACACTGTCTGTTCCATTGTATCAGCAAACTTTAATATTTAAAATATGCCTTTCTGTAAAAGGATGTAAACAAATGAAATCAACCTCATAACTACAAAAATATGTTTCTGTAATCTAGTTATTATTATTATTTATTATTATGTTTTAGGAACCCGGATGGAGATGACAAGCCTTGGTGTTTTATTAAAAAGCTAGGCAAACTGCAGTGGGCGTACTGCAAAGTCAAGAAGTGCTCTGAAGGTGACACACACACACACACACACACACACACACACACACACACAGTATATATGTATGCCCACCTTGTGCTCACTCTTCTCTGATGTTCCTCAGTCCTGGCCACTTCTCCACCTACACCAGTCCAACCAGTGCCAGGCTTTGCCCAGTTCTCCCATTGTGGGAAATCCCCACCTTTTCGCACTAGCAGGATTTTTGGGGGCAGCAAGGCTTACCCCGGCGCCCACCCCTGGCAAGTGTCGGTGCAGTCCAAACCCAAAGGCTCCTCCTTTAATTTTGGCCACACTTGCGGGGGGATCCTCCTCTCATCCTGCTGGGTCCTCACCGCTGCCCACTGCGTGTAGGTTTTGCATTTTGTTCGTATGCCATTTCCGGTCTCTAATACAAGCTAACTTCATTTTCATTTCTTGTTTTCAGTGAATCTACTGAGGATTTCCAAGTGGTGCTGGGAGGAGTGAACATAGACATACAGGAGCAGATAGACCAGACCATCCCAGTAATACAAATGATTGTTCATGAGAACTACAGGAGCACTCCCGGCGCACTCTACAACGACATTGGTTTGTCTTATCTATCAAATATAATGTAATTTCCCCCCTGGATAAACCATACACCATAGATTCAAATGTAATATGCAGATTTGGCGACAGTCTAAGTATTTGTGTCAGGCCTCTATCACACTCTAGCTGAATTATTACAGTATACACAATGCACAGTATATAGTTAAACTTACATTACGTCAAACCTTCAAGTCATTAGTTTAACAGTAATTATTTTTGTTTATTTCATATCAATATTATTTCTGATAATGCATTAGGAATAGTTTTCATGCTTTAAAGAAGAGTCCATGACAAAGTGATTTGATTATTTAAAAAAATAAAATGGTAACATCACTTACTGTTATTTGCCTACTTCCTTTGTAGCTCTGCTGAAACTCAAAGTTACGGACAGCCCTTACTGCGCCAAGGAAACCCGCTTTGTGAAGGCAGTGTGTCTGCCAGAGCAGGTCTTCCCAGCTGGAAAGGAGTGTGTGATCTCTGGATGGGGAGCCACTGAGAGCAGTAATGAACTACTGATTTAAAAAAAAAAAAGACTTTTAATGTCATATGAACAAATTATTTTTGATGAAACCATAATTCAGTATTGTATTTACCTCACCTTATGTTGTTGGTGTTTTTTTTTCTTCAAAAATGAGCTACAACACTTAAAAATACACTTAGGAAAAAGCATGCACAATACCTGCACCCTGAACCTAAAGAAGCTAAACCCAATTCAGCCATCATTCGTTTTATTATTTATACCTGTGCTTGTCCTACAGTGACAAGTCAAAATGTCTTCCATGAAAAATGTAGTTCTTTGTGTCGATTTGTTTCTCTCTCTCAATCCAATTCACTTTGACCTCCACTTTTCAGAGAAGTACAGCAGCCAGCTGTTGAACGCTCGTGTTTTCCTGATCTCTGATGAGCGATGCAAAACCCTTGAAGGCTACAGAAGTGTAGAGGACAAAAACATGTTCTGTGCAGGGTCTTTGCAGGGCGGCATCGACTCCTGTCAGGTGTGTGTGCGCGCGAATCTGCTTGTGTGTGAATCTGCGTGTGCATCTGCGTGTGAATCTGCGCGTGCGTGTGAATCTGCGCGTGTGTGAGAATCTGCATGCAATGTGCTCATGCAAGAGCTGTTACTACATTCCCGTGGCTGATTTCAAAGCTTTTTGTATAATATATATATATAATATTCAACAATTTGTATAAGAGGAGGGAAATGTGATCCAGACTTGAAGAATACGTCATTTAAGATCAGTGTTGTATTACACGCGCGTGAGATGCATTGATCCGTTCCTCTACAGAAGATATTATATTCTAAACTTGCTCTTTCTAACTCTACAGGGCGACTCAGGCGGACCCTTGGTGTGTGAGCAAAATGGCACACAGTACGTCACCGGTGTGGTGAGCTGGGGTCTGGGCTGTGCGGAGAGAAACAAGCCTGGTGTCTACGCCAACGTCCACTCATTTACCAGCTGGATCAAAAACCACATCGACTGATCCACATTAGTTCAGTGTTTATCGTTTGCCCTGAAAGATATTGTTAATTTCTAGGAAGAAAAACAGACTACAGCTCAGTTTGCCTTGAAAAAAAAAAACAAAACAGTTTATTTTATCAGCAATAAAACCAAGCATTTACTCCCAGCCCAGCTTTGAGTTAAAAGGGGCACTGATACAAACTCACGAAGCTGAACCTGCCAGACAAAATGTAGATCACACATCATTTCAGGAGGCTTATACTTCTGTCTCACCGAGCCTAGCTCAAAGTGCACTAGATTAGCAGACCTCGTAAGAAAACTGCATGTTTCGCACGGCTGGGACAAGGTTTGTGCCTTGTTCATTTGAATTTGCAGCCTGTGTTAATCTCTAAAGATTTTTTAAAAAAAAAACAAATGAAAAAAATCCTCTGCAGTGCTGGCAATACAGCAATCTCTGGCCCAAGTTCATATCTTCTAAACACACTCAATATACAAAAACAAAATGCTAACTTTCCTTTTCAAACAGTATCACTTCTGTCCTGAAACGACCTGAATTCAGTTCAGGCACTCTTGATGTTTTTGCTGTGTGTTGAACATGGTCCTTTTAGAGGCAAATTTAACCCATTCAGAAGTTTTGATAAAATGTCAAAAAATACCTTGCAATAAAAATCGGAAAATAAAGTTTCTGTCTGAACTCATTTTTCTTGCTCACCACATACATTGACAATCCTTTTTAACTAACTTAACAAGTCCTGTCCTGATTCAACATGCTTATCCCTTTCGTAATCATTTCAACTTCATTTACAGTTTATTCTTGCACCTACAGTAGCTCCGTTTGACAGGTTTTGACAGGTGTGGCATCTTGTGTAACCACAGAGCCATTTCATCAAAGTACATACCACTTGTAAAGTTACCCACATTCTGAAAGTGGCCATCTTTAACATTCCTTAACACTATCGTCTATAAAAACTCCACCGACCTACGCGTCCTTTATTGCAGCAGCTTTACTAGACTTGGACGTCTGGACTGTGTTCTGGAGGGCAGCTGACGAGGAGGACGAGCTTGTGCTGGACTTCTTCTCCATGGATCTGAACGAGGATGTGGTGGACTTTTTCTGGACGGTCTGGATGGTCTTCATCCTCTTGACGTGGAGGACCTCCATGGCGTCCATGTTGACGCCTTGTTTAATCTCCTCGCTGGTCTCCACCTGCTCTGAAGTCTGCTGCTGCTGCTGCTGCTGCTCCATCTGCTGCTGCTGGCGCTGCATCTGAAAAGACGGACGTGGAGAAAAAGTTTACGCGATTACTTTTAAAAAGAACGTACGCGCTATATTGTATTTGAATTGTTTATTCCATGTAGAAAATGTTGATTTGTCGTAAATGACCAGATTTCATGTTTCCCTCACCATCATCATGTGCTGATAGTTTGCGATAGCTTCGTCAGTGGTGACTCCCTCAGCCAGTCCTAGCTCTGCAGCCCGGCGGGCCAGCTCGGCCTTGTGGGAGCCGGGAGGGGTCCAGCCCACTCCTCTGATCCAGTTCAGGTCCGACTTGTAGTTCACCTGCAAGAAAAAGGGAAACACAATAAGGCACATTGATATTGTAGGAATCAAATGTGTTGAAATGGGCCTACAAGACAAGAAGTACTTGGAAGTGGTAGAGGTATCTTATCGCCACATTTCAAAATGAAGTGATCCCAAAAACCCAACAGTATTTCTACACTTGAATTGTAGACACGGGTGAGGGTCAGTTTCACATAAATAGATCGTGAATACATGTGAATTAAATGTTTCACACGGGCTGTAAAAAAGAAGTCGCTTGAAAAAAACTTTGTACAATATACTGGGCATGCCACGCAGCATGACTTACGTCACTCTGCAGCTTGTAGGCCTGTTTGGCGTGCTTGACATTGAGCTGCTCTGGGTCACAGGTGTAGTTGTGGAGCTTGCTGCGGTAGGTGAGGTCACTAGCCTGAGCCTGACTCTTTTTGGCCTGCAGGAACTCGGGCTGATCGGCATGGATTTTGTAGTGTCCGCGGTCCTCCTTGGACTGACGTTTGTACTCCAGGTTGCTCTGGAGTTTGCTGGCTGCCAGATTGTGCACCATCTTAGGGTCGTCCTCCACACAGCGCAGCCCCACCTGCTGACCCTTCTCCTTCAGGTGGGACTCCCTGTAGCGGAACTGAGGGAGGGAGAAAAATACTGTTTTCAATTTTCAGACAACTTTTACAACATAAATTTGGTTTTAGGGTAATAAAATAACAGTGCATTAAAATGACATGCAGCTACTTCTGAATGCTCTGCCTTAAAGTGAGTTAAATACATAGATTATTATTATTTTTGTGCTGCAATGAAAATAATTTTTAATGCTTTCAGTGGATAATTAGATTAATTAATTAGGAGATTAAGACATCCAACTGTGTTTTCACTGCATTATGATGCACTTTACAAATTAAAAAAAGGTGCACATACAGTAAGAGCTGCTAATGCATCCAAATGTGTGCTTCAAAATGTTCAAAAAAGACTGAAGGGACTCAAATCTCGTCACAAACTGAACTATTACACAAACTCACATCACTGGCAATTTCTCTGGAGGCCTTTGCGGTTTGGAAGGGAATAGCATCCAGCCTCAGGTCATGGCCCGAGGTCTTCACCTGCTCCCCAGACGCCTTGTAAACTTTCTTCATAAAAGATAAAAATGTCACAAAGTGATATTGGCATCTTTCGACGTGGATTTGAAATCATATGCTTGTATTTAGGATTGTGAGAGAGTATCTGAGGCGGGCCTTACATCACTAATCTGCTGCGCATTCATCTTGGCTCTGACAAAGTCTGGATCATCGGAGTGTAAAGTGTACTTATGCATGTCGTCGTTCTTTCCAGATTTGTACAGCCTCTGCGGCGGAAAGACAATCAGGATATCAACACAACATCCACAGTTCCAACAACAGAATCGTAGAATGAGACTTTGTGACTTGTGAGCATGTGTATCTTTTCACCCCACCTCACTACACTGTTGATAGCTAGTCTTAGCGTGGACGATGTCAGGAGAGTCGGTCACTGAGGTGAACTTCAGGCTGTCGGGCAGCTGACGATATTTCTTCTGCATGAAGGAAAACCAAACACACTTTAAAAAGTAGGAAATACAGATGGCTGATTGGCTAAACGCAGTGTGCTTGTCTTGAAAAATAGATAAAGTGCAAGATTATAATTTTCTGATAAATTGGGTTACAAAAAAGGTCAAAAATATCACCCGCTATAAAAAGTTAGAAATATCGCTGTTAGAAATATTACAGAAGAAAAGGTTGTTTAGCAACCTGCAGTAAGTTTAGTAAAAGAATTTTAAAAAAGTATATATGTATATAAATATAAATATCTAAAAAAATATATATATATAAATATAAATATCTAAAAAAAATATATATAAATATCTAAAAAAATATATATAAATATCTATAAAAAATAATAATAAAAAAAAAAAATATATAAAAAAAAAAAAATATATATATATATATATATATAGACAAATTTTAGAACAACAAAAAAAAAATAAAGGTTTCAGCAGTCTGGTCCAGAATATTATTCCTGGCAGTCGAAGGCTTTGAAACAGCACTTAGACCTTCATGTAAGGGAATAAAATGTGCCAAAGGTATAATAGAATAGATAACTGAATAGATGAAATATCAAAAATTCAATTAGGTAAAAAACTATTTTTTCGCTTTTCTTATCATAATATTATGAGGCTGGTAAGGTGTGCATGAGGGCACTTATGATTATCTAAATCCTGGCTACAGCCCTGTGTGGGCTAACAGGCGTGCATTTGAACTATTTATACCATTTTCAACATCTACTCACATCACTTATAAGTTCTCCAGCCTTCTTAGCCGACTCCATCTGAGGTGCTCCCACACCATCCCAGGCCACTCCCTTCATGTAATTCAGGTCTGCTTTGTAGAGTTTCTAGACAAAAAAAAGGTAGTAAAATGTGTCAGCCAAGTCGAACCATATTAGTCATTTTCCCTTCCTGATCCACACCTCTCACCTCACTCTGCAGGTCATAAGCCGTTTTGGCCCACTTGACCTTCATGTCATCAGAAGGCACCGTGTACTTGTGCAGTCTCTTCCTGTAGTCCTGCTCGCTGGCGAGGGCTTGGGAGTTCTTAGCCGTCACCAGGTGAATCATGTCCTGGTTGAGGTGGTACTGCCCACTGGTCGTCAGCGCGTTCTTGCGGTACTCCTGGTTGCTGGCCAGCCGGCCTGCCTGCAAGCAGTGCATGAGAGTCGGGTCGTCCTGGGCGCTTTTGACCCCGATGTGTTTCCCTTTTTCCAGCAGGTGGTCGTGTCTGTACTTGTTCTGCAGAGACACAGAAGTAGAAGCTGTAGTTTACTGCAATTCAGTGTAATAGCTCGGCAATAAATCCTAACTTTCTGAAGCTTACAATGCACATTTTTAAACTAAGAGGTGTTGATTCACCTCTATGGTCATTTTAAAAGGCTGTACTTTGTTGTGCTGCTGTATTTGGTTGCACTATAGGCAGCTGGTATACACATGTGGTGTCTCTTTAAGTGGATATTAGATACAGTATTTGTGGTTTTTGACTGAGTTTTAAAAAAAGGGACAGTTCACCCCAAAGTAAAAGAAATATATACATTTTCCTCTAACCTGTAGTCGTGCTATTCATTGATCTAGATTGTTTTGTTGCGAGCTGCCAATTGTTGGAGACATCGGCCGTAGAGATGTTCTCTTAAATATAATGGAAGTGACTCAAAAAGCGCCAAAAAATACATAAAAAAAAATAAATAAATACAACAGCAATGTCTCTTCCCAGAATACACGACACGTTTACTCAAGATAATCCACAGACCTTGATGGGAGCCGTTTCATGTAGGGACTATTTTGTTTAAAAAAAAATATGCATTTTTGATTTTGGGGTGAACTGCTCCTTTTAAGATCTTTAAGTCTCGTCTGATCTTACATCACTGGCGATGCCTGTGGAGCTCTTGGCAGCCTGGAAGGGGATGTCCTGCATTGTGAGTTTGTAGCCCTGAGCCCTCAGAGTGTTCCAGGACTCTCTGTATTTGATCTGGAGCCGAAAGACAAGCAACCAATGTTGATTAACCTTAAGCGCACACACACACACACACACACACACACACACACACACACACACACACAATATTGTATGGTACAAAGGTCACAAAAACATTTACTACCTCACTAAAGTTGGCTGCATTGATTTTTGCCTGCGTGATCTCCGGTCTCTCTGATGTTATAGTGTAGTGATGCTGCTCATTCACTCCTTTCTTTTTGTACAAACGCTGGGAGAGAGAGAGAGAGAGAGATAAAACAGCTGTGCAGTATCGAAACAACAGGATTCATATGTGCAACTTAATTGAGCAAATAAAATAGGAAATCCTGGCGAAGGTTACTGAAACAGAAGTCAAGCAATAAGCTCGATGTCTCACTTCATTTGTGATCTGCCCACTGAGTTTGGCGTGGACGATATCTGGAGAGTCAGCGACGGAGGTGTGCTTGAAGTTGTACGGCTGCTGGCGGTACTTTTTCTGTTACAGAAGAAACAACAAAGTAAGTACGTTTTTGTAGATTTAAAGATGAATCAAGTTCATGTTTTGCATTCTTAATTCTTAAGGAAATCCAGAAAAATGACATTATGAACAAGCGAGATTTTCCCCATCATCTAACTGTAGTTTGGATCTTAAGATATAGACCTAGAGCAGCTGTAAGTACTGTACGTACACTAAACAAATTGAAAAAGGAATGGGAAAGAAAAAAGAAGAAGTCCTACATCACTGATGAGGTCTGTGGCCCTCTTGGAGCCTTCAATCTGCAGAGCCCCGGTGGCGATCCAGGCTGCACCACGCAGGTAGTTCAAGTCAGAGCGATACACTTTCTGTGAAAAAACACACATGAAAACACAACTGTTGGAGTAATTGCTTCTAAGATGTTTCAGAAAGTAACAAGACAAAATACATGGATGCGACAATCTACCAAGGGACAATACTACATGTATTGTATTGAATATATTTAATCGTAAATGACTCTTTTAGACTTTGTGCCGTCTATCACAATAGACATATTGCACCGTTTGTATGGCATGTGTACGTGATATCCAATTGACCAAAACACTGGTTAAAAAAAAAAAGGATCCATCTCACCTCGCTTTGCAGAGCGTACGCTTTCTTGGCGGCCTGCACCTTCATGTCATCAGGCAGCGAGGTGTACTGATGCAGGGTGAGCCTGTAGTCCAGGTCGCTGACCAGCGACTGGGCCTTTTTAGCATGGGAGACCTCCAGCATGTCCATGGACAGGTGGAACTTGGACATGTCCTTCGCAGAGTCCTTCTTGTACTTCAGCTGAAGAGGGACAAAAAAAGGGACAAGAAAGAGTGTTTGTAATTTAACATACAGCGTCACGCAATGATCATCTTCCGAGTTGCAGTTAAGAAGCGCTCACGTCACTCTGCAGCCTGCTGGCATTGACCGAGTGAGCGATGTTCATGTCGTCCTGCAGTCCCTTCAGTCCGATCATCTTCCCTTTGGTCTTCTCAAATTCTTCTTTGTACTTTTGCTGAAATGACAAATCATTCACTTTAAAAAAAAAAAAAAATGGAGTAAAGTGAGGAGCTGTGTAAAATGTGTGCTGAATAATTGAACAAAATGAACAACATCATGTACATATAAGCAATCTGCTGTTTAATACCATTATATAGACAGGGTTTAACTGTTGTTTGGAAAAATGCTACTTTTTTGCGTTACAAAATAATCCGCAACTTCTGCAGACAAATATTTTTCAGGCCCACGTTGAAAGTGATATGAGGCGATAACAAGGAGCCGCAAACTCACGTCGCTGAGGATCTCTGCAGACGCTTTGGCGGACTGGAAAGGAATGGCATCCAGACGCAGCTTGTAACCGCCGTCACGTATCTTTTTCCAAGATTCCTTGTAACAGCTCTGAAAATGCACAGATGCATAAACCCAGTGCCACATGGAAGACCTCACACACACACAGGCTGTTTGATGGATTTCACGCATCTCTGTGTGAGTTCTTGTAAGCGGGGTTTTTACCTCGCTGAGGTTCACAGCATTGAGCTTGGCCTGAACCATCTCAGGCAGCTCTCCGCTGAGCGTGTAGTTGTGCTTCATGTTTTCACCCTTCTCCCTGTACAACCTCTGCAAAGAAGAAAGCAAGGCGTCACTGAGCATCCAACTTACCTCCGTCTATTTGTGCAGCTCATATTCACAGTAGTTAAGTGCAGTGAATAGACGTGCTAAATTCGGATCAGATTTGCTGCATTTCAGTTGCACGCTGTATATCTGCTGCATTAAACGAATGATGGCTGAACTTACATCGACGGCCAGTTTGTTGCTGAGTTTGGCTTGGACCATCTCTGGAGTGTTTTCAACGCTGGTATACTTCAGAGAACTCGCATCCTGACGGTACTTTTTCTAGATAAAAAAAAAATTAAAAAATGAGTGATGAATATCAAAACACTGTCATAGTGAGATGAAGCCACAAAAAAAAAAACTGGTGCAAGTGCATTTCATGAACAATAGAGGGCACAATATCACCACAAACAAATAGAACTAATTAAACAATTAAGCAAAATTAAACAAAAGGAAACTGGTCTTTTTTTAATTAATATTTCTGTAAGATAGATACACGATGTATAGACACACATGGATAAGAATCTGGTCAGGAGGAACTCAAGGCTCTGTTCTAAATATGTACAGTCTGTCATTTTATGGTCTAATGCTGGTAACCCTGACTGGAATGACTCTAAAAATAAGTGGCTGCTTATTCAGAGGTTATAAAAAGAGCGTGGTGTTTTCCAGTGTGATGTGTCACAGAAATATCTCTATGTACCATTTGCAAAAATGTTTTATAAAAAGAGTCTGCGGATAAGAATGGTCCTGTGATAAGGAAGGAGTTGAAATAACTATTATATCTATCGAAATTCAGACGTTTAAACTATTAGTCATCTGTGATATAAAAGAAATGTCTGACTTTCTTGTTTTTTTCCCTCTAAAAATTGTATGAATGCAACACATTTTTTTTGTCTTTCTCCCACTAACACGTTATACCTGTTATAACTGTGCATACTGTTTGTTATCATATTATATTATCATTTTTTTATGAATTTGTTTTACCATCTGTTCTTCTTGTCCTTTATGGATATTTTTGAGGGAAGGCAGGATCTGATGTCTAATGTATTGATTGCATTGTATCTTTTTTTTGTGAGAAAAAAAGTAAAATATCAATAAAGCTATTGTTTAAAAAATGTTTTATATGTAACTCAAATGACCAAGATTCATAAACTGATAAGATGTCAGAAATTGGCCGTTTTCATAACAAAGCCGCTGGGCCCTGTTTCCAAATTATACACACACACTGAACTAAGAAAAACTGGGCAACAAGAAGCTTTTGGGAAACTGGACACTTGGCGTTAATGGTGGATGCTTCACAGCTTTCCCTTAGAAGGTCTGGATGGCACAACTGACAGACGTCAATGCACCGTGTGTTTCCTGACCTACCTTTCTAAAAAAACATGCGGTAACATTACAATGTATGCAACGTGGACCCACAAACCTAATTTGATAAAGTTTGGTAAAGAGAAATATAACAAGGAAAGAAGAAGCCCTAATTAGTGAAGTTGGATCTTTTTCTATGTGTAACAGCTTCAGTCACTATAATCAGCCTGGTCTCTTGTTATAGCCTGGTGTAGTCCACGTACTTAACCCAGTTTCTAGTGAACACTAATGGTCCGCGGCGCTTTAAATACATTCTGACCTAAGCCGTAAGCCAAGATATGTGCCTTCCAGCCACATTTTACACAATCACACTCATCACTTTCTCATGCTCTCTGTGCTAATTCACCTACACATTTCTTTAGTTCAGGGGTTCTCAAACCTTTTCACACCAAGGATCACTTAACCAATAAAAAAAACCACTTTTTTTTTTACTTAAAGCTTTTTCTGTGAAATTTAAGTATTTTGACATCCAAGCTTTTTCAAGAAAATTAAGTATTTTGACATGCATATATATTTTTTTTCACAGCCAAGCTTTTTACATCAGGGGTTCTCAAACGCACACAAAATCACTTGTTGTCGCTGCGGCTGGACCACCTACATGAGGACGATGCACCTTGACTGTCGTGTCAGATTTTTCATTTAATTTTCTTTTACCTGACTCGGTCTTGAGCCATCGATCCATCGTGTCAGTTGACTCAAATTGACCACGCAGATCATTTATGACGTAAGATCGTAAAGCGAACCCATGTAGCTACGTAGCTATGCTACATCTATGCTACACTCTATACTAGTCATTGTTAAACTTTAAACTTATAATATATTAATTTCAAATGTGACATTTTACCAATATACTCACGGGCCACTCGGGGTCACTCATGGACCACCAGTGGTCCGCGGACCACTTTTTGAGAAAGACTGCTCTAGTTATAAATAGCACTACAGTGTGGTTAATCAGACACTGCGTGGTAATTGGTTTAAATTACATTTGACTTCCAATACAATTAACATAAATGAGGGAAATGTTAATAAAAGGTTAGGGACACTGTTGCGTGAGGACTTATTTTTGTTTTAAATTAATCCTACCCACAGTGTCATCCCTAACCTGCAGCTGATTTCAGCAGTGCATTCTGGGTCACAGGGTTTGAGGTTACCTCGCTGAGGAGTGCCCCGGCTTTCTTCGCCTGCTGGACATCCAGAGACTTTGCAGCCTCCCAGCCGACGCCCTTCATCCAGTTCAGATCTGACCTGTACAGTTTCTGAATACAGACACACACAGCTTTCACTTTTTTTAACAGTCCTGTAGTGAATGAATCATTTAACACTAAACAAGTTGTTAGTTTGAACGTCTAGCGACGAGACTTACATCGCTCTGTAGCCCATAGGCCTTCTTAGCCCAGGCCACGTTCATGTCAGTCGGCAGAGTAGTGTAATCGTGGAGGAAAGTCCTGTAGTTGGTCTCGGTGGCCAGGCCTTGAGCCTTCTTGGCGTGGCTGAGGTTAATGTTCAGCATATCCAGATAAACGCTGGGGACGAGATACATTTAAATGAAGTGTTTTAATCCAAAATGATGCAAGATTAAAAGGGCCAGTTCCCGTCGCTAGTGGGGTCATTCCAACTTAAAGAGAAGCAAACTAAAGCATTTCATCTTGCTCTGGACTTTATCAAGGCAAGAATGTAATAATCTATGTTTTAAGAAGTCTATGATTCTTACCTCTAAAAATGACCTCCTGCGTGCTGAATTAAAACTCTTTACATTTTTTTTAAACAACGTTCTTCAGGAATTTTAGAGCTCTTAAATCACCACATCCCTGATCACAAAATGATCTGGTTCTGAAGGACCAAGATAGGAGACAAGGGTTAAAGAAGGTCCATCAAGGTCAATAGTCTCACTTGTATTTATTCTTAGTGTCCTCGTAGTCCTTCTTGTAGTGGCGGTCACTCTGTAGTTTGGTGGCCATAGCAGAGTGGGCCATTGCAGAGTCATCGCTGACGGACTTAATGCCAATAACCTTGCCTTTGTTTTTCTCGTACTTCTCCTTGTATTTGATCTGCAAAGGGACACAATATTAGTGGTTTTTACCAAAAAGCCAGTCAATGAATTAGCTTCTTATAGCTTCAAATATTCAAGTTAAATCATATTAGACATTATTGCACAAGATGCAGACTGTTAACTCACGTCACTGGCCAGGTCTCTTTTGGCTTTAGCGGTGAGAATAGAGAGAGAGTCCAGGCGCAGCTCGAAGCCCTTTTCCCTCTGCTTCTCCCAGTTGCTCTTGTACACTTTCTGCAAAAGAAAACATAAGCAGAAATCTCTATTACCTTCATCCAGAAAGAATCGGTTGTGTGGGTCTAAGGTCCAATTAAACTTCCAACTAAACAGTTAAAGTGCATTACGTCAGTTAGGATTCGGTTGATATTCAATATAAACCTAAGATTGTTCATTTCTTATGAATGGACTAAGGAAATATAGATAAGAAAGAATCCGGTGTTGAAGATCCTTGTTGAACCAGGTCATACAAGCAGAGCTGTCTGATATGCTTTACTGTACATCGCCATAAAAAAAAAAAAAAAAAAACCTTCTCGGCACTGAGCAATAATAGGCCTTTTTCACATGAGACATATTGACTTGTCACAGTAGGAAAAGCACAGGTGGAAATATTAAAATGAACAATGGCTGGATGCCTTTAATATATCTACAGAACACAACTAGGATGTCCAATATGGGATTCAACAGAATAAGGAATATACTGGAGCTGCATGGGGTGGAGAAAATATGCAAAGTGTGATACATTTGAGAGAATATATTACAAAGAAAAGACACGTTGCTTATCTGATCGCATCTCCCGCTTGCACACTGACAAAAAAAGCGGTGAAAATGTTTGAACGAAAAGGCTGGCTTTTTCAGAGGCGTCTCATTAAAGCGGGGACATACTGCATTACCCTTCAAATGTATATTTGCGGACATTTGATGCTTTTGTTTCCAAGGATCAGTTTGAAATATTGCAGAAGAAATATCTTAATTTCAGGTCAACAAAATGACAAAGGTGGAGCAGAAGCTTCTCCCAGTTTTATTACCATATATATATCTACATATATATAGATATATATATGGTAATTGTGATGACATTTACTGATCTTACCGCACTAAGAAGGTCAGCGTTAGCCTTTGCTTGTCTGAAGAGGGGCTCATCTTTTGTCATGGTGTACTGGTGTATCATCTGCTCTGTGTTTGCTTTGTACGCCAGCTGAAAATCCCCAAAAATCAGATCGACGTATAAAATGAGAGTGTGCGTCACAATAAAATGTACGTGATTACAGCTTTACAAGTGAAGACCATACGTCGCTCTGCAGTCCCTGGCTCTTCTTGGCGTGTTCCATGGAGATATTGTCCGCCACCTGGGTGAACCTGATGCTGTCGGCCTTCTGACGGTATTTAGTCTGTGAGAAAAAGGGGCAGGAGGTACCGTGGATGAACAGTGTGTCTAATGTAGTGAATTAATGGACTGAAATATAAACGCGCAAACACATAATTGCACTGACATCACTAAGCATCTCTCCAGCCTTCTTGGCCTGGGCAATGTTCAGACATCCCTCAGTCTCCCAGCCCACTCCTTTCATCCAGCTCAGATCTGAACGATACTGGTTCTGTGGAGCGACAGAACGTGTCATTAACCAGTGCAAATATTTTTGTATGGACTTTACATTTTGAATAACGGACAAGAACGCATCCCTTCCTCTTCCTGTCATCTCACCTCGCTTTGCAGGGAATAAGCCTTTTTGGCCTGCTGGACCTTGATGTCATCAGGCATGACGGTGTAGTTGTGCAGCTTTGTGCGATAATCCAGGTCGCTGGCGAGGGCCTGAGACTTTTTGGCGTGGCTCAGGTTGATCATGTCCAGAGGAAGGCTGTAGTTGGCCTGGCTCTCCTTGGAACCCTTCTTGTATGCAATCTGAGGTGGTGATGATAAAAAAAAAAAAACCCAGTTAGTACATTGTACAAAGTACATTTTGAGCATAATATGTGTGGGGGACAAAATGCATTTTAATGCCTGTAGTTACTGATCAACGTGACTTCTGCTTACATCACTGTTCATCTTGGACACTTGAAGAGAGTGCAGAGTCTTGGAGTCGCTCATGTTGAACCCCACAGCCTTTTCCTTGTTCTTCATGTAGGTCTCTTTGTATTTAATCTGAAACACATGCACGTCTGATTTAATTTCACTTGCCAGCTATTATATTTAATCTAATCCACTTTCTGTTTTTTTCTCAGGCATTAGCTCTGTCTCATAAGATTGTACGGCCTTGCAGCGGCGAAGAGCGCGTGTTTGCTTACATCACTGGCGAGGTCACGGGATGCCTTAGCTGCTTTGACACTCAGGTCGTCCACGCCGATGTCGCAGGCTTTAGACTTGTTTTTCTCCCACTCCTCCTTATATTTAATCTGGAGTGAGACATTGAAATGATCACATTACCACAAGTGATTTTCTGTAACCACGTGAATGAACTCAAAGTTCAAACTCAAGTGTGTTAACTTACGTCACTGCACAAGGCAGCGTTGGCTTTGGCTGTTTTTATTTGGGGCAGGTCCTGGGATAGTGTGTACTGATGTTTGGTCTTTTCATAGCCTTTTTTGTAATTTAGCTAAAAGGCACATGGAGAACACATTTAAACAGTCAGTTCAAGTCGGTGTGATCATAATCAATCCTTGATAGTGCATGGCGTTGTATGCAGTTTACTTACATTGCTGACGAGCTGAGCATTTTTCCGTGCTAAAACAATCTCAGGGGTGTCTGTCGCTTGACTGTACTTGACCTGGTCGATGTGTTGCCTGTAGTTCTTCTGCAGTCATGAAATAAACAATTTTTACATAATAAATGTGTCACGTAAAATGATCCCCATGTCTGAGAAAAATACTTTTTACAATTGTAATGGGGGTTTTTTTGGTGTCATTTTTATGCAAATGTGCATCTAGGCTACATATTGTAAAAAAAAAAATAATAATTGAAATAAAAGATTTGAGAAAACTCACGTCTTTCAGTGGGTCCAGTTTCCTTTGGCTTTGGTAGCCTGGTGTGAGGGTGGCTGGGTAGTTGTATTCACCCTGCTCCTGTTCACAGCCTTGTTTATAAGAAATCTGGAATTCACAAGAAGACTATGTTGATGATATTACTGGCACAGCAGTTGTTACATTTTTTTAATATATTTTCAGTTTCAACTCTGCCCGTAGATTATATAATAAATATAATACTGAACATGTCTATGCTTTCTGTCAGCTAGAGAGAATAGCAGGTGAAGGAGAACAGCTATTTTAAATGTCATGATAGCCCTTGAATACATCACTGGATCTAAGGACCTAATTTGGCACGCTCATATTTTGCATAAGTATAGATATTAAACTTATATATTATCATAAGTCCAGGAAAAACAAGGCTTACATCACTAGCCAATTTCCTGGCTTTCATGGCATGCATGGTTCTCTTATCGATGCCTGAGTCTTCATAGTGGCCCTTCATGTCGGTCTTGTACTTCTCTTTGTATTTGTTCTTTTGAAAATATAGAAAGATGAAAAGAAAATCAGTATGCAGGATTGTGTAATACAACCATAATATCCACGTATTTTCCCTCATGATATTTACAGAAAGGTGACATTTTTAGAGGTTAGGTCTACTTATAAATTCATAAAAACAACAATATGTTGTCGTACTTACGTCGCTCGTGAACTTGGCGATTTTAGCAGCATTTTGAAACTGTGGTGTCTCACAGAAATTGATGCTGTGACCTTTAGTGTTCTCCAAGTCCTTCTTATACTCCACCTGAAAAATAACAGCAGCTGCTTTGTAACATTTTTCATTTCAACATTGTCCTTGTTGTTGATCAGAGCTTTGTCTTTGTCACTTTGTTATGTACTAAATATAAAGTGCCTGCCGTTAATCAGTCATCACTGACACTCCATCATTACTCAAGAGTCACTGAGACAAACCTTTAATCCTAATACCTTTAAACCTTTAAACCCCTAATATCAGAAAAATGACAGCGTGGCACCGTTGAACTCGTCAGCTTTACCTCCAAAATACCACGAGGGGAGAATGTTGTCACCTTTAAGCGTACATTCAAACATTGTTCACAGACAAGCAAAAACAATTGTGGCATTTTTATGTCATAATCCCAAGGCTTGGAATAGTTGCTCAGGAGTGAAGCACTGTGTTCCTGTGTGAGGTAACATTAGTATGACGGGACGTCCCGTGGCCTTGGAGGTAAGGTGTAACCACACCGGACAGGCATGTCAGAGATGCCGAAAACGCAAGTAGGGGGGATTCATGTCTGCGGGAAACTGACACAGTATCTACCAATATTTCAAGCTCTTAAACACACACACACACACACACACGCACATACGCTCACTGAGCGGCAAAATGTTTACCTGGAAATGCTTTGTCAGAAAGCTAGAAATAAAAATAGAGGGCAAATGTACCGAATGAAGGTCTGCTCTTTGTCTCGAGAGCATGACAATCGCTCACCTCACTGACAATCTTGTTGATCTTCCGGGCGTTCATTAGAGCCAGATTGTCTTCGGACGTCAGGCTGTGGTAGTGTGCGGTGCCCTTCATCTTGTTCATGTCCTTCTTGTATTTTAGCTGCGAAAGGGACGAAAGATGATTGAACGCATATTGGAAGACAAACGCGTAGTGTCGCTGAAGGATCGGGAGATTTAGCGGCGCACACACACGCGCACACACACACACACAGAGTCTAATTTAGTCTGTGTGGAGAGTTTAAAGAATGACAACATGGAGAGAGTTTGTCATTGTGGTCCCTCATTTATTCTGCCTACGATGACAAGGCCAGAAGACGGATGAAGCTGAAGCTCTTACACACTGCACCCTGTTACGTTTCGACAGCAGTTACAACCAGTTCACATGGTAACACAATTCATACAGTCTGCTTATTTAATACAGACCAACCTTCCAACTCCTTTAGACTCAAGATGTAGAGAATTCTCATGAAGGACCGGCCGTATATTTATCTAAAATGTGTTTTTTAACAGTTTTTTTTTTACAGCACCGCACTAAATTTGTTTGTTTTTGGAAATGAATGTTGCTGACAGGTTGATACTCACATTGCTCGCATTTTCCTGAGCCTTCTTCGCGAGATGATAACCAGGAGTGATCATGGCGGGGAAACTTCCTTTGCCTCGTTGCTGCTCATACTGCTCAGTATAGGCGATCTGCAAAGAGGATGGCGCATTTGTAATTCCAAAGAAATAGGGGAAGCAATACAAATAATTCATACAGCGCTGTAAACTATTTTCTGAACGTTTTTAGTGGGTTGAAATGATATCACACAGGCTTACTTGTCAAACATGCTGACACACCATCGTTGGCCCGAATGCCAAACTATGAATATCTTAAAATAAAAACACGTTTCAAGGTGACCTACAGCTCTAAGATACACACCATGTATCCTCTAGATCAACAAGAGACCTCTGTTGTCTCTCCCTACACTATATTATATCTAATTCACTGTTACACTATTAGTTAAAAGGCCCAAAAAATTAAAATAAAGAATTTTAAACATATGATAGTTTTGCAAGATGCTCTAACATTAAAACATGGGGGAAAAAACAGAGTAAATTCCTTACCTGGCTAAAGTTCTCTGCGTTTTCTCTGGCGTGAACAGCTTCAGCTAAGGCTGCCTCAGAGCTGGCTTTACCCCTCATCTCCTGTTCATACATCTGACGATACTTTATCTGGTAGGGAGTGAAATCCATTACTCAGCGACGATAAGGGGTCTGCAGCAGTGTTTGTGTGCACATGTGTACATGTTTATATTGGCTACTTACATCGCTGGCCTGCTCGCTGGCCTTCTTTGACATCATGTATCCAGGTGTAAGATGTGCAGGAAAGCTGCCTTTACCTCTCTGCTGCTCATACTCTTCTGTATAGGCGTACTGGAGTAAATAAAGCAATGATTCAGGTGTTTCAGTTAACAGTAAAATACTACTGAACGGGTCTGTGAGTGACCTTTGGTCTGAAGTGAGATACAGCACACTAAGATATCACTCATTATGAAAGGCCTAAAGCTTACATCGCTAACTATTTGTCCTTGTTTCTTGGCCAGAAGCACCTCCGGGGGGTCGACAAACGTGGTGTACTTTGAAACTCTCTCCTCATGTCCTTTTTTATATTCCAGCTGCGAATAGAGAAAACAAAGAACTTGATGTGGCTCATTATGAAGTCACATCAACCACTGGCAGAGACACATATTCACCGAAAAAAACTTGCTTGGATTGGAGCTATATGGTAAGGCACAGTATTGGCAAAGAAATTCACTTACGCTACTGGCCAAAGTATTGGCTGTTTTAGCAGCCTGGTAACCTGGTGTTATCATGGCAGGGAAGCTGCCTTTCCCTTTGGACTGCTCATATTCTGCTGTGTACTTCACCTGCCAAATAAGCACAAAATCAATAACGGAATTTCACCAATATTGAGTTTACCGGTAATTTCGTTAGACATTTACACAATTCACACTAGCAACAGAGCCTCTTTGTTTGTTTGAAGACACAGAAAAAAAAGCATATTTAGGTTTTATAAAATAAGGGGTTGGGGAAAAAGTGTACTCACATCACTGACGCTCTTCTGAGCCTGAGACATCGTAACTATCTCCTGGTTGGTCACATTGCCTGAGTACCATGTCTGCTGCTGTGAGAACTCAGACTGAGACTGAAAGGCCTGTTTTGGATATGGAGGACAAACTTGATCATTTCCAGCAATTCACAAGACAGCTAATAATTGACCTTTCATTCCTGTTGGAACTTGTTAAATCAGCCTTAAACCATCTTCTCTGCTTTCCTTAGCCTCTAGGAAGCCATGGTAACAAGTGGCAATTCACTTCAATGCAAATATATATGTGTCTACACAGTTGTTGGCACAGACAAAACATTTGACCAACATCAAATCCTATCCCAAATAGAAGAGAAGATTAGGTTTAATGTGTCAACAATAAGTTACTTGACAACCCCCATGATCACTGAAATCCTACCGTTTCCAACATTTCCACATCCCATTTAATTACATCTTAATATTGATTATTTCAAGTGACATCTGGGATCGCTGCACACAATAACTTTGCTGTTAGGAACAGAAATTGAAGTGTTTGCTTTATATATTAAAGATATACAAAACAAAAAGAATTAAGGCTGGAACTCCCTTTAACTGGGTGTAATGGCCAGTTGCTCTACTGGGAGCTCACCTGACTGGCCATCTGACTGGCTAGGCAAGCCTTCTCCAGCTCCATGGACCTCATGTCTTGGTGGAAGGTTGACATAAAGCGCTCGCCATCTTCGCGATACTTCAGCTACAAGTGCACATAGACGACAAGCATTAAGCCAAGGCCAGCAGACGTTTGCACAGGCACACATTAGACACATTGTATGTTTACAGCATCCACGTTCAGCCCACACGGATATTACTCTGACTTCAGATCCACGGAGCAGCACACCACTCTATTCTTGTGCTGTCAACTTCAATACCAGACAACCTGAGCTCACATGCTTAATGATGAAGGGACAATAATAGTGCGCTGTTATTAATAACTGAGATGTTCCAATCAAGAAGCCGGACCTGCCAAGAGAGATCCAGAGTGGAGCACTGAGCGAAACTCTGAGCTGTTTGCTAATGAGCCTTTAGGCTGTAAAATGTTCAAAACTCATTTTACAAAAGCTTTATTGCAGGGGGATAAGAGTGACATCGCGCTAAAGGGCTAACAACAAAGTTTTAATCAGAACTCAATGTAAACTTTTAGTAAGAGATGTCAAGCATGAAAACAAAAGCTCTGCATGTTAACCAAAATATTCTTTGGACATGGCTGCATGGTCTGAAGTCAGCCCTCAGAAATATCAACAAGTTAAGTCCTTTATCTCTCTAATAGCATAAAGCAGTAGCTGATGAGCTTGGTAGCCCACTGATAATGTAAAGCATAAGAGCATATCATGAACTCCTAGACACAGACAGGCACAGACCGACGGGAACAGGTGGCAGGGCAGAGGAGAGGAAGGGATGTGTGGCTGTTTTTCTTGAAGTATAATTTTAGCCCCCCAAAGCAGAAAGTGCGCTAAGCAGAGAGGGGGTTGTCTCGCCTCTGTCACAGGAACAGAAATAACCTGAGCCGCACTCTCCATTCCACACCGCTGCTGTCACCATGGACTCAGAGCCGTCCACCTCTCTATCTTCTAGCCGTAAAGTGGGAATGAGACCTTTTTGATCCGACAGTAATGAGTCTGCTTTGAGTCAGATCTTGAGATTTTTCATTGTGTGTGTGTTTGCACGTTAATAGATTCGGGTCATCTGTGAGGTTATCAGTAGTTTTGTGCGATGAAATGAAAAGCAAAAGTGTCCATTTGCAACTTTTGAGGGGATTTTAAAAGAATGTGCCCGAAATAAGATTAATACTAGTATACTATTAACACATTTAGATCTATTTAAATTCAGTTGTAATGCATGCATCAATCCCTTTTTACAAACCTTAACCCAACACAATGACCACTATGAATAACTATCTCATGACAAACTTATGATAAATGGTCATTTCACTCACGGCAAAAGACAGCAACTTATGTCAGACCGTCAACGATGCACCTTGACTGAGATCAAGGCCAACTATTTTGTCTCATGTTGCTGCTTGTGTGTGTTTTTTTTTTTGCATGTGACATCATCTCACCTCACTGCTCGCCTTGCTTTGCTTCTTTGCATTGATGTTGACGGGGGTCGCATAGACGCTTGTGAATGTGTTGTTCCTCGGATTGTGTCTGGAGGGATGAGATATGACAAAATAGTCATCGTTGTTCATGGAAACAAATGGAAACCGGAATCTATTTTCACACACCAACATGGCCCCCAAGATAGATTTTTTAATACATTTTTGGGATTATGCTCAAATAAAGAGTAATATAATCAGGTGTTGCTGACGCTTAGTACTTACACAGAGCAGTATGGCCTCTTCTTGTGGCTGACAAAGTTATTGGCAGTGAGCACCATCTTACAGACATCACAGTGAAAACACGCTTTATGCCAGTTCTGACAGAGGAAAAGACAAATTACATTATTTTAGAGGGTCTTATTTTTAAATTTGGATTTCAATCTAGTTTATCATGTGGAGACATGAAAAAGTTAAAAACTTGGACAGGTTATTTTTGATAACATCATATTAATGAGACAGCTTTATTTGAACATGGCCTAAAATAATGGCAGCGATCACAGCATGATCTTCCAACTCGACGTTGTTCTTAAATATAGCTTTCATGTAGTGTCAGACTGTATACTTCTGGCTTTTCATCTCACAAGTCCAAAAAAGTTCATGGATGTTTTCCATGCTACAGAAAATACAACGTAGCGGTCAGAATGCATTGTCACCCAATTTATTTCCAACATATGCTCCGATCCATAGCACATTAAAAACTTTATGGTAAGATGTTTGTAATTATATATATACCTTTTGATTGGCAGCTGTATTTTATTACAATAACTCTTTGCAATAACTCAACGTAAAGAAATCCTTGGAGTGACATAAACGTTGCCATATTCAGGTGAGAAATATGTGCTGTAAGAAGTTAACTGAAAAATATAAAATCCATTGCCTCAGGTCTTTTTTGATGTTGATACTGAAGTACATACTTATTACTTATAGTATTTTGAAATAGTTTTTTAAGATGTAATGCTCTTAAAAAAAAACACTAGAAACGCATAATGTTTCTGAGAATGTTACCTGGTCAATGCAGTTGATCTTCTCAGCTGGGTAGACCACAAACCCACACCTGGCACAGGACTGCATGGTGATGGCTTGTCCTTTTCCCAAAAAAACCTTCGTGAAAAATATCAAAATAAGTCAACTTGTGAGAAATGTCGGCCAAAAACAAGGGTCAGGTCAGGCAGGCAGGCAACACAGTAACACAGTCGGGGTAGTGCGTCTCTGGCGGGGGTAAACTTAGCTCTGGGACTGTAAAACTTTTAAACTGTCCCTTACTTGACACCATGTCCCACGATGGACCAACCCCCTTCCATGTGCCATGCTAGAAGACTGGCTGAGTCCAGCTGTCTGTCTGCGGGGAGAGAGAGAGGGACAGCAAGGTCAGATGTCACAGTATATGTGTAATGATCCTGAGTTGGAAAGCTAGTTCAACTTTTGGGCATCTCGCCATGACGCAAAGACATAAGTGTAATACATTGTGTAATAGTTTTACTTAGTTTTACTTAGCTTCATCAGCTAAGAACGTTGACACATACAAATAATTTTACTTTGGTTACTTTGGTTTTCAGCAGCTCTTGATTGATGATGAAAAAGTGCCATGGGTAAATACACAGGAAGAAAAGTGGACATACAAGAAGGAAATATAGAAAACTAAACAGATAACAAAGTTAAGCAAACCTAAACATACACAAAAAAAGGAATAAATTCCACCTAAAAAAGTCGAGGTCTCATCAAAATACAAAAGTGGTGTACGTATTTATCTTGTTTTTAAATACAGAAACTTTAATACATTTCTAACTTTTGTACCCTGACAAAACATGCGCCTTCTTGGGTATTTTTTACCTGATTTACAGGATTTATATCCCCGTTATTTCAGCCCAGATGAATGTTACATTTATTAAATTCAAACTGTCAAGTCAAAATAACCCAAAATATTTGCTTGTTTGATCCAATACGGTCTGAAAAGGAACCTAAACCTGTGGTAGTAACGGTGAGTGGAGTGCTATGATAACCACACAATGGCGCGGGGTATTTCTTCTTATATGATGAATTCCGATATTTTATCAAAAGTAGACTCTTGCTGTTTTATCATAGTTAACATTTTAAATATGTATAGGGTGCAACTTTACAGTTGTTTATCAAACCTGATTCTCTTTCATAGTTTCTTTCTCTGTTGTAGTTTTTTAGTTGTAGTTCTAAAGTCTATGAGTGTGGTTTGAACGTGACCGTAATAAATGAACGTGAATAAGAAACGTGGCAGACTTGACGCAGGGCTCTGACGTAGTGACGCAGCCCGGGGACGCTCAACGCACTTTTGCTTTCTCAAGTTCTCTGAGGAACAGAAACTCGAAGGAAACTTTGGAGAAGGAAAATCTACAGACAGAGACCACTGCTGTGCAATATCTAAGCTGACACAGCAAATAACACGAATGAGAGTGTAAGTCCGTGCTAACGTGTCCGCAACCAAGCTGAAAACTGTTTTCGCTGACATGTTTTTGGCGCTAAATGTAACGTTAAACACGCAGCTAAGAAGGATGTAATAACTTGACGTATTAAGCTAGTGGCACAACGTGCGGTGAATGACTCCCTCACTTCATACACTTGTGTGCTTACTGCAGATGGCTACTGGACAACCTGCTGAGCAAACTGCGCTTGGAGTTGAAGTTGAGGAAGGGAAGCTGTCGGGAGACGAAACCGACGCCAAACCCGACCGCAGAGGAAGGTTTCTGCTGTTTGGGAGGTGACTTCCTTTCCAGCATCTATGTATAGCTATATGTGGAGATGGAAACCCTTACACCCACGAGAGGAAACCCACATAGTCTGGCCCAAGTCACTTCTAAATCACTTTAATATTGGGAGATATTGGTTCTGTCATGTGTGGCCTTATATATGTCTGTGTTGGTTGTTGTTGGTTGCTTTCTTCAGAGTGTGATTCTCTGCTTAATATATCTACATTGTTGCTTTAGCCTTTCCTTCAGTGTTAACTTCCTTCTTCAATGGCAGGCTTTTTAAAAACATTTTTTTTTTGTAGTTTCTGTTTTGTTTTTTTGTCCCCACGTCCACCCCTGGTACTGTATTAGTGTAGTCAGCTGTTTATTTAGTTGAGAAGAAACAAATGAACTGTGCTTTGTTTTAACAGCAAATTGGAATATATTTCTCATATCATAATTGCACAGTTTCAGCAAGTGTCATACATTGATATTATTCATTGTCATCACATATTAATTACCCAAACAGTTACTTTTGGGCTCCTTAAAATGAAGAGGAAAAAAAAAACGTCACACAACTGTCATGACACCTGTGGTGAAAAATGAAGGAATCTTTATGACTGTTGTCATTAAGTGTCACTTGGTCACTTATCTGTAACCCTATTAAAAATAAAATAATGGACCGAATGACACTTAATGACAACAGTCATGAACATTCATAAAGACCCCTTCATGTTCATTAGATGTCATGTCATGATTATGACTTATGCACACCCCTTCAAATAAAGTGGTACTTAATTCTGTGTACATGAGGGTGCCATTGGTTCGTCTTAAGCCTCAACTAATCAAAACTTGAAAAATTGTAAAAATTCATACCCTTTAATTTGACACAGCAACCCAGTTTTGGATAGCCTAATTAGTGTAGTGTATTGGGGCAAGGAGAATTTTGGGACTGATGTCAGTCCTCAAGTGGCTGTTTAAAATTAGATGGTAGTGCGGCAGAGTCTAAAATTGTTAATATATGAATTATTCAGTGTGATATCATAGAGTGTGGGCCCTTACACAATGTCTTGTGTCTGACTTTGTGTTTTAAAAGTGTGACACTGACTGACACGGGGAGTAATAGCCTCGGTTTGTTCCAGTTTGACTCACAAGGTGGCACTGTGATCCTTTGTAGTGGAGGAACGTTGACAGCTGTTTCTCCCAGACACCGGTAATGAAAGACAAAGACGGTGTGATCTGTCCGGCATTTACATTTTTACCCAAAACTTTTTTTATTTTATTTTTATAAAAGGCTTAAAACAACGAAAAAGAAGCCTCTCACATTTTAGATTTCAAACAAGTAAAAGTGCCTTTTTAAAAAATAGGCTGAATTGTTTAAAGACAAAACATAGCATATGAAGAAATGATGTACAAGTAGTCATATTTTAGTTGACGGTATTACCTGACAGCAAACATGACCACCATATTTGGAAACATTACATAAGACCAATACCACCTTATCTACAGTACGTGGGCGTGTGACTTTTTCATTGGAAGAAGGCATGACCAAGCAATAGATTAACTTGTGATGTCTCTTAAATCAGGTCACACCATGTCATCTTTATTGGAATGGTGTATGATATCATACAGATTGTAATGATAATTGTCAATATTTCTTGAACTGGTTGGATTTTGGCTGAATCTTGCTTCAAATCAAGACTGTAATTATTGATAACCAAGATTTATCTCTGGTTATTTGAAGTATGTTGAGGTGTTTAGCACAGCTATTTTCTTAGTATTGGGTGTTTTTTAGTTGTACATCTTCTTGTGCATCCAGCTCGAAAGTTGAGGCAATTAGGCCCTCGCCGTATGTGTCGGTACAGGTGGATTATGTGCCTGTCAGCAAAGGAGCAACTTGTTGCCCTTTCTGACCTCAGCAGGGAGCGAGGCGCAGGGGCCATGTGTGAATAGGCCTTTAGAAAGCACTGGTGTGGTGGCGAGGCTGCTGACTCAGGGGGCTCACAGTGCGCTGCCCCTGTCCTCAGCACCCGCTGGCCCAGTCAGGTGTCCATCCAGTACAGAGAGCATGTCAGTATCCTAGCACACAGCCAAAAATTAAGCTGCCAGGTCTGGAGTAACGTACTCTTTTGGGGGGAAAAAAAAGAAACGAGACAAAACCAACGCATTTCAGATGCAGAGTGGCGTAGCGCTTAATGACGAACCCAGGTAAGACGGACAAAACCGCCTCATATTCTCTTCAACGTCCTCCTGTCTGCTCCTCTTTCTGCCATGCCCAGCCCACAGCAAAACAGAGATGCAGCTCTTTGCCCACCCTCGTGCAATTGTTTGGTACAGTATGTTGGCACAATTTCCAGGTGGGAGGGGGGCTTGAAAAAGTTCTGGATCACATGTTTATTAGAATATGGCTGGGCTGCCTGAGAGTGTACGTGCATGAGACTGTTGGAGTGCATTGCTGTGTATTGTTCCTGTGCTTGAGTAACTTGATGACTGGGCACTTCTGGAACAAACCTGGATTTTCTGAGCGCCCAATGGGCCACTGTTGACTTTGCTATCTGGATGCATCTTTTAAAGAATGGAAATATGACAGGTCTGTGAGAATTTCCTCTCGTGGAAGATTAACTCTCGCTCAATCTACATTGACGTGGTTGTGATTTTTTAATATCTGCGCTAAGCAAACATTTTCTAGTTTCTTCTTTGACCCGATGGTGGATTACTGCGACCAAATTTGGCTGTGTCATTAACGCCTTATTTGAAAATGTATGTGCTCTTTTGTTTCTCAGTAAGTGGATCGGAGTGAGTCAGTTTTATGTGAGTCTTTGCATTGGAAGTATTGACATTTACTTATTTTGAAGCAATTGTTATGCGTAGAAACATTTGGGCTTGAAAGACACTGTCATGGTCTGTAAGAGAAATTTTTATAGAAAATGTTTCACTTTTGCAAGACACTGGCGTTTAAGATAAGAGTTAACTTTACGGAAAGTCTGTCCATTTGTTATTCTCATATTCATTGTTATTTTCATTTCTTTTCCTGTTCTTATTTATGTTTTTTGTGTAAGGTCTAAAATATATAAACGACTGAATAATGTTATGGATGTGATTTATGTGAATTTTATACATCTACTTTATATCTCCACAAGTAGCAGCCTGTGAAAGGATCAGCTAAACTTAAAACATTTAGCATTAAGTACAGCTCAGAAATAAATAGTATTTCTGGAATTTAGTGCTACGTTTTTAATTCATTTTTTTAACAATGCTACCATGAAGTGTCAACTGTCCTTAATATTCTGTTTCTCTCTGACTCTTAGTAAGAAGAATAAGGATGGCCAGACGCGGGAGCAGGACTACTCTTCTGAAAGCCATTACAGAATTGTTTCACCAACATTCCAGTATAAGATGAGCCACCAGCGAGTGGGCAAGTGCATCATCATCAACAACAAAAACTTTGATGAAAAGACAGGTAAAGCCAACATATTTTAAACGCATTGTATTATACCTAATTTAATCTGAATTGTATTGCACAGCGAGCGCGTATACTAAAGCAGATTGTCTTGGCAGGGATGAATGTACGCAACGGCACGGACCGAGACGCCGGTGAGCTGTTCAAATGCTTCAAGAGCCTGGGCTTCGATGTCTTCATCTACAACGATCAGACATGTGAGAAGATGGAGCGTCTTCTCAGAGAGGGTGAGTGGTGAAGTCCTCACGCTTTTCTTGTTTCTTTTATGTGGGTAAGTAATAATGTTGAACTGATAAGACACCAATCCCAACCAAAAAAACACCATGAAAACATTTTCAGAATGTTATTTCAGGTAGTTTCTATATGGAAGGCGGGTTCTATCTCTTTACTTTACCAGATGTGTTCTCAACGCTAGCAGATTCATTCGATTTAATATACAGTTATGTGAAATCGATTCCCATTCAAGTCGCAGTGTAATCTTCAATCACAAGTTTGCATTCAAGACTCTTGACTGTTACAGTGTTTGTTTCTTAAAGCTGCCAGGTCAGACAGCAGCTGGTGCCGTTGTAAAAGTATTTACATAAATCCTAATGAGGTTGCTAGCAATTTGACCAAAAGGTTAATATTGATCAGAGCACTTGCTGGTCCACTGGCTAGGTTTAATGACACAAAGTACAAGAACACCAATTGACTTTCTTGTTTGATATATGATATGACATTTTAATGGTTGCTATTCTTTAGAATCTGCACACATTTTGTCCAGGTAGAAGCGAGGCCTGACGATGGTGGTTGGTCAGTTTCTTTCTCAGGTCCGACCCTCGATTCAACACTGCGGACAAAGCACGATACTTTGACTGCATAGCTGCAGAATGGTTGCCATGAAATCTGTCTAACTGCGTCCAGTCTTGTAACGCCACTTGTTCCTCTAGAGGTGATAGTGAGTCACTGTAGCTCCAGTCCCTCAGAGCAGAGGGAGAAGAAGCACAGCTGCCTGACTGGCTTGTAAATATTACAGCCATGTTCCGTGTCTGTTTTTAAAGTTTGTTTATTGGATTACATTCATTGTGCCCGCACCACCGCGCCTCGTCCTCACAGCTGCCAGGAGGCTGTTTCGCCGAGCGTGTAGCTGTCGGCAGCCCCGGGAAACGGCGCAGCTTCAGTTAGCTTGAGTTCAGCCTCAGCACCGGGGAACTGCAAACTCCCTGTTGCTGCAGTTACACAGGCCCAGCAGCCCGCTGTGACTGCAGGTGCTGGGGCTTGTTCTGGCTGAGCTCAAGTCTCTTTGGCCGCTGACTGAGACTCCGTCTGACGGAGGCGGCTGCTGAGCTCTGCTGACCTCTCTGTGCCGCCACTGGGAAAACAAGACGAATGTGTGTCTGCCACTTTGGATTTAGTCCAATAAACTAACGTAATGTTGCTCGGACTACAGCACAAACGGTTAACATCAGTGCCCCAGTGAACACAGATGGATCAGCCCCACGAGAAGATTATAAGATGAGAGTCTAGAGATAAACTCTAGACCAAACCATTGAAGTTAGAGATTTTTATTCATTCATTTCGAAGTTTAATGAGGCCTGAGCCGAGCCGAGCTAAGAGTTGAGTGTTTGTTTGTGTGTGTATGGGTCAGCCTCGGAGGAAGACCATAGTGACAGCTCGTGTTTCGCCTGTATCCTGCTAAGCCATGGCGAGGAAGGCATGATCTACGGAACAGACGGAGCCATGCCCATCAAGTCCATGACCTCATTGTTCAGGGGGGACATGTGCAAAAGCTTAGTCGGAAAGCCAAAACTCTTCTTCATCCAGGTACGAAGTTCTCAAGACTTTCATTTGTAAATGACTGTGTGATATAAAAAAAAAAATTTCAGCTGGTAATTAACTTGCAGATTTGTCAAGTTCACCACTTTTGACCAAAATAGTCAATCTAAGGGTTGAATGACTAACTTCAACAGTTTTTTTTTTTTTGTTTTTTTTGGAGAAGACAGATTAAAATGGCTCTCAGTTGCTCCCCATGGACATATGATAGTTATTGTGTCAAATGTTGCCCATCTCAGCTTTTAAAAACAGTTAATTTTTAATTGCTTCACCAGGTCATCGTTGAGAAAGCTACTCAGGATCACAATGAAATGTCATTTCATTTACTTCACCAGGCTTGCCGGGGTTCCGAATTTGATGATGGTATACAGACAGATTCGGGTCCGCCAAACGATACCCTGGAGACAGATGCTAATCCAAGACATAAGATCCCTGTAGAGGCAGATTTCCTCTTTGCCTACTCCACTGTGCCGGGTAAAGTTATTTTTATTATCTATATAAATAAAGGTTTGAAGTGACGTGTTCTGGGTATCTGTCACATACCTGTGCTGTGTATATCGGTGAGCAGACACTAGTTTCAGTGCTGACTCATGTTGATTTTCCAGGGTATTACTCATGGAGGAACCCTGGGCGCGGCTCCTGGTTTGTCCAGGCGCTCTGCAACGTCCTAAACGAGTTTGGCAAGCAGCTGGAGATAATGCAGATCCTGACACGGGTCAACTACATGGTGGCCACCAGCTTTGAGTCCTGGTCTGAAGACCCACGCTTCAGTGAGAAGAAGCAGATTCCCTGCGTGGTCTCGATGCTGACGAAAGAACTGTATTTCAACTGACCGCCGGCCGAACCGACTGCACTGTATGACTTCACAGACTGACGACCGACCGACCGACCGTTTCAGGTGCCGACTTCGTGGTCAAAGCATTCAGGGATGATTCAGGCCCAGCAGGGACACTGCACATGCAGAGCACATATTTGCATGTGTAGTTGGGCCCGAAAAACAAGCAGAAATATTTACAGTGACATTCTCGGTGAAACCTCTTCCTCTTCTTCAGGTTACTCTTTGGAATAATGGCGTCACATTTGATCTGATCTTCTTTTGACAGGCATGTGAAATATCAATGTTATTCCACCAGCCCGGAAAATTTGCTGCCACTTTTTGTGGGTCTGGGGGAATCATATCTGAATATGTGTCTCTCCATTTTCTAGCATTTGCGATAGATGTTGAAAGGAAGAGTGGATAGGGAGTCTTCAGGCTAAACGTGGCTCTCCATTTATTACATGAAATTGGTTTTGAATAACTGAAATAATTTGCATTTAGTGTTCTGAGAGAAGTCTTTCCAGAAATAGATCATATCCTGTCTTAGGCAGTCCAATACTCCTGTGTCACCATTACACAGTCAAATAAATGAGAAACCAGGTGACAGTTGAATGTCTGTAAAAGCCTATAGAAAGTCTATAGGAAAACGAATAAATTGATTGATTATAAACCCTTTGATTGCCATAGGCGAGATGAGGGAGCTGCCTTAGTCTGATGCATTGTCAGAGGAGGAGGGGGACATCTGGAAAATGGATCAGATCATTTTCAGCTATCTGTGTTTTAACGTTTTCAGCTGTCAATTGTCACATAAAAGAGACAACAGAAAAAGACAACACTCCTCTGAGCACAAACATGTGAATATGCTTTTGCCAAAGGCTCAGTGTCTCAGCCTTCCTAGCAAGTTTAAGTTGGTAGCTGCATGCTGGCATCCTCAGGTTCTTTAATGTCCCATGAAGTGGGTTAATGTAATGTTAAAGAATGTCATATACGTATTTGCTAGGAAGGTGTGATCTTTTGTTTTGCTGTGTAGTGATTAGTTCTATGAGATTTTGGGTCAAGTGCATAGTATATAGTCCACTCCCACAAAAGCAAGGATTATTTGCAATTTGCCAGTTTTCTCAGCCTGATATTAAAAAACTTCACTTGCTTGTTGTACAACCCCGAGTAAGCGAAGTTTGTGTATTTGCACATAATCAAAATTACGCACTTGTCTTTTTAGTCAGGGTCCAACAAATCAGTTTATGAATTTCCCTTTTTTTTTTTTTTAAATCTTTAAAGTTAGACAGTCCTCTTAAATAACTTTAATAGATAATAGGATATATGCTGTAGGATTTTTTTTTTTTTTTTTACACCAGAACGAGAACTTGAGAATGTCAAAAACTGTGTCATAAATTTGGGAAATATCATAGTGTAAAGCTGGACTAGGGCCCAAAGCACAAATGCCACATCATTTCACTGTATATTAGTGTTGTACATTGTCATAACATACACTGCATTCTGGTAAAAGTAACCCAGCAAAGTCTTCCTTTTTTTTTTTTTAATTGATCTTTAATTTAGAAAGATTTAAAGACCCAAATTTAGAAAGACAGAACAAAATGTATATATTATTTTTAAGCACTTAGTGCACCTTGCCAAGTTTTTAAAAAACAATATTGCCTAATTTAATAAGTTCATTATTATCATTTAGCTATATGGTCAAATCTAAAATATCTTCTTTATAATAGACATTTGCTGATGGTCATCACAACTTAAACAAAGTTTGTTTCTGCAAATACGCTGTGTTATTGTGCCAAAGTCTGTCAATCACAGAGGCAGCTATTACTGGTGGTGACAAGTCTGAACATACACAATCCACATGTCCGAAATACACACTCACTGTGGCTGCAATGTTTTTACATTATTCACCTGATTGCACGTGTCAGTAACTTAGGGGAAACATTCAGCAATAGCTTTAACTTGTCATTATATTTTCCCCTTTTCACTTCTTGTGTTTTTTTTATCAGTTGTTTTTTTTTTTTTTTTTTTATAACATTTTTTTTATTTTTTATTTTTTATTATTATTACACTTTTACACTATATTCCTAGTTGCCAAAAGTGTGATCTGGCTTAAGTTAGGAACACGTCCCATTCGACACCCAGTGCACTTGTCCAACACAGCCACAACTCAACACATGGATCTCTGCTCAGCGACGTGGTGCCCAACCTGCGCTGAAAGGAGTGTTTGCTCCACTTGTTTTGGATTGGAATTTAAGGAGGGAAAAATATTTTTTAAGGGTAAATTTTAAATGCTTTCCAGTGTTAAATGCTGTTGTCCTCAGGAATATATTTGAAAAGATTTGGGAAAATGAATGAATGAATTACATTGAAAGTATAATCTGGCTCTTTTTTTCTTTTTAATTTGGGCCAATACCTTGTTTAGATAACTTCAAAACAGAGGAATCCTTATGTAAACATTTTATTGTATTAAACATAAAGAGTTTATTCTGTAATGAGTTATGTGTCATTTTTCTTGCACATTCGGAAACACAGGACACATTAAAAGACTGCTATTGATTTATTTACAAACACAAGGAAGATGTTTGTAACATGGGAATAATTAAACTGAATATCACTTAAACCAACTTCTGTCTTTTGCAATTCCCCGATTCATCATAGCATTAAAAATAAAACACTTTGCTGCAGAATGAAGGACAGCTCTAACGTCACGATAGCTTTGGTGTGTCCACTATAACGAAAAGCATGAATGACTGGAAATGAACTTCATGATCTGTGAATCTAAAATAGACGTACGCTTTAAAGATTCCTTAAGCAAATTTAGACTAGCCTGACAGGCACAGTACCCAGAGCTGATGTGGTGTCACATGTTAAGAATGTCAGACCAGGCAGCTGATTTGCATACCCCAATGTAAAAAACATTCCAGGCCATTTCTACGTCTGAGGGATTCCTGCTCCACCTCAAAGAACAGGGGCTGATCGGGAGGCGTCGCAAATCCTCAGGCACTTCCAGTTTGTGCCTTCATTGTCATGGCCAGGACACAATGCTTGCTGTAGAGTATCAGTAAAGGTCCCAGCGCAGAAGCAGTGGAGGGGGGTCATAGTATCAGCTCCGAGAAAGCACACCAAACCCCCGGGGAAGCTGCAGTATACCCCGATGCGAGTGAACTGTTTCCCCGCCAGGAGAGGCAGCTCTTGCTGGACTCCACCGTGCCAGGCTGTGTAGTCTCCATTAAAGTATTCCACGCACCAAGACTCTTTGCCTCGGCCCAGCCAGGAGTCCTCCTCGCGACCCTTGCGCGGGATGCTCGGGTAGGTGAGCCCCAGCTCCCAGTAGGTCTTCCCACTCACATCCACCTCCCAGTACTGCCGGCCCTCGCTGAAGCCTTGCCGGCTGACTACATTTAGGGTGGTGTCAAAGCGGGAGGGAGTCTCTGGGACATCCTGCCAGGTGTCCGTGTAGGTGACTGAGTCTCCTTTGGGAGAGACGATCAGCTTGGGGTGAGCGGTGTCAGCGTCGAGGACAACATCTGCAGCATCTGCGTGACAGACATCAGAAAAAAAATCAGTGTCAAGATTCTGCAGTCGTCGGATTGTCCCCAAACGTTTACAAGCGAGACAAAGACACGGGACAGCATGTTCTGATTGGCTGCATCGCAACCGTTGACAGAGCCAGGAGCATGTTTTTTGGGGTGAACTCACAGGTCTGAAACTGTTTCTTGGTGACAGGGACCTGGGATCTGATGAACAGCAGCAGGTTGATGGTGAGACTCAGTAGTTGTTCATATTTGAACTCATCCATCTGAATCAGGTCAGGGTCAGTCAGCTTCATAGTCTCAAATATTCTAATTTCAGACAAAACAAAGAGTTGATGCATCTTGCTAAAGCTTAGGTGCTTGTCAATTTAATTTTCCAGCAAGCAGGTTTTCCCTGAAATGTGAACGTACTTTTTTTGAGTTTCAGCGTTCTGTTGAAGATGTAAAAAGAATACATAATTAATTACCCTCATGCCACTGACAAAACATCCTGGGACACACGATACAATTGAATTTATGACCCATACGTTGCATGAAATCAGAACTTTGAATTTGTGTTCACCTGAATGTCTATTTCTTGTGTTTTTACATGGGCACTGATCTTTGACAGTTCCTGGTCCAGTTCCTGTGTGAGGTGGTAGCAGTCCTCTATCCTGTCCTCCACTAACTTCTCTGTGGCCTCGTACTCGGTGTCCAGCTGGGTCAGTGTGATCCGAAGATCCTCGTCCAGGACCCGCTTCATGTCCTCGTACTTTTTCAGGATTTTCTCCTTCACCGCATTGGTCTTTTTCTGAGGTGAGAAAATGTATCTGTAATAGCATTCAGTATACGTACAGGCAGAAAACCCCACCTGATAGAATAACTGGTATAATGACATCTGAACACAGTAGGGCTACAATTAATGATTATTTTCATTATCAGTTTATCTACCGATTATTTGCACGTAATTGATCAATTGGTTGGTCTGAGAATATCAGAAAATAATAGAAAATGGCCATTACAATTAATCAATTTAAAAATCAAATGATCAATTTATTATCACATAAGAGAGAAGAGAATAAAAACAGAAAATCCTCACAATGAAAAAGGTTGAACAGGAAAATATTTTGATATTTTTGCTTAAAAAACTATAATTGAAGATTATTTTCTGCCAAAAGATTAATCTAATTAAATCGACTTGACTGATTAATTGGCTATAATCATTGCAACTCTAGATCACAGTATGTTAGTTGGGCCCATATGAAGCAATTGTTATTATTACTAAATTAGTTTTCATACAGCACAGAGTCTACAATGTGCAATAAACAAAAATGCTTTGTTGAAGGAAAAGCACAGGAAAATGGAAAGCTAGGAGGACTGAAAAACAAAACAAGAAACAGGCAGGATAATGTTCAAAAGTGCATTTCTGAATTCATAACTCATTTAACCTTGGGGCGAATGTGCTGCAGCAGCACAAGGACATGCTCTATCTTCCACCACTGTTAGCTCAAATCAAATCAAACAAATAAAAGAAAAAGAATGAACCTACGAATCCTATCTCTTCGGGTCACACAGCACGCATTGTGATCTTGGGAATATGACCAGATGGATGTTTTTTGGATACAGTGTTTGCTGATTATATACTTTAAAAATGTTCCCACCAACCCTTATTCAATTGTATCTTGTCTCTGAATTTTAAGTGGTGCAGAGACTACTGATCACAAAGTCAAATATTCCACCATGTCCGATTTTACAGGCGTTGGCTACTGGCCTGCAGGCTGATTGCAAAATAAAGGTGAAAAATGAGGCATGACAGAAGTCAGCAAGCATTTTGTTCTGTATCGTATTTCCACTGGTAAACAATCTCACAGACTTACTGTTATTTCCGCCTGCTTAGCTGCCAGCTTCTTCATCCTGTAGGCGATGCCATCTCTTTGCTTCTGCAGCTGCTGCTGATGTTTCAGAAGCGTTTCCTTTGAAACACACACAGAAAATCAAAAGAAAAAGGATCAACAACTGCAGCGCCTCAGGCCGGTGGGTCAACAGTGTCAATCGGCTTTTCTTCTCAAAAAAGAAAACCAAAGTGGGAGTGCTTACTTCATGCGTGGCCTTGCCTCCTACCTTGCTATTCATTTTCTGTATAGTCGTGCAGATTAAACTCCACTGACCGGTGGCAACACAACCACGAGGGTTTTTATAGGCCTGTCGCAGGTGTGAATGCTTCGTTGTGGGGGAGGGGGGAGCACAGGGTGGCCTTGTCTCTGTCCTGGAGCCGCTTCAAGCACATGCCTGGTTTTATTAAGGAGAGGACATGAATCTAAACTTTGAAGACAAGAGGAAGGAAAGTTTTTCGGGCAGAGAAGCGCAAACGGACGGGAAAATTGTCAGACTTGAGGAAGAGTTATTCCATGTCCTGATAAACAAGAAGCTCTATTTATACCGACCTGACGCTGACCTTGATGTGTGTACAGTGTGTGTGCGTGTGTGTGTGTGTGAGCGTGCGTGTGTGTGCGTGTGGCCTACATGCACATTTGAGGAAGTTTCTGAGTTATGAGACATTGATGTTGCTTGCGTAGCTCATGGATAATTCATAAAGAGTGCTTTATCACAAGTGCGCAGAGTGATTGAAGTGCATCTTCACCCTGAGACGGTTAAATTGGTCTCTGCCGATGCCTGTTTAAAATGCTTACCGTGACCAATATGACCTTTTACATGCATAGCACAAATGGCACATGCATACGTACAAGCGGGGAGAGGTCAAATGCAGGCAAACGCATCTCCGTCCGAGTGCGACGTCGACTGATCGCTCAGCCTGACGTGCTAATTTGCAAGTAAATTTCAGAATTAGGGATGGCTGAAGCAGCCACTTTAGAAAGAGATAGGCTTGTCATCTTTGATTATGCGATTTATGTGACTGTGACTCAGCTGATGAATAACCTGAAATCGGTACATAATTTAATCGTGCGAATTCAACCTCCAGAAACATCAATCAGAAATGCTTCTCTTTTAACCAGCCTGCACCTACTAATGCCTCTAGTCTAACACATAAAAACACGAGCTTTTTAAAAAAACATGTGTTTTAATGCTCCAACTTCTGAACATTACCCTTGCTGTGAACATATTGGTAACACTTTACTCTAACCCCCCCCCCTATGTAGCATTTATAAGCACTATTTAAACATTTAATAAATGGTTTATAACACACTATGAGGTAGTTTTACACATGTGTATTTTAATAATTTTTTCAACAAACCCCTTATAAGTAGAGGCTGAGGTAAAAACGGATTATTAATGACAAAATAGATGTAATAATATCAAATATGTCTCCATAGTAGAAGTTATAATTGTTGGCAAATGTACATTGTACATTAATTAATACTTAAATTGTCCCAGAAGTGCTGTGTTATGTTCTATTTTAATCGTTGAGGTAATAATAAAAACCAGTCCATACCAGTGAGCTTTCACCTGGGACTACAGATTTTATTTAATACAATTGAGAAAACAATTCATTTACTGTCACCTGTGTCACCTGTGTGTTTTGGCGTCACATTTAATTCCAGTACCCTAAACGTCAATCAGTCTTCATAAATCATCTGATGTCGAAAGTTGGCATTAATCTCTTTCTTTTATCTTCATACCTCTTGAATGCGGCGCCTTAAATTCTCCATCTGTTATTCACAAACACATTGCGCTCCATGGAATTCTGCAGCTTAACAACACAGCAGGTTCACTTTAAAAGCAAGTGAAGCGAGGAACCAGAAACTCCAGTTCCCAGTGTGAATATCTTGTAAGTGTTTGCCAGGTACAGGAAAAGCGTCCAGCTTCCTCATGTAGCAACACTTACTGTGAGCAGAGCCAGGTGAGCAGAGTCCGAACAGGTGCTGCTCAGGTAAGAACCTCACGTTTGTTTGTTTCCCTGTTTAGAACTGGTGTAATTAGTGAGTCGTGTGTTAGGATAATTTTCCTATTGCATTGCTTTGAGATGAAATACCCGAATTTCATTTGCATCCACTTGCCAACACATGTTTGGTTCCATCTTGGAGAAGAGTGTTAAATTGCGTAAACATTAACATTGCTGAGATACTGTATGTTTACACGTCATTTTTTTAATTACTTTAATTATATGTATATAGTTAAATCTGAATATTTCTTTCCTGTACACCTGCACCTTAACATGGCTTTTGTTTTGTGAATGGAGCTCTATGCTTTCACTATTTAAATAGGCTTGAGCCTATTTAAACCCTGCCCCGTTCCTTTAACAGGTTAACTATTTCCTTCTGAATATGTTCATGCTGTTTTGAAGTGACTGTTACAATCTTGTGTTCTTTTTTTTTTTTTTTTTTTCCAGGTCTGGCGTCACAATGCATAAGAGCCAAAAGACCACAGGTAGTGTATCACATTTGGAAATCTGCTTTATCATTTGATTTCGGTGCTTGTGGTTACTTACTGGCATTTTGGTGTCGCCTACAGAAAACCTGTGTTTACAGCCTGTTTTGTCAAGACACAGAAGGTTCATTTGACAAGCAAACCTGCAGCCAACGTGCTAATATACCAATGTTAACACAGTCATTAATAGTTTGGGGATATATTTTTCCAAACTGCTTTTGTAACACGTTTATTTTTACTTCTTTATACTGTTCCCTTGCTCCTTTTCTGGTTTCCCAAATATGACCTACAGTAAAATAAAGCATGATGATAAAACAATGATGAGATTTATGCAAATGAGCACAAAACGATAGACTTTTCTTTGGCCCTCAGGCGGAAATGCGGTGTTCTACAAACCAGTTGGAACTGTGACGGAAGTAAGATCTGGATACCTGCGCAAGTCTCCTCCCCAAAGACGGCTGAAAACAGAGGTGACAGAGTCGGCCACAACGGATGCAATAAATTGCAGCTCTTAATGTGTGCTTCCTTATTATATTTAATTCTTTATTTTATCATGTTTCTACTGCAGAAATCATGGAAGACGCGGTATTTTGTGCTGTTCAAAACCAGTGAGCAAGAACACCTACTGAAGTACTTCAGGAGTTCAGATGAAAGGGACAGGGCGCTTGGAGGGATAGAATTATCGCAGTATGTTCTTAACATGGCTCATTCAAAAGCCAATTCATTGATAAATAATGCATTTAATGGCTCCCAAATAAATGCAATTTAACCAGCTTTGTTTTTGAGGAAAGATCCCCTCCAGGTTAAAATGTTGTTTTTTTTTGTGTCATTTGTTTCCCTCTGACAGAATCTCACTGATGTATGTGAGCCCTGAAAAGCACCAGAGATGGGCATTGGTGCAGAAAAGCCTGAAGTGCCTCCCATCATGTGTGCTCTACATCCGCGCAGCTGACCGGGACTACTTCCTCGGCGGGGAGAGCAGGTCAGTAGGTTTTACAGGCGATAAAAACACTGACATGGAATTTATAGCTTACTTCCAACTTCTGTGGATTTTACTACACTGAAGTGTAAAACCTCCTGACATACCGCACTCTATATGGATACACAACAAAGTATTTTTACTTCTACTCTACAAAAACACTTAAAGTTCAGTCGCTAACCATTTTGTTCTAACCAAATCTAATTGTATTTTGATTCTGCACGAATGCAGCCGTTGATTTATCAGTGTGAGTTTTTCAAAAGAGTTTGCTTTTCATGGCAATGTGCACATACACAGTCCTACATACATGGATTGTGTTCATTTGAAAGTTGGTCTATATTTGATTATGGAATCAAATTTTAAAATAAATGTAATAGCTCCAAAATGAGATTTTTTTAAGTGTTTCATATGCCCTTCTTGCTTTTAGTGAGGAAGTGGACGGCTGGTTCTCTGACCTGTTTGACGTCCTGAAAAATCGGCCACATAAATGTATGAATTCAGAGGTACATTGAGATTTTAGTTCTTATCATGTTTCGTAACCAAGCGTCTCTTGCACTGCACTTAAAAAAAAAATCTAAATCATGTTTGTTTGTCAACGATATCACAATGTATTTTTTTTTTCTGCTAAAGGAAACGTCCAGAAGGAACTCAACCACTGAGGTAAATATCAAAAGTCTGTTTCTCATCCGTTGACGACAAATCACGTTAAAGGAATAGTTCCAAAAATACAGAAAATACACTTAATCACTTTCTTCCCAAGTGTTAGGAGAAAAGATTATTGCCTCTCATGTAAGTACGAAATATAGCTGGAGCCGACAGCCAGCTAGCTTAGCTTAGCATCATGACTGGAAACAGGGGGAAAGAGCTAGCCTGGCTGTGACCAAAGGTAACATAATCCACCTACCAGCACCCCTAAAGCTTACTAATTAACACTTTGTGTGTTTCTCCTTATTACGTACAAAACCCGAAGTATTAAAACGATAAGTAGTGGTATACTGGGTGTTATGTGTTAAATTATTTCATGGCTGGGAGCAGTGACTAGGCATCCAGTGGACACTCCAGGAAGTATTAGAAATAAGTAAGAAATACTTTTGCACAAAACTTCCTGTAAAACAGCAAACAACACACAAATCAGATATAACATGTTAGTGAACTTAATAGGTGCTGGTAGGCATATCTTTGAACAGGCTCCAGCTACATATTTACCTGACAGACTCGAGAGTGGTGTTAATCTTCTCATCTAAATCTGGGAAAGGGAGCAAATAAACATGTTTTACAAAACATTTTTCATCATGTTCATGTCTTTCACATTACTCGTAACCTGGCTCAATTGAACGCTAACGCGTTTTATCGTCGAATAACTTGCTTTTTTTTTTTTTATATATATATATATATACTACTTTAATATGACTTTATTTCCTGCTAGCGACTCCTGCCTTCTGCCTCAGTCTGGTCACTTGCTCCATCCGAATTATAACACACTATAATGCAATTTTGATTATCCCTGGCAAATGCAACAAGCAACCACTGTACAGTTACATTAATCATCCTTCAACCGTGCTTATCGATCAACTCTAGACTCTTTGACTTAGACTTGTCTTCCTCCCTTCTTTTTCCAAGGTTTTATCAAAACACCTTATGTGGAAAAATTGTTCTGCCGCTGTGCCTAAAAAGGTTGGTTATTGTTGCGACAAAAGCTCGAATTTGGCTAAACTTTCTAAACGCATGCATCCTGTCGATCTGATACTAACTCCGATTCGTCAAGTCAGTCAATCGTGACGTTCCTTTGTGTGGATCTACTTGTGTTGGTTTTCTTTTTGTGCGGGTAAAGACACGTGTGAATCCATGCATCCTCGCTATGGATCTGTCGACTCCACCTCTACATTTAGTCATCGTCTTAGAGATGCGCATGGGACACATAAAATGCATGAGAACATGTTATTCTGGGTGTATTCGGCAGTTCAGTGCCAGGAATTAAGAATGACATCACTCACAAAAATATAAGAAGGATTAACACTCATTAAATATCAACCAGATGACCCAGCTTTAGGTCCGTTTTGTTATGCAGGTGAAATTCAGATTCATTTCAGCGAAATGGCCCCACAACATCTCTTCATTATCACTGTAACATGACCCATACTGACAACTATATTTTTTACTCAAATGTATAACCAATGCATTGGACCCAGGGACACTGAGATGAATGGTCTGAGACTAACACATATATATTACACATTTTCCCTGGGATTGTCACATTTCTCGACAAGGAAAACTTTCTGCTGTCAGAATAACGTGCAAAAAAAATCTAATCGCGTGAATGAAAGTGCTTTAATGTGTGTGTTTTCTTTTTTCTTTTACAGGCAGAGTTGAAAATTCGGTCCATGTCTGATCCCTCGTCAAATGAAAAATCAAAGGTGCGACATTTTTTTCGCAGAAATCTAATTCAAATGAGGGTTCTTTAAAACATGTGAGTTTGGGTGATGGAGAATTGGAGGTGACTTTTCTCTTGGTTGCATACAGTTTTTCCTATTGCTTTCTGATTGGCCGACAGGGCGAAGATTATGCCAAAAGACGTGCGTCGGTGCCTGTGAATCCAATCTATGACTATCCGAAACCCTACTTAGGACAATCAGAATGGCAAAATGGCAACACCCGTCGCAAAAGTTTGGACTCAGTGTGAGTGTTGATTATCGTTGACGTTGTATGTGTGACAAGCTGTTGATCTGAATTATTTACAGATATAAATAGCACAAAAATTCAAATCTTCTTTTGTTCAAGTGACATATGCTTGAGTTGTGACCTTGACTACTACAGCGTCTAATAGTATTTGTTTGTTTGTCTGTCATTTTCAATATCTGTTTCTTGCAGATATGAATCGATGGTCGAGGTTAGATACAATGCACAGCTGGCTCAGGCAGCGTAAGTTTTATCTACACTGAGAACGTTTTTCTAAAAATGATAAATGAGCGCAGATCATTGCTTGAATTGAACGCAGATCATTGTGCCAAATGTTACTAGGGACCGTGAAACTGAGGAAGTTACCACGGGCACCCTGATGAGGTCTGTCAATCAAGTCTTTGACAAGCTGAAGACGCAGATTTCCCCGCTACCTCCATTCGACGAGGAGACAGCCGCTGAGGACAGGTAGCTTTCTGTTTAACTGCGAGCTTGTGTTCTTTTTTTTTTTTTTTGTAGGCCGTGTGTGTATTTTTGACTTTGCACTTTGTCTTCAGTGTCAGTCCCCTATGCTCTTTGTGTTTTGCCAGTGCCCTAGATACCAAAATAGCTTCCTCATCAGAGGTTACTGCAGCCTCATTGGCTCAAACACATAGACTAACAACAAGGAGGGAGTTATTTTCAAAGATCTATTGACACTCCAGGATTAGTCAAGAATCTGAGAAAGGCAGCACCTCAGAGCCTGTTTGGCAACTTATGCTTGATGAAACAACACTTTTCATCTTGTGTTGAACAAATGGCACAGATTGTCTTCACAATGCGTGTGCTGATAGGCCTTGTATACGCTGAATTTACAGGTCAGCTGGGTCTATTGTTCTACATGATAGCTGCACTTTGTTTATTATTCTCAGATATCTAATAAGCCGCACTGAATGCTGCAGTCACTGCAACTCATGTGTGCTATTGTGTTAATCAGAGCCATACATGTTTTCACATCTGTGCATCCAGGTACTGTACGGACTATTTAAAGTGAAACGATGTATGTTTTGCTAAAACAGCAGCAACTTTGGCCACAAGTGACAATTATGAACCGCGCTAACATTTTGAATACTAAAGTGTAGTGTAAATTAGGGCTGCACGATGTTGGGGGAAAAAAAATGAAATTTCGATTTTCGTTTTTTCTGCGATTTGAAAGATGCAGGAATCTCCTCCGGTTGACGAAAAAAGTACCTGTTTTTGGTCAACATCATCCTTTCTGTAGTCAAAATATTTCCAAACAACTGACTTTGCGTTTCTTTCCGCCAACCAATTCATCTTCCTTTTGTTGTGTTTTCTGCTGTTCTTAAATAAATTGATCAAGAATGATTGTGATTTAGCTGTTTATGCAGAGCCTACATGTCACTCACGAGCACCACACTGTGTATCCAAGAACCCTTAAATCGTAATGAACACTATATATACTATATACGATATATCGTGCAGCCCTAGTGTAGATGTAACACAAGTAAGGCAGTGTGTTAAAGTCAGCAAACCAAATCCGTGTTTACCATCAGAACACATTTTTGATGTAGCAAGTGCGTAAAGCTCTTACAATGCCATCCCTGTTAAGTGTGGTATGCCAGACGTTCAAGGAGGGCCAATCAGATTTGACTTCCTCGTTGACCAAATCATTGGGTTCTTTCCAAGAGACACGCCGTGTTGAAGGACGTCCCCTGCGCACTGTGGCAGTTCTTGACTGTAAAAGGTCATAAAATGTAAAAGATAGACATTTCTTTGGTAAATAAGTAAATCCTACTCTATAAAAACACATTTACGTGTGTGAAATGTAGTTACGCATTCAATCATGGTTTGATTGAGGATAACTCACTCCCCGACTGGGGATTCTTCTGTCCTCGCATCTTATCCTCGCATCTCTCGCTCGTGTCTGGAAGAGACGCAAGTGAGGGAAACGAGGAGGCAAATTAGGGTATTGGGATGAACCCATTGCGTTAATCACCAATACAGCAGGCGATCAATTAAAAACACCCCTGTTGTGCCTCTTCCTGCTGTTTCAGGCCACCGGCTCCTGTATGAAAATGACCTTTCCTGCTGTTTGTTTTCCTAAATGTGCTTTAATACAAAACTGTGTGATAATTCCGCATTTCACACTGATGTCTGCTTTCTGGCGACCTGCTGTACTGCCACGCTGAAGAACATCTCCTCTACTACGTTTTGGCATATGGGTCAGGAGACTCCTTTGTAAAGTGCCTCCTAATTAGAATTCCTGTTGCACCTCTACAGTGATTTGGGCATGATTTGCTTCTCCCATGCTGCTTTTATGAACTATTTTAAAATGAATCTCATGATGTCTGATCCCCTTTTTGTATATCTGAGAGAAAACTCCTTTGGTTTTTGGAGTGCACATTGCTCTTCCACCCTCCGACAACCATTTCTTCTTCCCTTTATTGTTGTGACTTTCTGCCACAGGGGCAAGACTTTCCTCCGTCCATCCGAGACTTCTAATGCAGCGCCGAAATCTGCTGCGATAAAAGAAAAGGATACGTCAGCGACTGGTGGCTGAACGTAACTGAGACATGAACCGAGATCTGATCTTATAATCCCTCATGCCGTTACTTGCTTTTGCAGAGAAAAAAAACGTCCGACATCAGACTTCAGCAGCAGCTCCAGTGACAACGGTGCCATCTCTCCTGTAGAGATGCTGGAGAAATCAAATGCGTCAACATTGGAAATACATAGCTCTTCTGAAAGGTGAGGTTCCAAAGTAACTGAATCCAAAGAAGTAACTACCAAGTGGGCACTATTACCTCTCTTGTAATAAGAATACACTACAAATAGGGATATTTTACGTGTGATGATCAAGTGAATCAGAGATCTATCACCTGCGTATTCATTCAACAGTTTCCTAACTTGTAAAACACTGTGGCCCTGGCTGCGCTATTGCAGATAAAAAGGTCAGAAATAGCTTTGTAATGATACAGAGAACAACCAAAAAACTTCGCCGCTGACAATGTTGCTGGACTGGTTGGAGTGGTTTCTGAAGGTTTCTGCAAGCAGCCGCTGGTATGATAGTTGAATAATAATAAGCAGTGCTCGACATTTTAACATTAGTAACTCAGGCGACTTTGCTACCAGAATTGAAATGAGTTTTTGGAAGAAAATTAGAAGTCCTTATCTATATAGACACTTATGCCGCAATAATGAAGGAAGGAGGCAATAATAACTCAGATTTCAGATTTTCACTTAGAGAATCAAAGGTTTCAGTTTCCTTATTATTTGGCATTTTGCGCCTTTTTAATCATGGTGTTACTAACATTTACTGAAATGAATATGTGACGAAAAACACCAACTTGTGAATGCAGGAGGATCTTGGGAAATGTCTTCTCTTACAAGGGAACTGTTTAAGATTTAAGATTAAGGTGTATTTCTCTATAGCCAAAGTATCTAAATATATACAATACCCTTAAATAAAGCTTTTTTTCTTTTTCTTTTTCAAGCCTTGACACCATCACCCCAGAGGAGAGAGATTTTGAGATCAAGCATGCAGTTTTGAAAAAACACCTGACACTAACAGAAGTGGATGGGAAACCAAGGTAAGTTTGTCTATGAAATAATAACACTTACCTCATTGCCGTATATAACAAAAAAAAAAAAAAAAAAAAGACTTACGATGATATGTGGAATGCTTCACTTTCTATTTATCTGTATGCATTAATACTAATGAAAACAATAAAACCCCAGATATGTTTGCCATATTCCCCACTAATATTACATTCTCCACTTATTTACTCTTTTTGCAGTTGAGAAAAGTCAGACTTAATGCTGCGCTGCTATTCATTCGTGTTGGATGATTCAGAGCATTCATCTGTATTGTGTTCGATTGTATTCATACTGAGATTTAGTAACTGCTCTTTGCATTAATTGGTTTGATTGCACACACCTACATCCTTAATCCCTTTTAAGATGTGGACAAACTAGCCTCAGCTTCTATGCTACAAGGTACACACACTTTTTGAATCATCAGCAACCATATATCTCTATTTAAGCTGTGTCCACAGGATGCATTCAGCCACAGTGCTGAGTGTAGGTCACCCAACACACAATCACTGTAGTTCCGCACGTAAAACGGAAGGAAATAGATTTGAAGCGGGAAAATCTGCTTTGGGGTCACGTTTAATCGGGGAAAGTGCAAGTGAAACGTGACCTGCGTAGACAGCTGGATTGATTAAATAGAAGCGCATCTGTTCCGCCGGACGTGTGTGAGACGGACGAGCGAACAACGCGGCTCAGTGGCCTCCTGTGTAGACAAGGAACAAGACTCCAAGAAGTCAAACTTGCAGTAGAACAGACAGGAGCAGTTATCTGCCGATTGCAAAGACATTGGTGGGTTTACATTTTCAAAGGAGGTGGCGATGAATATCTGGGCCCACAGCCCTGTTAGTACCAATAGGAGGAGAATATGTAATGTATTTGGCAATGATAAGGATGTAAAAATACAAAACAATTAAAGCACTATGTAAAATACTCGGTGAATGGCGGGATGAATCTAAAAAAACTGAATATTTTGTGTGTGTGTGTGTCACAGTGTGTCTGGGTGGACAGGCCAGCCGCAGACCGTGTGCCTGTTTCACAAAGGAGACCAAATTCTGGCAATTAACGACTTGCACACCGGCAGCGTGGAGGAGTGTCACATGTATCTCAGCAGGTGTCTCAAGAAGGAGGTATGTTCACACTGTCAGCGTCCGTGACGTTCGCATGTGTCGATGAATGTGTCATCTGAGAGGTAAATCATTTCTCGTTTCAGGTAAAAGTGACCATCCTGCGTCTGCCTGGAAGCCCGCCTCTGCATTCACCGACCTGTCACTGCAGTGACTGACAGCACACTGACCATCGGAGCTGAGACAGTGACCTACACACTATGTTGGTTTGTACCATGTATTGACCAGTTTAGACAACTGACAGTATTCTCCCAGGGCTGTGGGCTGTTCCTATTGATCTATCACTCTACTAGTTTACTCGATTTAAATGTCTAGAGGAGATTAAAGTGAAATTAAAAGTAAAAAGAATGATTTAAAATCTCATGACTCGCATATTTAAAAAGATCAAACACATTATATAATCGCCAAGCACTTGGTGTAAACAATGATTTGCAGTTTTAACCGAGACCTATGATGTGCTTATGTATTGTATTTACTGTAGAAAAGCTGGCCTGGGAAGGAAACAAAAGATGAAACATGTTTCCTCATACCGCCTGTATGATGCAAAAAAAAAATAAAGGACATTCTTATGACACAAGCCTCTTGGACCTGAGACAAACGGGTGCAAGGCATGTAATGTAAAAATGGTGCAATATGCACACGGTTTCTGTATATAGACTGTAAGAATTCTATTTTTAATAATGAATTAAGCATCAAATTAATCAAGTGACCTAAAGTGATTTTAAGAACATGAAGATGATGTAAAGAAAAGACGCTCTGAATCAACATTTATGATCCCAATGAAGTAATTACATTTTTTTTTTTTTTTTTTAAAGATATACTGTAGTGTTTCGTGTTGTAACAAATATTCAAATTTCATTTTTTTCTCGCAACCTGCACATGAACTAGGTTGGGTCATTTCCAGGTCGCTCAGTACGTGGCACCTGTGATGAAATATATTTGTAGAAGAGCACAGTGTTTGTCAAATTTGCCTTTGTTACATGTTGTTAATGTGTTGTCACATAAAAAAAGGCATACGCCCAAATTCATCCCTTCCTTTCCTTATTTATCTCGAGAATGACAGTAATTAGGAGCGGATGAATGACAAAAAAAGGTTACGCATCCAGTATTTCACGTCGTTTGCACCTCAGGGAGAATCTTGTGAATTAATATTCAGACAGAATGGTGTTAAACTTTGGGCTGGGTTTCAGCCATTTCTCTCCGATTTGAAGAAGAAACGCTGATTCCGACGGCCGAAGACATTTTGCTGGAATGTTATTTTAATATACGAATTTTGGAAAGATGGTTTTTAATCCTTTTTAAATGATATCTGGTGACCAATGCTGCTGCCTGACAAAGACAACATCAAATGGAAATGATCTGCAAGGCTTCTCCACTTGAAGTACTACAAACCATTCTGAGCATCAGTGTTAATATTCCCATGGCATCTTACAGCCTTTCCAAGATTAATGTTCCAAGTTTGAATGGAGCTATTAAACAGATATAAGAAATTATTCAGGACATTTATTTCGCAGGGCCATTCTTCAACTGTCATGCTTAAGGTGTGCTGCATTATAAATACGCTCTGTTACGAATAAAGGCATCCTTCCAGATGGTGCAGCAAATGCAGATTGTACTGCGCCATTGCATCAGTGTTTTATTCGTAAAATGATCCTAAAAACATTTTTACCAGATTGTTACACTGACCTTGGACTGAGGAATGCAGAGTTTATGCAGCAAAGATTACATAACTCATTGGAATTGTTACTCAAAGTAAGCAACATAATTCAGCTTTTTCCAGTTTATTTTCTTCCAAAATCCATGAAGGTTTAAGATGAAGACATTCTTACAACGCAGTGTTTGACCAGTTTCATGAAACCTCTTGTAATGTTATTTATTTTTTAAGGATTATCAGTTCACTGATATATTTACTGAAACAACGTGACAGCTAAAAGACATCTGATTATAAAAAGCTGGCAGGGCTTCAGCATCCTGCTCAGAAGGGGCAAGAACCTGAACTTCCAGTTTACCATCTCATCACAGAACATAAGGAGTAATCAATATCATCATCTCTGAAGAATATACAGGATTATACAATTTGAAGATTTTCCATAACAACTCTAACAACTGTTTTTGTTATTATACATCACTGACTGCACACCCTGGGATGTATTGTTGGAATGTGCAGTACAGCATCAAACCTTTAACAATCAGATTGTGTGACTAACATGTTTCCTCACGCCGGCCGCTGAGATTGAACACACACAGCTCAGGCAGATGGGCTAAATTGACGTTATTCTACATGAAAGAAGAAATCACA
>CALSBV010000421.1:5832760-5905162 GCA_943590825.1 Bovichtus diacanthus
ATATATATATATATATATGAAAAAAATTCTATATTTTTTTCATATATATATATATATGAAAAAAATTCTATATTTTTTTTAAAAGAAACAAGTTAAGAGGTTAAAGTTGCAAAAAAAATGAAAAATGAGGGAAAAGTGTTTGATCATTCAAAACTTTTATTTGTTTTCAGCATAAAAATGTTGATTAAATAGAGAACAAATACAGATAATTATGAAATTGCACAATATCAAAAGCAGCACTTGCAGTATATACGTATAGTGAACGTTGAAAAACAAGGGTAAAAAGGGTGGAGGTTGCCACAGCAGGAGGTGAACACATCCAATTCATTCAGTTCCGTTGTGTAATACTTCTGGATGACACAGGTCTAAATTGTAGACATAATACGTCAGAGTTGTCAGTTATTTTAATTCAGCCCATTGTGGATAGGAGCAGAACCTTCATAATAAACTGGATCAGGAGCGTATACTTGAACCTTTTCGCTCTGCATTAAAATGCCAGTGTTATCAGCTCAACAGTCTGATGTAACATTAATAAAATAGAATTAGTGCTGTTAAAATATATTTGTTCCCCATGGTCATGCAATATTGAGAATTCATTGTTTTTTTTCGGTCCATCTGCGAACAAAGTTCACCTGTAAATAAGCTACCGTCGAGCTCTAGTTTCCACGAGCCACTCACTGAAGCACTTGTCCATAGCCTTCCTGCTCGCCCAGCTGCCGTTGTTGACTGTCGGGATGATCTTGAGGGGCCGAAGCCACTGGACGAAACGCTTCAGCTCCAGGAAGCTGCTGTGTTCGCTGTATGGGACCCCTGTCAGGGAAACAGAAGGGAAGGGAGTCAAGCAGTGGCTTAGAACTGAACCAGAGGGACTTTTCAGACACTTACCGGCTCATTCGCTTTGATATTTTTTGTTCCCAATTTCTCTATTAAGAAACATCACGCTCAGCGTACACAGAGGAGGTTTGCTATGCACGTACAGGGGAGTCAGTCAGACGAGCAACGGGTCAAAGTGTTGTAAGAGGGGCCGAGAAGTGACCCGCAGGCTCAAACTTTTCTGAGCCTGCGGGTCTCAAATGTCCTGTTTTGAGGAGACAATAAGACAATCTTGGCATTGCTGCAGAAAGCTGCTGCCTCTCGTTTGTCCTCCCTTCGCAGCTTTAAAAAACAGGTCTAGCTGGAACCGAAACAACTCATGCACACAGTCGATCGTCCCACATGCGGAGAACAATATCAGTAGCAGTCGTAGCATATGGCTGGGAAGAGCACTGAGGAGGAGTTTTGAACACAAGGCGGAGAGAGAGGCGCGCAAATTGGCTTCTGCCTGACTGACAAACTGCTGAGGAGGAGGAAATCATGTGCATCGCAAAAGCAAAGCCTCTTGCTGGCGACTGCGAGTTACAGGCCAGCTGGCTGATGCTGTTGATGGCTCTATTCAGAACATGGAAACAGAGAACAGGTTCAAAACTGGCCAAATCTGCCAAATTAAGTCATGACCCTTTTCAGCATTGGAGTTTAATGCTAACACATATTATATTATATTATATTCCCTCTCGCTGAAGTAATCTGAAACTCAGCCATCATTGTTTATTCCCTTTCCCTTTCCCTTTCCCCTCCTCCTCCTCCTCCTCCTCCTCTCTTTGCCAAAAGAGGGAGCTGTAGGGTAGATACAACACTGATGAACTCTTGTGATTAAGTCTTATCTGCGTGTGGCAAGATGACAATTAAGATTATTCACCATTATGAGGCTCGGTCGTGTGGTCAGTAAAAGAGAAGAGGGCGTTCCGTCAGAGCGTTATCAGCTCAAATACCTCTTAATGCTGTTAAACGGCGGTAACAGAGTTAACAATGAAAAACATCTGTGATTCTTCAGCATCTTTTATTTTGATTTTTTTAGGCATTATAGCAGAGCAGTCACTGATACTGTGTGTGACTGTACGATTGTTATTCCTTCTGAAATATAATAACTGTGCTAAAATAAGTGAAAAACAAAAGAAATAAGAAAGGATCTGTGGGTACCATATATGGAGATGTTGCCACTGATCTGAGGCTGAATATCTTCCACTGATTCCACCTTCTGGCTGAAGGTCCAGCCTGTGGGTTTGAAGGCCACCAGCTGATCATATTTTCCTGAGAAGCGTGCCAGGTAATCCTGCAGTTTCTGGAGATAAGATCAGGGTGAGAAGGAGAATTCTTATAATCAAAACGGAGCCGCGTTGTGCTCGAACGCAGTATGAAAAAGTGAGTGAGGAAATGCCGTGTGTGAGCAGGATCTGGGAGAATTCATCGCATGCTGATGCATTTAATGTGACAACACAGAGCAACTGCTAAATGTATTGTATAGTGTTTTTCAATAGCCTTCCTACAAAGATGTGAAAAAACAAGTCATTCAATCTTCACCAGTCTTGATTGCCAGCTGATGAACAAAACTGCAAAGATGTTATTTACAATGCAAACATTTTACTTAAAACGATTAAATAGTTCGAGCTATCAATTTATTTCAAGGTGACTCTGTCCCAGTTGTAATGGCTCTTCTTGATAAGAAAGGCATAAAACAAACACCGCAAACCTAAACTGAATACACCCCCGAGTCAGCCTTCCTGTGCCTGGCGATGCTTGAATTATACCGACTCTGGGACTTATCTGCGGTTACACAGATGGCAAATTTAAACGCTTTAGTCCTTTCAGAGAGAGACGCGGTGCTTGGTCATCATAATTAGCATTTCCTAATTATTTCAACTGCTGCCCTGGATACTTGCATATGAGACGACAATAAGCAGAGTAAAAAGATGCGTTTGCACATCGAAACGAACCGTACATAAATAATTGGACAAACAAGAACCGTTTACACAAAAGCTCTGCACACCATTTCAAGAGTAGTGTATAATTATATTAGCTAGTTCTATTCTCATTTGTCTCTCAAAAGTAGTGTATTGTTAAATCTAATTGTCAAACTCATCCAAATACATAAGACTTATATGCAGTGACTTCATAAAGAAACGACCTGAGGGACGTCAGTCTGATGCTGGTTGTTTTACACTAACCACTGATGTACTTTGTTTCCTAAACATGCCCCTAAATTAGGACGTTTCTTTTATACTCCAGAGTCCCTCTGTAATAACTCTTCTTTTCAGATCAGTTAATGGAAAATGAGACTGCTGCACCTACTTTGAAGTTGAGCTGCATCATGGGCAGCACATGGACCTGGGCTGCCTTCCAATCTGTGGTTATGCGTTGTCGGACTTGCTCCGACTCCAGAGAGCACATGGTGTTGAACTTGTCTCTCGAGAGACACACTTTAGACCCCAGGACGTCTGCCAGTGCTGCAAATGAAGCGGAACATGGTCTGTGTAAGAACCAGGAATGTGGGCAATTCAGCCTTTTCCAGTAAGACCTAGTATTATAGTATTTAAGAGCCCACACACACACACACACACACACACACACACAACAAACTCCAGTTCAGTATTTTACTTTACACCAACGACAAACACATTTTTTCAACCTGTTAACTGTTGAATGGCTTTTTTTTTAAGCTATATTTTATCATGTTCACTTACTTGTAAAAGTGTTCAAGAGCACGCAAACTAGTAGAGTTGTACAGACGTTTGAATCAGCTCTAGTTTTTTTTCCAGTCTAAATTTCCTGTTTGCTTAATGTGAGGACAACATTGTTTTTTGATTACTTGACGACACCAGTGGAGCAATTCAGGAGTCAATAGAGGACACGGGAGTGGGCTCTTTGTTCTCAAAACAGACTCATCCTCAATTCACACCGCTCACATTCGAGAGAGCATGTAATATCACATGACCTTTCAGAGGGAGGAAAGGTCAGGTAGCAATATAGAGCTGCCGAAAAAAAAGATCCCCTCATTCTTCTTTTAGGTTTAGAAACACATTCACTTGTGTCCAACAGTTTGTGTTGGTGGTAGCGTCATACATGGTAACATCTCAGAAATGGTTATTATTGCCAGAATTTAATGAATAAATTACCATGTTATTTTCATTAATATAATCCAACTATCAGACTGATGTTGAATTATGTGCAAGCAACAGTATATCAGTATCATACCCTCATTTCTTTTTTTGTAGAAATAGTCACCGTCATATCAGCTAAATTGGTTCCCCTAGGAACGGGTTGGATAACAACTACTTTGGGTTTTAGTAAGAAAAAAAGAAAATCAAAAACGGCAGTTGAGAAAATTTTAAATATGATGTTCAATTGAAGCACTTTTGAAATTCCTGATAAAAAAAAAAAAAAGGAGGCTACATTTCAGGAGATACAAGCAACACTAAAAACAAAAACATGCTTTCAATATCACGTGGTGTGTAGAATTGGTATATCCTTTAAAAAAAAAATGTAAAAAAAAAAGGTATATACAAAACCAGATTACTCTATGTAATAATTTGTTAGAAATCATGTCATGACAAAATTGCTGCCCTGTAGATGTGGAAAGTACAATTTCGACTAAACACTCACCCAGGAAGACCTTCTCTTTTCCCACCGAGTAAGATCCACACACCACGAGTGTACGTGGATTGAGCGTCACCAGCTCAAATGCTGTGTTGGCTGCAAAGTTGATGACCTCTTGCTGTCTGGGGAAGGTGTATTCAGGGCTGCAGTAGCTATAGGAGCACGAGAAATACATTGAAATTCTGAGTTTCCTCAGTGCTTCTGCATGACTTTTGCGGAGTTTCTTACATGCGAGGGTTGTGGACATGGAGTGAAAACTAAATTTAATATTGATCCACATTGGATGAGCAGAATCTTATTTATAGTTACCACCCAAAAAGGTCACACATAACCACAGTCCTCCGTTCTTGCCCTTCAGTAAACCCACTGGTACATTCGATGTGCATGAGGAGACAGACGGGTACTAACGTGGTGTCCAGGTAAAGCGTCTGCACCCTGCAGCTCAGTAACTCAGGGTACGTCTCCATTGAGGGATCAGCTCTGAAGTCTCCAGTGTGGAGGACGGTCTGTCCGTCAGGCAGGAAGAACAGCAGCATGGCAGCTCCTGGACAACTGAGGGAACAGATGCAGACAGGAGGTGAAGCTGGATATATAAAAGTTGAAGGAAGTAGTTATTGTGTGATGAACTAGAAATACACTACAGAATTTCCCTTAATAAAGCCTATTAGTATTCCTCAGTGAGACGCTTTAGGCAGTTGGCGTAGGACTGTCTAGACTTTGATATTGGTGTCAGACATTAGACTGGCGGATATTGACGTCAGGTCGATGACTCACTGGTTGGCTTCCAGGAGGATGACCTTGACTCCCTCCACGGTGACCTGGGTGTTCATGGGAAGGATGTGGACATACTGCTCCGCAACCCTCAGTTTGCTCTTCACCAGGTTCCCTGTAATCTGACCAGGAGAGGCAGCTGTCAGTCAACATACATCTGTGGTTTACTTGCATAGTGACTCAGCTGCAGCCACTAAAGCATGAACAAAAACAAGGTTTTTTTTCTATGAAAAGTCTATATTGTATATTATTATAAACAAATAAATACCAAACCACAAACTCAAAGGATAAACTTTTCTGGGCTATGACCCACCTAGCGTCCAGTTTGAATGTATATGACCTACCAAATAAACAAAACCCCAATGGAATCCCAATGAGTCCTTGAAAGCCTGTTTTAGTTATAATCCCAAGATAGCACACACTGTAATAAATCATGACCCATTTGCCAGGAGAATTTATCCAGCCTCCTTCACCAACACATTTTATTCTAGATAATATCTATTGGGCTATTATAACTAGATTCAGGAGGCAAGTTCTTAAATATTCCAGTAAGATAAATAAAACAAATATACAATGCCTGAAGGAACATACTGTGAACACATGATATGTCTAATTTGAACCTAAAAGAGATTCAAAGTCTGAATTAAACATGTGTACTTGTCTTGCTGTATACCTCAATTCATTCAGTTTATTGCTTAATTCACACACCATAATTAGATGTAACATTTGCACAGTCACAAAAATGCTCATGCTATAAAACAGAAAGACCAACTTAGACCCAGACTAACAAATAAAAAAACTGTGTAAAAAAATAAATAAATAAAAATAAAAAACACACACACAAAAAAAAAAAAAAAAAGAAAAGTATTCAAAAATGTCAATCCAATTCAATATGGTCAGAGCTATTGGCAAATTGGTATTCATAGCTGCCAACTGCAAGCTCATTTTTCATTAGAGTCAACGCAGTGCAGTGAGATAAGAAATGCGTCAGGCATTTACTCTACGTATTCTGTGGAAGAGAGCAGTCGGGAAGCTTTTTAATGGAATGCAAATAAATAGGATTTTTGAGAAGGAAAAAAAAAAAAAAGGTTTGTAGCACCTTCAAAAAGAATGAATCTCTTGCATAGTATTTAAAGGATTTAAGCCGCCTTTGGAGGGGAGACCTGCCATTTATTAATGACACAAAACTGCAGACGTACTTAAACTGGCACACTGTTCCTCTCTTTCCCCGTATGAATGATTAAAATGTTGCGTTTATGTGGGATGCAGTTTCAGAAATGAAATCTGGGGTGAAGACCACCATCCATAACTTTCATGTAAAAGAAAAAAAGAAAAAGAAAAAAAAGGCCCTTCTGTAACACACCAGTTAAAATACATAGCATGAGCATCAAAGGAATTCAATATTGCTGGAGGTCATTCATATTTTACAATAGCCAAAGCTTGACTTACTCTGTTACAGTAGATTGGCAACGTGGACTTCTTGGTCAACCCTCCGTAGTGGTCCGAGTGGAAATGTGTAAGGAAGTAGGCAGCGATGCCCGGGATCTCTCCGTACTGAAAGGCATCTATGGTAAACGTTGTGCCTGTGTAAAATAAAAATCTTAAGATTATAAAAAAAGCACAAAATAATTAACACATTTATGCAGAAATATATGACATATGGCCACTGACCTGGAATCTTCTTGTAGAAGGGACAACGTGGTAACTCTATTTCTCCATCAGCGTTCCTTCTGTTCCACCTACTTCCTCTCCATCCTGTGGTCCTGCCTCTTCCTGCTCCACCCTGCTCCACAGCTTTACTGTTACCTGCAGCCCCTGTGCCCTGTGAGGCGTCTGCGGTTGTGTCAGCCTTACTTTTTCTTTGCCTGTCCCTCCTTTGTGGTCTCTGTCCTGAGTTTTCACCAAGTCTTGGAACAGAGGTGGTGTTGAGTTGCTTTGGTCCACTCTCAGCCTCCTTCTCCTTGAGGGGTTTGAGGCCGAAAAACACCCCAATGTCTGTCTGCTTCAGAGAGGGGGCCTGACCCGCCTTGATCTGGCCCTTCTGTGGCGGCATGGTTGGAGACCCTTGCACAACGGAGGTTTGCGATGAAGGCACTTGAATACTGCTGTCGTTCAAGTTTTTCAAATGCAGGCTGTGATCTGAGCTTAGAAGAGTTTCTCTCAGGCGCTTTAAAACAATACTTTGAGGAGACTGATTGCTACTTTGACATGGACTGACGGTACTGGTAGAATTACCAAAACCTTCTCTTTCACCTCTGAAATGAGCTGTGTTTGCAGCTAGCTTAGTGGGCGGCAATGAGGTAACTGACTCCAGCTGGGCGTTTAAGGAATCAGGCGCCTTTACCTGCACATTATTGGTTTCCAAATGATCTATAAATTCCGTGAGGAGCTCATCTTCACTTGAGAAACTGTCAGTGAACAGCACCATTGAGTTTTCAGCCTCATTTTCAGATGCATCATTTTTAAAAAGAGCTTTTCGACATTCACTGATATTGGATTCAGTCTCTGCGGGGAACTCAGAAAGAGGAGAGTAGGATATTGCATCATTGTTGTCAGGGGAAGCTTCGCTTTTAGTTAAAACTGCACATGGTTGTCTTCCACTCTCTGCCTTGACAGGAGTGGATGAAAGCTCTGTTCTACTTTCTTGGGAAGCACTGACAGACTTTTGGCTTTTAGTAGAGGACGACCAGCCTTTCTTTTTCTTACAATCCTCTGGGCCAGGAGAGCGCAGCAACAGAAGTCCATTTGTACGTTTAGATGGAGGCGTCCCAGTGAGATTACTGTGAGGGGAGACACTACGATTGGATACGGCTGAAAGACTGAGAGCGCTATCCTGTGAAGTATCTAAAAAAGAGCCAACCGCCTCGTTGTTTATCAGTCCTGGGAGACAACTGAGGCTTGTCTTCTCTGCCTGCTGGGACAGACTGAGGAGGGCTGTGTCACCGTTTGCTCGACACTGGGCCAAGAAGGTGTGGTTGAATTTCTTATAATGGTTAGGAATGGTGGATAAGCACTGGAGGCCATCTGGACATTCTGTGTGAACAGAAAAAAACATTTTGAAATGTAGGCTCATTAGTACAAAATGGTAATAATTCAAAAGCACCTACATATAAAATCGGCTAAAACTGTTTGACAATGCATATATTTAAGAATCTGAAGTGCCTGGTATATATATATATATATATATATATATACACATTTTCCTCATTGCAACAAGTGTGCTGTCTCTCGAGGAAGCTTCCTGAAGAAATAACACTGATTATGTAGTCAAGGTTTCCTTGAATTGGCCTTGAGACATCACATTTTGAACACAAACCCTGTGTTTCAAACTGGGGGCGTGAAAGACGAGTCAGAAAGGATCCGATGCCATGTTCATGTCATGAGGGAACAACTGTAATTAGCCGTTTTTCTGACTTGTAAATAATGTTCTCAACATCCAAATTGTAATCATGACCAGGAAATTCGGATTTTCCTGCCAATGTAGCCGACTTGGAAATTGATAATATAGAAGTGCCTGAAAGGCAAACAAAGAAGGACGTCTCACATCAGTCAAAGTCCATTCCAGTCCAAGTTCATTTCCCTTCACCTGACCTACCCCACCTGCACCCCCACCTGCTTCCTAATCCCTCTCATTAGATCCTGCTCTACTTACACCCGCCCAGTTTCTTTGTCTCTCACCAGTGTCATGTTTCCATGTGGTTACCTGCCTGCAGGACCTGCTGACACTGTAAGCCATTTTACAAAAACCAATGAACTGCACCAGTCTGCCTGTTTGCATCTGTGTTTGGGTTCTTCCCCTGCTGCCTGCTCTCCTAACCGTGACACATGTGACGTGAAGGCTGCATGATGAAGGATGCCATCAAGTTGCATTGTGGGAAATGTAGAATCTGGTGTTTTTATCTGTCTCTTGTGAGTGCCCAACTGTATGGAAGTGCAGTGCTAAATTGCTCCTTTAAGTAGTGTGGAATAAGTATGACGAATATCTGGCAATATATAACGTTGTGTATTGAAAAATAACAATCCGTCCACGTGAATGCAGGATGAAATGTATATTTAGTTATTTTGATGAGGATGCTGCATGTTATGTTATTGATGTACCAGTCAATTTTTTTAGAGAAAGTATCTGAAGTGTGGATGTCTGTACCTTTGCATGTGTCCCTGGGGGTGTCAAAGCATTCAGCAACATGCCATCTTTGAGTCTGTACCACCAAAATGGAAAAGGGCATCTGACACATGGGGCAAAAGTCTCCAGAGGATGGCCCCTCATCAGTAGTGTCACTGGGGGGCCGATCATGTGCCTCTAAACTGCTATTTCCGTTAGCAGCAGTGCTACAAGCTCCACTTCCAGCTGTCTTCACTTTGGTGTCAGGTGGGTTGGCAGAGAAAGAAGAGTCTCTCTTTGAGGCTTTTCTCACAGGACATCTTCTTTTAGTCGCAGGCGGCGATTCGTGTCTCTTCTTTTTCTTCTCGAGAGGTTTATACTCCCAAATGTCATTTTCAGAGTCGTCCTTCTGTGACATTTGGAGCAAAAGAAAGAGTAACGTTACCTCAAACCCTTGTTATTACACAAGGATTGGTGTTTGATAACGTCCCTCGGTCGCCGACAATGATAAACGTGACTGTACATTAACGTCTAGTGTAGATTCCTTAATATTGTGAGGATAATTCCCGCTGCGATAATAGTTTCGCACGATTATTATTTAGGATACTGAGCTCATTTGCTCTGTAGCTACATACTGTGTGGCTGTACAAATGAGTGCTTACCGCCACAGGCCAACGCTGATCTAAGTAAAGACAACTAGAGAAACAGAGCAGCACATTCCGCACATGCGTTAATAATTTCAGCTAAATACCCATTACTTTTAATTACTAAATATTTTACTGATGATTCACTCATTTAAAATTACATATATTTCAGGGGGGACAGCCTTCTGGTGGACAACATTTTTTTTTTTTACCGTGTCGAAACCACCGGTGTGAATCTACGTGGTGAGTTTACCTGGCAGGCGGCTGTTGTCAGAAACATGGCGTCCCAGTGCAGCCTCTCTACTTTATTTCCTATACAAAGTCAGCTGGATTGCGCCCTAGATGACGCTACGACTCAAGAAGAGAAAGAAAATCTTGTCAACGAGTATTTGAAAAGACTAGACGGAAGAGAGGACCTGAAGATACACGACTTCCAGACAGGTTAGACCATGTTACAGCCTCCAGCTCGCTCAGTCCTCCATAGAGAGATAGTTAAAGTTAGCTAACGTGCCACAGTAGGACTCGACATGTTCGCACAGAATGACAACTGTGTTTTTTTTATAAGTTAGTTTGCTAACGTTAGCTTATCTACGTCCAACACAGTCAGAGAAGTAAGATACAGATACGGTTACACCTTGATTGATCCCCGGAAAGTCTGTTGTTCCGGCAGTAAGGAAAAGAATAGGTGGTACATTAATTAAATTAAGGACATACAAATAGAAACTTTACAAGACAGTGATGGCAGCAATCAACAAGTCTGTAGTCTACACCAGGCTGATGTATGATATGTTTAAATTATGGCAATCTGTGTTTATCTGTATTAAAATAATAGAATATAGTGCAAGTGTCAATGTAACATATTTACATAATATAGGCTAGTATAATATGGTGCATTAAGATATAGTATAGCATTATTTATTTATATATATATATATATATATATATACAATCATTTAACAAAGTGTGTGGTATAGTATGGCAATATAACATAGAATATAATTTAATATACTGTAGTTATTGAACAAGGACTAATTTCAGACCAAATTAAGAGCGGCTGCTTTGTGTAGGTTCAACTTGTTGTGCAATGCTTCCTGTGGTTGGTTTTGCTGCAACAGTGTATCAGCTGTGCTAATAAGTTTGTAGCAGTCAATTTCCTCCTGTCCAAATGATGTTTTCTTCACTTCCTTCAATTTTTCTTTTTATAGCAATGCATAATCAGGAAGCCACCAATCTCTATAAAGCAAGATAATGCATAATGTTATGTTCTTGTTTTCCTTTTCCGTTCTGTGTGTTTGTCCTCCTCAGGGCTTTATCGACACGCTCCCCTGTTTGACCTCACAGTTTATTCATGCTACTGCCAATCTAAACGTTAAAATGCCTAATCAGTTTGTAATTTAAAGCATAATACAGATACGATTTTGGTAATAGTCTTTTCTTTGAACGCACCATTTCTTAGCGCTTTGTCTGTTATCTTGTAACTTGTGTGTTTGATTTGTTGTTCCTTTTAACAACCGCATAAAGTTGAGAATAACTACATAGCAGTTTGTAGCGGCTGTCACTACACCAGATTATAGGAACAGTATCGGCCCATGATTGATAAATGAAAAAGGGTTGCCAATTTAGCTTTCAAATATAGTTCTCCGTGTTAGCAATATCTCATCACACCAGCAGATGGGGATCTACAGTAGAACATCAAAGAGCAGAATGGCTGTATGGGATCTTAACAAAAAACCCTTCATGAATGCATGACAGAAACAAGCTAAATTAAATATTACTGTAGATAGTTATAGCTATAGGGATATATATATTTGTGGTTATCCCTGGCTCACTGACAAAGAGCATGACAGCACAAATGCATTGCTTACCTGGAGAAAGTGTGTTGAATAATAAATAAATCAAATTGGAAAAAATTGACAGGTGGTCAAAAGCACTTATGGCTGTTCATATAATTTTCTTTTTTGTCAATATTACTGTATACATGACCCATTTGTTATAGTATTTTTCATAGATTTATCCAATTTCTTCTGTTTTGCATCGTCGAAGAGACATTTTAAGATATACAATATGTAACAATATATATATTTTCCTTGATGCCATGATCTCCTCCTCATATATGAATACCGGCCCAGTTTTAGACCACACAAGTAAGAAAGGATTTGGACCGGCATTACCTTATTTACACATTATATTTACATTATACATTTTGGGTACTAGACAAGACCTCCAATCATTCTCTTCAACAAATAAAATTATGAATCTTTGAAATCAGGAGAGCTATTTCTTCTTTCTCTAACTTGGTCTATGCTTGCATCATACCTAAAGCTGGAAAAAAAGCTTTTTATTTTTTATATTCAACCTTTATTTAACCCAGTCAGGTCCTATTGAGATTAAACACTGTTCTTTCTAAAGAGATATTGCAAAGCATGGCAGCAGCACAAGAAGAACATAGACTTTCAAACAGGCTTAAAAAGTGTATGTGTAGGGTAGAGTATTATTTCCAAGTTTTTCAGGCTGGATTCTGGTGCTCAGTTTGCTGTTAAAATATAAAAGCAAATGTATTAATCAAGTGCATGCGAGTCATGTGTGACTAATGTTATTAGACACAATCTAGAGTGCATGTGAGGTAAGTGTAAAGCATTTTTTTAAAAAAACGTATCAGACACAATCTAGACGTACGTAAATAAAATGATGGCATTTAATAGCTTCATAACACGACTGAAGCTGTGAGCATTTCCAAGTCATTGCTTTGAGTCCTTAAATTGCCTTTTCTGTGACTAAACTTTATTAATGAGATGAAAATGCCTAATTTTCCACTCTGTGATTTGCTCCAGGCTTGGAATGGCTGAACACGGAGGGGCCTCTGTCTTTGAACAAGGAGCTGGCTGGTAAAGTAGTGCTGCTGGACTTCTTTACTTACTGCTGCATCAACTGCATGCACATCTTGCCTGACCTGCACCAGCTGGAGAAGAAGCACTCTGCCGAAGGTACGAGTTCACGATGAACGGCTTTAAAGCAGCAGTCAAATCTTCATATTGTTTGCCTGCTGATAGTCAGATATTCCATTTCACACTGTAATGCATATTTATGACGTGGGAATATAGGACAATCCTCCCCAGTTAGACTTCTCGTCATTCTCTCCCACTATTCCAATGAAGCAGAAGCAAAGCCCATAATGAATGACGTGTCAATTTCTGAGTTGGATTATGATAATGAGAGATGATTTCATATTCATGTGAAGTCCGGTGTTACAGGGCACCTTGGCAAGCACAGTTGGTAAGGTTGATCTAAGCCATTTGGCAGAAGGTAAAACCTCATGTTTGTCTTCTGTTTTTTTGCTTTTGGTTTTTCACATGCCCCGTTGTGCAAATTTTTTAAAAGCTATTTTACCAGAGAGCTATAAAAAATAAAATGCCAAAAACGAACTACACATTTTTCTGCCTCTCAATACTTTGACTTCCCTTCCATGCATTAACGCTCAGCCCCAAGCCCATTTGTTCCTACTGAAGTAAATGTTTAAAAATGGGTCACAAAGACATACAGTGGTTTTAAAATGATTTTTTTTATGGCTATGTAATTTTTAAAACAGCTGGGCACTGTAGTTTTTAGCAAACATTACTCAAACAGGAGTGAATAGTATATTTGTTTGGGAGTATTTTCATCCACGGATTAATTGACATTTGGTGCTTTAGTGAATATTTACGACCCCAAGACGGTGAGTGTGGGATTGACTCAAAATAGACCGTGTTTGTGTTCATGGTAAGGCAGGAAGATGTCAATCACTGCAACAGTGTGCCTCATTAATGTGTGTTTAAAGGTTTAAGCCTTTTGTGGCTCCAGAGGGAACTGCATGAAATCGGAAAACTAAAAATGTCACTTGAATCAGAGTCGATTTGGGGTGAAAACTACGAGTTTGAAAATGAAAATAAATCTGGGGGTGTGGAGCTAGAAAGAAGTGACTACCACACTCTCCTCATATTTGCTGCAGGCTAGCAGCCGAGCTAGCGGCCTCAGTTTAACTGTGCAAAGTGGCTATAAACAAAGGAATAGATCCTTGTCCAGTGTTTAATAAACCATAGCTGTAGTTAGCTGTGGGTCAATATAAAAATAGCATTTGCTCTGCGTGTTGAATGGGCTGAAGTAGATCAAGAAGAAAAGGCTGTGTAGTACAAGTTTCAGTCAAGTGACATACCTCCGCTGCCAAAATATTCAAAATTGATTGCTAAAAAGCAGTAGGGTGCTTACGGCACAATTCCAATGGTATCACTCTTATGTGTAAGTTCACTGGGGCACATGTGTTAGTTCACCGAGGCAGAGAAGCTGCAGCGCATCAACTCAACTTCACTCCTCTTTTTGCCCAAGAGAGACTGAGGGCCCTTATCTGAACTGTGAAGAGACAGTAACTAAAAATATTTCCAAGCTGCAGCGTCGGTGTGTACAGGGCCCATAATTGTATGGCTCTTTATAGAGCCACTCCATGTAAAGCATGATCACATCCGACTCTGTCATCCTGCCGGCCCTTCAAGGGATCATCTGAGAGGAAGCTGTGCAGCTTGATATTCGCAGGGCGCACACAGTGCAGTGCCACCGCACATTATCGCACTCGCCTTATCTTTGGCACTGCTATGGGTACATTCTGTTTGCTGCTCTGGTCAGTGAGGTGTGGGAGCCACCCTGTCCAGTCACTCCCACAGTGCACCCCCCCCCCCCCCTCCCACACCCAAACCACCCATCCACCCATCGTCACTGCAATCTGTGCTGCTGCTATACTGCTTGGCAGAGGCCATGGGTGATAAAATCCACTACAGATAGTGCGAGTCTAAAGGTTTTGAATTGTGCATTTTTCCGTCTGCTGAGTTCATTTCCTTTACATGAACTCAATGATGTGAGTTAATGTGAAGGAAATGTCCCAATGAGTCCACGTATGGAAGACGGAGAGCTTTTGTTTTCTTTATTGGCGCTGATTTCTGGTATGTTAGGCTTCTTCTGTACAAATTTTAGTACCGAAAAAAAAAAAAAAGTGATCAAATTATTTTCCACAGTTTTGGGGCATTCAGTTGCATAACATTTTAATATCCGTCTTCATAGTCACCCTTGTCAAATGTCACAAATTCTAACCGATTGCTCTCATTGTCGGTACAATAGGATAGTGTTAGTAGTCTTTGATGACTACTGAGAAATAACTAATAAACATTTACTTCTCCAGGCACTAAAACATTTTAAGGAACATGACTGAGATCCATGTTGTCACTAACTTAATAACAAAGCAAGTTCTCCACAACTCTATGACATGCATCTGTGTGTGTGATTTAGGACCTTGTTATTGATCACAACTGGTTGACACGGTGTTTTTGAGATATTCACAAACATTACCAGGTGGACGGGTTGGAACCTTTTGTGTAACGCTAGTTTCTGTCCTGAAAATTTGGAAACAGACAATTTTGATTGTGAGCGTTCGTTAAGTCAAACCACTCACTGGCCTGTTATGTTTGTCTGTTTCATTTCTGTCTTTGTTTCCCGTTTCTGTTTAATCTCCCTCTCAGATGGATTGGTTATTGTTGGTGTGCACTCAGCTAAATTCCCCAATGAAAAGGTAAGTGTTGTCATTGTTCATCACCGTCATGTTTACCTGTGGGTAGGCTGGTCTGCTTCTGCGTTCTTCCTGCATTTTTCGAAATATAAGTCATTTTCAGTTTGATGGAAGACAACATGAACCGCTCGTTCCCCAAGCTTCCTTTTGTTATTGGTTTAAGAACAGATACATGCTCAGATCTTCAGAAAATCCTCCCGATACTGTCGATCTCTCTTCTGTTCTGAAGCCGATTGCCATTATGGCACTGAGGCTTTTTTTTTCTCCATAAATGATAGTGCACATCTTTAAAAGACAGCACCTTGGACTCTTGGAAATTAAATGTATAGCTCTTAGATTTAGAAACAGATTCACAGCTCTTCGCTCATTTGTCTACGCTCGTCTCAATCCTTTTAAAGGTCCTGGACAACGTCCGCAGCGCTGTCCTCCGCTATGACATCTGCCACCCAGTGGTGAACGACAGCGAGGCACGGCTCTGGCATGAACTGGAGGTGTCCTGCTGGCCCACGCTGGTCTTACTGGGCCCACGTGGGAACCTGCTCTTCTCCCTGGTGGGCGAAGGCCACCGGGACAGGCTGATGCTTTTCACTGACGGCGCCCTCCGTCACTACGGGGAGCAGGGTCTGCTGAAGACGCACACAGTGGGGATCAAGCTGTACCGTGACTCCCTGCCACCCAGCGTCCTGTCTTTTCCTGGAAAGGTGGCCGTGGACAACAGCAAGAAGAGACTGGCCATAGCAGACACCGGGCATCACCGAATTCTGGTGGTGTCCTTGACTGGACAGCTGATACATGCAATAGGAGGTAAGAAGTCGGAAACAGGGTGGAGATATGCAGTATATTGGGGTTTAATGTATGGGTGGGTTTGGTGGGACCACAAGGTGTCCGGCTCCTGGATTTATCAGCTAGCACAAAGACACCATTTAATGCGTTAAATACAAAAAATGTGGGTGCCCAAATGGCTCACCTGGTAGAGCAGGCGGCCAATGTATCAAGGTTGAGTCCTCACTGCAGATGCCAGGGTCCCTTTGCTGCATGTCATCCCCGTGCTTTTTACGTTCCATCTGTCCTGTCTCTATGATAAAGACGAAAAAAATACTAAAAAGTGCATTGAAAGTGCATCTTTCTGTTGTAATACGTGCTCATTTATTAGAGTTGTGCATTTGCTTTGTAATAATTGTTACAAGTAGTACATAATCTGTACAAAAAACAATATTTAGGCATCATTGATCATTTCTAGATTACTCGCATACCTCGGCAACCCTCAGAGGAGCTACATGGCAGACTGACCCAGACCAGCAGCAGGGACTAGTACATACTGGGGAACTGGCACCGGCCTAAGTGTGGACATAATGAGGGAAAGGAATGCAGGATTTGTTTGTTTTATTTTTTTTATTTTCGTAGGTTGACGCCACTCATCCTATCATATTTACACACACACACAGTATGAGAAATTATAACATTTGTATTTGCTTAAGAAGTTCATTCAAAGATGTGTTTATTTGGACAAAAATGTGTTCTGTCTCACATCTTTCTGAGGAAATGTGTTACATGCAGCATAAGCACATTAGATTTCAAACAGCTTAGTCACGGTTCAAAGTAATTAATCCACACTGTAAATGGGCGAGTATGCCTGGACGTATCCTTCGTATTAGTAATCATAGAATCATCCGTTATACCTTTTTTGTTTTTTTTTTGTTTTTTTTCTTACCAAAAATGTAGGAGGGGAAGATAAAAAATGCCGAAACCCAACTCTTGTGTTAACTGGAAGATAAGTGATTTTTGTTAATGGAATATGTGAGGAACGAATACAACTGCTGTTGCTTAGTAACCTTTCAATGTCAAAATCTTTATGAAGCCCGTGGAACTACAGATGAATGTTAAATACCAGAAGACTTATTAAACACCATTTGAAGATGCACACATTTCACTGCAAAGCTCTAATAGGACGGTGGTGGCGGAGATAATCCACGAGAAACATGAACAACAGCCTGATCTGTGTTGAGAGATGGATCCATGTTGCTCAATATGACCTATAAGTGAGGTATTGTAGCGCACAGGGAACTATAATGTGTATTGGATGATTATTATTATTCACTTCTGTCCCAGGTCCTAAAAGTGGGAGACAAGATGGCGACTTGTCGGGCGCTTCCTTTAACTCCCCTCAGGGTGTGGCCATTAAAGGGGACACTGTATACGTGGCCGACACAGAAAACCACCTGATCCGAAAGGTAGCAACCTAAACTATCTATTCACATATGTTTTTTGTTTTTTGTTTTTTTTTAAATGAAATTAGATGTCACTTGGTGTAACATTTCTGTCTGTGTTTCAGATCGACCTGTTAGAGGGACGAGTCAGCACTCTCGCTGGAGTAGGTGCTCAAGGCACGGACAAAGCGGGTGGGGCCATGGGACCGCAGCAGCCCATCAGCTCTCCTTGGGATGTGACTCTCGGCACTGCCGGTGAGTCTGGTGGTGCGGTCAGACAATGCACAAATTTGCACATAATGATTAGGGCTCCTTGGAGGTGGATAGAAAATTGAATGGGCTAATTAAGTTATTGGAAGAGAGTATTTATGATCTTGCTTATGTGGGAATACTTGGTAAACCTGTTTGCCAAAATCTCTCATTTTAGTTTCAGTGACTCATTTTGAGGACGAAAATCAATAATAAGCTGAAACTATCACAAATGTCACAAACTACTGTAAAGTACCTGACAAGGTCTTTTATATTCTCTCAAAGTAATGTAAGAGCTCCACTTCAAAATCAAAGCTCAGACCCTCTAAATGCTTTGTTTTATTACGTTTGCCTTGAGCATTCAGAGTTTCTTTTTTCATTAATCTTTTTTTTATATATATTTTTCCTTCAAAGCAGAAAGCTTTAGAACTTTTGAACCTTTTTGTCTCTCAATGTGCGCGCATGTCTTGTGTTGCCGTCAGGCCTCGTTACCTGTGGGCATTCAGATCAGTCAGCAAAGAATTGTTGTCATTCTGAATATTATTCCAAAATGCGTATACATTTCCCCCCCCCTCGCTTTAGGAGCACACAACAAGCGCTTATCACTGAGTTATTTATTTGTTCAAAATACAGTTTAACAAATGAATGACTTCATTAACAATTAACGCCACAGAGTTGCTTCATTTTTCCATTTTGGATTTGAAGGATTTTAAACAAACGTTTACTTAATATGATAATGTCATTCGTTTTTTCTTACAACTTTCTTGCCTCAGGTTAACATTTTTTACTATTCAGCGTCTGAGGTGTGGTGACAGCTGACAGTTGTAGTGGAAATGTAAGCATGTGTTGTGTCCCTGGGACTCAAACTAAAGAAACATGTACGCCTGAACAAGAGTTCTTTATTCTGCCCGTGGCGTGTACTGTACTCATCAACGTGCAGTTTACATTATAGAGCTATGGTGTTTAGGGTTTAGGGCCATTAGCGCAGTTATTTTCTCATTGCACACAGAGTGTAAGCAGGAGGTAATCAGTCATAGTCAAATCATCTGCAAAGCTTGATGGATGACACAACCTGCTGCTGTGCACATCACCACATGGTCTGAGGATGTGATGTCAGACCTTTTTAAAGGCTCTATGTGTAATTCCGAGCCACCTGCTCCAGAGGAATAGGGAGCAGTGTTTCGCCTCTGAGCTGGGTCCCTGGGCTAGTTTGTCTATTGGACTACATTCAAAGTGGCAGAAACTAGAAAACGACCGGCACATTCGTCTCGTCTTCATCCCGCCGGGGGAGGAGCGAGGTCGGCGAAGAGACTTGAGCTCAGCCAGAACAAGCTCCAGCGCCTGCAGTCACAGCGGGCTGCTGGGCCTGCGTAACCACAGCAACAGGGAGTCTGCAGTTCCCCCGGTGCTGAGGCTGAACTCGAGCTAACTGCTAACAGCTATACGCTTGGCGAAACAGCCTCCTGGCAGCTGTGCTTCTTCTCCCTCTGCTCTGAGGGACTGGAGCTACAGTGACTCACTATCACCTCTAGAGGAACTGGTGGTGTTACAAGACCGGACGGAGCTGAACTAGTCAGTTAGATGCTCATGTCAGTAGATGTCTCTGCAACACATGGACGTCTTTGACATGAACGTCAACACCAACCTCTTTACACTCTGTTGATAATGTTAGTTCATTGTTTTAAGTTTAATTTCTGGCATATTTTACTCATTGACCCTTTAACTCCACTACTGTCGTCCTCTGAGAGTACATCCAAACACTGCATATTCATGATTTATTCACTATGTGTATGAATAATTCAAATTGACCAAATCAAGGGGACTCTACACCTTTTTGTATTGGGAAGTGCTACAGTGACATTGATGCTGTGAGTCGGTTACAGCCAGATGTGCTCTGTGCTTAAAAAACACAACTGTAAGGCTTGTGTATTTATTCATCACCATGACAGTATTGTCTCTGCTGAGTGCATCCGAGGCAGCATATGGCCTCTGTCAGACAGACTGCCTTCCCTTAAACCTGCATCACCTCATTTCTGGCACTCAGCCTTCACTAAACAATCACTTTTCTGTTCAATAAATAGAGATATATTTCTTTTCTATGGTCTAAAAGTAATGGATACATTTCTTTATTTTTGCCATCTTTTTATATTTACAAGAAAATCCAATTTTTTTTTTTTATAGCTTCAAGTAAACATCCCAAAGACATCTGAAAGGACTTTTCACCGTTTTAGGACAAATATCTGAGTCACTTCTGGATGATGTTTTTGGGTGACTGGGAGGCAGCACAAGTTTCCCGATTCTCAACTCAAAAGAGTGTGTTTTTCGTTTGTGTTCGTCTGTGCGTTTTGTTTGCTTGTGTAGGCGGATCTGAAGATAACGTGCTGTGGATAGCCATGGCAGGGACCCACCAGATCTGGGCTTTGTTCCTAGCAGATGGGAAACTGCCCAAAGGAAGGTGAGAGACTGCTACATGACCACCATGGCCACTTGGCAACAGCCAAACCTTCAAAGCCACTAATAACTCTCCTCTAAGAATAAAAAGCAAATACAAATGATTACAAAAACAAGTCAAATGAACTCTACATTTCTAGTGATGTATTGAAGTGTTTTTGTCATTGCCTTCTATTTTTTTTTAACAGTGAGTCCAAGGCGGGGACGTGCGTGCGATGGGCAGGCAGCGGCAACGAGGAGAACCGAAACAACGCCTACCCGCACAAGGCTGGCTTTGCTCAGCCTTCAGGCCTGGCTTTGGCCCCAGAGGAGCCCTGGGGCTGCATGTATGTGGCCGATAGCGAAAGCAGCACCATCCGCACGCTGGCACTAAAGGACGGAGCTGTCAAGATGCTGGTCGGGGGAGAGAGAGACCCTCTGGTGGGTGCGCAGCAGTTGATGGATGGATGAGTGGATGGTGGATTAATTTGTAACTGGATGAATGGATTCTTAATATTATTTCCTAACATTTCTTTCTTCTATTAGATACCTTTTTCAGTTTATTTCATTACCTTATTATGGCATTTTCTTTGAAAAGTAACATTTAAACAAATCATCCACAAAGACAAAGGACTAAGTGAATCCCTCGTGGCTTTAATGAAGTTTTCCTCTTTACTTAATTTAATGTCCATAAAGTAGGGTTATTTTTGTCCCCTTTATTTTTTTCTTCTGTAAAAGTAGAACATTATCTGATAATATTTCAGACCATGCCGTGAACAGCAGCTTGAACAGAAGGGAGGTAATCCAAGCAGACTGCGAGAACGAAATAACCTCTCGTGCAGTAAATTCAATGATGATATGTCCTGTTAAGCTCTGCCAACATCCATCAACAGCAAACGCACGCTGCAAAACCTGCACATTAATCTACTGCATTTCCAGCCGTAGAAAACAATTATGAAGAAAAAAATGTTGCACAAAGCTTTGGATCACTCCTGGGCAATCACAAGGACTCAGGGACGGTTTTTTTTCGAAAGAAGTATTGATTTATTTATTTATTTTTATTTTTTAAAGGCATAAATAAGCCCAGCCACTCTTGTTTGTGGCTGAAACAAAGCCTCAAGACAATTTTTGGTTGAACGTTTATGCTTCTACAAACAGCTGAGCTTTTAATGACTTGCCTGGTTAAATAAAGGTTCAGTTAAACAGGAACAGGTGGGTTTCAGTTTGACACTAACACAGTGCAGGGTTTAGTTACACTTGTATTCTGCAGCTTGTAAGTAGCAGACTTGGCTTTTCTAAAGAAAAAAAGGTGGCACTACAACTCTCCATGTGACACACTGAGTGAGTTTAAGATGTATAGGTTGGAGTTTAGCTCCTTTTTAGCTGCGCCATCTTGTAGAAAAGAACTTCAGAATCTGTCGCACATCAGCATCACACAGAACTTAGATGTCACGCTACACAGTTTTCCTCTTGATGCTCTTGCATAGGTGCTGTCTTGTTTAAACAATGTCTGTATTTTTCAGTACTTTGTTAGCACTACTTCTTTTCCCCAATATTTCTGTCTTAGTTTGAGAACTTCCTTTACCGGGAGAACGTTTTCTGCTAACAGCTGCGTCACAATCCGAGGCAGAGGTCACACTCCTGCAGCGAAGGTGAACATGTGAGCCCACGTGAACGCCGCTTGGAGTGATCCTGTGATTCTGCGATAACATATTTTCTCAAAGATTCAGGGTTGTTGTTTTTTTTTCCCCAACTGCCATTGTTTCCGATTTTTAAACCCATACAAAAATAATCAGAACTGCAAAGGAATATAAAAGCCATGTAAAACGTTAGCACATGTAAAGAAAACAAAATACACGAAAGCGCTAAAGCAGAGTAGGTTGCAACCTCCTCCTCATTGTTGAGTGAACTCAGCTGTGGAGTCAGGGAGACGCAGAGAATACGTCCTTTGTTTATTCAGCTGAGTGACACAGGATGAAAAGCTGTTTATTTTAATTCTTCCCAAATCAATAAATCTATCTCTTTAGGCCTGAAACAATCTGTAGCACTAAGAACTGTTTTCACTTAATTTGCTTCTTCTTTTTTTTTGGGGGGGGGGGGCATGAAAAATGTTCCCCTTTTGTAATGACATTTATCATTAATGTTGTACTTTTCTTCAAAACTCCTCAAGAATGACTCTTCTAACTTTTTTAAGCACAGTAACTAATGCCATTTCGAGATATTTCTGGTGTGCCTTACACATTTGGTAATTAATTCCTGTGTTACTGTTCTTGTATGAATTATTTAGAAACCTTTTTAAAAGAATGAAGCCAATGTTGCTTTCATGTTTTTATTTCAAGCGTTCTTCACATGAAATCAGCATATGGGGAAGGCTTCGGCTTGGATTTTCAGAGGAAAGTCCTTTATCTTGACGCTTAAAAAGCTTTAATTGAGTTAGAGACTGTTCACAAATTCAGATTGGATTTTTGGTTCTTTTACACACGTTGACTTTGTTTTGATCTCTGAACATAATGTCTTTGAACCAGAACCTTTTTGCTTTCGGGGATGTAGACGGCAAAGGGGTGGACGCCAAGCTGCAGCATCCTCTCTGCGTTGCCTGGGCTCCTGAACAAAGCCTGCTCTATGTGGCCGACTCCTACAACCACAAGGTAACTGTTGCATGTCACAAGGCTATAGTTCAAAGTTGGAGCGTGCTCACATTTGACACTCCTGTCGTCATAAAGGGTTCCTTTAGGCCTGTTGAGTGGATACACAAAGTGCATGTCTGTTTTGATCTAAAAACCATACAGGGAACATACAGGACTTGACCTTTTTGTGCCTGTGTAATTTTGTTCAGATCAAGGTGGTGGATCCAAAGGTGAAGCAGTGCAGCACGTTCGCAGGGACTGGAGAGGCCGCAGATACTGTGGGGCCTGGATTTAACAAATCCTGCTTCAATGAACCTGGAGGAATCTGTGTTGGCGGCAATGGCAAGCTTCTCTATGTGGCAGATACCAACAACCACCAAGTCAAAGTGCTGGACCTGTCCTCCAAGACCGTTTCACTGGTGTGTATGTGTGTGAGGGGAAAAAAGCCCACTTCCAGCCTTGAGAAAGCCCTTTTCATTTTGTCCACGTGTGTAATTATTCCATCCTGAAAGCTAGAAGAGTTTGACTAAAAAGTTACAAAGAAGAACATCGCAAGTGTCGATGTCTTTCTCCTTGCTCCTCTTTAATCCAAACGTCCAAATCTCTCTCTTGTCCAGTTCCCCATCTCCACGGACAGCACAGACTCAGTACTTTCAAAGCCACCGGGTCCTGCCAAAGCCCCCACGCTGCCTAAATCCGCTGCCAGGAAAGAAATGCCACCAGTGGCAGTGTCAGCGGGCCAGACTCTCGTCATGTCGCTCACCCTGACGCTTCCAGAAGGAACCAAACTCACCGAAGAGGCCCCCAGCTGCTGGGTCCTCTCAGCTGAGGGTAAGACACAGTTCAACTCATTGTTACTAATGTCATGCATGTCAAATCTATATCTATAGGTTTATCCTATCTGTACTTTTGACTTCATATCCGTGAAAGGCTACTTGACCATTGGCTAATCCTAACCCTGTTACCGCACCTGTCAATTGTCTCTCCAGTTGCACAAACTCTGTGCAAGGCATGATTCGTTGATATTTAGCATAGGCCCTGTCATTGCTTTCAATAGGCTTTCAAAGGTAATTGTTTTACCGGACAGGGTACGTTCAGAGTTGCACGCCAAACTTGTTCTCTACATGTACAACTCTGTTCTGGATGTGAGCCTCTCTGTCTCTCCTTCTCAGCTTTTTATTTTGGTCTGTGATCCATGATTCTGTCAAACAAATAATGGAAGTGAACGATGCTTAACCTTCATGTTCTTTTCACTGTACAACAAGTAACTCTCACTCTGCCGGCCCACGCCTGGAGTTCATAGTTCTCAGCTGAGGGATGGAAGAATATTTTGTTTTTTATCAGTCAGGGACTCTTTTTCTTTTTTTTATATAGCAAGGATGTACATGGCATGGGCATTTCAATATATGAATTCTACTGCTAGATAATATTCAAAAGGCTTATTTGCAACATTCTCGAATTGTAATCAACAGTAGTCTGACCCCGTGGCCGAGTGTGAAGTGATTTGAGATATCATGTTAGTGAGGGGTGATGGTCCATTCATTAGGTTTGGAACTAAAGTGTTTCCATCATTCTGAGCGACGCAGAATGCAGTCAGCGATATCAGAGGGCTATCTTTAGAACATTTTGATAAGACGACATGCCTTAGTTCACATAATTAGCTACCAGGCTATGTTACTTGATCCCCCGCTGTCCGATTATACCCGGTCTAGACTTGCGCTGATCAGATCAGAGCAGAGGCAGGAATTTTAATGGATCAAGTTGGAAGTGCACGGCAGATTTAAATTGTTTTTTAGTGGCTTTTTAGAAATAGCTACCCTGGGACCTCATGTTAGGCATCAGCTTCATTAATCACCGCTGGCATGGATTTGATGGTCTCTCTGGCATAATATTTTCTCACAGTCAAAGTTCTAGCCTTTCCTTTTCCACTTTCATTCATCATTCAGTGCTCACGTCTCGTTAGATGTGTACTTTTTGTTTTTAAAAACATCTCCCGTATTTCAGTAAAATCATGTTCTCACTTTTTTTATATTCAGTTGGGTTATGAAAGGGCAATATTGTAGAGCAGCGGCCCCCAACCTGCACCACGGACCGGTTTCATGCAAGACATATAATTTAATTATTACATATATAATGTAAATGTAATTATTCCATTTTATATTATGTACTTTATTTATATTATTATTACACTGTAATATATATATATATAATATAATACCTAAAAATGTTTACAATAAATATTACCAACATAAAAAAATTTTTTAAAAATGTTTTATTCTTTCTATGCGACCTTAAAACTTGCACCTGACACGGTAAACATTACACCTGCTTAATATTAGCATGTTTGCATTGTCATTGCGAGCATGTTGGCATGACGACGTCAGCGTTTAGCTAAGTACCACTAGCCTAGTTTTTTGAACAAGACTTCATGTGTTTCTTTATTTGCTGGATTGTGTCAGACAGTTGATTTTGTCCCTTTTTAACAGTGTTGGGACTACAAAATGTTGTTTCCTGTTTTTCACAGGTAACGAATGGCTGCTTGAAAATCAGGTGGTTACTGGTGACATTGTGGATCTGTCGAAGCCGCTATCCATCTCAACCAAACTTCCAGCTGTTGTAAAGGACTTAAACAGCGACCCAAGCCTCACTTTGGTTGTATGGGTGTACTACTGTATGGAAACAGGTAAAGCTTGTATGATGAAGGCATCCTCCTTCACCCAGCCTCTTCGAATTAGTGCCGATCCTGGAGAGGAAGAAGTCACGGTGGCGTTGGCTCACATCTTCTAAAACCTCTTACCTGTCTTAGTCACAAAACTAAGTTCAGCTAAACCCAGCCCCTGTTTTGTTCATATTTGTAGAAGAAGAAAACGCAGATTGTTTTCTGACTGCCACTTTTGACAAAAATGCAATTCCTACGAACCAGATTTTCAGTGGAATTTCATTTGAAACTGATCATAAGCCCCTTCTAGGAACCATAATGCATCAGTGCTGTAATGCCCTTGACTGTCTGTGACAGTTATTAGTAGGAATGCAAATAGCTACATCCAGGCAGGTTTTAAAGGCTTTACAGCAAATACAACTGCAGCCTAATGCCAATTTATATAATGGTATACTTATGCAAGAAATTCCTACTCAGACAGGCTGTACTTACTAAAATAATAGATATTCTGTTGGTTTAATGAGAAGCTTTTTATTATGATTATCTAATTGGCAGGTGGTGATGTTGGTGTCAGCGGTGTCTAGAAAAATAAACAGATGTTCTATCATTTAGTGATTGAGGATTAAAAAAAATACTTTAAATATAGAAAACAAAGTCAAAGCAGAAACCGTTGATAAGCTTGATATTTTCACCTGAACCACCAGATGGATGTGGATTTCAAAGACTGTTTACATACAGATGATGTGCACAAAATAATTTTTTTTTTATTGAAATATCTGCTTTAAAACATTTTTTTTTTTTCTTTTTTAAAGGAATGTAAATGGAGCTCATTCAGACTTAAATAAAGAAGTTTTATTCTGCCTTTGCTCGCCCGCACAAGCATTGCTTTTGAATGCTAATGTGGAGTTATGAAGAGGAATAAAAAGACTTAAATGAAACTTGAGAGGGTGATGAAAAGTTATCTGCAGAGACTCACATTTTTATTATCATTAATATATTAGAAACTCCAGAGAATGAAATCACAACTTCACTTTGTATTGAATGATATATTTCCATGCACATGTGTGGCTGCTTTAGTTTGCAGTCAGCTTGACGGTGCCTACAGCCACACGAATCGATCTTTCATTAATATTTGCCAATGTCACCAAAGACGAAACAGTCTTAAGTTGTTTACAAAGTTCACACTCGTAGCTCAAAGATTGGTTCTGTCTCCGCTTCCCGTGTGATTGATTATACTTTTCGTTGCGATTATTCCCGACACGAGGAGCCCCTTTTGATTTTAGACTAAAACATATTGCTGTTATCCAAGTAATGAATAAAGTGCCTGTTTTTGACAAAGGGAGGCAAACGCTTGTGAACTTATGACACCGAGGAGCTGCTGCTTGTGCACTCTGCGGGATATTGAATTAAGAAAAGTCTCATTAAAATCTCTCTAACAAGCATTTCCACTAAGCACATTATGAAAGAGGTCCTCTAGTAATGCGTTACCGTAATGCCCTGTGTATTTTGTTGTGTAACATAGTAATATAATAATGTCATTTAGCCTTTTTGGTTTTCATATTTATGAGCTGTTGTCAGAAGAGTGTTTTGGTTATCGCTGTCATCATGTCTCACAACATAATTGTGCTTGTCAGACTGTTTTTATTTGGTTTAGATTGGCCCAAGTGCCTTTTGGGAAAAAGATGGTGACTGTACAGATAATGGGGAATGGGATGACTTAAAACTGTATCGAAAGCAATAAAAATTCACTTCTTTTATGGGAAAAATGTTTTATTCCCACAAGTTGTTTATTTCTAATGAACTGCAAACGTTTTTAGCTCAGCTTTGTTATCCCTCTGGCGTGTGTTAATAAACAGCGATGAGTTTGAGCGGCTGCTTGTGGGCAATCAAGTTCCTTGATATTGTTTTCCAACTCTCATTTGATTTCTTCTCTCTCTCTCAATGCTGCACTTTAAGATGCAACAGTCGCCTAATAAAACATTTTTGTTTAGTCTGGTTTGTGTTTGTGTTTATCGGGTTTCCTTCAAAGGCCATTGCTGTAATTCCATACATCTCAGTCTGCTAAGAGTAATATGTACAGTATGTCATGAAAAGTCATCACGTGACACCTTTTTACTCCCAAGAAAATGCTTTAATCACCCAGCACTTTCATTGTGAGCTTTCATAAACATTACAGCCTGTATGAACTTTTGGCTTTGTCTTTTTGTTTATTCAAAAATACTAAATGAGTTGAATAGAAGGCACAATGCCAGGAAAAAGGAAAAAAACCGGCTCCGATCAGATTTTCAAAGTAGTGGTTTATTAAAATTTCCCAGAGAAAGCACAAGTCGAAAAGGTGCTGGAAACAAAGAAATGCCTAAGTGTCATCATAGAAAGCACCTTATATGGTCTCAGGTTTTGTTGAAATACAGCCAGAACAAGAGTCATAAATGATCACTCAACATACTTTATGAGGTCGAGGACAATACACTTCATAGACGAGGCTGATGTTCTGTATTTTTTTATATTTATTCTTTCACAAACCCTGTTAAAAAAAAAAACCTTTTAGTGCTTTCACTACTCTGTCCGTGTCAGCCCGAGCGCATTCCTTTCTACTGAAAATGTCGATCTCGGTCACGAATATATGGTTTCATTTATATATATAAAAGCTAAATAATTTTCCAAAGCAGCTGCACACTGTATTACTTATAGTTACTCAAACAAGAGGAAATAATGTCGGTGATGATTTTAAGGTGTGAACTTCGTGTTAGTGGGCATCAGGACCGTTGTATGTAACAATGACTCAAAGTAAACTACAGTACACTGTATGTACACTGTAGAAATTATAGCAAAACGGCCTTTAAAAAACATTAAGGACAAAAAAACCTCATCAGCCATTGTCAAACAAGTTTCTATAGAACATCAAAGACTTCAAACTCGTCTTTTAAGAAGAGCCCGGTGTATGAACCCAGAGGAGTTAACTGTATCTCAAAAGCAAATTTGAACAAACCATATGGATAAATGACTAATCTGTATTTAAACATATGATAACTTTGAGAGGATGAGTGTGGCGGCGGATGAGATGATTACTTAAAAAGTCCTAATAAAGAGAGAGAAGCAGAAGAGGAGCTATTAAAGTCTCTCCCTCCTTTTGTATCCTTTTTTTTTTTTATCCCTCCGTCCCCCCTCAGCTGCTTCCCTTCGCTGTGGTTCTGGCGCCGTCATTAACCCTGCGTGATCCTACCTGCTCTCTTCGCTACCAGGGGCCACTCGCATGCATGAACACAGTCGCAGTAAACATGTGCCACACGTTGGCACGGGTAGAAAATACTGAAGACGGGTCGTTTAAAACGATGCAAATCCCTCAAGTAAGCCATGAGGATTCAGTATCTGGGTGATCAGATAAGAGCCTTTATCAACACACAGCTCCTTTCAACAGCACAAAAAAAAGGCTTTTTAAAAGCTTTCTCCAGGGCGTGTTACTCTTATGACACTCACATGGAGCTGACACTGGTCAATTGTTACAGACCTCTCTGCAATTAAAAAAGTGACTTAAAAAGTAAGATGACTGAGTTAATTGTGGCCAGAGTTATGAAATGATGTTAGGAGGCTGTTTTGTTTAAAAGTTAAAACCATGAGGTTTAGTGAAGGGGAAAATCACAGTTTTTACACGTTTTTAATTGCAGAAAAAAATGTGTTCGCTCTTCATTCCGGCTGAGTGGGCTCCATTAAGATCATATCTGTGTAAGAGATAAAATACTATTAGCATATTTCCAGCTTGTGTGACAGTGCAGGAGGAATGCAAAAAGCAGGAAGAAAAGGATTTCGGATGAATAGAGCTGCTGAAGATGTTCACCTGAACACACCAGTTTGTCTGCCTCTGCTTCTCACCTCCAGTCTCACCTCTGCTGTGAAGCTCAAGCTATAAACAGGAAGGCGTCATTTCAGATCACTGAACTTCGACCTTTGGCTCAACGCCGGCGTTCACAGGAGAGGTCAAGTTGAACCTGCTCTTCTTCTACTTCTCTTTATTCCGCCATGTGAAACTTGCACGAAGATATGTGGGAGGTGGCTGCTGCTGCTGCTGCTGCTGTGCGTCGAGAGCACTTTGCTCAGCTTGTTTTCATGGAAGTGAGGGAGCAGTTGCACAGAAATGTGGAGATACAAATGCTATAAATGTAGCCTCTAAGAGACACCAATACACCGGCAAAGTTGAGAAACCGCGTCAACGTTTGGAGGGTAATGTTCCCGAGTCGGCAGCTTTTATGAAAACAAGTCCATCACTCGAATGGGTCAGTTCACCCGGATAACAAGAAAAAAAAGTTTTTTTTGCATTTGCACATGCAGATAGTTTTGGTTGTATCTGTCTAGGTTGCTGTCACCACTGCAGTACAATGAAGGTGAATTGAATTCAATTTGAAATGCTCACAGCATTAAATTTTAATTTAGTTTTTATTTATTTAGTTTTTATTCTACAGACACATTTGTCCCTGTCCCTCTGGAGGATTCCACAGTCCTCACCACGGACAGTTTTCATTGGAACTACTTTCTACCCTGTGAAAGACATAAGCAGGGCAGTAGAAATACTGAGGCCATGAGAACAAATCCTCCCAAGGCAACCCAGCGAACCGAACGAAAATAAAGTCTGTAAATGTTATTTCCCACACTACCAGGAATAAATTGTGGTGGGGAAATACTGCATCTTTTTTTTTTTTTTTTTTTTTGGTGGCCTAAAGCTAAATGTTGTCAGTAATGCACACCTGGTAGACAGGTGTGTAGGAAACGTAAGTCTCTTCTTGGCCAAAAAGTAATGAAATTTAAATATATTCAGCCTCTATCATACCATGTGTTAGTTTTTAAATTGTGCAGTGTAATTCCTGCCAGCTTTCTAAAACCCCAAACACCCAGAAAAATACAGAAGACATGACTTCAGTTTTGTTTGTTTTGGTATTAGTGAACCAACACCAAATAGCAAGGCACTTAACCCACAAATAAAGCTGGATATTGGCACATTGTTAGGTTGCTTCCCAGTCCATAGTGTATTAAAAAGTCAAAATGGACTAAGCTGACCTTCCTGGACCTGCATATCTCAGAAACCCCAAGACGCTTGTTGAAGAGGCATCATTATTCCAGCCTCCTCTTATCTCGGTAAGAAAAGCCTGCTCTGGATGTAGGTGGCTGTGAGTGCCTGCAGTATCCATGTAGCTGATGTTGTCACTCTGAGATGAGCTTTGCTGAGTTGGGTCAGGTTGAGTCACAGCCTCCGGGTCTCTGGGTCGTCAGGTTCAGGCTGATTAGCGCACAAGAACAAGGAGCACTGTGTCATCCATCTTTGTTTGCAGTATGTGTGTCACGAGTTGCTGCAAATGCTTCCACTTAACTGATCATTTGTCCTTATGTTAATTTTTGAAAGTCATTTAATTCAATTATAGACTCAGAGAGGCCGTCTGAAACTTGCAAAATAATGTACTGTCATTTCATAATAATGTTCCTTGCTGCGTAAACATTAAAGCTGGGTAACTTTCGGAGAAGCCGGCAAAGAGCAAGCTAGATTTTTTTAATTATCCAAACAACAAAACCCAGCCCAATGTTGGCAACTCTTTTCCAATGAGCAGCACAAGCTCCAAAAGTCGTTAAATCCAGCAAGGAAGTCGCCAAATTAGCAGCACTGACAGCCCCGTCCCTTCAGGCCTACCTCCAAAGCCAATCACCCAAAATGATCATAATGAACGTACACAACAAACATGGCTATTGTTAGTTCTCGCAGCTGTCAAGCTTCTGGAAGTCTCCGGTGATTTATTACAGTCCTGCATACAGGATTCTTTTCTCTTTTTTTGAAAGGGCATTTGATTAATTGATTGCTGTCGGGTTTTAAAGAGTATTTCAACAAATAGAACAAAAATTCTTTTACATTTTAGTTTTTTTACAGTTTTGCTTTAATCTTTTTTTTATCACCTTCTTTGAACTTCAAGGCAATGATATGTTCATTGATGTTCTTCAGCCTCAGTGGCTACTTTGTTTGTTGACATCCGGACTAACTCTGATCTTCTCTTGTAGTTAATGAATCATCTTGATTTGTATTTTAAGGACCTGAAACTAACCTTGTTACTTGACCCCGGCTTTCTTAACTTGTGACTTATGATGAAGAAGTTTCCTGTAATACGGCTGCTGTGAAGCAAAGAGCAGATCTGTGGTTGAGCCTGACCACAGAGCTGTGGAATGTATTCTTTGTGATAAAAATACGAAATGGACAAGTGGGAAAACACATCTCGTTTGTGATGGCAAGTGATAAAAACAAGGAAATCTCTGTAGTTTGTAATATCGTGGTGAATTTGGGATCTCCGTGTTTTTGCTTCACATGTTCCCAAAGACTGGCAGATGTTTTTTTGAAAGATAAGAGCCACGACCAGTTTCCGGATGTGGTTACAAAGCTTACCATACATGTCCTCCTTTTCCTGAATGAAAATGTTCTTCATTCATTTATTAGCTTACAAAAACATGATACCAAAGTGAGACTGAATGTATAATTGTTGACGTTCAGGTGTTGTTTGGTTGTGCGCTGAGCTGCGGCGATTGGTCCTGAGGAGCAGTGATGTCACCGCCCGCCTGGATGTGCCGTGCCGGTGCAGCAGCTCGCGCAAACCGAGGGCGAGAGAGAGGATCTCCAGATGGAGTTGGCGCGCGAGGGGAGTAGAGCTGTGGCTCGTGCGACCGCGACACAGTAGAAACGGCTGCCTTGATGAACTCGACCTGGACCCGCACACAGCGCAGCAGCCCGTCATGGGGGACGGCGGCGCGTCCTCGCAGGTGAACTTCCAGAATGTCTCGGACGCACCGGGTTCCGCTGCAGCCGCGTCCGAGCAGTGGATGGCGGGGATGAGCCTCTTGATGGGTTCGATCGTCCTGTCCATCGTGTTCGGGAATATCCTGGTCATCGTGGCCATAGCCAAGACGCAGAGGCTGCAGACCCTCACCAATGTGTTCATCGTGTCGCTGGCGAGCGCGGACCTCATCATGGGGCTGCTGGTGGTTCCGTTTGGCGCCGCGCTCGAGGTGCGTGGCTCGTGGCTGTACGGCTCCTTTTTCTGCGAGTTTTGGATCTCCGTGGACGTCCTGTGCGTCACCGCCAGCATCGAGACCCTGTGCGTTATCGCCATAGACAGGTACGTGGCCATCACCTCGCCTTTCCGCTACCAAAGCTTGTTAACCAAAGCTCGGGCCAAAACGGTGGTGTGCGCAGTCTGGGCTATCTCTGCGCTGGTCTCCTTCCTGCCCATCCTGATGCACTGGTCCCGGGACAGTGAGGACACAGACTGCTACGAGGACCCTGAATGTTGCGACTTTGTCACCAACAGGGCATATGCCATCTCCTCATCTATCATATCTTTTTACATTCCTCTACTGGTCATGATATTTGTTTACGCCCGCGTGTATAGAGAGGCGAAAAAGCAGCTGAGGAAGATCGACAAGTGTGAGGGCAGGTTTCACAACACCTTAACAGGCCTGACCTCCAAGTGCAAGAAGAGGCCATCCAAAATCTTGGCGCTCAGGGAGCAGAAGGCACTTAAAACGCTGGGCATCATCATGGGGACGTTCACCCTGTGCTGGCTGCCCTTCTTTATAGTCAACGTTGTGCGGGTGTTTTGCGCAGAGATGGTGGACAAGGACCTTTTCGTGTTTCTAAACTGGCTGGGATACGCGAACTCAGCGTTTAATCCCATCATTTACTGCCGGAGCCCGGACTTCAGGAAGGCTTTTAAGAGGCTGCTGTGCTGCCCGAGGCAAGCCGACCGCAGGCTGCACATCAGCTCCTGCGACCTGTCCCGGTGCTCCGGGGGGTTCGTGACAGCCCTGGAGCCCGGCGCGTTGGGGCTGTGGACGGATTGCGCCGGTTTGGACAACAGTGACAGCAGCCTGGTAGGGACCGCGAAGCTGTCTCACTCTGAGTCACAGCTGTGAAGAAACGCATTCATCTTGGATTACAACAGCTTGGAAAAAAAGGATGGGGACAGAAGTGGACACTGACTCCTTGTGCATGGGTTGTTTTTTTGGGGGGGGAGGGGGGGGTATGCGCAAGAGAAACGTCAGGGGAAATATCCAGCAATGTATTTGAAAGCCATATTTACAACAAAAAAGAAAAAAAAAAAAAAGGCATCAGGACCAATGTTCTTTCCAAGATGCGCAAAATCTCTCCAGGACAGTTTAGTGGCTAAGAAATGATCCAATTAGCTAAATTATATCGACCCTAAAACGTTTGCCAGGTGGATTTGATGAATCCTAATGGGTGCTGCACTTTGCCATAAAACAGGATTCAGTGAATTGACACTGCTTTTCAAAGAGCGCACGTACGCTACTGTGATTTATTCCTGGTGTTGTTCTTGTTTCATCGGGTCAGCAGCTCAGTGCTTTATTGATCCTGATAATATATTAAGGGGGGAGTGTATTTATCCTTTAAGTTAACCCCATGTCCGTGATGGGTCACAATGTATTCTTAAATTGACCGCTCAGGCGCACTGTAATAAACTGGTTGTTATTTAAAAGCATTGGATATGAGCGAGGCATTTTTCGGAGTGACTGTACTGTAGTCATGTCGTGCTCACAATGTGTGTTTACCTCACAGCTATCGGCAAGTGCAATTTGTACGACAGGTATTTGTTTATATTAAACATTTATGTAAATGATGTATTTATTTCGCGCTGTCTTTTACAATAAGCAAGTGAATGTGGTGCGGATTCCCACGCCCTTTGTACATATTGTAGTATGTGGTGTTTAGTATTGGAGTGAGGAATTTGAGCCTCTCTCTTCGTCTTTCTCATTTAAGCTTTACATGCTATTGTGAGGTTGGTGTGTTGACCCCTGTGAAATAAAAAGGAAGTTTCATTGCTAATTACTGTTTGAGCTTCATTTCGGAATGTCATTCTATTAATGGCTGGACCTGCTGCTGGCCTCTGTGGATCAATGAGCCATGAACACCACAGTGGATTCATATGGTTTTGTATTAACTGTTAACTTGTTTAACCTACTTTATTCTCAGCTGTGGCCGATCAAGGTGCATTCACAGGCCTCCAGCACATCTGCACACAGGCGGGATTAGAGTACAAATCAAGCACTGAAACAAATGGATCATGATTGGATTGAGATGGTGATAAATCAGATTCATTAGTTTCATCATTTCTATTGATTAAAAATGTTAAAGCATTGTTGCCATTTCACATTTGAATTAAATTGGACTATTGGAGGAATTATTGCGTGGTATGTTAGTACTTTTAACTGCATGTACCCCAGTTGAGTGTGTTTTGACATGGTCATAAAGTGGGGGGTGGTGGTGGGGGGGGGGTTGTCAACATCTCCAGCCAATGCACCATTTTAAAACTGAAGATGTACTCGAGCAATATAGTATTGCACTTCAATAAACTTGCCAGACTCATAAGAGGCGGATTAAAAACCCTGGTTTAGGTCATGCTCCAAAACATTGGATCCTACATTTCGCATAATGCAACTTGATGGCGTCTTTCATTAGCGTCTCTCAGTGACTCCTTAAACCCCACATGTCCAGTTAGTAGCATACGCAGGCTTTGTGTTAAAAAATGTAAATCATTGAAACAATAACCCTGATGGTGTCATCGTGATGTAATCAGGGTTACTTTGGAAAGTTACCTCCAGAACCACAAAACCATCATATCACTGTTTTCACAGATTGAACAGTACAGGTTTCACTGGGAGATGTATCAAAAATCATCAAATTAAAAAACATATTAGCTATATTAATTAATTATCTTGTTTATTATTTTTCAATTATTGCCAAATAGGCCCAAATGTTTGTTTTTTTTAACTCTCGGTTGCTCACGGTCTCATGCAGGAGCCTCTTCAGTATGCTGTTTGATTGTTTTACATCCCTCTGAAAGCCAATAGGAACTGTTTTAGTTAACATGACAGCTGGTGTTATGAAGTGACTCTTATATAATATTAATTAGCCCATAAGCTGGACGTCTTTAAAACACATTAGCATGATGCTTTCCCAGAAGAGCCGAGTCGTACATTTCAATCAGACCGGAAAACCTGAATGGAACTGAGCTCAGCTGTTTTGGCTAATGAACATAGTTTAGATATGATTGGCTGGACTAATGTGTGTGAGAAAAAAAACCCACAACAGCAACAGAATCATTGACGGCCTTCTGGCAAAGACCCACTTCATTATTAAGCAGTGTTTGCTTGGCAGAAAGTTTGTGTTTGGGCAGATTAGCAGTGAGCTCACAGACGGGGGAGCTAATCAGCAGCTTTAGGAATAATTGTTCCAAATTGCATGTGTATCAGTGGATATTTTGGCTGCTCCAAGTCAAAGTAGATTAACTGATACCACTGTGACCTCTGCGGTAACGGAGGTTATTGTTGGTAAGCACATCGCTTCATTCAGAAATGAGACCGGTCATTGATTTACCTCTGCCTTGTTTGATGAACTGACACTGAATACTATTCCTATACTTAATTAACTAAATATATATGTATGATTTTAAGATACTTTGTTTGACTTTTGCCTTTATTTGACAGTGTAGAGGTAGAGAGTAGAAACGGTGTCAGAGAGGGGAATGATATGCAACAAACGTCCCAAGGCTGGAATCTTCGTATAATTGGAATTTTTTTTTTTTATATTTTGGGTGCAGCCCAAGGTGCAATCATCTCCCCCATGAAAGCACTACATTCCCAAATGTCACGGGAATAGTTGGACATTTTTGCGAAGTACACTCATTTGCCTTTTTGCCAAGAGTTGGATGAGTAAATATGTAGTCAAAGCCGACACCCGATTAGCTTAGCTTAGCACAAAGACTTCAATCAGGGGCTAACAGCTAGCCTGGCAGCAACGTCTTCACACCGGCACCTTTAAAGCTCACTAATGAACACGTTATATTTCTTTTGTTTACTCCTTACAAAAAAAAACAAAAAACCTCAAGTGGTGGGGGGTTATGTGCCGACTATTTCTTGGCTGGGAGGAGTTGCCAGCAACCAGCGGAGACTCCAGGAAGTTACTGCTACGGCCAAGAAATAGAAGGCAGATTTTGTTGCCTTCGAACGGAGCCAGGCTAGCTGTTAGCCCCTGCTAAGCTAGCTGCCTGCTGGCAAAACGTTTGCTCCTGTCAAACGTTGTCAAAGATATACATTGTCCATAAAATATGGGGACATTTTTACAAGACCAAGCGCAATCATTCCCCATGACATTTCCATATTCCCGAGACGTTAATCTAATTCAAACATGGTTTCACAGCAGATTTGAAGTCAGACATTTCCCATGACCTCCCAAATCACCACATCCACCCTGCACTGAGACCTTAAAAGCGGAGGTTTTTCAGAACCTCTCAGGCAACAGGTGCGAGCTTTCATTCAGCTATTACACGGACTGAAGCTCCGCTCGTCCACACCATGAATGTGTTCTCGTCCAACCAACGCCTCCTGCCATCTGCACTTCATTTAAGACCGACGCAACCATCATAATCATCAAAGAGAATAAACAACATTTTGAATTAGTAATCTTCCCCTCTCCCGAATGCTACTGAGATATTGATGCGAAGGCACGCACGCTTCACGATGTATTTGCATGCGAACAAGCCTTTAAATAATGATTCGCTGGGTACAGACACTGTACGCAAAAAACAACAACACTGTAAATCAAAGTTAGTCGAGGGGGACTTACATAGACAGTCGTTGAGTTCCTCTGGTGTCCAACGACTCAGAGGGGACCAAACAGAAATGACTGATTCATCAAATTACAGCAGAGATCCGTCAGAAACGCCAGATACGGTAAAACGCTCTGCAAAGACTGTCGTCTTTGTCACGAGCAGGTTGGAGCGGAGTTTGTTGCAAGTTTCAAAAAAAAAAAAAAAAAAAAAAAAGAACAGTAATTTTTGAAAACAAGAAATGTCAGCAGCTGGAGAAAATTACTGCTGATTGCTCATGATTACAACCTTATCAGGTTCCAACAGCTGGGCTAGATCCATCAACATGAGCATAAAAGTGCACCTTTTACACACCTTTCATGGTGTCGTTAACATCAATAAAGTATATATGTGTAAAACATTTCATTAGCCCATTAAGCCCACTCATTTAAACCCAAGTGATGGATTTAGTGGACATTTTGAGAGAAATTTAGCAACATTTCAAATCTTATTTATGAATGTACAACATAACTTAATGACGAGCATGAACTTGTGGAGACCCTGCAGCTGGCTCGGGCATTCGATGCCAAACATTGATGAAAATTCTACTTCCATTGGCTAATAAATGCCTTGAAACCATGTAAGACTTAATTCCCCTGTGATTTTCTCCACTCTAAATCACGGCGTGAGTGTCGAGGTGCGGTGCCAAAAGCAGGTGCTACGCTTCGTGTGTCCATCTGTTTGGATTCCCATGTGAACTTGGCGCTAAGCAGTCTCCATCTGCCGCACTTTGGCTTGCTTTGACTGTGGCTCATGTAAAGGTTGGGGCGACTGTGGTCAGTCATATTCAGCATTTGTGTTCGTTTTTTTACGACGTAAATTGACGTTGCACTTAAAGGAATATAAACTACAACACTTAGGTGAAAGACTGAGTTGTGTAGTCATGAGTGCTATCGGGATGGAGCAAAATAAGCAATTGCATTTTCTCATTGGACTGGTTTCTCTCTCCAGAGTAAATACATTTGGTTCAGTCAAAACAACGACACACTGTGTCTCCAAAAACCTACTCTAACTTTCTTTCCTAATTGTAGCTCGAGGCGCCAACCTCACGAGTCTAATCCTTTCAGTAAGCTGATGATTCAGCGTCGGATGGTCCAGGAATCCCTCTTGACGCCTTAAGATTTTGTGTAAAAGATGAAAACGTGTGTGCCAAACAGAGATGGTCATTAAAGGAGTAGTTTTGACTTTTCGAAAGAAACGATACCACTCCCGTACCTCTCGGAAAAGATACCTCTCCCGTTAAATATTAAGCTACTGGCCGGTTAGGGTTAGCTTAGCTTAGCATAAAGACTGGACACAGGTCTAGCCTGGCGCTGTTCAAAGTTAACACAATCTGCCTCCCAGCGCTTCTAAAGCTCAGTGATTAACATGTGTGTTTAATCTGAAGAAAAAGCCATAGAAACAAAACAACTGCAGACATGTGCCAGACAACCAGGTGCGGTGGCTTCCTGGACAGATTTGAGAGCGATATTGATCGTCTCATCTAACTCTCAGCAAGAAAGCAAAAAAAAATGTATTTCACAAAATGTCAAACTATTCTTTTGAGTCACTGGCATGACTGCGCCGATGAAAGCAAACATTATTATGGAGTCCAACTCTAACCCCTGGCACTCTTAAGTTATCTCCTTTTCACCCAGCCAGCAGAGATCTGATCACCATCATCACACATGCAAGCATTTTGAGATACAGATGGTTGCAGTTTAGTCTTTTTTGCAGCCCCCAGTCCTTTTGGCTTCCCAGAGTGTTCAAATCCCTCTGAGAGGTCAAGCTGAGTCCAAAAAGGGGAAAAGGGCCCTTTTGTGAGCCTCCCGACTGACATTGTTTTTTTTTTCATATACCCCTCGCAGTGTAAGGCCACTGTGTCACACCAAGAAAGCATCACAGTGCATGGTGCATTAGATCCCCTGCAACTTTTGATTGGCTTGTCAAGAAGACAGAGCAAATGCACACGACATGTACTTAAAGTATCAAAAATAAAAGAGCTCATTCTGCAGAAAAAATTATCACCTGTGACTGATAGATTTTTACCAATGCATCAATGCATAAGTAACATTTTACTGTTGGAAATGGTCAAATGAAGCTTTTTTTTTAACTACTTTATATACAGTTAAGTAGTTTTGTCCACTAGTTTCCAACCTAGGGGTCAGGCCCCTTCCAAACGGTCACATGGTAAATCTGAGGGGTTTGTCACAATTAATGGGCGAGGAAATAAAAAGGATAAAACAAAAAACACATTTTCATACATTTTTAGGACATTTCTCTAATCCTTGATTATTTTTGTAATGTGAAATAAATTGCAAATATAAAGCACTTTCCTTTGGAAGAGGTCAGGTCAAGTCCAAAAGTTATTATCTGTAATATCTTAATCTGAATACCAACGAGGTATGAGGTTCTTTGCTGATCCTGCCCCAGTATTAGCCATAACAACGGAATATAACTCATAAAAAAAATCTCCTCCTCCTGCTTGCTTGTACATACTACCCACTGTGAAACTTTGCCTGCGGAAATGTAAACATAGGCTCTTCCAATCTGCGTGCCGTGAATCGTTTCATGTGATTGCTCGAGGAATCGGACCCTGTGACAGTCATTAAGAATAACAATACAGAAAAAGCCAATCTTCTCACTGATGGTCTCGTTTGCTTATGCAGGTCATATTGAGGCATCGGTAATAAATGAACACTGTTTCATAACCAGCGAAAACTCTTTGTGGTGGCTTTAATGGCCTTCATCATTCTCAAAGCCGAGGCGCTACCTTTCTTGCTGACTCTTTGCACTCAGCACTGATTCAAGGCTTTGATTCTACTCGTCTGCCTCCATCATAGACGCAGAAGACAATTCCTGAGTTCTGGTTTTAGCATGAAACAAAATACATTTCATTCATGAGTCCATTCACAAAATGCGCTCTGCTAAAAGCTGCGGCTCTGCTCATTTATTGTTTTCATTAATCACAAAACTGAATGAACATGGCAACGTTTCGGTTTAAAAAAAAAGAAAAGAAAAATGTAATAGAGCACTGCTGGAGAAAATGACCTCTCAATTTCCATCATGGAGATTGAAGTGAAGCGTCTGAAGAGGCAGAGCAGGAGAGTGGCATACAATCAAAGCATTACTGAGACGTTCCACACGGCTTCTTCTAATGGTATCTAATGATAGACCAGATGGATACATGAATATTCCCAATTAAAAAGGTCTATTTTTTTGTACACAGAATTACAAAACACTGAATTTCAAAGACAATAAGTGGACTTTAATTAGACTCATTAAAGAGCCCCATTCATATTTAAATGTTTTTATCTTAATGTTGCAGCTGTAGCGCTGCCTGTGTTGAGATGGAATATAGTAAACAAAAATAGACTGACAAGGACAGGACAGGCTTGTTATCTCGGCACCTTGAGCGCTACTGTCATGGTTGCCACTGCGTCTAAAGGACACACGCAATGCTTTATGAATTCACGGGTGGTCATCTAAGCGGATAGGAAAATCTTTTATCAGTAAGCTAAAAATAGCCCTCCAGTAACCATTGGCCTGAATTAGATATTTGAACCTGCCGTGTGACGCCGTGCCTGCGGCGAAAATGGGACATTTCACTCATACGTGATGAGAATATCCATGGGATCAAATGTCTTATTTTCCTGCTAAATTATGTATTATTATATGACAGTTGGTCCGTGGGCGTTTTTTTTAAGGTCCGTGCATGCGTGGGAAAGAGTAATAGAGGTGTGCAGATTGACAGGGTGAGTAAGGCTATTGTTCAACAAAATCATGGTTTTGAACCAAAAATAATAGGTTGGGTGGGTGTAGTTTGGTTGAAAGAAAATAGTTCCTCCATAAAAAAAAAACTCACAATAAGGTCAGTGGATTATCTTGAGTAACCTGACTTCTGAAGACAGTCTTTTTTTTTTTTGCACTTTTTGCATTTAGTTCCATTATATATATATTTAAAAAAAAAAAAAAAGGCAAATATCTCAAACACCAAAACAATCTAGATTGATAAATAGCACTACAGTAAAGAGGAAAAATATGTTATATATGAATAATTTAGATTTTGGGGTGAAAGGTCCCTTTAATAAACTAGCTCACTTACACAACAATGATGCTTTCTTTGACACTAAAATGACTCTGTGGCTGTGGAGGAAAGGTCGCCCTTGACATGTTTTTGTTTGGCTATTGGAAGTGTTCCCGTAGAGTTGGGTTTAAATAATACCAGAGGCTGCCTGGTTTGACTGACAGTGTTGCAGTGACATGCCTGACCTCTAGCACTGCTGACACTGCTGCTTTTGAAGTGGGACCTAAACGCTGCATGTCACAAAGCGTCAGTGTGGGAGATATATTCTCTGTGAAAAACGTCCATACAGATGTTAGTGTCAACCTTATTTTTATGAAAAAAAAAAAAAAAACACGAGATATGAGATACTGCAGGACATTCAAGAGAAAGTTAAGACTCATCTCCTTTTATTCCCTGGAAACACCATATATACAAACATAATCCAGAATCAGCATTTTTAAAAACAATCTCATTATAATTTTACAGAATGACATATTTACAAATGTATATTATGATCACAGTTTGAATTTTTCCACAAAACAGGAGCAGGGGGAATCGTTGCACAGCAGGAAGAAAAACTGACAAATGTGTAATTTAAATGCCACATGTTGACATTCACACAGTGAACCACATTTCTTCATATCCATATAGTGAGGCTTGATTCATTCAGCCACACAATGCTGCAGCACGGCTTCGTTTCAAGGCATTTTATGAAATCTTAGATCAGCATGGTTATTTTTCAGGTGACGGGCTGAGACCAAAACAGAAGAAAACATTTGCATGCCTCCGAGTGTTTTGCATAGGTTGCATTTTACTTCTGTCCCAGAAACGGACTGAAAAAAAACCCCCACTGCTATGATTTACACCTATTCAGCAGCAAGCAGCTCATTCTAGCATTAAGATGCACGACCATTAGCAAAAATTTCATTTTGAAATAATCAACTGGCTTGATGGAAACATAAATGTAAAGTGATACACCTTTAAACCTTACTGAACCTTTAGGAGTTTAAAATGGTATTAAAGTATCAATATCAAGGAGAATCAGGATGTAATCTCCAGGTGTGCCGTCTGTACGTTATGGAGGAAATAAAAGTGAAAAAGGTATATGAAACGCCGAGCACACACTCACGTAGTGGGCCATTTCAACATAGCCTCAGGACGCAAGTGAAGGGGATCAACTATTATGACCCATAAAAGCCTGTTTCTGGTCGGGGAAGTAAAGAGATGGAGGCTTGTGTTCTGGGACAAATTCTGAAAAGACCATGGAAACTTTAGTATTGTTGAATAAAGATAGTCACCTGCTCTATACCCTTCAGACTGTGTGTGAGTGTGTGTGAGAAACAGCTGTGAATGAGAGACAGACGCTGCAGGTGCGTGTTCTGGTCTAAATGAAAATCAAGTTTACCCCCCCTGGATGAAACAAACCTCATGGTCAATCTGGTGGAAGCCCATGAGCCCCGACAGCTGAAGCATGTACACAAGGTGTAAACACGAAAGCTTGAGAGGTTTGTTTGTTTGTTTGTATATATATATATATATATATATTAAAAAAAATAAAATAAAAAGGCACACATGCAGCCATGCACGCAGACAAGCCGGATACTTTTAAACCAGCAGTCACAAAACAGACATGTAAAACAGTACACTGGCGCACAAACGCATTCAGAACAGAAGAAGAAAAAAAAAAGACAATAGGAACGAACAAAAAAATAAAAAAAATAAAAATAAAAATCAATGAAAGGAACAGCATTGCACTTTGTCCCTGGATATATTTCTGTAGTTTCCATTGGCTTTCCTGAGCTACAGCTACAGATTTCATGTCCTCCCTTTGATTCTCCTACAATTGACGGACTCGGTGGCACTACATAGAAAAACAAGGAGTGACAGGAATACCTTAACATTTCCCTCTTTTTCCCCAAACCAGATCATGTAATGCACGTAGTGCAAAGAATATTTCTACTAGGTGATAGCGTCTCTGTGCGCACGGTTTAAAATGAGGAATGCAAATGATGCTAACAAATTACTTTAGGGAAGCTGAAACATAAACCGCTTAAGATGTTAGAGTCTGATTAAGAGAAGTTGTTTGCACAAAAAAAAAAAAAAAAAAAAAAAAAAAAAAAAAAAAAAAAAAAAAAAGATCTAAGAAAGCCATAAATGTTGAAAGTGAAAATGCATGAAAACGGATAATCGGACAAATAAAACTTCGATTTAAACCAACAAAAATTTAAATAAATTAAAAATCACATTCAAAATGGCCAAACTCAAGACCAGCTCTAAATTTTTAACCTTAACATGATTTTATACTCGTCATAAACTTTCTTCAGTCTTAGGATACTTCCGTGCTCTGCTTCCTTCAGTCTAGCGCTGATGTCACACGCATGGGTGGGTCTGCTGATGCGAGGCACCTTGCTTCACCAATATGATCGTAAGTGCTGTGCAAAAGTTGATGGAAAATGTGCAGGTGGGCACACACGGCCCCTATGAAGCCGGGGATGATCTTTTTTTCTTTTTTTTCCTTTTCACTTTTGCTTCTCGGAGTGCGGTGTAGTCAAGCGGCTTTTCAAAAATACATTTGGCTTATTGGCAGACAGACATCAGGAGACAAGCAGCGCATGCTGGGTGATGATCATCTCATTTCACTTTACTTACTGTACGGTGGACAGACTCGCCGTGAGGAAATGAATGTCTTTTCTTTTTGTTTTTTTTTGTTTATAGGATGAATTCATTGGCAAATCAGTGTTTTTTTGTGTCATTTTTTTTTGACTACTTCCAAGGTAGAATTAGCTAAACATTCATAGTAATGGCATCTTCAGTCAATTACTTAACCAGGCAGACAGACTATGAAGCTTGAAGCAACTGGCCTGAGGAATTTTATCTTGCCATGGCACAGGGGAGATGGACGTTAGCCAGAGGAAGATTTGTTGTGTCGGAGGAGTTGGTACAATGTGGATAGAGTAATGACGGTTCAAGTAAGTTCAGACATGTTCTCGAAATGGACAGAGTTCCAAAAGTCCTCCAAAAAGCAGCCTGAGGTGCTACTGGCACTTACAACATTCAACCTGCTCCTTCATATGTTGGGAGAATGGGCGTGTGTGGACATCTCTAATTTTGCTGTCCCTTTAAAAATGGTAGGTTCCTTAAGTAGTCCTTGGTCTTTTTATTCCCTTTTTCCCGTGACATGGTTATGTCACTTCCTTCTTACTCCGTCCTCAGGATCTCTCTGCTGTTTTATGAGCCTCTCGATCTCGGCCCCCAGAGTCTGTAGATTCTCCTGTTAAAGACAGAGAAGACTTTTAGACTCAAATACAACATTTAAGTGACGATAATTGAGAGGGACTGGTGCGCTGTGGCTGTATATCAGCAATAAAAAGAGAAAAATAAGAAAAAAGAAAAGGAAACTATGCCATTTTTTTTTCATAGCTTATTCATGAGAACAAAAAATGGGATTTAAAAGCATGAATGACATTCACGGTTTTATATTGAGTCAAAACAGTGCATGGGATAAAAAGAGACTCTATTAAAACTACTTAGAAGAAAATAATCATAACATCTTTAAGATCTAAGTGTTCTCTGTCCAGTGCGATTGAAAATAGCAGACATATTGTCGTATCTTCTGAAGAAACCACTTACTGCAGTCAATTTTGATACATAATGGAAAAACAATTATCACAGATTTGAAAATGGCCAAAGCCAAATTATCTATCACAGTCAATGTGAAGACTTGATTTGGCTTTGTCAGAGCGTTTTATTGTCTTGTTATTGTGCCCATGTTGTGTTTTTATAGCATTACTTCCTGCCAATCATCTTTCATCCACGGAAAGAAAAGTCGCTGTCAGAAAATACTCCCACATTAATTAATCATTTATTGTCTTATTTAGGGTGTCTGTAAAATAAGCTCGACACAATATAAAAGACAATATTAAGCTGCTTGTTTGCTGAATATTCATATATTTATTAAGGCATCGAGCAAAAGCGCAAACATCAAAGAAGCTGCAACAATACACGAAGACGGGACAATGACACGTTTCGAGACTTCGCCTTGTTTATGTGGGCGCATTAGAATATTTTAATTCTACGATTGACACTTTCCAGTATGTAGAAATTGTGAAAAATAACTTTTATTACAGTGCATGAAGGATGTATTAAAGAATTTATAATAGCACTTTTACCAAGGTACATCTGGGAAATAATAAGCATATTTCACAGGAGGGAAATGAACTAGTCACAATGGGGCTTCATTTATATAAGCAAAATCAATCCCTTTTTGTAAACGTGATGGTTTAATGTTTTATTTTGTAAGTTCTTTGCGACTTGAATCCATTGAATGGAATGGAAATACACTAGTAACAACAGTGTGCGGCCGTGTGTATTTCCCGGTAGGTACATCATCTGGCTACGTCACCTCTTCAGACACGCTGCTGTTATAAAGCGAGAGCTGCGAGCTGGAACGGATTCATTCATTTACCACCTCCACATCAGAAAATTGGTTCAGTTGAATCTAATTCAATTAAATGATTATTAAAAAAAAAGACCTTCAGGTGCAGGAGAAACGCGTCTCAGTTGTAGTGGGGACCAGTTTCCTTTCTAAGCATCAATAGTGCAGGTTCTGAATGTTTTCCCTCTAAAACGCTGAGATAGTTGATAGAGAACCTGACGTCAAGTGAAATGAAAAGTGACATACGGACAATGTGATACATGCTGTGGCTGACTTTAAAGGTTTGTGAGATACGACATAAACTTGATTTTTCCTTTTAAGCCCTTTGTGACTTAAATTAACATAAATAAACAGCATCAATCAAGATGAAGTATTTGCAATTCATTCAAATGAGTTTCTCAGACAAGCATTCAAACAATGGTGTGAAGTTTTGGGAAAAATATAGAGCGGGAAAAACAACGAAACGCAGTGATCATTTTTTGTGTCAGGATTTGTTGTAGTTAATGTATAAAAGCTGCGAAATGATTTATTTTAGAGCAGTGAAAGGAACCATGGAACATGGAAAGGTTGGCTGCGATGCCTGAGCATGTCATAATCACTGTGCAGGGCCTAAGAACTAAATGAGCCTCCCATCAGTATTCTGCATGAGCAGTTCATACTGTGCCAAAGCGCTACAGAAGAGGCAGCCTGCAGTCTTCTGGGCCGGTGATGGTGTGAAGACTTAAAGGAAGTGAGCCTCATTTTCAGAATGAAAGGAAATCTAAACGCCTAATTACAGTACAACATCAGAACTGTGTTTATTTTTAGATGCATGCATGAAAACACACAAAGAATACGCAATATATTTGTAATTGTTTGTAATCGTAATTGTATACAACCACTTGTAAGGTAGCGTATTTGTTACCTGCCATGGGAATGGAAATGGAAATGGAATGAGCATTTTTGCTCACTCACATGATGCATATTTACATCTTGTATTCTCACACTGATGTTCATTAACGTGCTCTGTCCCTATCAAATAAAACAATAATAAAATTGCCTACCGACTTAAATGATATATATATATATATATATATATTTTTTTTTATAAAAAGGCACTGATGGGCAAAAAAGATTGATGGAAGTTTCTGAATAAAATATGGAGGCGTAGAAAATATTGAGAAACGGTTAAACATAGCAGAATCCACCTTAACAAACATAAACACTACGTGTACAATAAGAGAAAGTTAACTGAACTGCTAACACAAAGACACGCTTTGTGATAAGTCATAAGAATGAGTAATGAAAAACCGTTGTACATAGTGCGTCTTATCCACGTGTATCGTAACATACAACCTGACATGATTTCACGCCAAGCTTTCTGTATTCAGATTCGACTAAACGTGTTTTTCTTTTTTAAAAAACGGAGACGGCAGCGCCTGCACGCTTCAATTGGCTGTGTCAGTGTCATGCTTCACTTTGACACTCCGGTCATCTAAGCTCAAACAATTAAAATCACTTACTGCAAATTACACATCACTATTACCAACGTGTGTACATTTCTTCTGCATTACCTTCAGAGTGATGTTCTTCAGCAGTGTGTCCTCCAACACAGCTTGCAGTTTCCTGTTGATCTCCAGCGACAGGTCCAGAGTCAGCCCGCTGTCCGCCGGGTGGGAGGTGTAAAGCGAAGCCATGATGCCTCCCCGCCGGCTCACGTTCGCCTTGTTAATGTCCGACGCCTCTGATGAGAGGGCCCCCGACTCCTCTCTTAGCACATAGCTCTGGATAATTCTGTGGGGAGGAAGGAGAGGAGAGTGTTCAAAACGGTGTACTTGAAGAGGAGGGGAAGCGTAGTGAATGCGTGGCATCAGCTGCAGACTGTTGAGCTAAGGAAATTGAAAAAGTGGGATTTATAAACTTGTTATAAAACCGTTTCCAGCAGCAGAAGCAGCAGACGTTTCTAGAATAGTAATTCCAGTGGGACGGCTTGTTGAACTAGCGCGCACGGGATATATTCAGTCATAGTTTAAAAGATTATTCTCGTGCCAGTCAGAGGCGGAAAGGTAATGAACAGGGCGGCACTTGAATGGGCTGGCAGGATTCAATTCATCAGCCACGTGTCTGTGTGAAAGTGAGATCATTCTTTATGTTCGGGATACATTTTCATCTGAACGACAATATAGTGTTAAGCCATGTTTGTGTCAGAGAGAGGGGAATTCATTAGCTTAATAGCTATAAACTTTTGTCTAATTTTCCCCGCGCAGCCCAGACAACAGTGACAAACAAGTGTGTTTCTATTAAGAGGAAAACAGACCCAGAGAGAGTGACTGGAATTCATTAGTGCGTCCTACATTATCTTCTTCTGAATACGCCACCACAGAGAAGGGAAGACAATACAAAGCAATATTGAAGATAAAAGCAGATGGTTAAGGAAATGAGCGTTTGAAGCTCATTCAGAACATTTCTAATGTGCATGTCTACTGCCATGGGAATGAGGATGCTCGGGCTGGACTCCCTCCAGGCATCAAAGACAAATACAAATGCGGACGAGGATGGAAATGCAAAGCTTTTGCAATTGCAACTTTGTTCTTAATTTTCTCTTTAAGACTCGAGAGTGTGGGCAAGTGAAGTGTTGGGTAATGCCCTACAGGAAAGGTCAACATCCGCGTGTAAAGCTCTCGAGATGGAACAGTAATCAATATTTTAAACCGGCTCTCTACCCAGCTGTACATCTTAAGCACTGACCTGAAACAGCAACAATATTCAGCCGCATACTGACATTGTTGAGTTCAAATTCAGGACATGTCTGAGAGTGACTTTTAGAAGGTGGGTACCTGCAGGAAGAGCAAAGGGACGTTGCTGACCGTAAGTGAGATTCTGAAATAAGATTTCCACTCTGTACAAATCAGCACTCTAAAATAACTGGAGTGTAGATTCATTTGAGGTGAATGCCTAAAATCTACTACTACAACTATTACTACTGATCATTATCTAGCGATGAAAAACATGAAAAAACAGAATTACAAATCATAAATACCACAAATAAAAAAATGACTGGCAAACAGTTAGTGTACTACGTCCTTAAGGATATCTCCTTTCCATGCTGTGATTCTTCATGTGTGGCAAATAGAACTGCTCCGCGCAAATACAACATATTTAAGGTCATAACAAGTTAATAACTTAGCGATCCAAGCTAGACAATTTCACTGACTTCAAGCAGTCTCTTTAAATTCGAAGCTTCAACATTTTACATGTGATAGATATTGATTAAAGAGCCTGCTGTTGAACTACACCTGTCTAGGAAGGTGTTTTATTCAAGTGTGAAAGAGATGTTGGAATGGTTGAAGACATTTCAGAATATACCATGCATCAATAGAGGTTTCCAATACCAAGATGAAACACCTGAATTGTGTTGCACAGACTACTGGGCATGCAGTGGCCTGGGATACTAGAGTCTCAAACTTTTTTTTTTTTTTTTTTTTTTTTTTTTTTAAAAATGTGAAAGCGTTTATCAACATCAAGATATTATATTTAGAATATATAAATATATATATTTATTTTTTTATTATTATTATTTTTATTTTTTAAATCAGTCCCATCCTTATTATATAATTAATTAATGAGTTTTCTTTCTTGAATAAAATGGAATTATACAGTAGCTATGAACTACAAAAAAAAGCAACCATCACAAGTCATCCCTATCCACACACACACACACACACACACACACACAACACCTGGGCTTGCACAGACATAAAATGAGACTTACCTCTCACTAGACTTGCAAGGGTCCATATTTGGACCCCAGTTCCATCACGACAGTGTTTAGTAAAAACAAAAAAAAAAGTGACAGAAATTAAAGATGTGGCCACATGGTTTTCTGAACGGCATGCACAGGTTGGCGGGGTGCAGGGATGTGAGCAAGACAAGAACTTTTTTTTAATTTGTTAGTAATATGTCCTCTTTTCTTTTTTTTTTTCCAGCTAAGGGAGTGCAAGCAATGAAGGCGGCAAGTCAAGCATGCACAAAGTGAAGGTGGCAGTGTGGAGTACAGTACAGCTCTCAGATATGTTGTGTCGGACCACACTACAGTAAAAAGCCCAGCTTTAAAAGGTGACTAAACCTTGTGCCCAAAGAAGTGGCAAGACAAAAAAGAAAAGATGCAGAGAAAAAAAAAAAAAGATATGCCTGTGGTTGTTTGTATGTTTGACCTTTATCATATCTAGAACTACGCAGGCTTAAAACAATGAATTAGGAAGGCAAATACCAGTTTCATATTAAAGACTGCAACAAATGTACACGTACAACTGTACATGCTCGATAAATGTAGATACTTATGATCAAATCTAAAATGTATCCATTATAATTTCCACAAAAAAATTAAATCACAGGCACTGGCTTACTTATCAACCAAAATCAAAAGCATCAAGAAACTCCAAGCCTGACTGGTAGTGGGACAACAATCCCAGATAACCTTGAAAAGCTCCACTATGATACATTTTAACACAATCAGTAGTTGCGTATAACAGCCCTTGACAGAGCTTATGTTGCTTAGCATTGATTACAATCCTAACAAAGTGAAAGGGGTGCTCTCTAGATAAATAACCATCTACATTTGTTGAACATAAGGCCTGCTATTCTCATCTAGTTTGTATCAGCATCATTTTAATTCAAGTCACATAAAGGGCCCATTTAAACTTAATGGTTAGAATAACCAGGTGTGTGTATTGAAGGAGACATCATTGCCCTTGAAGGATGCTGCTGCTGCTGCTGCTGCTGCTGCTGCTGCATGTTTTAGCTCATTTACTACAAATCACATATACTGTATGTAGCCAATGAGCCGCGTTTGCCTTTTCTAGCTCGGAAAACGTAATGTATGGCTGCATGTAGGTAAAATAAAAATCTAAAAATAATCATGTAGCAATAGAGTCACGAAGTTCGAGTGTTTACTTGACTCTCCCGAATAATGGAACGATCCTGTCTGTTTATCTCGAGCTCACCATTCATATATTAGTACAACTTAGTTTTCTAGAAATCATGTTTTGTTTTTTTTTGCAGTTTGTCATGGCTGATGGCTCTAAATACAGCAATACCCATGAGCCTCAGCCACCGTAGGTACGGGGAAGAGGTCAATCAGAGGCGCGAATCAAAGCCTGAGCAAATGCAAAACGCTGACGCAGTGCAGCTGGGAACACAAAACGCAGCGTCACGGTTGCTGAATTCGTACAAAACTGACGCAGAATCCAAACATTAATTGAATTACGCTGCAGATTGTATCATCAGTTTTCTCAACTGCGTAGACTTTAGGTTTGGCCTGCACCTAACACTGCATGTAACGAGAGTTTTACGCTCTCCGATTGGACATTTATTAACGAAACGCACCTTGGAACTTTTAATTCCTGAATCAGGGGTACCCAAAATAGTTCCTCCCACCTTGCAACTCTATATTCTTTAGAAAGTAGTGGGTATACGTAGTAAATGGTGACAAGCGTGAATAGTAAATGAGCTTAAAGATGCAAAAACACTGCTATGATCATACAACAGAGGGGTTATGGATGTGCAAACGTAAATCAAACGTGAGCCTTTCTTCCACTAACTGTCTTTAGTCAGAGACCCACTAAGCGTCTGCTTCCACAGCTGTCTCTTTATTCATCACCTGCTTCAGGCTTACAGTTAGCTCATCAGTGTTCACCAGGCTGTCCTGGAGGGATAGGGACAGAAAGGCAAAAAGGACAAATTCACATCCACATTCTGGGTAGTGCAACACCCCCCACCCGCTTAGCCGAGATTCTGCTGAGCTAAATTTAGCACAGCAACCGTGGGATTCGTCCTCAATTTTAACTCTTGAATGTGGGTTGAGGCTAATGGACTCAATACATGTGTATAGCTGAGAATCAAATGAGAAGTTATCTAAGTAGAATCAAGTACAGATGTTTGGATATCTCTCTGCATTGAAATTATCGTCAGGCAACATGAGCCAACATGATTAATGATTGTTTGGCGTGACCTATACTGATCAATGAATACGATTTCACTCATTTTAAATCAGTAGAGAAAAAGTTTCCACGCAAAGTCCGTTTGGTTCTATCCACGGATTTTGAAATCACATCCACGGCACCTTTTATCCAGACATTGGTGCACAATCCATTTCAAGGCCTAACCTTGATACATAAAGTAGTGACGTGATTAAGACAGCTCTAACCTCCTTCACACACACTGTCCTTAGTTTAGGTGAAGGCCATGAGTATGCATGGAACATCATTAAGGATGTACACCAATGCATCCCCCCCCCCCCCACTTTTTTTTTTTTTTTTTATGGGCTCGACTATAAATAGCTCTGCGTGAAGTTTGTCACGAATCAGAAGTGCAGCCGTGAGTCTAAAGTCTAAAGATGAGAGGCACGGGAGGAGGTAGGGGGCCATAAACTGCGTGTTTAAGCATTGTGCCGTCTTGTCAAGGTGAGCTGAAGCAGTGGTGGAGTGAGGTATGGTGTGCAGAAATAATTGTTTGGGAAGAAGATGGGTGTCAAAAACCAAGATATTACATCTAGTCTAATAAATAATCTTTTCTAATTAGTCCTGTATATCGATCTGCATTACTAAAGTCAAATGCTAAGAGGTGTTTAACATGTGCAATTAAGAAAATATACACTGCATTAAGTCCTTAAACTTTTTCCCCTTTTAACACTTAAACACGGCTGCTCCAACTCCTGGGCTGTACTTGAGTGACTCTGTGATTACTTGAGGTGTTGCTACTTTTCTTCAAGGCAGGTCTCACAAATTGTGGCCATACAAGTTTCCACAGGATGTTACACGGTGCCAGGATACAGAGTATTTGGTATTTGAACTTTGTAATCAATGAGTGGCGGTCGAGCATCCTGAGCCTGAATCTTCCTCGGAGCATTCTCGTCTCTTTAGCGAGCAAGTTATTGCATTTACTTGACTTTTCTTGTATAATTGAATGGCTGCTGGTTGTGGCACTACTGAGAGGTTAACAACCTATATCAAAACTGTATTATTACTGCACTACTGTTACATAAAAGAAAGAAAAAAAAAGCTTTATGGTCTGAAACACTGCATCAATAACTAACTTTACCCATCCATCAGTATTGTTTGAGCACAATATACCACCATGCACTGCACCATCAGAACACCCTGCATTCTGGGGTGAAACAGCTCTCAAAAAATTAATTCAGCATTTTATATAACAGTAAAAAAAAAAATAAATAAAAAAAAATAAATAAATTATAACACACACACACACACGCACGCACGCACGCACGCACGCAAACACACACAATGAAAATGTTCTCGCCATCTCTCTTTCTCTGCTCCCTGTACTGTACTGGTCCATGCCACTCACTTGGTCTTTTTGCGGATCTCCTCCACCAGTTGCTTTATGTGATCTTCCATGAACTCAATTTTTTCCTGCTTGCGAGCCAGGGCCTTTTGCAGACGGACAATGCGCTCCACAAGCACCGTCTTGTCGACCTCTGGGAAGCTGTCCACGACCACCACTGAAGGAACTGACAGGCTCTCTGGAGACCGCTCTTCAACACCATGGCGCGCATTCAAGGACCCTGAGGAATGGAAGAGGAGATCGAGATAAACTTGGTAAACTCTGTGTTGTGTACTTTCACTGCTCCTTATATTGCCTTCTCACTGTGATTTCATTACGTTAAATAAACACTACCTTTTTTGGAGGGACATTTATGCCACCAGACAAAAAATATATATATATAATAAATAAAATAAAAAAATTATATTAAAAAAATAAAAAAATGTATAGGACAATTATTGGAAAAACAAAAGTCTTTTATGATATTACTTCTGTATGTGTTGAATACTAACCAAATCCAGGAGGAGTACCTGAGGAACTTGAGCGACTGCCCATACTGCTGGCATCCCGGTCGCAGCCTCCATTCTCAACCTGGTCCAGTCTCTTACGGGCTGTAGACATAAAGAAAGTAAAGAACTGTCAACTGTCAAACAGAGAGATTAACACCAAAAAGTCTGTGTGATAGACACAATTTGAAAGTGAGGATACATGCTTTGACAAACATAGTATTGGTAAGTGCATTGACATTAAGTACTTAACTGAATTGAACTAATTGTTTTTGCAGAATTCTGCACTGTGTGCTTGAAATAACACCTCGACTGACTAGTTTCACGTGGCCATTCCACACATCCCAAAGTGGTGTCAAAATGAAATGCAAAAATGAAATCTTATGAACAAACTATTAGAGGCAGAAGCCCACAAAAAGGCAAGATGAAAGTCAAAGCTAGGCATCATTGCTTGACTGAATTTTCTCTGTGAAGGTGTCTACCTCAATAAAAGGTGATGCAGACTGCTTTTGAAGAAGAGTGCACACTCAGCAAACCTTCCACGCATAAACAAAGGCTTAAAATTACTGCGCTGCAGTTGGAAACGGTAACTGCAACACTGATGAATGATCACAGGCTCTCCTAATAAAAATGTCCTGTCCGGTCTGCAAACTAAAAAAAAAAAAAGGTGGAAAGCTCGTGTTTCCAAGATAATAGTGCTGAACTTCGTACCTTAAGGTCAACGTGTGTCCCGGACAACCAAGTCTGGGGAGCTGACTCAGTCTATTAAATATAATCCTAGCATGAGAAGTACATTAGCTTGTTATACGCCGCACCTATCTGTACACTCCCATCTCCTTTGTTTCTAATCACGATGCACGTTCTCCTCTTAATCCGCACGTGTGACTTGACATTAAATCCTGACAATGGACAGTCTCTCAGTCGAGTCATTTTATAATAAAAGATAAATATCACAGTGAAGTGAAATTAGATGATGGGGAACAGGAAATCTATAATTTTCACTTTTGACATTTTAGGATATGGTTTTAGATGCAGGAACACAGTATTCCACTTCCACAGGGCTTGAAATCATACACTTTTGATACCTCTCAATTTAAATACAATCTAATCTACAGTAATTCTGACACAGGGTGTACTTTATATACCTTTGAATTGATTCTGATTGCCTGCAATAACAGAACTGTGAGTTCTTTTTTTTTTTTTGTTGAAGTTTATCATATTTTGTCCCCCTCTTTTTTTATGTATAATTTAAATAAAAAAAAAAAAAAAGTCATTTTCCCACATTAAAATGTCTTAAAAAGACAACACTTCTATGCTATATATTTTGTTGAGTTGCCCAAATGTTTCCAACAATTACCAAACCAAGATATATTTGTAATTTTAATCAAGGCAACAGTTTGTTTCATTTCAGCTGTGACGCTTCTAAATAGCAAACGCATTGCATTACTTTTTGTAAAATATGGAGTAATACAGTACATCCCTTGAAATCTGCTGAATGCTGACTGGGGATGTGACAACTTGATAGTCACTGAATGAATGAATGTTTACTTGAATTTGTTTTGAATGCTGGTGAAAAATGGTGCATCTAGTCAAGATGGTCCAGAGAGCCTTGGCTGAAAATATCTGCGTGTAGTATCACACTAAGCTACATGGCTCTCATGAGGTGGAATCCTCCTACTGTAAACTGGTTTCCTCACCTTGTATTAGTTGTTTCGTCAGGTCTTTGATATTGACAGCTTGTTTCCTTTTCTGAGTCACCAGCTCATCTCTCAGCTCTTCAACTCTGTTTTTTAGTTGAGCCACCTCTGACTGCAATGCTGCCCGCTCCTCCTGCAGGCCCTGCACCTCCTGCTGCCTCAGCACCTCTTCCTGTTTCAGCTGCCGTGACTGCAGGATTAATAGAAACGAGAGGAAATTATTGATGCAGCCACGATAGAGTGGCTAAATATTGTGACAATGGCTGCTTGTTCCCACACCTTGTCATCTAGCAGCCTGTTGGTCTCCTCCAGCTTTGCTTGAAGTTCTGTGAAGCTGCTGTGGAGCTGATCCAGCTGAGACTGCAGCGAGTTGCTCTCAGACTGGAGCTGGGCGTTCTTACTGCTCAGCTTCTCTGTGAAGCCCAGTAACTCGGCCTCGCGCTCCCTGCTGCCTTGTACATCACGCTGGAGGTCTACCATCTGGTTGGTCAGGCTGTCCACTTCCTCACGAAGAGACGTGATCTCCTGTTTATCACTGCGGGACAAAAATAATTATTGGCAAGGAGTTAATAAAGACAGCAACACACATTGAACAAGCATTCACAATGAACTTCCCTTTTTATGTGCGTGCGTGAAATGCATAATGTTAGGGATACTATCTCTCTCTCTATATACAGCATATAAATCTACATATTTATCTCTCTCATATATATATATATATATATATATATATATATAAAAAAAACATTGTATGACTTAAGACACAGAAAATGGACTAAGATATATTGGTCACACAAAAATCCAATACAAAAAATAAATAATATACAAAAGTAAAATATAAATAATGTACAAAATTAAGATACAAACTATTGTCCTAAAAGACAGAAATGCTTCAAACATGAGTATATGTGAGAGTTAATTGTTCCTTCTCATTAAATTAGTAATCCATTATTTAATTTAAAAAAAGCCAGTTCTTTTGCATCAGCATTCATATGGGCCATTGAAGTTATAGGATAGCGGAAAAGACAACCGAATGCACTAACATTATGTTATCGTACGGGTCTGACGTGTTGCTTTTATGTTGCCGCCGCAAGAAATTGTGGGAACGGCATTATCTCCTTTCCTTTGGTAAAGGATGGTCCAGTGTACCTTATGCTAAAGGAGATAAGAAAGGAAGCATTGAAGCTCCTTTCCTTAGCATTTAGATTCGACTAGCTCTTATCATGGCTGCCACTTCAATAGTTACTGAGTTATTTCACGCAGTTAGGAACCTATCTAAGAAAAAAAAAAAAGACTATTCAACCACAGTTAATGTGTCAGGATGAAGGTCACAATCTTCACTGGTGGGGAAGCTGTCTACGGGCCAAAGAACTGGTGGCATGAAATTATTTTTCTTTTTGCCAACTGCTAAAAATGTTGGTGCGAGTGGTGAAAAAAAAACCATCCTGTTGCTTAGAATGACAGCCAGAAAAAAGTAGAGAAGCTTTTGCATAAATCTATTTGGGTTCGCTCCACCTACTTATGGCACTCTGGCACACACAGAAAGCTGCATTTCAATAAGTGGAAAAGTTTCTCAAGTCATCTGCACATGGCCGGCAGAGCTACAACCCACAGAGGGACCCGAGTCCCTTCCTGCCCTGTGTCCTATATCTGTCCCTGGAACTATCTTTAAATCTTGCAATAAGGTAAGGTTAAAAAAAAAAAACATTATTACAACCTGCACTGTTCTATCCAAACCAATTATGTTTGGCAGTTTAAGTACTGTTCCTGCATGATCAGCGTGAGAGTGTGCGTTTGTACCATTGATGCTGCTCCTGGAGCGCAGTGATCTCTTCCAGCTTTTCTCTCTGGCGTCCGATCTCAGCTTTCTGCCGGTTGATGATCTCCCTGTACTTGCTCAGCTCGTCCTCCCAGCGTGGGCGCTCGTCCTCTAGACATTTTAACTAAAGAACAACACACACCCTTAATTAACCCGAATACCTGCTGGTATCATGTGCACACGCAGATGTTCAAGCACATATCTGAATGACAAACCTTGGTTCGTAGAGTAATAAGCTCATCCATGCCCTCTTTGTAGCTCCTTTTAAGGTCATCCAGTTCTTTGGCCTTCACTCGATGCACCTGCCAGACGAATTAAGTTCAACAATAGATATGTATCCAGTGTTATAGTTTTTACTTTGATTGTGCTCTAAAAAGCTAGTTTTCCTCTCCAAACCTCTGAATCCTAACTGTTCAGAGGATACCCAATTCTAAAAAGGTTTCTTCTCCGTCAATTCCAATGGCGTTGAATAAGATTTAATACACATTTCCAGTTCAGTTACATTGTTTTACCCTTTAACTTAACCGTCACACTTAGTGGAACACGTTTCTTTCTGGGGGGAAACAAATAAATAAATCATTCATTCATTACAGATGAATTTCCTGGAAAACCAAATGTGGCATTCATTAACATTATTTTTGTTTATGCAGTCATTACACATGCGAAAGTAAAACTTAATTAGGTTTTGTCTCATCTTTTGAAGAAAGCCGCTAATGATACGTCTGATAGTTAACTTTTCCTAGAAGCCATTAGTAGCCTGTGGTATCCAAGACAACATGCCACTAATGGAGATGCCAGCAAATTTACTGTCTATTTTGTCCATTCATCCATCCCTTCCCAACACATTTTAATGTTAACACCCACAGAGTAATGGATACCCAACTGCTTTGTTTGCATTATTTATGATTAAGTTGCATCATAACTTGAGCATAACACACATTTGGACCAATTTATTCATCAGCAGGGCAGCGCTATCTGCCAAAACGGAGGTCCTACATTATAAAACCTGTATTAATATGCTGTATTATACCAAGGTGTTAAAGTTGATCGTATTCATTATTATTTTTTTTTTTTAAATAAACAGTACTAAATCAAACTTTTCAGCTAATACATCATAATTCTAATTCAAGACAACTTAATGACTTCTAAGGCCTTAATTTGAAAGACTTGTAAACAACAAGTGGGTGATGTCTTCTGGGTTGTTGTTGAAACCCCACAGCTTTGTATTGATTATTTCTAGGTCATTTATTTTTAAAAGAGCGATTCCCCTCAGAATGAGGCAGAGAAAAACAGGCCATTGTGTTTGGATTGAGTCCATGTTTGTGCCTGTGTACATGCGTGTCTGCCTGTAGAGCCCATGTGCCAGTTTGTTACTCATTCCTACTTAAGGCAATTACACCTCTCAAACTGATGAAAACAGCTGAAAATAACATTTTTTTACTAGAAGCGCTGGCATCAAGGCCATCATGAAAAGGGCTAAATAACGGCCTGCTGGAACAGAAAGTAGATGTTATTTTGAATTACTAGCAAACCTGTATTAATGTTTCTTTTTTTATTTTTGGTGGATCGTCTCAAAAGATGCAAAAATAAACAGAATTATTCGACAAGTACATATGCAGCAAGCATATAATCTATTAATTCTTCTGGTAAAGCTTCACATTTTGGAACCATTCGCTGGCCACTTTAAACTCATGGATACACACTAATGAGTTCTTGTGTATACATGTGTGTGAGAAAGTGCTTGTATGTGTGCAGTGGTCGGCACCTCTAATTGGTCTGTTTGTTCCTGCTTGTGTTTCTCCAGCTCTACTTTGGTCTCCCTCAGTTTAGTATCAAGCTCGTTGGACTTGAGTTCCTCTGATTCCTTGAGAAAAGAGGGGTGAAAGATTAAAAAAACAAGACAACAATCAGGCTGAAAGTGAAAATGTTTTGCTAGTAAATGGAAGAAATGGATGATTTATGACATGAAAACACTTATGGACTTACTGATTTATACATTTCAAGATACTGGATTTGTTTACACCCTTCTTCGATTATCTACAAACGTGTAACCGTGGCTGCTATGTTTCTGTTTTGATTTTATTTTGCTTATTAAAGTTAGACTTTTAAATAATATAGATTTTAAAAATTTGATACAAAAATGTGTATGTTTTTGTTATTTTGGGAACTGGGTCATTTCGATTTGATGTCTTGTTCCGTTACATCAGAAACAGAAATACTTTATTGATCCCCGCGGGGAAATTGGGTTACGTTACAGTTGCACCCATTCTAGAATAGAAACATATATAAAACAAAGAGAACTTCTAAGAAACATACAAATAAGAAATGCGTGTGTAACAATATGTGCAACAGTGTACATAATAAAGCTATGATTAAGTGTATTAAAATGCAAGAATAGTATAAATAAGAATATTAATTAAATGTATAGTATGAATAAATGAATGCCGTATTAATGCCAGAGTAAACCAGAGATATGCTGTCACTGTTGCCCGAGCACACACTGATAAAGACACTGCTGGTGAATACAATAGCTCCAACTAATCTTTCCAGCACAGAAACAAATCATAACGGCTCTCTACTACCATCACAAGGTAAAAATGAAAACTGCCCTTCTCCTGGAGCAGAAATCAATCAAGTTCAATTTCGCTCATTGAGTTGCATCGAAGTGTATTCAACAAAGAAAAGAAAATACAAATAATTACATGGAAACAGAGTCATTCAGTCCATGTACGCGAGAGCACAATATGTGATGCAGCTGAATGTTTTCTCACCTCATGCATCACTGACCAATGACAGTTGATTCTTTTGATCAACGGTTTAGTTCATTCAGGGAGTAGGCTGACTGACTGCAGTCCCAGATTTTGATAAACACACGAATGTTACACTGCATAAACACAACGTTTCTCACGCATACACAGATATTTTACATTTGCGCAGACTATTGGTCGTGAGCAAACAAATACTTGTGTGTGATAAATCTCACGGACCTGGTATGTTCGAATCATGTCCTGGCAGTTCTTGCGGATCTGTTCCGTCTCTTCTTTGGCCTGGGCCAATTTGAAAGTGGTTTCTCTCAGTTTGTCTTTAGTTTCCTGCACACAGATAAACAACATTAACATGCTTTTGTAATTATGACACACACAAAAAAAAAAAGGGCATTTCACTTCAAAGGAAGTACTGTATGAAGACAGGCAATTATTTGGCAAAATGTTCCTCTTTTGTGACTTCTTTTCCTGGCAAAGGCATTTATTATCATTTGTAGACACACACACACACACATCAACCACAAAGAGAAACATTAGTGGCTCAGCTACTGGGGCCTTGAGCAACTACTGCGCTTTTGCTTTTTCCTCTTTTCATAGTTGTGCGTTTGCTTGGAGGCAGTTGAAAATAAAAGCATTATTTCGTAATAGAAATTTTCAAAAATAGCAACATTGTTAATGATGATTTCCTTGCAGGATCATTACTGTACCAGTTTCACCCCCATTTCATTTCGCCCCTGAATCAAAACAGTGTGTAATCATGGGTTTTATGGAGCGGCTGCAAAATAAAATGACTGAATGGGATGTCATTTGTATCCTGGAAATACTTAGCAGGCGCACATCTTTGACAAACAACAGGCGTGGTTTATAGACTAAATGAAGAAAAATCAACATTAACCGGAAATGTAAATATGTTCTTTCAAACTGATATAGGCAATGTATTAACTGTACACTGGCTTGTGAATCGTTACATCTTGTTTGACTGTTACTTTGTTGAACCAGGAACTTTTTTTTCAACAGAATTGCAGTTACATTACCTTGTGTGCATCCGCCTCACTCTTAAGTTTGTTCTGGGCCCATCTGACCTTGATGAGATGAGAGTTGATTTCCTCCTTCAACTTTTCCACCTCTCGAGTCAACCTGCCAACCTCGCCTTCCTGAGAACACAGAGAGATGGGTGAAGCGGGAACAATATCAGAGGATAGGACAGCGAACAGATCTTTGGCTGAGCTGAGATACTTATTCATTAAATTAGATGTTTATCTCCTGCGGAGTGGGACGTCCAACATACTGCTGAGATAGAAGACTCAAACCAGGGTATGAAAGACTAACAAGATCAAAATCTGTATGCACCACACCATGTTTGCCATGTCTTTGATAAGCTGATATGGAGAATACACATTGATGTGAAGTCATTTTCACTGTAAAATACAAACTAATGAGTAGGGCAGCTTTGCATGTTTTGAAAACTCCCCCTCTTTAACAAGGCACTTAAAAGTGACAGTATTTACCTTAGCATCATACAGCTGCTGCATCCGACCCTTCTCCTGAGCCAGCTGGTTTCCTCGGAGGGCCTGTCGGTCTACCTCCTTGGTGGCTTCCCTCAGCCTCTTCTCCAAACTCTCCTTATCCCGCCTCAGGTCGAGGGCCTCCTTCTCCCCCCGCACGTATTTCATCACCATGCCCTCCTTCTCTTGGCGTGCCTCATCACACTTCTTGTTCACCTGAGATGGTTGTGTAGATCATGAAATAGGTTTATAGCATTTCCCACACCTCGGTCACTGAGCTGCTTTTACTGATCCTTAAGAGGATCAGGAGAAAGTGATGTTTCCTTAGGAAAACCTAAGAAGACCTAGGAGGGAGAAGGTGTATGGGCTACTCTACATAGCCTGCTGCAACTTCAACCTGGACTGGCACAAGTAATAAAGTAATATGGCCAGTTGGATAGATGGATGGAAGAACTTGCATTGCACAGTGGATGGAAGACAAAAAACTGCTGACTTACTTTGTCACTGTCAGCTTGTTAACCTTTTGCAAATAGAGCTGACATGCTTCCACTTTGCAGCGATGTAACAAAGCCACATTTCTGTTGCCCTATTTCACTGTATAATATGGTTTATTATTACTTTATTATTTAGTTTAAATAAAGAAATGCACCCAGACTTTCTTTATCCCATATTTTGCTAACTGGGGGCTGAAACTTACAATTATTGTCATTATCGATTCTCTTTTCATTATCCTAGCACTTTTAAGACGAGGGCACATTGTGGTACACAGTACAGGTCTCACACCTGTGTGTTCATTCCTCATGCCAATGATATGCTCAAGTGCCATTTCTTAGTTTTTGTATGTTTTATGTTCACTGCATGCTCGAACGAGCTGGACTTTCAGGAGAGCAAGAGAAGGAGGGAGAAACTCTACAAGTACGAGTTTTTGAGTGTGCTTGCTGAAATAGGTATAGCACATTTTGTGCACCAGGCATAATTACGTTTATTCAAGTGGCACTGAGTTTCTATAAAATAACAAATGTCTCAAATCTCAGGGGCAAAAGTTGATTAGGACCAGGCCACCATCTTATTATAAGGGAGGACTGATATAAGGGAAGGGCTAAAAGAGACGACTGAGTGCAAAAAGTACCCCTTGTTGTTCACTGAACAGTGAAATTAAAAATTGGGAAGTGTGACAAAGCTGTCAAGAAAAATGTGCCCTACCTGGTTCCAAACAGGTGTGGAAACTATTGGATGAAAAATGTGTTCTCCTGCACTATTCGCTTAACAAGTGATTACATCTGCAATAACAAAGAGTTCGGTGTGTAAAGACCTTGACCGTTCAGCTGAGAGTTTTGTGCAAATATCTTCAAAAGATACATGGAACACAGTGTGTGGCAAAAAACCAATGCACAGCAGTTTTGCGCAGTTGTGATTATCCTCCATTTAGCTAGATCAACATTAGCAATAATTTCAATCTCAAGATAAATACAACACGTCTTTATGTAAGGTTGTAAGTTACTCAGTCAGTGATGCATATAGGCATAAAGTCAGTTTATAGATTGAGATACTACAGATACTGGAGAAGGAGATCTTCATCATGCAGTTTGTCACTGATCCTTATCTCTGACTCTCTTGATTAAATAATAAAAATCCATTTTCTTATATACATACAGTATATACTTATCGATGTTGTATGCATTGATGATTAAGAGTGCCAACAAGTGCTGTGTTGTGGTTTGAAATGTCTTTTTTTTTTTATGTTTATTTCTCTCCGACAAGCCTCTGTGGGACATCTCTGACCACAGGAGCTGTAGGCAATACATCAATAATACTCTACACACTGAAGACAGTGAGTATCCCTGGCATCTTGTGTCAAATATAGATTATATCCCCAAGTATCCCTAAACTGTTTGGTAGGAATTTTTGTTGTTGTAACTTGTTAAACTCAAGAGGATTTTTATCATCTTCACTTTTCTTCTGGTTAGGACAGGATGCAAGTGCATAGCTATAATTTCCTTTATTTTTTTTAATCAGATGACTCTAAAGAAACATAATGGATACAGGGGAAAAACTGAAATTAATTTTTTTTTTTTTAATTTTCATTGCGAGTTAAATGACAAACTCGATCAGGAAAATAGAGATACTGTAGCAACCAAACGGAACAAAATCAAGGCATGCAAAGAAGGGTGGAGGCTGGAGCAAAACTATGTTGTGTGACCACCTTATCACACAGCCTCACAGTTCCAGTTTTGGTTCCAGTTATACCTGTTCAAGTCTGTAGGATGTATCCTTCTGCATCTGCTGGAGGGCAGCCTTAGCTGCATGATCCTGGTGGATTAGTTTATCCCGCGACTCCTTCAATTCTTTCAGCAGCTCCTCCACCCTGCCCTCAAACTGTAGAAACAGGGAGTATACAACGTAACCAACTTGTTAGGCAACATGTAAGCCAGAGCCACACCTGGGCTCACCTGCGTTACAGGATGACACCCGACACACAATGTTGGATGCTAAATAAATTTAGAGAGCACAAGAAGCGGAACGCAGTCCTGCATTGTTCCCGTCCTCAAAATCAGAGACTTTTACTGTAAAAGATGACTGAAATGTCTCTGGCAATGCGAGCCTAAAATAATTACATGTGATGGTTGGAGAGAGAAAAAGAAAAAAGGGATCAAAGCATACATTCGGTGCATGTCATAAAAATCCCTCCTACACCCTTTTGCTTACACAATGCTTAAACAAACGGCGTTACCAAGAAAGCATGAATCAATTGTTGTTCCTTCTATGGCAACAGCGATGCTCAACCAGATCCAATGAATAGAGAAGTACTTGTGTTTTGGTGTGCTAGGTAGATGGTAAGCTTTTTTTTTTTTTAAATCAAAAGGGTAGGACGTGCACAAAAAAATGCTCTAATAAGCCATAAGAAAAGTGTTTTCCTTTCTTTAAGCTGTGACAGTCCCTAACCCAAAACATTTTACGGCGGAAAAAATTTAGATTTACAAAAATGCAGGTGCTATGTGATCACAATTAGCAGAAGTCAATGTCCCGCATCAGGCAGGAAGTCAGACAGAACATTTCAGGAGTGCTTCCTTGGTGATGAAAAACATATGAGAAATAGGCTTCTGTTGTTTTCAAAAACTGATTAAAAATAGCTCAGAGACACATGCAGGACAAACAGAGCCCATTATTTTAGAATATGCTTGTGTTGGACCTAGGGAAAGATACAGACCACATCACTTGTGTTTGTGCTCCAAACACTTGGTGCCATATAAACAATGTGAATAGGCAATAGAGAATGAAACTAACCTTTTTAATGGTGGCCATGTGCTGCTTTTCTGTTTCTGTCCTCTTTTTCAGTTCTTCCCTCATGTTGTCCTTCTCTGAACAGATACCCAGGATCAGCTCCTGATGTCTCTTGTTTTCCTCAAGCAGCCTATGTACACAGACAGATGCACAACACACACACACACACAGACACACACACAATACCAATTCAGGTCAAGTCCACGCAAATTATTGAAGAATAAGACTGACAGCAGGATAGGAAAATATGTGGGTCATCATGTGTCATTTAGCCAAAAATTCTGAAAAACATTGCTTGGGCTTAAAAAAAAAAAGATTCTTCGGTAAATAAAAAACCAAGGTGAAAGAAAAAGAAAAATCATAGCAATTACAAAGTAGGTCATCGCTTGCTTAACTGACCCATAACAATAGAAGCTAAGTACTGTACAAATAGCAGTTTAAAATAACAGGATGAAGGTGGCTTAGTACATAATCAGCTGCTCTAGGCAGCAGATGAACCACATACATGGATTAATCTAATAACTGACACCATAGTCCAATCATTTTAACAAAACAGCAGTTTACCTCTGAATAGATTTCTCCTGCTGTGCATAATTGTATTGCACACACTTCTCAAAGACCACCATGCAGTTCTCTTGGTCTGTAGCGAGTCCATTGACAGGTGCGCTTCCTTTCCTCTCACCTCCACTTTCCCCCTCAGGCAGCCGACAAGCCAAGAGCTCTGACTCTAGCTCATCCAGCAGTGACTCCTGTGACAGCGAGCGCTGGATCTGGGAGATAAGCTTTCGGCTGCAATCAGTGTCATACGGACTTGACAAGGAATGGGAGGGGGCTGAGGTGTTGGCACTGGTTTGTGGGCTGGAAGCAGGTGAGGAGCTGACTGTGTCCGAACTGGGGGTCGAAGGGCCATTACAGAAGCCAGAAGTGGTTGTCGAGTCGGTAGGGGAGTTCTTGGAAGCGCTTTGGACGGAAGAGGATGAAGGACTCTCAGCTGAACCCCTATCATCAGCAGACGATGGCTCTGTGGGACAATTTGTAACCAAGACTAATGGCTGCTCATTGCAGTTTGGAACGGTGGCATGAGAATCCTTCACTTCATCAAAAGTCAATAAGGTTTCTATTGTGCTTTCGAGAACAGAAGGAGAGATTTCTACCACATCATCCAAAGTGGTGACTGGGGCTACCAAAGCTCCACCAGCTTCATCTGAAAGTGAAGGCATCCCACCTTCCATGGAAACTGTACTGCTATCACAGCCGGCATCAGCATCAGCATCCAGCTCACTCCCATCCACATGTTCCTGACTGCATGTTTGAGCTTCCGACATTGTCTTTATGTCTGTCTGAACATCTGTCATAGTCTTGTTTATTTCACCGTCAAGCAGTGCTTCATCTTTTGCCTGACTGAATTTTTCTGCCTCATCTGCACTGTTGTGAGAGATTTGTTCCTCGTCTTCTAAGTTAGATGTGCTGTTGTGAGGCTGATTCACAGGGTGCGACCCTTCCGACACAGATTCAACCTCCGATCCCTCCATCGTGTGTGTATCTGAGGCAGGACCAGGCAGATCCATGGTCCCTCTCTGGTTCAAATCTGACAGATGGAGAAGACACAGAGAAGAGAGGGAGACTGAGTTGGAGCAAATACAAAAACACTGCCAGGAAAAAACAGAGAATAAGCTTCATATTTCCTCATGTTAGTTCTCTGGTGATTTGCAAGTGTATCTGTTAACGAAAGGATCCCATAACTCAAAGACATGCCCAACAGACGCATACTAAGAGGTTTGGTCCTGTCAACGCCTGTGACGTAGTTACACTTGCGGTCTTGTGGCGCAGAATGTCATACAACTAACATAGGTATTTAAGATTATCAGACATCCTGCCTCACTGCATTCATCTTAAATGTCACAAATACATTCAGAAGTCATGACTAACTTAGGAGGATCTGGAAATTATGCAAAGAACTGTACAATGTTAGACTTCAGTTCCGAAGTATACAACTTTTTTTTAACCTTGTCTAATGAACACAGCAATAAAGCAATATGAAAAAAAAAAAAAAAAAATGAGGCACCTCCTAAGGGCTGGCTGCTGGTACATCAACACATGGTTCCGTTCTCATGTTTACTTTTGAAAATAAGTAATACAAACCTTATGGATTAGCTTGATGACACTTTTATTGTTCATCTAATTTTAGGGATATGAAAAAAACAACAAGCCAGCCACTAAACTAGCCTAAACTCACGAGAGCCATGAAAAAAGTTAATAAACAAAGTTGCCCCGTCTTAGTCTGAAACATTCACAGTCATGGCTAGGACCTCATAAATCAAATATTCAGCAATAACACATTATTCCCTTGGAATGGAAAATGGCCTTGTCAGCATCTACTGTGTTATAAATCACTGAGAGATGACTGAAAATAGCTGGAAGCGTTGTAAACTTTAATACAGCTCCCTGAGTTGTTTTCTTTGAAGGATGATATGTTACACCATGTTTCTTGACCCAAAATCCCCCCAGCACCATTTGTCATAGCTCTTTCAATACCATCTTATCCGTACTCACTACAGCTGTCCCATTTCTGCCCTATTACACAAATGGGGATAGAAATGTAACTTACAATAAAAACTGAAAGCATAGTGCTTACCATCCTATTGTGGTAAATGGATCATAGCCACGTACAGAAAAAATAATCAAGCTTTTCAAGTTAAGCAGTGAAAGCACAACAGAAAAAAAACACAGAATAGCATTAATGCTCTTGCGACAGGTGTCATGCCATCACTGTCAAAAGTAGTTAACGTAATGTCAGTAACCAGCCTTATTAAAAGACACCCTTTAGGTGTCCATGCATCGAGTTGGTTACTGTGTAGTTAGCAAGCAGCAGGCCGATATGCCATTTGTATTTACTGCCGTTTTATTAACACTTCGGGTCATTTAACGATAGACCTACCAATGCTATATTAATGTTGCTAGCTGCTTAGTCCACCACAACAAGGCATTGGGAAAACACAGTACATAACGCAATACACAGCAAACTAAAAATGGGTGGTTCAAATAGATTTTACGCATAACTGCAGTCTGACATATTGTATGGAGGCACTGCTTACTGGAGCTAGCTTAGCTAACGTTGATAAGAGAGGCGTTAGCTACAATGCAGCTAGCGGAGCTAACGTTAGTAACCAAAATACATGACAAATAAAGCTTAATAAACATGGTTATATTTTCACCAACCGGATGCGAAAAGTCCATGGTGTAGTTCAATGCAGAGAGAACCGGGATAATAGTTAACTTTGGGCTTTCTGCCTTAACAGCTGATAGCCCCAACAAGTCACTTTGATATGACACATCAACAAATATGGCCACTGCGGGAGAAATGATGAGGCGATATAAGCCAATCACAGCCCAGTGAGAAATGACGTCAGTCTGACGTCCACACATGACAGGTACACCTTCACTTTATAAGCTACAGGGAATTGTTTAAGACATTTGATTGTATTGCCTACCTCTTTTGTTAAGTTATTATTCATTTGATCGTTTTTTTTTCTTTTCTGTCTTTTTTTTAAATCACTATATTACAGCTACCAAGTCTGTTTTGTTATTTTGATGCCTAAATGTTTTTGTTTTGTCTTAATGTCAAATATTGTCAAATAATGTTAATTTTTGTATAAAAGAGAAAAAAAGCACACCTCCACCTTATTTAATTTTTTACAGAAAAATAAATATTATAAATATAAAAAACGAGAACACAACACAATTAAACCATACTAAATACCACATGTTTCATACTATTTATATGATGAAATTACCTGATTGCAGCCCATGGTTATTGTACTCACTGATATGCTATTTGACTCAAATGCAATTAATGAAGTCAGTGTGGATTGTGCAATGACCAAGACAGCATTCAATTCACATGAGAGGTTACAGATATGAGCACGTCTTAGTTTCCTTCTCTGCCATCACTCCAGTACATTACTTTTGGTTTTCTATGGTCTTAATAATTTTAAAGGACAAAAAAACATTGTCAGACATTCCTATATTTATGAAAAATGATTTGCAAAAAGGCAAATAACATTTTAAAATAAAATGTATGGACACTAAAGTCACAGGTCAGTATCGCAAAACAATATAAACAGAGTTCGTATAAAATGATTTGTTTTTATTGTCGAAACAGAAGTACTTGTGACTGTCCACAATTGAGCCTACCGCGCACTGCGCATGTGCATCACTTTCACCGAGTCTACCAACACGTGCACTCAGGTAAAAAATATTGACTACGCAATATAGAACTATAAAGTACACACATATTTTATTTGGGTCGATTATATACAGTTGTTTCTCGTATTATAACATTATTTGAGGTTGTTGTACGTTATGTTTAATTATCGCCGTTCGTATTTGCTAAACGTAGTTAGCGGGCTAACATCAGTCACCGTGAAGTGCGCGTAACGTGAGCTGCTAATAATGCGGTCCTCTTCAAGTGTAAAACGACCCTCTGTGTTCACTTTTCATACTCACATTATGCTTAAACAAACTCTATGACTTTACATAATATTAATGACGTTGGCAGCTGTCGCCATGTACCGCTCAATTTCTCCGAACTTGGTTCGACCCAACCTGCCCTTGAGGAAACCATCATCGAGGCCCTTGGCTCTTTCTACGTCAAGGCCTCCACCTCCTCCAACACATCCCTCCATGCCCGATGCACCACTTGTGCACCCCGCGCCAGGCGCCATTGGAGACGGTAAATCAATGCAAACATGATCTGACAGGCGTCCATTACCTGCATGGCATACCCGTTGTCTTTCTAATTTGGACAACTGTACAATGCGAATAATAACTGAACAGCAAAACCATGTTAATCCTAGATCATGGCAATATTATTAGCTCTGATATAACATACCTTATATTTCAGCATGTTCATTCCTCTTCTGTTTTGCAGGCCCTACTAATTCAGCAGTCAGCAGGGATCAATCTGCAGTATGTAACAAACTTGTAGTTCTTCAACATTGGCTTGGACTTTGACATTTTTCGCCAAGTTTTTTTCTCTCTTCATAGGTGGTAGGATTCATGCAACCAGCACTGACTGTATACTTCTGCAACTTCTGTGGTCATCAAGGTAATATTGCATCCATTAAAGTCTCAACTCCATGTAAAGGAGTATGTAAAGTTCCTGCAGCCGTGCACCATGGAGTGCCAACAGTATACAAGTTTTAATCCCACTGATGAAAATCAGCCCAAATAGCAAATTCTGGACTATTTACATTTTGTTTATTAATGAGAAGTAACACTTATTAAAATCTTTCAAATTTGCAATCAAACATGTATGTTCAGTTTTAGTGGCTTTTCTTGCCTCACCAAAGCTGGTTCCACATCAGAGTGGCTTTGCCAAGATAACGTTTTGGAGCATAACATTCTCCATAAAAATCCCGTTAAATTATGTATTTTATAAAACAGCTCATAAAATGTATTCATAATAGACTGATGGTGGACATAATGCTGACTAGCTGTTGAGATTTTGTCTTCAGATCACATGTTCTTATCTCTGCTATGGCAAGATGTATTCTGGTTAAAGGCATAATTGATGATGGGCAATGAAAAGGCAAATTAATTACAATTTTGATGACCCCTTTTTAATTGAATGTTTTCTCAACATTTAGAAAAAAGGGACAATATGGGAAAAAAAAGTCCTGGATTGTGTCTTTTTTTATGTGTACAATAATATTTCCTGACACTATGGTTTATGGTATGCAACACATTTCCTCATGGTTGCTTCTTTGAACGTCAGCGTTCTTGTCAGAGCATCTTTGTATTAGAGTCGGTATAATTATCAGTTTTTTTAATTAACTAGTATTCACTTGACAGGAACATTTCGCTGTAAACGCTGCAAGAAGATGCCGTACTGCTCTGTGGCATGTCAGAGAGAAGACTGGAAGGCACACAGACACGTGTGCAAGTCCATTGATCCAGAACCTGCAAAGTAAGCTAGGTCAATCCTGAATACCACTGACTGTCAGCTCTGATTCTTTTGTAATGGCAACAAAATAACAATTAGTTTTTCACCAGTCTAGAGTAGAATCGTTTTATAATGTCCAATAGATAATTTGGACTCACTTGTTTCTTTTAATCGAAGAGAGAAAACTCGGGAAACCGCAGCTTTGCCAATGACAGGAGACAGAGCCAGCCTGCTTGAGTCTAAGGTAATTGCAGTGATTTAGAGATATTCTAATGCAAGTAATGCAAGTTTGAATGATTTTAAACAACCATTTGTAAAGGATTTGTGGTCTATGTTTTGTCATCTAATTTTAACCTCTGTTTATCTAAGCACGGTGATGCATCCAGCCACCAGAGGGTCTATTTGAAGGACTTGCAAATAGCTAAAATTATTAAGGGAACAGAATTCCAGGTACAACATATCCAGTTAGCCTGAACTGTAAAGACTGCTCGAGCCAATGTTACTTAATACTGAAATGTAATATCTTTTTGTTTTAATTGTGTGTGGTGTTTAGGCATCTGTTGTAGAGTTCTACAGCCCTGGCAGGTTTTTCCTTCTTGCCCAAAGTCCTGAGCTGCTAGCAGTTCTTCAAAGCATCAGCACTGAGCTTCAGAAAACATACAGCTGCCCATCAGTGATGACATATGTACCCCATGTTGGAGAGGTCTGCGCGGTTCAGTTCTCCTGTGATCTGGTGAGCATAGGCCTTATCAAGCAATTCAACAATAGACACAAGTTTTAATATGCATATTGGCTCAATCCTTGGCCGTTGCCACATGCCACTATTTTTGTGTGTGTAGAACTGGTACCGAGGCCTGGTACAGACTTTGGCTGCTGACCAGACGAGGGCTAATATCCTTTACATTGACTTTGGCAATGAAGAGGATGTCCCTATGGACAGGATCAAGCACCTGGCTGTTAATATCCAGCCATTGTGTCCATGCGTGAGTGTATATTCACACCATTTCAAAGTTTGTAAGCATGGTAATGATAACACTCCCCCTATACAACACTCACGCTGACAGTCAGCAGTGTCTTACAGCTGGCATGATGACACTTGCACTTGTATTTATATTACTTCCAGGCAATGGAGTGCCGTATCGTCGGGCTGGTTCCAGTGACTGACAACTGGTCAGGCATGTCCTGTTTGTCAGTGAAACAACTGTTGGCCGGCAGGACTGTAACTGTTAGGCTGCTGGAAACATTAGAAAATGATCACATCTATGCTGTGGATATCCTGCTTTCCATGGGTAGGTTATATAGATTTGGGAATGCTGAAAACATGATGTGTTTTATGATATGGATTCACAGGAAAGGATTTGCAGACACTTAAAGCCATAAATGCAACTCTTTCCCTGTGTCTTTTAGGAAAGAAGTTGAGCACATTCCTCCTGGAGCACGGTTATGCAGCAAAAGAAACGGTTAACGTAAAACCAACTCTGCAAAACATAAGTAAGCCATATGTATTTAACCATCCCATCCGATTTTAGATAGCAGACCAGGGCCATGGCAGATGGCATAAAGCTGGAGAGTGTGTGTGCGTGTTTTTATATATATATTTATATGTATGTATTTTTTATATATATATATATATATATATATATATATATAT
>CALSBV010000421.1:5931476-5960972 GCA_943590825.1 Bovichtus diacanthus
CCTCACCCCAGGCCTCACCCCAGGCCTCACCCCAGGCCTCACCCCAGCAGAAGGAAAACACTTCTTCTGCGTCACTCAATGGTTGGTCACATCACAATTTCACAGTGTGCTTTATTTATTTTATTTATCTATTTGTTTTTAGTTGCTATTTATTATTACATCATAAATTCAACAAAATATCCAGTATAAATCTAGTATATTTTTTGTATTGTCACAATTTATGACATGCATCCTATTTATTGCCTTGCTGTAAGTGCTTGATTAGGTTTGACATTCTGGAAAAAAAGAGCAACAAGTCATTATTTACATCATTGATTTATTCTATTAATTTTTACTGAATAATCAATGAGTATTAAACTAAATTAATAAAGGATGGCTCATGAATTATACAAGTGCTGAAACCAATTAGCAGTTGTAATAATATCTTGCTTTTCAGAAGATCCAGTTCAGAAGATGATTAAGCAAATGGAGCCTCCATGCAAAGCTACAAACACTAATGGTATGCTTTTAAACAAGAACAATGATCTATGCCTAACTTGGAACATGTATCACACTTTCGTTCTACAACTAGTTTGTGACTGATCCAGATGATATAGCATGACTTGGCTTTTCCATTTGAATCCCAGATTCTGAGACTTGTGGCTGCTGCTGCTGCCTGAACCTGACGACTAAGGTGGTTTAATGTTTGTTTCTGCATCTTTGAACTTGTGTTATTTAATTTTATAGAGCATAAGGCTAGGAGTTAATGCCCATCTTTGACCTGCAACTTATGTCATTCTTGTTAAGAAATGGATTGAGCAGCATGTGGCAAAAACTTCAAATTTTAAGTTCAAATGAACAACATGTTTTGTGTTACCTTTCACAGATTGACCAGCTGCAGCTGCAGCTTTCTCTCATCACGCAGTTAGTGGGACAGAAAGAATGAGATTTACCAGTTGCATAGTCTTGTTCGCCAACTTGTTAAAATCAAGTATGTTGTGTTTTTTTTTCCAGCCATGTTTCTTTAAAACAAGTTAACTGTGAATGTGGCCTCGAGAAGCAGCCATCCAGCTTTTAATTTAGCTTTTCCGCATTCATTTTGTGTCCTTATCCGGGGCTCTAATGTTTTTAACCTGTGGATAAATTTCAGTCACTTTTTATGTTTGAATATTTCTGGAGGCTTTCATTTAAAAAAAAAATACGTTATGCACTTATTAGGTTTGTTAAAGTTGGCAAAAAAACTCTGCAACAACAAATGTTCAACTTCAATGATGTGTGTTTCTCTCCTGTAAGTGTGCTGTTGCATGCTGTGCTGTCATCTGTTCCTTTGTTCAGTCCTAATCACCTGTTCAGGTGGGATGTCCAGCCTGAGGGATTTATGTTTGACATGTGTTTCAGTCTTTACGTAAAGGTTCTTTGTCACTGAAGTCATTTTATTTTGTGATGTTTTAGAGCAGCGGTCCCCGACCTTTTTGCACCACGGACCGGTTTCATGCGAGACAATTTTTCTACGGACCAAGGAGGGGGGGGCATGACAAAAACACACAACACAGTGCGAAACACATAATTGAATTATTACATATATAATGTAAATGTAATTATTCCATTTTATGTTAATCACTTTATTAATATTATTACATTGTAATATATATATATAATATAATACATCAAAATGTTTACAATAAATATTACCAACACACACAAAAAAAAAAAAGTTTTCTTTCTGTGCGGCCTGGTAGCAAATGATCCACGGCCCGGTGGTTGGGGACCCCTGTGTCAGAGGGCAGAATTTTTGGGACAATTAAGCTTTATGCAAAGCCAGTTAAAAAATAAATAAATAATTATTATACATTCATCCAGTACAGATAAGATACAACTTTCTTGCATGAGGAGAAATATGCTCATAACCGTAAAAACAATACACAAATAATATACTAGAGTAAATTAAAATGGTAGGAAAAAATATATCTCGGAGATGGAAAAAGGAAATGTTTACAAGAGTACCAATAGGAAACATTTCCTATGAGTCTTGTTCACTCCCCGTCTTCATGCTTCTCCTGTGCGGGATGAGAGGAGGACAAATTAGACCCTACCGGTGCAGGTACATCAGAGGTGGGCATGGCGAGGAGGTGGGGTCGCTGCTCTCCTCCAGTCTGCAGCAGTAAACCCCAGTGGGATCAGTGCGGAAACGAAGAGGTGTGAGGAGCCGCTTTGGACTGCTGTCTGAAAGAATACGTTTAAGGATCGTGAACCCTGAACCGCGCATGGTAAGTGAGAATACTTTGGAGAGCGTGTATTTGACAACCGGACGGAACCTGCTGGAGTGCAGCGCGTCAGCTTCGGATGCACTTGGCTTTTATTTGGTGCTAACTTAACTAATGACTCCTGATGTGCGACATGATCCCGGCTTCTGTTAAAAGAGGTGAAACTTTTAAAAGTGTTTGTAAATGTAAAGTAGCTGTGCGTCGATGGATCAACGTACAAGTTCCAAATTGAAGGAAAGTTGATGGAAGTGCAAGAAAAACGTCCCTATATTAGCACAGGTGAGAAGTAGCTATATTTGTGAAGTTAGAAGTGTGAAATGCAAGTCTAGGAGAACTGCGGGTTTAAAGACAACAAGCTTTTCTTTGACTCCATTTGCCTACTTAGTACTTAAGTAGGCTGACAGGCATCACTTAGTTTCTTGAGTAAACATCTTCTACTGTTGCATGTCAGGGTCTTGACCTCTGGCCCATCTTAAACCTGCCTTGCCCCTTGACACATTTAAGACTGACCAAGTGTTGAAAGATGGGCTTTAAAGAAAAATAAACGTGTAAATTGAATAGGTTTCTTGTGACATTTTGTCTTGGCTCAGGTTTACTTGTTATACGAGTATGGCTTTGTGTGTGTGTGTGTGTGTGCATGACTTTGTCTTCCATTTCTGCACACAAGTCTTAATTTGTGGTGTTGTAATCTATACTGCAGACAGCTTGTTCAAGGGAGGATGAGCCTCCATCTAAAGTTACTGTGAGGTTTTATAACATTAGATTGGGTTTTTATTTAAGTTTCCTAGTTTGAGAAAATGTATTTACCCACAATAGACTGAAGCTTTACATTGTGTGTGTGTGTTTGGTTGTCAGCTTGCTTGTGCAACACATTCCCATGCTTAAATGCATCCCAGGACATTTTTGAATTATACTTAGTTGTGGCTATCAATCAGACATGTCACATTGTGACAAGTTTGAACATTTGTTCTTCAGTTGCTAAAGTGGCTATTTCAGGTGACTCACCCCAACTGTTAGGAAGGTTTCACATGTCCAAGTACAGGTTAGGAGATCTTGCAATTTTTGTATGAAGTTGGTCCAAAAACAAGCACTCCTTTCTAATTATAGACTACAGAGCAGAGGCACTTTCCAACCTGCCAGCCAATTCAAAGCAGACGGCACAACCTTGGCTTAGGCCTTCCTTTTTTCTTTTCTTTTTAAGGTGATAACATTTTTAGGAATGTCCCCTCTTGCAATTTCATTTTTAATTTGTATCCCTGTAGATCAGGACTGATAGCCCAAAGTATTAGATTAACCATCTCAAATCCGAAATAACTGAACTATTACTTAATTAAATGACCCGGCTTTGGCATTTGTTGTCATTGCTGATTTAAAAAAAAATAATAATAATTTCCGTGACATATTTTAGGTCTGGAAAGCAGCATATTACTTTTAGTTTAGCTATGACCAAACTTCCAGACTGGCAGAGCAGAAAGGTGTTCACTGATGGGCAGAAAATGAGGAAAAAAGAAAGATGAGGGGTGGAAGGATCCAGAAGAATGCTTGTGAAGAGGCAGCCAATTTTGAGACAGGTGTATGCAGTGCACGTGTGTGTGTTTTATATATATATATATTTATTTATATATATATATATATATATATATATATATATATATAGGCAGGCATGACTGCTTCGTCCCACAAAAGTGTGTGTGTGTGTGTGTGTGTGTGACCCCCGGCAGTAATGAGATCTCTTGTCCTCGCGACGTACCAGTGAGTGCACAAATAGAGCATCAATAGCCCCTGGTGATGTTTATCAGCCGGCGGCTTCTCAGACAGCCACTGCACGTCAACTCTGAAGATCTCTATCGCAGACACACAGACTCCTCTTAAAGAGAGGCTCTATCCTGCACACAATTCTATCTCTGTCTTAGAAACACACACAGCTGTAGCTTTAGGGAGGGTTTTTCTGGCACGTCTCTCCTCTCTAGCCCCCCCACACACACACACACACACACACAGGATATTATGGCCAAGCTTATCAGCAACCAGAGTTAATCAAACCTTATCTGCAGCCTTTCAACTTCGTATGTGTACCCAGCAACGAACATGCTGAATAAGGCAGGTGGGGTTATTAATCCTCGATTTCGATGTTCACTCAAGTAACTGTTAATCAGGTACACCTGTGTGATTGAATGGCATTTAATATCGCAGCCTTGCAATAAGGATTGTCTTTATGATGCGTAATATAGTTGTTTTACTTCTAATATTTTGTAGCCACTTTAAGAATCTTTTGATTTTTAAAGTTATACTTATGCATGCGTTTTCATTTATTTTTAAGTCTGCCCATACTCGCTAACAGAAGGGGGGGATAGAATATTCAAAACATACAATGACTAAATGAGGATTATAAAGTAGACCCCACTCCACAGCTTCTGACTGTGTCACAGAGGTAGGATTGGATGTAGAAGTGTATTGAATGAACTGGTTGCTCAGTGTATAAATGAATGATTTTCTTCAGGAACTCCGATGCTGTCTGTATTTTGTGGTCTAATCGCTGTACTCCGCTGTCAGGGCAGGTTTTATCTTGCATCTCAGACACTTAGGTGGTCTTTAACAACAATTTTCTCCCCACAATTTGATGTGTCTTTGTAGAATAATAACCCAAACACTCTGATGTGCAGAACTCTTAAAGGTATAGCACCGGGTGCAGTTTTATAAAAGGAAAAACGCTAACATCCTGCTGTTCCTCTAGTAGCTGTCAGTAATCAAGTATTCCTTCTTTCAGTCCTCTTTAAAAGGTCAGGGCTCGACCAACACTTAGCTGTGAAAACATGTGTACTCAGGGTCCTTGAAGCAGGTTACACTGACCTCACGTCACTTCTCCCCTGTCATTTTAGCCCCCCCCCCCCTACAACACTTCCAGAGGTGTGAACTTTATTTTTTTTCATTCCTTTCAACTTGATTACAAGTCTTCCTGTAGAAAAAGCAAAAAAAACAAACATCCAAAATGAAAACAAAAAAATAGTTCTTCAAACTTCTTTGATTTTGCACAAATTCTCCATGCATTGCCCACATTTATTTTTTTCTGATGAAACACACCAGTGGTTCCCAACCTGGACTCCCTACCAAAATACATTTATTGGCACACAAGATGATTAAAGGGATAAGAAAGAAGAAGGAGAAAAAAAAGGTTTCTATCGCACAAAGCTTAACTTTTCCATAATTGTAACTGTTTTCCTTGTGAAATATTGGATACGCCATATTGGATTTCAAAGGACTGTCCACACTAACGCCATGACCTCAGTTCACACTCCTGTCTCACATTTTTGTCACTTAGCTCTCAAGTGTGTGCCCTTGTTTATCATTCCAGGTCTCGACATGCACCCTGATATCCATCTCTCCCTCCTCTTAACGCTGCTGCTTCTTCAAGGTTGGTGGATTGGTTTTGTTACTGTTTTGCGTTCAGTTTCAGTTGAGGAGTGCTTTCTGTGCCTCTGATATTCAGAGCCTTTAGTTCAAGGACTGTCCAAAGTACAGTTTTGGGAATGTTTGTAATGTACCCATATCATTACTAATGTTTGGTTACTTAAAAATCATTTTGAGCATAAAGCAAATGTATAATATATCACAGTACAAAACCTTTCACTCATCTTTACCAGCTGGGTTTGTTGTTGGGTGTTAGGTGGTTACACCTATGATACATCCACATTTGAACATTCAGGTCTTACCTGTATAAAGAAATAGTTTCACGTTTTGGGAAATATGTTTGTTTTTTGTCAAGACTTAGATGAAACTACAGCCAGTTAGCTTAGCCTAGCATAAATACATTGCACAGCTAGCCTGGCTCGTCCAAAACGTGACAAAATCTACAAACACCTCTAAAACTCACTTATTAAATGTTCCTTGGTTATTTGAAGAAATTGTTCAACACTTTGGGAAATAAGCTAGTTTTCTTGACGCTAGAGCTAGCAGCTAGTTAGCTTAGCCTAGCTTAAAGACCGGAAACAGGTAGCATGGCTCTAAAGGCGCTAGTTTGTTTATGAACTTCCAAGACTTTACATTATATATATATATATATATATTTTTTAAAGATTTTATGTGTGACCGAAGTTGAGAGGAATGTTTATATTAGGAATATATTGAAAGGTATGAGTGTTTGCAAAGACAAAGAATGAAATCAGTGTATGCAGTGTAATGTCCTCACAAACACAGTGAGTAAAATGTGTGTGTGTCGGTGTTTGTAAAGGATTTTTGAGGTCTACGTCGGGGCACTGCACGCTGTAAAAAGTATGATGTAAAATATATCTCAAGTTGACCCTTCACTCCATGCGCTTCTCATCGGTGAAGGGTCAACCTGAGATTCTTTACAAGATATATTGTACTGCTTAAACCTGTCAAGTCTCCAGTGTTGAAGAATCCCCACCATCTTCTCTTCAAAGTGATTTCCTCCTTGGTCCTGCTTTTTTTCCGGGCAGGTCCAATTTTGCATCCCTTTTACAGCATATCATCAGTTGTTGTCTCGGACCTGAGACTGTCGGTATTTGCCTGAGGGAAGAGGCGGCAGTCATGGGGCAATGTAATCTTTGAGTTGTTTTCATAAATGACAGCTTTAGCACCATCTGAAGTATTTATTACTGGCCATTTTAAGACTTTGAACTAACCAGACTGTTTTACCTTGTCAATACGCCCTCCTTTCCTCCTGTGCTGACAACACCGATAACATGTTGCAGTGCTTCACCAGCTAGATATCCACAAAACACAGCCAATTTAAATTTCCCAGATAGGTAGGAGATTATCCTAGTTTTTTAACTCTGATTTCAAGAAAATATACCTTACGTCTCCCAGACTATGGTGGGAGTAATGCCAATTTGAAATCGACTCCTCGGTCTGAGGATTCTTGCTCATTATCTAGCTCCTGATTTCCCGCTGTGTTTTCATTTACAGACATTACAGATACACAGTATCGCTAGAGGCACTTGGCTGAACAGATAGCCTTTTTGTTTGGAGCAGTGGGGCCCTGCTGACCATTAGAACGCTTGCCAAGACCCAAAACTTTCTGTCAGAAGGACTTTGGGGCTGTACTGACGTTGGAATTAGGGGGCAGATGAAAGTGTCAGGATTGGGGAAAAAGGTGGGAGTTTGGGCCTCTGAGTTGCAGGTGGTACTTTTCTTTAACGACTCTGGTGGATTTTACACTTTAATGTTCCCTGACCTCATGCAGTTTGCTCCTTTCCTCTAATGAATTGTTGATGGAAAACTTTATGGAAAGACTTGGATTTTCATGGGCATTTAAAGAGGGAAGTAAAGTCGGTTGTTTTATTTTCTCTTTTGGTACAAAGAGTTTTAGTTTTAGTCCAATTTGAACGATATAGAGAATTGCTCCCCTTGTGGAATTTAGGAACTTTGTTTGTGGAAGGGTGCATACTGTATGCTTTCCTCAAAACAATTATTGTTGATGTAATACAGCTTTGCAAAATGAATGCAGAAATGTGCACTCTTTCAGGTGTGGTTTTTCAGTCATATATAATCCTTAATAACTGATATTAGCTAGTCTCCAAAAGATCACCATTAAAAGTAGTCTCTTAAGTTGCAGCTGATGTTTTCCAGAATTAATCTTTTAATGTAATTAGTGTCATTTTTGTTCCTGATCAAATAGGTTACATTTTTCCCACCCAAAAAACATTATTGTCAAGATATGCCATATCTTTTTTTTTTTTCTTCTCCACAATCCTCACTGCACAACTTCAGTGACAGAAAGATAAGCAGAGGGGAAAGTCAATGTTGGCACTAGATTCTCTCATGCATACATGCCTTGTTTCTATTGAACTTTTGTCCATGGAAACTTTCTTTCGATGTTTCTGTCCTTCTTCACCTTCGGTGGACTGAATGGACCGGTATTTTGAGAGGCATCAGTTGTATAATATCTGCCCTCTGCTCCTAATACTAGGATGGGTTAAATGTGTCTTGTGCTGTGTACATGTGTGTGATCATTAAAAGGATTCAAAATCCTCCATTTCATTGAGCAGCTGATTAGCAGGCACTAGAAAAAAGACTATTCAGAGAGTGGAATCTGTTTCACTGTGTAGATGCATGTCAAGCGCTCCGTCTCCGTGCTGTACAAAAGTCTCCGTGACCTGTCGGGGTTACCAGGGACAACAAGGCGTGTTCACATGGGGTTCTGAACAGGAAATCACATGCCCCTCGCTCCTCTTTGGACCGTACGTGTGTCCCTGAATAGAGCGGCGTCCTTTCAGTGAACAGAGTGAAAGAATGTTTTTTCTTCACTTGTCCACTCGCATTAGCTTTGAATACTTAATTATCCATCGCAGAGGGGGTCAAGAGGGAGTCGGCAAACTGCATTGGCATCCCGTTTATTATTTCATTTGACTTGTGGTGGTTTATTAAAGGCACTAAATAGACACAGTTAACATTGAAAAGAGTTGAGGTTTACTTTACTTATCTTTCTTGCTTGCTTTATTTTTGTAGGTGTTATTTACGCGAAAAAAGCAAAGATGAGGTAAAAGTAAAAAAAAAAAAAAAAAGTATACATTTTTGTTTTTTTCTACCTTTAACATGTCATAGATTACAGGTATCCTTCCCACATTTGCAAACCAAATTTTATGTGAAATGAATTATGTTTCTTTAACGTTATTCTTAAAAAAAAAAAAAAACATCACCGCTGTATGTGGCGCATTGATTGTTATGGTTTGCCCAACTGCTATATGTTAATGTCACGTGACTAATACTGTGTACTTATATGTGTGGACATTTGACTGACCATTGTGTTTCATTTCCCATCCTAGTCCAGCAGGGCACCTCAGTGCAGGAGATCCAAACCAACCATGAGAACATCGCAAAGATCAACTCGGCAGGAGAAAGTGAGTACAGACACGATTCTGCTGGGAGAATTAATCAGAGTTAAAAAAAAAACAACGCGTTAAAGCACGACGCAGTGAGGCCGTAGGAAATAGCTAATAATATGACAAGACTTTGGAAGAATCCATTGAGGTGCTGGGTGGTCTTATTAGCCCGGTGTCTGTGTTATACGGGAAAGTGTTTGGAGGTGACTTTCCCATAAGCAGACAGGCGGCACATTCCCCCCGTCTTTAATGGCCCTCTTCATGATCAGCTGCACATTCTAGCATGACAGCAACGCCGCTGATTATTTATGCCGCCAGCGAGTACAAACATGCTTTTTGCCTGGTGATGGTTTTTTTGAGCATACTAAGCTGTTTTTCTTCTACTATGTCAAAGTACTATTTTTCATCTGCTACAGCCCGTTTGATCACTAACCAGGATAATCCCATAACGCCCACATGGAGCAATAGAATAGGGAAGTCTTTGCCAGAAATGCAATGAAGAAGCTGCCTTGGTGTGGACCTACATCTTTATCGAGATATCTAGTGTGTTTAACTCTTGTGTGTGTTTCTGTGGGAAGTGATGCAGTGCTCAGCCGCCATGGATATCCTCTTCCTCATCGATGGTTCTTACAGCGTAGGGAAGGGCAGCTTTGAGAGGGCCAAACACTACGCAATCAAGCTCTGTCAAGCACTAGACATCGCACCAGACAAGGTTTGTTTTTGTTCTGTTCTTTTGTGTCTCCCTACCTCTCTCTACCTCTTTCTCTCATTCACGTTATCCCACCCTCGTCCAGGTGCGGGTCGGCTTGATTCAGTTTGGCTCCGCTCCTCGTCTGGAGATCGCCCTGGACTCGTACACCACCAGACAAGAGCTGAAGAAGCACATGAAGAAGATTTATTTCCGGTGGGTTTCTCCTCTCTCTCTCTTTCTCTCTTTCTCTCTCTCTCTCTCTCTCTCTCTCTCAGACAAATACTGTTTTGGGATGCAAAATAATTACTGAAAGAATGTAGAAGATGATAAACAAGCACATATGTAGTTCATAAAGTCACATTCAAGTTTTAAAGTTAACAAATTTAAATGAGCTGAAAAATATTTTTTTAATGTTTTACTAAAGCTAGTAAGTAAAGCTTGAGAGGATATTGCAGGCTTTCACAGATGTGTGTTCCCAACGTCAAGAATGAACATTGGTGAATATCTTTGACATCCATGATGAACTTATTTCATTTTAAAAAGCCTCTCTATGTGTATCTGCTCATCTTTCGTCAATACACGGAGAGATGAGCAGAAGCATCAATTTCGGGATGTTATAAATAGATGTGACAAAGTTTTCATTTTCATGTGACCCTCTATCAGAGATGAGAGGGAATTGAGTTTCAACATGGGCAGAAATCACAGCAATTTCCCTATTAATATATAAGAATAACTGCAAATACAAACCATTTGTTTGTAGTGATGAGAGCCTTTATGCTGTTAACCTTTTTTTGGCATGCTGAAACTCATATGATATGTCATACTTGTCTAGTGTAGTTTCAGGACCATATCCAGATTGCATGAGTTGACATTAACGGCAAAACAGTGAGTTAATACATTTGACAAAGGTTCATTTATATGTTTGACAATTGACATGATCTGAACTGGATTTAGTTAAAACTCATTCAGAAAGCAAAACACACACATTCAGAAGTAATACAAATACTCCCTGGAAAGGAAAACAAATTAATTTCAGATTAGTGGGGTACACCACAGGTGGTCACTGGATATTGGATTAGTGCATAAGCCGAGAAAGAGGAAGGTAATTAGACAAGTGTGTGTGTGTGCATTTGTGTGTGTGTGGTGTTCATCGCTTGGAAGTAACATTATTGGCCTCCCATCTGGTTTGAAATGGTTACCCACATTTTGAACTTATTAGTTGTCACATCGCTCAAATCAAACTAGTACCGTGTAGCAGAATAATGCAGGTGTATGTTTATTCATGCATTAGTACTCCAGTGTTTTTGTTTAATTTCCTATAAATAACCTTACAAGCAATACTAATCGATACTATAAAACTTCAACTTTGCAATATTTATTGTGCATGGTTAAATGTGCCAGTACTGTAGTAAGAACAACATAAAGTGTGCAAAATAATAATAAAAAGACTCCAAATCATCGTCACCAAAACAAATGACCTGCTTCTTCTACTACTTCTGTATCAGGCATTGTTGTGTGAGATTACCTACTACAATTCAAACAAGAGTTTACAACGTGTCCTACGTGTGTGTACGGTTTGTGTTGTGCAACGTGTATTGTGGAGCACGAAAGAGCAGCATTTTTAATCTGCTAAGAAACCAATAGCTTGTGTTGTTGCCATAAATCTGTTCAAGGGGGCCAAGAACTTTTAATCAGGCCTGAAGGCCTTCGCTATATTGTTTCGTAGTTTCAGTGCACCAAGCAGACATGGCATTGTTTTCACTGCTGGGAAAATGGGAAATATGATAGGATTGCATCTAAGCACCTCACTACCTGTCTTTGTTTCAGCAGTTCTGTCTCTTTCCGTTTCTTTGTAGTGAGATTGAAAGAGGCTCCTGCTCTGACTGACATTTATGTCTTTTTGAACCAAAATATAAAAGGTTTAAAATGGGTTTCTTTAGCCCTAAGGTGATGAAACATTAGCCAATTCCACACACATGTTCAGTCCAAGAACTAAAAGAGGAATCCAACCCAAATTGGTCTGTGGTTTACTTTGGCAGTCATATGCGGTGGATTATTAACTCTGCTGGCTTCTGTAATACAGTACACATTCTCTAATTTTTCTGTTTCAGTTTTGTTGTAACAATAACAAAAAAAAAAAAAATAATATTCCAAACTTTGAACTCCCAGGGGAGGCAGCACCCAGACAGGCCTGGCTCTAAAATACGTGCTGAAGAAGGGTTTCCCAGGCGGACGCAACTCCTCCGCTGTGGCCCAGATCGCCATCCTCCTCTCAGATGGGAGGTCTCAGGGCAACGTGGTGCAGGCGGCCGTGCAGCTCAAAGAGACGGGCGTGGTTCTGTTTGCCGTGGGTGTTCGCTACCCCAGGTATGTGTGATGGCTGGAAAATTCTAATGATTTCAACTTTTTCTTTTTCTTTGCACTGCAGTCTCTAAAAAAGATTGCGTGTTTTCCAGGTGGGAAGAGCTACATGCTTTGGCCAGCGAGCCGATGGAGAGCCACGTCTTTTTCGCCGAGCATTTCTCTGACGCCGTCAATGGCCTGTACACCACACTGACCACGTTCTCCGTCTGCAATGCCACACCTGCAGGTGGGGTTCACCTGCAACACTCTTTTACTGGAGGCAATTATAACTGTCCTCTCCCTCGCTAAATTCCTTCTTCCGTGTTACCCTCTCTAATACCTGTCCCTCCCCGATCCTCCTGTCCTGTTCCCCCAGGCTGTCGGGTGGAGTTGTTTCCCTGTGAGAGGAAAACACTGGAGACAGTGAAAGAGCTGCAGGGAAATTACATGTGTTGGAAAGGCTCCAAAGGGTATTCCCCATACACGTCTCTCTGTCCATATTACAGGCAAGTGTATGTGGATGCATGAATAATGCTAATGTATTTGTTGTCTTCCACACCTGAAGTCAACAATACAGTCTTCATGAGAAGGTGAATTTCTCCACTGACCTCGGAGACATTTTTTGTAATAGCTTTAACTTCACACCAAAATTCCTGACAATTTCTATATAATTATACAATACAAACGTTCCTGTAAGTCACCAGGAGACATTTGTTTGGAATGACGGTACCGCAGCAGTGTCTGACGGGTATTAAAGAGGACACAGAGACCGGTTTATAATCAAGGAGGTGGCCGGTGTCATTCCAGGTCAGACTGCGGGGAAAAAATGTATTGGAACCAAATATGTAACACTTGTTTTTCATCGCTCAATAAAACACAAGGCTGTGGTTGTTCAACAGGGCAACTCCTATCTGTTAATGTGCTGTGTCAGTGTGAGGGTGTTTAATATAAACAAGTGTGATTCTCTCAGAACCTCCCAGGGCAAATTAAAATGCCCTTGGACTAAATTAATTTCACAGCACATTGCTACTTTACCACAGTGAAATGGCTGCAGCCAAATAGAGCTCGCTGTTTATAGAGAACACAAATACGTGTTTCTCATGACTCCACTGTAAACTACCCAGCTATTTGTTTTCACAAAAGCTGAATTGAAGCATTTTAGGTACAGCACAAAGTAGGTCTGCTGCTTGTACAATACTGTCAAATGGGTCTTTTTATGATATCCATGTAAATAAAGATTTACATAAATTTGCAAATAACAAATTGCAATCCAAGTGAGATATCTAATTTGCACGTTACTTTGGACATGCGCGTCTGCCAAATGAATACATGTACATGTATAATGCCTTCCATGTGAGTTGCTTATCCTATTTTGTAGCGTATTAACTGATAGGCAAGTATTTACATCGTATAACTTCTGATACAAAGCCAATTTGAACACAGAAATTTAATTTATTCGAGAGAAAAAAACGATTCATTTTCAACCTGACAAAAAAAGTGAATTTTGTGTAAGTCCAAATGTGTGTGTTTCAGGTACACGAAGATGTACAAGAGACACCAGACAGTCTGCCATCGGACTATCTGTCCAGGTAACAAAGCTGTTCTATCTTTCTCTATTTGAGATGATGTGTATTTGTGCAACTTCCTGCCATTCTCTCTCTCTCTCTCTCTCTCCACTATATTGTAGATCCCTGCGACTCTCGGCCCTGTCTGAATGGTGGCACATGTGTATCAGAAGGTCCAGAGGGTTACCACTGCGTATGTCCGCCTGGCTATGGAGGAGATCCACATTGTGGTCTGTACATTGTCTTACTGATTTATTAGCACCGTCCCACCGGCTGCGTACTATCTCTCAAACGAGTAATTTGACCCTCCGTCCCTCCTCAGCTCCTGCATTGTCACTGGACTGCTCCGTAGACTTGCTGTTCCTGGTGGAGGGCTCTGCCACGCTCACCTTGGAAGGTTTTCTCCGCCTCAAGTCTTTCTTAAAGCGCTTCCTCCGCACCGTGATCGGGTCCGACAGCCCCAGTAAAGTCGGCCTGGCGGTGTTTGGTGGAGAGACCAGAATCGAGGCCCATGTGGACAAGTTCAAAGGGGACATGAAGGGTCTGCTTAAGGCCGTGGAGGAAATTCAACCAATTGGCGGTGAGACCCTGACAGGCCAGGCACTTCGCTATGTCACACGTCACGGCTTCGTGAGCGCGCCAGTCTTTGCGGACGTCACGGACGACCTGCCCCGCGTGGTCGTGCTGCTCACTGCCACTCCTGCTGTTGACGAGGTGGTAGAGCCCTCTAAATACGCACGAGACAGAGAGATCTTCCTGATCGGGGTGGGACCGGATTACCTGAAGGGGCAACTGAATAATATCACAGGAAATCCCCAGAGGACTATCACCTACACACCACCTGAGTTCAGTGCCAAGATCCCGGAGCTCAAGGCGAAGATCTGCAGTGTGGATACACAAGGTAGTGACTGAGAGACTGACTACTTCATACCTAATAAAATATCCAAACTGCCATTAGGATCCAGAATTCAAAATGTGAATACAAATGTTACTTCATGTAATTATGTTTTTGTCATTCCTTTTGAGAGGGAGACACTTATCTAAGAAATGCACAAAAGTAATAAAAAAATAAAAAAATAAATGATTTACACCATTTCCTTGAATTCTTGGAAGAAAACCTTTTTCTCGCATGCCTCCACGGTGAACAAAGAATGTTTTTAGATTCTTCGTTCACCGTGGAGGCATGCGAGAAAAACGAAGCTTTCTTCAAGAATTCAAGGTAACACTGTTTAAGTAATTGATTCACAAATGGTGAAGTACTCCCTTTAAGATGCAAAAGATAATATTTAATCTCTAAAATCTCCCTTTTCTGACTGACATGTAGGTTAATAAAGCCTCTGGATTTTGCAGGAAAAATACATTTCTGGGGTCTTGAAATACTACTTATAAATCATGTTTTATGTGTTTCAACAAGTACTAATTGTCTGTACATACAGTACATAAGTCTTTGTGTTTGTTTCTCAGGTTGTCTCGGCCAAGCAGTAGACCTGGTATTTGCCCTGGATGCCTCCGGTGGCGTGAGCTCTGACAACTTTATCACACTGCGCGACTTCGTACGCAGCCTCACCGTCCAGTTCGACATCAACCGCGACGTAGCTCAAGTGGCACTCGTGTCCTACGGTCGGAGAGCCACCACCGTCTTCAACCTGGACACCCATGAGACCGGTTCTGCCATCCTCAGGGCTGTAAATGACGCCAACTACATGGGTGGAGTGGGTTCGACGGGCACCGCTTTACTTCACATCCACTCCAACGTCCTGACGGTGGCCAAAGGCGCCCGGCCCGGAGTCAACAAGGCCGTGGTGGTGGTGACAGATGGCTCAGGCGGGAATGACGCTGCTGTCCCAGCTCAAAAGATAAGAGATAATGGAGTTTCAGTGTTTGTGATCGGTATCGGAGACGTACAGAGAGAGAGGCTGCTGCAGATTGCTGGTTCAGAGGAACACCTGATCACGGTAACGTCTTATGAGGATCTCAAGTATTTTGAGGATGTGCTGGTGCAGATGCTGTGTTCAGGTGAGAGAAAAACCTTTTCAGGACGGCTTTTTTCGGAAGGGGGGGATGAGAGGGAGGGGTTTATTAAGAAAAGCTGGAAAATTACCTGTGCAAAATATGTGTACTCTGTTACCAGCTGACTTGTGATGCATTCTCTTTCTTTTAGAGGTTAAAAAGCCGGTAAACCTGTGCAAGCCCAACCCATGTATGAATAATGGGACCTGCATCCTGTCCAGAGGGAGCTTCCGCTGTCAGTGCCAAGGCTATGAAGGACCACACTGTGAAACAAGTCAGTCTTTTTTCTGGGTTTCTTACTTCATTCCTTTGCTTCCTTTTTATGATCATTTTTACATTTATTACTGAGTTTATGTCTGAGCGAACAGAGCCGCAATTTACTTATGAAAATTAAGTTTTTTTTCACATCCAAGCTTTTTTCATGAAAATTAAGGTTTTTTTTCACATCCAAGCTTTTTCCATGAAAATTAAGTATTTTGACATCCATGTTTTTTTCAGGAAAATGAAGTGATTTTTTTACAGCAAAGCTTTTTACATCAGGGGTTCTCAAACACACACAAAATCACTTGTTGTAGCTGCTGGACCAGCTGCATCAGGACGATGCACCTTGACTGTCGCGTCAGATTTTTCATTTAATTTTCTTTTACCTGATCTTGAGCCATCGATCCATCTTGTCAGTTGACTCAAATTGACCACGCAGATCATTTATGACGTAAGATCGTAAAGCGAACCCATGTAGCTACGTAGCTATGCTACATCTATGCTACACTCTATACTAGTCATTGTTAAGCAGTTTGAGAAACACTTTTAAACTTATAATATATTAATTTAAAATGTGACATTTTAATAATATACTCACGGACCACTCAGGGTCACTCACGGACCACCAGTCCGCGAACCACTGTTTGAGAAAGACTGCTATAAAACAAACGGCCCCCAAAAACACATAAATGCCCCCCTTTCAAAAATATTGCTTCCAGCGCCCCCCCGACGTTCTCTGAACGCCCCCTGGGGGGCACTACCGCCCCCGTTGAGAACCCCTGCTATAGACCCTTTCCTCTTACCTGCAGCAACAGCATTATTTTGCATGTGTATATGAGGTTTTTTTTTCTGTGGTTTGTCCGTAGAAAGCAGCAGGCCTTCATCCAGAGGAGATCTCCCGAGGCCTGCGGGTCTCAGGAAGAAGAGCAGGCAGAAGAAGAGTGAGCAGGAGCTCCTGCATCGCTACAAACTGCACCGCAGGAGACATGCTGCCTGATACACACAGAAACAAGCCAGCTATGGACACTTACGGATGTTTGCGGCTACACAATGGAGTAAAGGGAAAACTTTATGTAACTGTTTCAATATTTAAACTTGCACTCGAACTTCAACAAGTGCCTACAAACTCTATATATTTCTACTGCATTGTCTATTTGTGTCCTAGTTTGTCACTGTTGTGCAATTGTCTCAATATGGTGCTGTTGTCTATTCAAAGATGTAAACTTTTATAGTATATTAGTGTATATCTGTGTCATTTAATTTTTATTGTGTAATCACCACAACCTTCTTTCAAAAAGGACAAAAAAAACGTAAAAATTTGCTCCAAAAAATGCTTTATACCAAATTCTCTATTTTTATGTTTCAATATAAATTCACTCAACTAATTGATGTTTTTTAGATGATAAAAAGATGATTATTTGCTCTTAGTAATGAGCAAAAATGATTGTATAAATATATATGTATATATGCATTTCATGATTAGTTATATTAATGTTATACAACCCTTGTACTTTAACTTACCCTGTAATTTACCGATAGAAACAAACCACAACAAACTTCCATAATACATTTGTCATTCCAGCTTTAGTAGAAACGTGTCTATATTTAAACAGGAGAATGATTTCACCCGTGCAACACCTAAAAAGCCCAAGAAATGGTGTAATTTAAATGGCTAGTCATTAAAATTGTTAGACAAAAGTCAAATTTAAACACTTTAAACCTTCAGAAACGTTTGCCAGGTGAACATCTTGTTATCAGATGACTCCACTTCATGAATGCTTTATTATTTAATTAGTAAGAAGTGCCTGAGTTGACTCTAATTACCCTGTGAAATTTTAATGCCGAACGCTTCCAATGTCCTTTGCAAATGTCAAAGCATTGTTACTACAGTTAACATTTGGTCCATTTCCAACAGACGAGCTTAACTGACAGAGACAAAATTTTCATAAACACATTTCAAGCCAGTATTGTTGTCAGTACATTTTTATTTGAATAAAAAGTGCATTTTTAGCTAGCAATACAAGCCAAATTAGGCTGAATAATGGTGTAAATATATTTACATCTTGGCTACCAGCATATATGAACCAAGCTACAATCTAAAGTGTACAAAATGGCCAATTTATTAGAGGGGTGTCTTTTCTGTCTCAGGGATTTCAGATGTTTGGCTTTTTTCAATGTCGAAACATCCCTATCTGTGCCTCATCATCAAGAACAATTGTTAGACTGGCCAAAATGCTACTTCATCAATGTCCTCCCTTCAGCAAATGGAGAAAAACAACTTGAAAAGTCATTGAAACCAAGATTCTCCAGTGGTATTTGAGAAGACGGCTCCCTGATTGGCTTTTTATAGTCTTGGCAAGGAGGTGATGAGGGATCCAGAGAGAGAAGGGAGGATGATGATTTAACTGTCTGGTAACACGGCCGTTCCTGCTTTGGAAAGCAGAGCAGACCTCGAGAAACTTATAGATTTGAGAGGTCAAAGGGCATTCAGGTTTCCCTCTAGGTGGTGGATTTCTTTTCCCACTCCTGTTAATACAAAAACAAAAAAAAAGGATGAAATGTAGGTGTTAGAAAGCATTAAGTAGGTATTGACACTTCCTGAAATATACATTCTTGTCCTGGAATGGAAGTCAAATATCTATTAGTGTATTGTGAGTATATTTCTAGTATTACCTTAGCTTTCTGCAGGACTTTGCCTTTGGTGGCCATGATGGATGCAGGTCTGTTCTTTAGCGTAGATGCAGAGTTGATTGGGGAGGCCGGGTCTGCACTGACGTTGCTGTTGTATGGTTGGGATGATGGTGATGATGATGATGACGTCGTCTGGAGAACAGGCCAGGTTGCTGCTTTAGGCTGAGGGTAAGATGGTGGAGAGGTAGTTAGGGAGTGAAGCAAACAGCAGCTTTAAGCCTTTCACATGAATCCTGTTCCCCCTGATGACCTGCACACTAACCGTGGGTGAGTCCTGGAGGCTGCTGTCCAGTGTGGTCCCCAGTGTGAAAGGCCCTGACTCCACCTTCTTCAGACTTTCCTTCACTTCCACCAACCGCAGCTCCACCTCTACCCTGCGCCGCTCTGCCTCCCGACACGCCTCCTCCTTCTGCTTCAGACGGGCTTCTAATGAGGCCTGCTGCTTTGGATCTGAGGATAACAGACCGCTGTGAGTCACACAGATAAGCTCAAAACCTTCAGTATGTATCACAGGGAGTGAAGATGTACCTTGGCAGGCACCGAGCTCCTCTTTGGTTTCCTTCCTCTCCTTCTTCAGGTTCGCCAGACTGCTCCTCACCTCCTCCCGCTCTCTCTCCAGACCGTCGCGCTCATCGATGTAGCGCCGCACGTCTGCCTCCGTGCGGTTCTTGCCCAGTTTCACTTCGACTGCACCGGGACACCCTGGGAATTTAAGATTGAAATGTACATTTTTAGTTCATACACAAGTTGAACAACATCCAGTATTTATCATATTTGCCCAAGAATGCAAAAAGAAACAAAAAAAAAAAAAAGATGCCTTCATGATTGAAAAACTAAATCTCTGTTGTAATTTAAATCTGCATTCCGCTGGGAGGCTGTGCCTTTGAGTGTAGAGGACGCAGCTTTTCACTAGAGGGAGCCATGGTAATGCAAGATTACCGAAAAAGGGAAGCGGTTAATCTCACTCAGTATCAAGGAAATCAACAATAGCTACAATGACTCACTAAAACTTCCCTATTTTAAGATTTTTTTCCACATGATGTTGACAATGTTCTTTCCAAATGTCTTAAAAAGTGTGCATGGAGGTTGTCATAGTGATACTGATGGGTTTTTCCTATGTTTCTTAGTCCTCACCTATGGTATGTGCCTTAGGCCGCATGGGGTTAGGACTGTGAGGGAGCCCAGCAGAAACCGTTGGGCCTTTATGGATCTGAACCCCGGGGGAGTTGAAGACCTGTGGGATTCCCACACTGGTCCTCTTGGGGGTCTCCTGGCTTTGGGATGAGGTCTTGACTGGCTGAGTTTGTGGCTGTTGTGGAGTGGGAGTCGGGGGGTGCTCCGGTTCTGGTTTGCTGGTTATAGAGGTCGAACTTGTTCCATTTAACACAGGGGTCGAATCCGGCTCAGTGTGGCTAGTTGAAATGACCTATATTAATGCATAACATACAAAATTAAAGCACAAACTATGACTTATAAATGCCATGCAAATAGTAAGTAGCAGCTATTTGCTCCAAATACAGCACATATTATGAACATATTTGAATAAATCCTTATTATCTACCTCTTTTATTTGAGATGAGGGTTCCTTCTGGTCCTCTCCTGGGACCGGGGAATGACTAGAAGTTTCTTTGTCAGGGAGGGCTTTACCCCGGCAGGACGTATGGAGGAAGGAGCGTACAGGGACTAGGTCTAGGTAGATCCTGTTTTCATTGTCCTGTTCTGCTCCCACTGAGTCCTCAGTGTCCTGCGTGCACGTTTCAATATGTTCCTCAGGATTGTTGTCCTCACTGTCTGGCAGGCCGCTCTCTTCAGCATCCTGTATTTCACGAGAGAAGGAAGTGAGCGATGAGTTGGAAAGTAGCCCGATTGAGTCCATGTAAAAATGAAAGTTAATTAGAAAACAAAAGGAGGCAGAGAGGATTTTATTGTTTTTACACACACAATACCACCACACCAGATGATTTTACTGATCACTCGTGCCTGTTTTGAAGGAGTGCTACTCTAATTAACATGGATGCTGAAATGAAAAACCTGCACATTCTTTGACCCATGTGCACATTATTTGACCAATACCATACCATACCATACCATATTGATATTGAAAAAAGTTGTTGTTTTGGTTCTAGATAACGTACCTCTGGATCAGCTATAGACGCCACATCATCATACAGCTCATCAGAGTTGTGAGGCATGGCGGGCGGGTTGTCTATGTAGGTGTTTGGCTCTGAATACCTCCTCTGCATCAAGCTAGAGAGACACACAAATACACAAAGGTCCCGCTTGAATATTGCGCCGAAGTACGCACACACGGGCCTTAAAGTGGACAGAAGTGAGGATCTCACTATAAGGAAGTCTTGGCAGCGTTGACGATGCTGGAGATCCTCTCAGCGTTCACGTAGTCGTACGTCAGCTCCTCGGGGTCCGTCTTGCCCCCCGTCTGTGACAGCAAGAGGCCCAGCCAATGGCCCATGACTGCGGACGTCTTAGCCTGAGAGAGGGAAGGGAAGAGCAGATCAAAGTGCGTCCAGTAGATACCGTGCACTTGCAACATCATGAGTTTAAAACCAGCTCATGGTTTACGTTGCATACCATATCCGTCACGTTGTATTCATGAAATTACTTCTACAGTATTTCCAGCACTATTTCAATGTGCAAAACCTTTTAAGAAGTGAAATGTCTAATATCCTCAGCTGAGCAGTTGTTAGTATATGCTGTCAATATGCCAACTATTCAGTGTGACTGATACATATAAACAGCTTGTTATTACTTTGGGAGATTCAAACAGCTCATCTCATCAAGCTGTATGAAGCACCACAGGATGGTTTGGCCCATATTTATATGAATTAAAGTAGTTGACAACCACGTTGAAGTTGCGTGTTTGTTTTGGTGAATACTTGGAGTGGGATAAAAAACAAAAAAAAAAAACATAAACGTGTCCAAGCCCTCAAGACTAAACATTAAATTCCATGGCCGAGGACCAAATATGCACTGTAGCAGGGTGGTACTGGAAACCTAATGAAACAGGGCGTAAGCTTCAGTCCCCAAAATCCCAGTGCATCCACACCCTTCTCACGCACACACACACACACACACACAGAAAGACGCAGACCACCCTTGTGTGCACATATATATTACATACTAAGTTTGATGCCAGCAGAAGGTAATTTCCAAATGAGGACATGTTAGTGTTTCCTATAAGACACCATTTCTCTTTTTGAGAGATGCTGACGTTGTTTTTGTTCTCTTTTGACTTCTGGTTATTTCTCAGACCCGTCCTCTCCTGCAGAGTAACACTGTCGTCTGAGGCAAACGCAAACCCGCCAGATAAATCTGACACCCCCCAACCTACAGACACCTTCGCTTTGGTTAAATACCACGCGGTGTCAAACCCTTGTGTGTTAAACAGTGTCAAATCACTTATTCAGATTAAAAACATTTGCGGAGATGTTTCCGAGAAGCAGAAAAGACAGTTGTTTTCTACCTCTAGGGTTGCCACCTGCGTGCCGTCCATGTCGATCCTAAAGGAGTATAGGTGCTCGGGGCTGGGGTCGGGCAGAACACTGCAGCCCCCCAGGGTCACGGCTGGCTGGCTCACTTTGTTTTTGCCCTTGTCCTGGTAAAACCATAGCTGCCCGTTCTTTATAAGACACCAGCAGGTCCGCCATTGGCTGTTCACCAACACGTTGAGGTAGCCTGACAGAGGGAAGAGGAGGTAACTTAATCGTGAGGTATTTGTAATCTTTAGTTAGCACGATTAACTAATTATTTTAGTGAATTTCTCTATGTGGATGTAGGTACAGTATGTCTGGATGCATGCATGCATGATCTATGTATATATGTGTATATGTATATGTATATATGGAAGACTATGTTTTCTATTTCTATCACTTGGTGTATATAATACAACAATATTAATGCAACCCTACATGCATAGTAGGTCTCTGCTCACCTGAGGTGTCCACACTTTTCTCCGGGCTCTCCAACGAAGAGGTTTTTTTCTTGCCAATGTTCATGAGGTTACTAAACTTCAAACCTGCCCCATATTTCTTCTTCACTGTGGAGGGGAAGAGAATATTTCTTCTGATGTTTTATTAAAAACATTTTCCCTATCAGATACTCACAGCAGCACCGTGTCCCTCAACGCATATTTTGGACCGACTCAAGTCTGCGTAATAACCGAATTAATAAAACTCCAAGGAGTTACTCACCATCTTTGATTTCGGGAGTATCAGCATGGCTGTCAGTGCTGCTGCCGCTCTCTGAAGCCACTGAGTATCTTTCACTCAGTTCTCCCTGAAAGTTCAGATCAACATCTACAAGTTATGACAAAAAACTGTTACTGAGCCCTATCGTTTGAGTTTAAGCCCCTCAGACTTCTTCCACAGGTTGTCCCATCATAAAAAAGACAGCTACTCCAAAGCACAAATGTTCAGAGTAAGTACCTTTGTGCAAATGAGTCTTGGGGAGTCGGACACAGAGTGCTGGGAGTCATAGTTTTCAGCCGGCTTGGGGCTGATCTCCTGAATCACCTGAAGAACAACAGGTTGATTAGTGTCAACATATTCCCGATTTTAGTTTTTTATTAATAATACTGCCCCGCACAGTGTTTGAGTCTTACCCTCAGCCACTGCTCCGTCTGCTCCTTGCTCTGCAGGCCCAGCACGATGGCCTCCCCTCCCACTGGAATGACCTTCAGTTTGTGCTCTTTCCTCTTCAGCTGCTTCTCCTTGTAGACCACACTGCAGCCCAGCAGACTCACATCCAGCAGAGGCGTCTGCTCCTTGGAGCTCTTATAGCACTGAGAGCGGCAGAGACAACGCCGGACTTCACTTTGTTATCGTACAAACCATAAAGGTGCCCCAACTCCAGGCTCCTGGTGTTTTGCATTTTGGCTGCTTGGCATTGGGGGACTTACTCATCATTACCATAATAGACTCTGCTACTGCTACATTTGTTTACGGGTTGATTGATGGGATACACTTTTTCCATTCTCGAAATAAATGGCAAAACAAGGACCGTAAGTAACAGCTAAACATAAAATGTATTTTCAGGGTTTGCTTACTTTAATCTTTTTTTCCATGTTGAGTTACATTGAACTGTTATAATAAACAAACCCTTCATCAAATCCTCCGTGCTCATGACCTTAAGTCTCACGGGGGCTTTTATTCAGATTTCCGCGCAGTCTTTGACCCACCTGCAGGCGATGGTCTTTGATGACACACAGTTGTTTGGCCCACTGGCCCAGCCACTTCTTCCTCCACAGGAAGGCACAGATCCGAGCGTCCTTCATGAGCTCAATGGATGCCTCCGCTGACGGCCACTGGTGCTGCGCTGATTCTGACTTTCCTCTGGTCACTTCCTCCTCGTCGTAGGACTCGTACGAACTGCTAACTGCGTCCCCGTCATCTAAGAAACAAAAATGAGAGAGGTGATAAGAAACTCAAACAAAGGGGGGAGAGGGTGGGAGGGGTTGAAATGGAATGAGTGGAAACACACAACACTGTTAAATGAGCTTGAGGTCAATGTCTGACTTCTGGATGTTGATGGCCTTCTCCAATGAAAGAGGACTTCCTCTTAACAGTCAGGCTGCAAATAAGCTGTTAGAGTATGGATGGAAGATGGTGACAGGATAAAGATAGGATGAAAGTGAGAAGAAGAGAAAAAAACGGAGGAAATTGCTAAGATAAGACTGAATAATGACTTGTCTTGACATGAACTACATGCGAGACGCTGGTCATGCTGGACAATGAGGTCTGAGGGCATGCTGACTGGCCTGTGCGCATGCCAGACATAAACACACGCATCCAGTGACAGAGAGGTAGCTACCCCTGTTGATAACAGCATAGACCACACTGTCAGAGCTGTGCACGCGCATCCAGGGCCCTGAGAGGAGGCCAAAACAGTCCAGATCTACACCACATCGAAGGGAAGAAGAAGAAGACGAGGAAGAAGAAGAAGAACAACAACAAAATAAGGAAAACAAAGAAAGAAAGGAAGAAAACATTTAGTATTTTAGATTTCAGCATTGCACAGAAAGTTGCTTCGTGTCTCGGAACTTATTTACCAGAGCCAGCCCGACATACCACTGCACTACAGCAGAACAAAGCTTCTTATAGCATGTGGTCGGGGTGTCTCGGTGCATGATATAAGCTTGTGTTTTTACCATGGTGCAAGTCTTGCAGAGCGTGAAAACCGCTTTCTCAGAATAATCTCACATTTTACCTGTTGAGAATATACGAGTAAGGAAATGTCATAAACAAATTATTTCTATTCTGGTCAGCAGCTCGAGCTCAGAGGTTCAGGGTTTTTGAAGAACAAGATTCTGACAAGTCTATAACACGCACAGCTTATTGGTTTGGGTTGGAAAATACAGCTACAATATACATGAACATCATCTTATTTTTAAGAAGGGACCTCGACCTCAAGATGGTGAGCTGACAGTAAATGATGCCTGATCACGATACTACCGCAGATATCCTGTGCGGTGGTATTGCCTCAAATACATAAAGAAGTCATTTATTTAAAAGGACCCCCATTAGCTGATGCCAAAAGCACTAGTCTTCCTGGGCACATAATATTCATCATTTACATACTGTACACAACACTTATTTGCACCTCTAATTGTGTTACATTAAGAAAGCAGTCGTTCATACTGTATGTTCTCAACATTTATTCCGTGGTACATTCAATCACATCGTCTTTAATCACATCATCTCCAGGGGGAAAAGAACAAACCATCATAGAAGACCAACAGAACATTGAGGAATTGAATGTATTGAATGTGACAATCCCTCCACTGGGCCTTACTGAGCATATTCTAAGACCCTGTGAAACAGGTATACGGGGAAGAAGAAATATAACATTAAACACGAGTTTTTACCATTGAAAGTTTCTTCATAGGGCTGAGCCTCCTCATAGTAACTCTCTGAAGTGTCTATACAGGCTGGAGAAGGAACTGCAGGTAAGGGGAACGGCTCCCGACCCACCACACCCTGAAAGATGAGAGAAGGATGAGAGAATACATATGGAACGGTTTTATCCATCAAATTCATTTCTGCGATATCCCCTACAACCATATAGCCTCCATATATATGTTCAATGACTATGTTCATTCCCGCACACACGCAGACACACTATCAACATGCATTCTCCCCCTGCAGGCTGAACATTTTGCTAATCCAGCTGTCACTTCAAGAGTAAGTAGGGAATTCCTCATGTAACCAATCCTCGTCTGACCTCGTGCACTAGAGAGTTACACGCTTGCCTTCAGGGAAGAGTGTATGAGTGAGAGTGTGGAAAAGAGAGGAAGAGCATGTATTTTAACATGTGTGTGTGTGTGGGCCCCGTGGTTTTCCTGAAATCAATCAGCAGTCTGGCTTCACTTCTGTCTTACTTCACATCTCCTGTGTGGTAATGAGTGTCTGCCTGCCCCTGTCCATACTGCTGGAAACCACCAGACTCTCTGCTGTCTGGCTGCCTGAGTGAGTCTCAACTTATTTAGAATATCTCCATTACTTTTACACTCAACTGAAGTCAGTTAATCAGCTGCATGATCGGAAAATGCATTTAAGAGACATCTGTCATCCATTTGTCTTATTTAGCTTTTCTTAAGCTGTGAAGATGTGTCACACGTCCACGCATCTGGCAATTGCGGCAAATTATGAGGAAATTTAGGAGAACACCACATCAGATTCAGTAGAAACGGTGTGTCAGCGATACATTTCCAGTTATTTGGTAGAAAAACACAGATTTGTTTTCTTTGGAATTGTGAAATTCTGCAAAATGCGTTCATTCTGCAGCCAACATTACAAAACAATGCATTTCCTTTTCTTTTAACCCTATTTCACCCGCTTGTTTGTGGTCAGCTCATTTGTGTTCGTGGTTTGCAGAATTAAAGGTCACACTGGAATCATCAGGTGTTTTTATTTAGGGCATTGAAAAATCACTTTCTGACTTATACTTTGTTCAGTTTTTAAAAAAAAAAAACTGAAACTTCTCACCAGTTGGAAATTCTTCTTTATCTCCTCAACCTGTGGCCACATGTCTCAAGCTTTCCTATATCTATGACGGCAAGCAGAAGATGGGAGATACGCAAGTTTTGCCTTGGTACGTACTAGGATACTAAGATGACATACCAGCTCTAAAAATCCAGTAGCTGCCAGTGAAGATGAAATCTTTGCATTCTTTCCAATATAAAAACATCATGAAGCAAAGATGGATGATGGAGAAGGACGTCCAGACAGGGAGGATTCTTAATTGTACTTATCCTCCTTTTAAAGATTATTATGTTAACAGATTCAAACTATTCTGTTAATGTGGGACAAAGGCAAAACATGCAGTAAAAGTCACATGAGGACGACATGTTGCAAAAGTCTGCTGTTGATGGATATACTTTAAAAAAAACTTTTCCTCAACTGAACTCTGTGAAACCCTACGAGTTGAATGACAAACATTTCTTAACTATGTCTAATGTTTCCTCCCACCACTGATCTGCGCATGCCGTCTGTATTCCTTTAAATTCACTGTATTTACCCCGAGGCTGTCACATTCTCTGCAAGAGAAATATGAAATATAACCCTTAAGCAGAGGAGCTGCATTTATCATGCAAACTATGCCCGAGGGAGGCTGGCTCTGCAGAAAAGTACGAGTCGAACATCTTAAAGTATCTTATAAGATCAGAGTTTGTTTAATTAAGGGTGGTGCTCAGCTGGTCAAAACTGCTTCCCTTCGGTGTAGCAATGTTTGATACAACGAAAGCTATTCCCTTCCTACAATATAACTTTGATTTAATAATGTTTGGTGTATTAAAGCTTACTCTCTGTAACAGAAAAATGTATTAAATTAAAGAGAAAGCAGAGAGTAATATATTGTGTTTGGTGGTATAATGGTAATAAAGTTACTGGTTCAGGTTAGATTTACAGACCAACAAAATACTAAAAAAACAAATCTGTTTGTATAAAATTTAATTCCTGGCTGTCATAGTTAGTCAGATCCCAGTAAACAGGGAATTCCCTGCTTGTGAGCTCCTTTCCCACCATATCTAACACAGTTGCACTAATGCATAGCAGATGCAGTAAGCTGTCATAATAGCTGGCGTCATGTCACGGTGCGCGTACAGTCGTAGTGACGGAGACTTGTTTGTGTGATTAGCCTGCATGCCAGAGAGCAGGGGAAAAGGATCCACAAAGAAATGAGCTGTTATCACTGCGGTTTAAGGAGCGTAACATCAGTTATACATTAAGGGGCTGTGGAAGATTTCTCATAATGCAAGTATCAGCAAATACAAAATGTCAGAATGTGATATGAGTTATAGTTTTGTATCTTTGAAATTCCGAAATGCATTGTAAATAAAGGTAAGAACAGACTTATCAAGCTAGTGTAACTATTATAACTATAATGCATTTCATTTACGTGTGCCAGTGACAAAGCCTTTTTTTTTTTTTTGTGCATACTGGCTTACTGGTACACTAACAGTTAAGTGGAGCAGAGCCATCGTTAATGACATCAGTTCCACCTATAGCGAGCCAGAATGTCTGCCATGAGAAAAGTCTCTACTGTCACTCATTTATTTGGCTCTAACTCCTGTATTTACATCCAAGATTCTCAGCTAAAATGTTAATCACCTTTGGACGTTGGGATGCATAGATAAACCCTTTTAGCACCACGGAACGAAAAAAAAGCCAACATGACTGAGTCCCATAGATAGTGTAAATTAGCTAAAGGGACAGCACGCTTAACTGGCTTTTTCAGATGCAGGCCTGGTCTATACAGACTGACAGAGTGGAATTAAACTAGTTTCACAATGATGGAAGTCAACAAGCCTTCAGATCAAGGGAGCCAGTAAAATGTGTGTCACTGACATTAATAAATTACTTGCAGATTAATAAAAAAAAGAAAAACATTTACAAAGCGCTGTTTTGATGATGAATTAGTTCATTCAAATAAAAAAACTATTTAAAAACCTTGAAACCAAATCACAACAAATAGAAGTATTAGGGTGTGTTGAGTCATTTTGTAGATTTCATATGACCAAAAACTTGATCCATCTGAAACATTTGAATGTTTGAGATTACATAACCCCTGAAGTGAGGAACAGCTACAAAAGCTCAAGAGATGTGAGGAACTTCATAAGAAAAAGCGAATCCTCTGAGAAAAACACTGAAGTATAAGTGCACACGTACACACACAGCACTGCTCCACAGTGAAAAAAACAGCAGTTCAGGCATCTGTTATTAATTAAAACAAGGAGCCAGGCATTCCAGAGAAAGCAGCAGCCCCCCCCCGCCTGCACACCCACCCTTATCTCTATCTTCTTTCTTTTTCTCTCTCCCTTTCACGTATCTATAAAAAAACGAAATCTGTTATTTGGGCCATGGCTAAAGAGCAGTATGGCGAGCCATTCCTCAGCCCAGCTGGACTGATATTAAACCGAGTAAGTCAAAAGAACATGCCAGGTGTGTCTGTAAGGGTATTATTTTTGTCCCAGAAGACTCTGCAATCACTCCAGCTCTCTATATTCACTTTAGTCCTTTCACTTCACTTCTCACACACACATACACAGACATCCTCTCCACAGAAACATCGGGTAGAAGGAACGGATCGAGGAGTCAGAGCATAAATAACAAAAGCAAGGAGAGGGGCGGCGGAGGAGGAACAGGGGTGTGGTGGTGGGGCTTTGAGTAAAGAGTGGGAAAAAGAGCCCAAAAAACGAACAGTCAGAAGAACATGGAAAATCCCTGGTTCCCATGCCAAGAATCCAGCACAGCGAAAACACACACACACACACACACACACACACACAGGCACACACACACACACACACACACACACACACACACACACACACACAC
>CALSBV010000421.1:5967823-5990710 GCA_943590825.1 Bovichtus diacanthus
GTGTGTGTGTGTGTGTGTGTGTGTGTGTGTGTGTGTGTGTGTGTGTGCATGCGTGTGCTGGTGAGCTGTTGTGTGTGTCACTGTGTGAGAGACAGAGAAAGACAAAGAGGGAGTAGCAAAACTCATGTTGGCTTTTTCAATCTAAAAATGAAACTATAAAAGTGCCCAGTATATAGTTATAAAGAGCACGAAGCAAAGATTTTTGAGCCATCTGATGTTTTCATAGCTCAAAGTATGCAACTTTTCCCTAAATCACACAAAGCTAAGAGCAGCAGTCCTTTATTATTCCCAATTAATCACACACCTAGAGGCTTGAATAATGCTCAGTATAGCACATTGTAACTAACTTCCAGGCACCATAAATCACATCAGTCCACCGGCGGTTGCCACATTTTCATGTTGAGTGTCAAAGCCAGTGAGCAAGAACAACAAACTTGTCTTGAGCTGTTTGACAGGATGCATTAACGGGCCATGCTTCATTTTAAGATGAAGCAAGAGGCGCTTTGATTATATCTCGCTTGTAAGCCTAAAACTAATAACCGCGAACATTCGCAAAAATTAAAAAGAATGTCAATCTAGTCATTTTGCAAGGGAAGTAGAAATGCTAAAATATTTAATACAGACACCGCAGTGTGGTTTCCAGTCACCAAAATGGGATAAAAGACCCCAAATGTATTTTTTTAATAGAAGCTTGCAGGAGTATAATTATTACATGGTGGTTACTGAGAGTTCATAATGGCAAAATAATACCAGAGTTGGTTGCTTGATATCCGACAATGTAAGCTCATTGAATTGTGGGAAACGCAGGGCATGACCACATGTTACATAAGGTGCTTTGCATAAAGGCAGACTAACTGATTAGGCTTTCGAATGACCCATGTTTAAAGATTTGTGGTTAAAACTCAACCAATAAGTAACTGTCACGTCATCACAAATACCACAACATTAAGAAATAAAGGAACACAGAGGAAATATGTTTGAGACTTTCTTTTTTCTCTCAAAAAGACCAAGCTCTCGTTGGAAATAGCCTTCATCTTGCCTATGTAGCAAAGCTAATAGGCTATGGTTTACATTTGAAAAAGTGCCATTTTATATTTCTTGGAGCTGGAAGTCTGCAGTAACTCTTTTTTTTTTATCACTCTGAGGAATGAAAGATTGTCTTCCAGAAAGTAACCAAAGGAAAAGCACTGTGGTTTACACAATCAAACAACATTGTTGGAAAAGTAACACACCTTTTTGCAGTTTACATTTTATTTCTAATTTGGAGGGTATTTGCAATACAGTATATATCTAATCACTCATTTCTAAACCAGGAAGAGCAACTTCCTTTATCTTCCTCTACTGTAGTTTTCTATTAACTATTATGGTATGAGGTATTATCACATCCAAGATCTTTTTCCAACCTTTCCTTTCCACTGAAATCAGTTCCTGATGCAATTTCAAGTAAGAACTAGATCATAATGTTATCATCTACAGGTATGCACTCCTCATAGTTTACTGACAGATACCATCTGCTGAAATCAGGTTGATTCAATGCTTTCCTGACTGAAGTGTTAATCTACATCTTTTGATGCTCCACGAGACTGAAAGTCAGAAAAAAGTAGTACCTTCCCTTCTCTTTTCAACAACCAGCACGTCCATTTTTTATTTTTTTATTCATACCATTGGAGGAACTGTAGGAGCGCAGGAGATCGGAGAGCAAGCCCTTCTGGATGGTGGCGTTCCCACTCAGGGTCTCCTTGTCCAGGATAAGCAGGAAGCGGTGGAGCTCCATCAGGAGCTGGTCCAGCACTGGAAGACACACAGACAGACGAGATGGTCTCAGAGGCATAGCAAAATAAAAATTCCTTTATGCTAAATAGTGTTACACGTTTCTTGGCGTGAAACATATTAAAACAATGGCTTCAGGCCAGAACTGTGACAGTTCCCAACAGCAAGAAAGAAAAAGAGCTACGAGCAATTTAAAGCCTGTGAAGTTTCCAGGCAGAAATGGACTTTAATTTATGGCTGAGAGTTAAACTCAATGACTTGTCTTTTAACACTGGATTTAACTGCAAGTTTGTAAGCTATTTCATTCTCACTGTAGGGCCTTTGTGCCTCAAGCTGTGTGCTGTATGCCAACATTTAACATGGGAGCGACTCTTCAGAGGATTTCAGCTGGCAATAAGTTGATAACCATTCAGACTTTATGTCATTCAGTTATAACTCTCATCCAGTTGATTTTGACAGTTATGAGCCGGTTTGAGGTTGTTTTGGGAGTTGCAAGGGTTTAGTGCAAGGTCAAGTCCAGAGGAGGGAGGAGCCTGGGCCCCCGAGTCGGCGGGGCCTCAGTGTCTGGGTCTGGGTGCAGCCCACACACATCCTTCAGGGGTCAGCGCTGAGCTCACAGCCCTCTCCCCTGTGTGGGGAGCTCTTTGTGCTTCCCTTCACTGTCTTTTGGCCTCATGAATAGGCCCCTTGCTACAGTGGGCCTCAGTGTTTGAGAATTTCACCAAAATACCAGACAGAAGAGGGATAAAGAAGAGAGACCGTATTAAAAGGGAAAGGTGGGGCTAATTTCAGAGAGGGGTCATACTGTTCTCAGATGCTGGAATGTATGAAATCACGCACAGAACTTATACCTTTACCTTTTGATGTTTTTTGTGTCTGTATTATAATGACCTTGAGCATTGCTTCCACTTGGCTAATGTTAAAAATAGACAAAATTTAACCCCAGATCACATTTGTGTTTGTGTACAGATTAAGCAAAATATATAGCTAACATATTCATTTGGGAGGTTTAGCATGCCGGTAGCCGCATTTAGAAAAAAAAAAAAAAGCTTCTCGACCTCAGGTGTAACCCTGGATTAGGTTCCTACTGCAGGTCTTTGAGTACCACGCATAGCTCTTTACAGTCATTGTTGGACATTACACATACTAATGAACTCCACAAGTGGGCCACACTTCCTATAAAGTATTTGTACCCTTGACAACCAAAGTAAAGTTTAAAGTTTTTGAAAAACAGAAACAAAAACTGCCATTTATATGTCGAAAACATCAGACTCTACTCAAGAATTGAACTCCTCAGAATCTCACAACTATTATAAGGAGAGTAAACTGCTCCTCTCTGTTTGAACTCTTTTTAAAAGTGTCAGCTAGTCTGTTTCAGTGGCTCCTTCCGGCTCAAACTGATAACTGGGCCTTGCGGAGGAGTACACTCATGCCCTCTCCCCTCCTTCCTACACTGCCGCACATCAAAGGACCTCTGCATGGGAGGGGGGGGGGCATTTCTGCAAAATCAGGTGTCAGACCACGGTAAACTTTGCCTTTCGGAGATGACGAGAGGCTTTCCCAAAGCAACAGCAAGCTGAGTTGTTTTTAATGACTCCTGCTCAAGCTGAGTCAACGTCTGCTGAGAGGCCCCGTGGTGGGTGGACCTGCACCATGGAAAACATCACTGGTTTGGACACACACACACACACACACACACACACACACACACACAGTATGTAAAGTAATTAAAATGTTACTATACTGATTAAAACTTTTTCATTATATTTCGAACAGTTGTTTAGCTGCTGATGTTTGGCTGCTCAGTATGAATCTAAACATTTTTCCAGCTTCTCCTCCTTGTGTGTTTGCAGAGATTGACTCTGATGGCCTTTTGGATTGGGGGACCCTGGGAAACTGAGTCAGCTGACAGGACAGGGAGGTCTGTAGCAGGCAGTCTCTGTGGGCTACGGATTGGCCAGACGCCCACTGCACATCCAGTGAGTGACCGCAGCCTCCACAGCATAAACAATTCACTTCTGTAGAACGGCCAAGAGGAATCTGAGAGACCATCGGGCCAGCCAGAGTGCTACAGCATTTTCTAACTAAAGAAAAAGATTCCTGTGATGCAATTAGAACACAGTGAAAGGAGCAGATGATAATAAATAAAAATAAAAGAGAGAGAACACTGAACAGCACAAGGTTTGAGTCAGTAATCAAGAAACACATGCATTAGGGGAATTTCTCTTCCTCGCGCATGGGGTTGTACTTCCTGGTTTGCTTCATTAAAACCATAATGTTTTTGTTTGATTTCTCACTCACTTGAGATGTCCACTCATATTGTGGTTGGTAGTGCTCTGATGCGTTTGCGTGTCAGTAGGTGTATTGTGTAATGTCTGATGAGGTTAAACTTAACCTGAGTTTGACCCGGGAATCTGTACAAAACCAGACTACTCGTACTGGACTGTTATTATATTAATATAAACAATATGTAGGCATAATGATCAGTTATTAATTGTAATCTACTGAAGTCTTTTATCAGTGCTTGTCTCTATCTGTTTACCTTGTCTGACCCTGGCTGTGGTCAATAGAAAAAAAGGCTCATTCTTTCAATTTGCCAAAGAACTTTTTTTAATAGCCCTCCTAAAATAACCAACCTTAATCTAAAAATACATTTGAATGCATGTGTATCTGTGCTTCCATCTGTGCACAACACAGGTCTTACTAAAAACGAACTGAGTGGTCGGCTAAGGAACGGAATAGACAAAAATATGTCTGCATTCAAAAAGTCTGAATAGGGGCTTTTTCATTCATCAAGAAGAGACGGAATTGAACTTGGGTCTGTACCACCATTCTCCTTGTTAAATTTGACAAAATCTTCCGCTAAACAAGAGGGTCTTGTCAGGGTCCTGGCAGCATTTCTTACTCTGAGAGGCTTGAGGGGCCCTGGATCAACACTGACGGGCCACATCTTAGCAGAGACTAGTGCGATAAATTAACGAGGCAGGCGTGACCTCTTATTTCAATCAGACTGCTTCCGGGTTAAATGAGGTTGCTGATATACGTGTACTTCTTGGCCTCAAAACACGCTGGGAGAATATAATTAGACAAGAATCTAATTAGCATTCCCTCTAAGTGTAATATCTCCAACAACAGCAAGAATTACCCATAATGAACAATAATGAGTGTTTGGAATGACACATCAGCCCTAAAAAGAGTTGAGCATTTCTCTTGTGCTCAGTTGAGTCTTCTAAATAGCGAAAACAACCTCAAATCTCCACGATCTCTTCCTCTTTTAATGTGTGTGGTGTGCACTTCTATCGTCTTTTTCTCATTTCTTAAATCAAACTGGTCACATTTTCCTGTTTCCTCTCATCTTTACATCAGCTTCCTGCATCTGTGTTACTTTCAAAACAACTCCTGCATATCAATTCATGCTCCAGGAAATATCAGGGTTTTTTTTTCACTGATGCAATACGCTATGTGTGTGCTGCCTTTAAGCGTGTGTATGCTTTTGATCAGTGGTGAAAGTCAAACTCTTTCTTACAGACTATCAATGTTTCTCTTATAGCCTAATGCAGCATATGACGGACTTGTGTCACATATGACTTGCTATCAGAGGGCCCACTGGTTTAAAAACCTTTTTATTAATCTGAAAACAATGCTGAGTTTGCACTGGTAACCGACAAACCACCACATCTTTTACTTGTTTAACATGATTAAGTAAATGAAAGGACATTAAATCCGACTGAGCAAGCATTTTCTAAAGTCATAAAAGTTGTTTACAACACAGCTATCACCATTACTCATGATAGAGATTAACTGGCAGTGTATTTGAATGTGATTTCATCTGTTTGGCACCCCATTTGAGCAGCTGCTCTAGTATCCTCTATAGAAGAGACAGCCTTTTTAGGCCGTTGGGCTTTGATTGTAATTTTGTTTTGAAAAGGTGCCCAGCAATATTATTTTTATGTTACGGTTGGGTTATTCACCCAAACTAAAATATGGTTATTTTTGACCCAGTGTCAGGCACAACAAGCTCAAGTTTGACCATAAAACTGTCATCAATTACTAACAATCAGTAACAAACAGTGACATGTAAGTTTAAAAAGAGCTAGAGTAGATTATAATAGTTTGCGATCATTCCATATTTTAGTTTGGGTAATTAAATAACCCAAAGAACCCTAAGAAATAAGACAAACAGCCCATTGTTTTGCTTGGTTTTCTACCCATGGGTCCTGGGTAAAGCCATGGTGCTGATTTAAACAATTTGTGCATGCACTAAAAAATACATAAGAGGAGGAGACACCTTCTTATGAATGAGAAAAGACACTGACATGATTCCATTTCAAAGACACCAATGATTAGTAGATGTAGTCGACCAAAGTTACATCCAATGATACACAGCACTATCTAGTGTCATCCTGTGACTAACAATGAAAGAGCTACAACACCACCTAAAAGGGAAGTGGTGGGAAGAAGGAGAATTGGAACCAGTAACCAAACACGAAAGTAAAATGTTTTGTTTGTATACGCCAACAGATCCAAGCTATACTAATTAACAGCAGAGCAGCTTTTTCTCTCATCATTTCTGAACTATGAACTTTGGGTCAGTTTCACACAACTGGAGGAAGGAGCCACGTATGATTGGTTTGTTCCAGCCTGGCCCGGCTCTAGTGAGAAAGGCAGATAATTGGCTGATGGCAAGGCCCAAAAAAAAGGATAAAACACTGATTTGATTGATGTTTGATCCCTGTTGGCAGACACAGGTCTATCTCCCTGCAACATGCTGGGTTCAGCTGTGGGGCAGGGACATGTGTGAACATGACTGGATTAATCCAAGCTGTGTTTTGGTGTTATTGCCGTAGAAACCTGAGTAAAAAAAAAAAAAAGTGAGTGTCAACTAGATGACTTCAGGGAAGAGGGCTGTGTCTGATAGCAGCTGAACTGAAGAAACTCTGGAAAGAAGCGGACAAAGTGACACAAGAGGGGAATGAAAAGTGAAAGAATATATTAAAGCTAAAAGGAAGACGGTACATTAATTGTTACGGATAAAAGCACATAAGGCCTTTTCTCATAGCATTAAGTCAACATTTCAAAGTTTTAACAAAAGATGTGAGTAAAGAAAACTTGTTGGCAAAGATTGTTATCACAGGTTTATCTGGAACAAACGCCACGTAAGACTTTGCCCCCATAAAAAGCAAGGAACAGTAAAATGTTGAGCTTCCTTTAAAGAAATCCCAAGTGTGGCATTATATTTTACTTCAGGTTATTGTGTTTTACAGGTCCTAGCCACAATGCCAGAGAAATCTACGTTTACCAGTAAATGGAAAAAACAAAGCATCCTTCCGCTTACTTCCTTAAAACACATTTCTCTCACCTTGACCCCTGAATCTAAATCTGAAAGTATAGTATATAGATTGATGAAGGATGAGGATGATTTGTCTTGTATTTGCAGTCACACATTACATGCTCTCTGAATATTAGCCAGCAGGAAAAGTGTCACACATTACCATGTCACATTGTCACTTTAAGTTCTGGTTGCACATTCACAGCAAACAGTGTCATTTGATTAACTCTGCATGTCAGTCCCTCGACTCTGCAGCATTTAAAGGTGAACCTCTGGTTTTCTGTGTCTTTGTGACTTTTCCTTTTTACTCTCTGTCTTAATAAAGATTTGTATTCATATGCAATAGATGTCTACCGTGGGAGTAGTAAGTCCAAGTCAATTGGATTTGCTGTTTTAGTCTCGAGGAGATTTTGACTTCATTATTTGCTTAGCTTTGCTTAGGGTGGACTTCTGCAAAACAGATTCAAAAACTGCAATTAATGAATCACTAATGACTAATATGAAAACAACTTTGGCATGGTTAATAAGTTAAAGTGGTTAAAAAAAAAATCAAATCCGTGTCTGTCTTGTAGTCGCGTGAGGTCAGAAAGGAGGTCATATACTAGTGACAGGAAGTGTTTCTTACACTGTGGGAAAAATGTGATGTAGGAGGAGCTTGATGTTGTCCAGTGGTTTGATCATTACCAAAGAGTGCGTAGAATCCACTGGATTTAACGCTGCAGCAGCTCGTTTCACTATTCAGCACGGCTTTGAGGAGAGAAGAGGAACTCAGTGGAATCAGTTGCTGTGTATGTTTGGTGAAATCCAAACCGGCAGTTTTGCCATGACGCCTCACACTGAACTACTGTAGTGCAGCCTATGTCTACGGCTTTTTTATTTGTTTCTTTTGGAGTTTATTTTTCTTTTTGGCAGGGACAAAAAAAGGCTGAAGGCATGCTGCTTATCGCACAATTACATATCAACCAGGTTTTTAATAATTGTGATTAGTGCAAGTAAGACAACATGCAAATAAACAGAAGCTTCAAAGTCATATGAGGAAAAAGATAAAAGGGAATGGGCTTAAGAGAGACTAGAACGAGTCTGTGGGGCAGAGAATGTTTAAAACAGTAGCTATAGGCAGGCTGGAGCAATTCATCCTAAGATCCTGAGCCAAAGATTGAAGCGTTAACTTTTATAAAGTAACAAATACTCTTTTTCAAGTTACTCCTCTTTCATCTCCCTCTGCCCCAGCTATAGAATCTGGCCTTTATTCATCTCACGCTTCATCTTTCCCAACACCCTTTTCTTTCTTCCCGTCTTTCTTTAGGTTTGTGCAGTCTCAGTGATTATTGAGGCTTACAGCTCAGCCCTTGGAGAAATCAGGAAGTTTTTATAGCTGAAGCATTCTAATGGGCTCTAAAAATCCAAGTCAATTTTTGCTTTTTTTTTTTTTTATAGGAAGGGGCCATGGTGTACTTGAGCAACTTCATCTTGATTAGGATGCAGCGCATGTTACTGTAGTCCCTGTAGACGACTGCTTGAGCTGAAGGTTCAATGTTCCGGCTTAGATGATGACATGAAGTTCGTGCATGTGTGTGTATGTGTGTGCATGTGTGTGCATGTGTGTGCATGTGTGTGCATGTGTGTGTACGTGTGTGGGTGAGTGTATGTGTGTGCATGTGTGTGCATGTGTGTGTATGTGAGTGTATGAGTGTATGTGTGTGCATGTGTGTGCATGTGTGTGCATGTGTGTGTATGAGTGTATGTGTGTGCATGTGTGTGAATGTGTGTGCATGTGTGTGCATGTGTGTGTATGTGTGTGAATGTGTGTGCATGTGTGTGTATGTGTGTGCATGTGTGTGTATGTGCGTGTATGTGTGTGCATGTGTGTGTATGTGTGTGGGTGAGTGTGCATGTGTGTGCACGTGTGTGGGTGAGTGTGTAGAGAGCAAAGTGAAAGATGTGGTAAAGGAGAAAAAGAGCTGAATTAAAATTAAGTTCGGAGGATAATGCCAGAATCTGCCATTTATACTAATAATATTTTAACAAATTACATTTTTTTTAAACCATTTTTTTAGAAATGTATGAGGAATTTCTGTAACCAGCAGCTGATTCCATTTAATGACATATTTTAACAACGTTATCATATTTTACTGTACTAACTGTGGGACAAAAGCCAATGACCTTTCTTTAACGATGTTAAATGGTGGCCTAAATCAAACATGAAAGTTTCAAATATCATCTCTTAAAGCTGATCTAATATTCTTATCTTAAAATGTGTAAAATGAGCGTGGTGACGAACCCACAGAGAAATAACAGTTTTTAGTTTCTCTGAGCTCTAAAGAGCATTTTAGTGTCTTTCTAGCAGCTAAAGAGTCAGATATTTCTCTCAGGAGTTGGATGGAAACCAAAACAGAGATAAATGGAAAGTGAATACTGGAATTACATTTGCAAATGAGCAATATCATCTTTATTATGTGGCGATATGTTAATGTTGGGTTTACAGCTTTTTGTGCTGCCCTCAAGTGGCCAATAAATCAATAAATGTAGTTGTAAAGATATTTTCATATCCAAAGCACGTTAATATCCAAGCAGCAATAATTGATCTGTGCAGTACAACGTGCAGAAAGTCAATGCATGTTAGCTATCTACTCTGCCAGGAAATGATAGTAATATTGTGACTCCTCCAGACAAAAAACACATGACTCTGTCAGCCCTGGGCCACGGTGCAGAAGAGGCTCAGTGTGGTTCCACCTCCTCCTCTTAAAGCAGCACCCTGCCTACATCCTCTCCTCACGTCCCCTCGCTCCACAGGACCCCACCAACAGTGAGGTGTGTGTGGTGTACATGCATCAATATATCCAGATTCACGTTTAAGGAAAAGTTAAGCTTTACAAGGCTCCACAGTCTTGGCTTGATGAGAAAGAAAGCGACAGACTAGAAGCAGCTGCTGACAAATAAAAACTAACTAGCAATGCCGCCTCAGAGTCACCCACATGAAAGCTTCTCTGCTTAGTTATTATCCCACAGATAAGTGGCCAGGAGGGCTGCAGGCAGAGTACGAACTAGTGAGTGTGCACATGTGTGTGATTACAAGAGAGTAAGCTCCTGTTTGTAAGTCCCATTTCCTTCAAAAGAGTACCTGGTGAAGAGGGGAAGAAAGAAAACACAATACAGGTCTGATCCAGAGCTCCTGTATCCAATAAATGATGGCGCGTTTGATGTGTTGTAAAAGAACAGGACCGAGACCCAGAGGGCGAAAAGGGCTGAACTCACATGGAGCGTTGCACTGCCACAGATCAGGAAGACCGTCTTTCTTTTCATCATTTTTATAGCCCAGTCCAGCTTCCTGAATTACCCGCACTCCACTCACTCCCCGTTGGCAACACACACACACACACACACACACACACACACACACACAGAGTGAGGCGGGAGACCCCATGCCAGTCTTAGACTGCATCTGCTGAGCTTATTATGGGAGGTCAAACCCACTAAACCCGCTGACTCTGTCACATTGTCATGCAACACTGAAAAGCACTTCTCAAACTCTAATTTTTAACTGATATTACTGAAACTGCACAGTTTATTTTGACCGAGAGTCGTTTTGATTGACATGATCCCTGCAGTTCACAGAGCGTAGGCTATTAAAACACTAGCTCTGAAAGCACCGCCAGCACTGGGATGCACATGCTAATAAAAGTGAAAAGAACTTTTCTGCAACAAGTGGTTTTTGACGGTGCTGCCGACGGTTGAAAGCTGCATTTGAACTATATTTTATTCATGCTAGAGAGCCTGTCTAAATTCATTCAATACCTTCCTGCCACAACAGCTCGAAATGCCTACAGGCAAATGACTACAGGACCCTTTACGGAATATTATAGAAGAAAAAAAATACCGTTTCTGCCATTTCTCAATTCTTAAATTTGTGTGTCTTTGCTTGCGTGTCAAACGATGCAATCCACTCCAAAAATGTCCATCAATACATCTGTCAATCTGCCTCCATTTGCCTTACATTTAATTTTTGGCATCGCAGGATGAGATTATTGTTGGAGAAGGCGACTGACGCTGGAGGCAAGAAAAGAAGCCATCATCACAGAGCGCGTCGCTGCTTTCCTGTGTGAAACCCAGCCGCGAAGAACGTGCAGCCAGCACAGTGAATTCAACATGGACGTGCTTTACCCAGAAACCGGTGGCATCCATAATAACACAGAAAGCAAAACAAGCAAAGGCATGAGATGGAAGGCAAGGAAAGGGAGATAATAAATACTGGAGAGAAATAAAAACATTTAAAAAACATTTCCATTCCTCTTAATCGGAATATTAAGGGAAGTTACACTTCAATTAAGTGTATATTGTTTAGATTTTTTTTTTGGTTTGTGAAACTAACCAATGAGCTGATAATTGCATGAAAAAATGCTCCAATTATGTCTTTGCTGAGCTGCTGATGTGTGTCCTCTACTGTTCCAGTGATTCTCAAACATCCCACTCCAAAGGCCTTTCAAACCAAACACAGCTCCAGGTGGTTTCACTAATTTGATCCTCATCTCTGGCAGAAGGTGTGAGAATCAGTGACACGAGCTGCTGAAAGCTCTTCATCTGGAATGAAACCTGCATGAGAGAAACTGAGTACATCCAGAATACTAAACAATGCTTCGCCTTGTCATTGGCCTCCCTGAATTTTCCCAGGTTTCCCTGTTATTGTACCTCCTCCACTGGCTGCCTGTGGCTGTTAGTATCTAATTCAGTATCCTGGTGCCGCTGCATACAGCTGCCAAAAGAGTTCACTCCTGTCCTTAATTCAGCCCCACTCTTTCTCTGCACCCTGTAACTACCAGGTGTGGGATCACCTGCATCCCTCCACCTGCCCTCTGCTCTCCCTTTCTCTTAGGAATTACATCCTCATTACTCAGGCCCCCCTTACATGCCCTGCAAAGAAAGTGCAACCATTCTTAAAGATTTTCAGAGCCGTCATCATCTGATCAGAAACAAATTAATGGCATACAGACACATGCTGTATAGGCAGTCTATTCCAACTTAGTTGTAACAGTCAAAGGTGTTAGAGATAGAGTCAAGTTAACAATGTGGACACTCAGTGTGTTCTCACAAAGGCAAAAACAGGACATCAAGATGCATCACTCCTTTACTTTTTGTCAATGTATTGCATGTGATTGGGGATGCAACTTCTCATTACCGAGAGCTCTTATTTTCTCAGATGACTAATGGGCTAATCTATAAAGAAAAAAACATCACAATTCCCCCCAGGCAAATATATTCAATTTACATGCATATAAAACAGAGAAAAGCTGTAAATCTTCCCATTTCAGAAACGAGAAGCAGAGAATATTTTCAGCTGTTTTTTGCATGAAAATGACTCGTATATTATTATTTATTCATCTGGTAAATTCATCGATGTATTGTGTGATGGATAGATCATGAATGAACAAACTGCAACACTGGCTATTTTGTCAGAGAGATGGTGGGAGTAAACAGACCGGGCTGCCTGGTCAGCTAGAGATCGGGAATGCTGCAGCAAGAATTTCAAATTGTCCATTCCAGTTAGACTAGTCACTCATTGTTTACAGTCCAAAAAGCCGCTTCACCCAATTACCTCAGCCCAACCGTCTCTGGTCAGGGTGAGGCAACTGGGTGAAGCGGCTTGAGGGGATTCAAAGTGCGTTGATGGTCCACATGTCATGTTTCTGAGGTTTCAAAGATGACTAACCTCCCCTCTAACTAGCCTCTGTGATTGTTGCATTTGGATGTTTTGACAGCAAAATGAGGTGCACTGCATGGCCGATCATTTTCCGTTTAAACTCTCTGTTTATGCCAATCAGGAAGTATTAAGCGGCCTTGCTCATCCCTCATGGACAAATAACCACAGGAATTTGAGGAATGCTGTGAGAACAATGTTGCCGCTATTGGAATTCATCAGTGGCCACAGTGTGAACTATTTAATAGAGCCCACTTGGATGGCGAGGCGGTTAGAGATAAACCACAAGTCTTCATATTCTTGGTGACACAGGGTGCATTCAACTCTGACTCTGAGGACTCATTGCCCAAAGGCATCGTACTAGTTTGACAAGACAGTCTGGTTGTTTTGGTAGGCTATGTTTAATAACCCACCGACCCCTGAGGAATTTTAATCATCAGTATTAGTGGCAGGTGACCAATACCCAATTAAATGTGTGAAACAATGTTTCCTTACGGCATAGCCAAACACAACTAAAACTTAGCAGAAGATTTCAATCGTGATGGTGGTTTCCCAATTTCAAAAAAACAAAAAGAACAAAAAAAAAAAAAAAAAAAAAAAACTTTAAAAAAAAAAAACTCTCATTAAATGTCTTTCTATCCGGTTTTGGCAACATGCAAATGACTCTAATGCATCCAGAAATCTGGGTTGGTGTATTTTCCTTAAAGCATTTATCACCAAATACTGCTGCAAATTGGTTGTGAAGCGTTCAGCCTCACAAAGACGCATTGTCAGCGATGACATGGAGACACTCGAGAAGTCAGCAGCTCGTGTTATTGACACAAAGTTAAAAGCAAAGAAGTCCTACCTTTGTGCTTCTCCATTCCCTCGCCGTTTCACCTTCTTGATCCTCGCTTTCCTCCTCTCATAAAAATCAAACAATCCCCAAAAAGTTTGCAGACAGGTTTTCTGAGTGATGGGACGGAGAAATTCTGCAGAACGCAGCCCGACGCTCCCGTTTTCAACAACACACACTGACTGACTGACTGCTGGCTGGGTTTGAGATTTGACGGAACAACAGCGCTCTCCTTGTCTTCCTAATCTAGTTTTGCCGCACCTCCTCCCGTAAGCAGCATCCACACTGCAGCTCGGTTTCTCCTCAACGTGTCATTCAGAGGAACCCATGGGTCCCACAACAAAGTGAGGAAGAGTTTCACTTTTAAGCTGAGAGGATGGCATTATGTGCGTCTTTCTACTAATCAGATTTGGTTTGATTCCTGCTATAAAAAACAAACACACAACTTAAATTTTGGTTTTAAAATCAACATATACTATCTTTGACCGATAAGAGTAAATCTGTGTGTGACTCCTGTCAGAAATATGGGTTAATTTTGCAGGAAAAAAATCTGTCAAAACAAGTTAGGGGGAATAGTCTGCCAGATCAGACAGAAAGAGAGGAAATGATGTCTGAGGACAAAAATCTGACATGGCAGGCTGTCGATATTATTACCAAAAAAAAAAAAATGCAGATTTCTTAAAAACACTGGGCGATTACTTACTTACTCTACTTTTACGCATAAGAAACGTGAAGTGCTCTGCCCCGTGGGAAGGTATGAGAGGAATGTCACGCAGAGGCACGCAACATGCTCCAGAAGATGATTGAAATGCATGACGTGTGTGCGAAAGTTTATTATAAAGCCATCAACCTGGCCGAAGGTGTGATATTGTAACCTGGGCGCAATCGCAACAAAAAAAACAAACAAACAATTAGGGCGATTATGTGGTTGAGTAGCAAAACGAGCAGAACTAGAGCACCACTTGGTCACGGTTAGTTACTATTGCATCAAGATAACGAGCAGCTAGAAAATGAGGCAGGTGGTAGTCCTGTGAAGTCATCTGAGACTGGTTAATGGAACTCTTTCTGCAGACTAACTGCAGCAGACAGGAGGGCAAGAAGTTGACACAACTATTCAGATCCTTTAAGGAAGTAAAAGTACTAATTCCACACTAAAAATACTCCACTGCAAATACAATTCCTGCATTCAAAAGTAGTTATTTTGCAGTAAAATATTCCCTGTCAGTGTTTTACTACTATGTATCATGTTTCTGGATAATATTGCTGCTGTTTTATTATGAATGTGACATTTTACTGCTGTAGATGTTTAAGAAGTTTAATACATCTACAGCAATGCGTCATATTCTGGAAGAAAGAAAAGTCAACTTTTCATGAAATCATAAAAACAGCCCTTTTTTCACCTTTGCCATGATGCATTTTCCTGCTGATCCACAAGCTGGATTTCCTCCACGAATATAGAAACACTTCCTCCTTCAGTTTATGAGACACATTCAAAATCAAAGAATCTGGAGATACGTTTCACTGGACAGGGAGGGTGTAACTGAAGAAATGTAGTCTCGTGAAATTTACCTCTGCGATATCGTGGACTAGAAATATAAAGTATACCATGGAAACACTTAAAGTACAAGTACCTTGAATGTGTACTTAAGTACAAGCTCCACCACTGGACTCTGAGACACATGTCTGTTCCCTCCTTGATCTCTTATTGAGACAACATGTGTTTGTCTGATCGCACCATGTCTGGCTGTCAGCGATTTTAACATTAAAGTCGGAATTTGTAGCCATGAAAGAGAGTTTAGCTTTTCAACAATATCTTACATATTCCTTATGTAATATATATATATATATATATCTTGATTGTATTTGTTTTACAGTCAGGGTCACAGGCACCCTTGGGGTCAGACGAGGTCAAGATCCGAAATCAACGCAGACACAGCAGAGGCTGAAAAGACATTTGAACTGACGCCATTAAAGAAAAGAACAGCTGACATTGCTAGTATTGAGCATCTGTGATATTTATTCGGTAATGCACACAGGTGCGGGCCATCCCATACCTTCACACAACAACACTTATTGATACAAAGTTATTTATGAGCATTGATGGCAATATCTTCGCTGTATATGTGTGCGGCTCTGTGGGTCAATATGAGCTACAAAAGCATCATTAGCCTCTGGACATTTTCTCGGGACGAATTGAACTCACTGGGATTTGCGTGTTGGCGTGATCTATGTAGTAGCTTAAACTCAAAACACGTGTTTGTAATGGGAAGTTTTATTAGTGCATACCTATTAATACCAATACTATTAACACCAGGTTTACATCCATATCTGCTGACTGTATTTTCCAATAATAACATTATGAACCGTGAACTTTAACTCTTGGAGGTCGATATCGTCATATACCTGCCAAACCATTGTAGTGTAACATAACACCGCATATACGAGATATATATAATGAGCCATACCATGTGGCCTTTGTGTTTTAACGCTAGGCCCAATATTAATACTTAATGCTTCAAAACAACAAGACTGACACTTACTGTAGTTCAGAACCAGAGAGAAAAGATATAAGACACTGGGGGACAACAGAAACCTTCATCTGAAGTCTTATGCAACCCAAGTGGCTTTATGTGGATCGACAATTCACCGACTGAAAAGAAACGTTGGTAATAAAAATAGTTAATTTGAGACCTAATTAAAGCCGATAATGTGAGCTCGCTCTGAGTTCTTTGTGAAGGTCTCAAGGTGTATTTTGTCCTTGTACCTTTATTGTGTTTTTGGTAGACTGACATAGCATGAAGTTTCAGCTTGCAGAATCTAAATCAATGCTCTTGTCAGTTAGGATTACTTTACAATCAAAATACTGTAGGATAAGCTGGTAAGAGCGATAATAGACCGCCATTCAGCAGGGATTTTGTTGAATGTACTCTGTTTTCAGCTAAATGTAAAACTCCACAGGGTCTGTTTTCAGGATGGTAGACTGCCTCCAAATGTTGGCACAGCTAGTTTTCATTGTGAAGACAATGTCTGGCTTTTGTGTCTTCATGTATTGTAACAAAGGCTGATAACATATTTATTGAATACAGTGGGACTTTGAGTTTTTTTTTTTTTTTTTTTTTGTTGTCTTTGTGTGTAAAACTATTGTTTCCAAATACAAGAATTAACTTCCTGGCTCAATATTTAGTTTTTGTTGTTATGCACAAACACAAAAGAAAATTTGCACTTGAACAAACCCTTTCACCTTCTTCTTGGGCAACTACAATGTACGGTGATCATTCAATTCTTAGTCTTGAAGCTGTGTGTATTAGCCTGAGTCTCTGCTCAGACTTCACGGGTCAGTTAAAAGTCAATGGGTGATGTCACAGTTTTTCTACACGTTATTCTTGTAGCCTTGAGCACATGAGGAAAGTGTGAATGTGAGTCAGGCATGATGACTCAGCATGAATTGAATACAAGGGTGGTCTTTCTTTGTTCCTCTCTGTCCACCGCAAAAGAACTGTCTCCATAATCCAGCAGGGAAACCAGCAGGGGAATTCCTATTGTGCAGCAGACCTTTGGAAGCACCTGGCTGTACCAGTGACTTCAGGTCTTGAGACATTCAGATTTGCATGATTTCGGGTCATCATGCTTGTCCCTGTGTGTGAGGTATGTGTGTGTAGGTGTAGAACAAGGGTGCTAAAAGTCTAGGAGTGGATCAGACACACTTGAACTTTACGAGATTACATTTTTGAGTGAAAGGTGCAAATGTGGAGCGGGCTTCTCTCCTCTTTTTATGCTGCTGATTGGAACACAAAGAGCATTCCTCAGCTGTGAATCAGAGGACAAAGGTCACTGACTCAACTCCAACTCAACTCGAAATTAGCCCTGGACCCTCTTTGATTCCGGGGCCTTTCCCATGTTTGCACACATATACACACGCACATAATGCACCTCCAATCGGCTGAAAAGAGACCCCCCATTTATTTAGGTATTTTCATCTAATCTAGTTCAAACCCCGCGCCCCCCCTCTTACTGTTACGTCTAGGAATTTCCAAAGAAAGTTGAATCCACTGGCTGTGCTGCACCTCCCTGTTGTTTTAAGAACATTTAGAGCAAGAATGCAGAGGGCACTGGCTTCAGACACACTGCACCTTGTAAAGATGGTGCTGGTTTTCCCGCAGATGCGCGCACCTGACTAAACGCCAAGAGGCTCTCCCGTGGCTTAAGCAGAAGAGTGTTAAGTCATAGCGCGATAATATTGTTTTTAGTTCATGTGTGCTCAGGTTCACGGTATCCTCTGTGGAAAATAAACAGAGGTTCTTCAGATTTCAAAGTGTGCGCGCATGACTCATGCGAGGGCTGAGAAAATGTGGAGGCGATATTTTTTGTGACAGCTTAAATCCTGCCTGCCAGGTAGGTTTAGTTTGTGGAACACTGAGAGGGATTTTTAGCAGTCTGGTCTCCTCACAGTTAAGTTTTAAATAAGACCTAGAAGATGACAGGTATTTAGATGATTCACAAAATATACCTTCGCTTTACTTCTTTGTCACTAATACTGTATGCTTCACAGTTCCAATACATTTTGAACAATCAAGTTATTATCTACAATACAGTAAAAGACATGTAATCCCTAATATGTAAAATCATAGCAGAAGTCTTCAGATGACTTTGGAGCTGATTATATCCAGACGAAGGCTTCCAGCTGTGAATCACCGTGTGTGTCACAGGGCCCTAGCATTATTTCCATTATTCTTTATTATTAGGTCTGCAATGCAGCTCCATGATTTATTTATAGATAGTCTACGAAGAGACTTGGAGAGACTCCATTTACAAAAGGAGCCGAGCTGTTACATTAATGGAATAATGCATGTAAATTCAATTGTCAGGTGAACTGTCCCTTTAAACCAACCAATTATTTTAAAAGCTAAATTTCTTCTTTTTTCACCTAAACTCCATCCGGTTGTGCCTGTGTTGGCTCATAACATAATTGTGCTGTCATTTGGCTTGATTTCTCTCAAGAGACCTATATCTCAATAGACCATCAAGTGTAAATAAAGATGAAATAAATAAACAAAAACAATAATCCCTTAGTATAAATATTGCTATTAGAGACATATGCATGACAAGGTTTGGTGTCACGGTGGAATATTTTTTTTGGCATTACTTTTGCCTAAATGAGATAAAACAGTGGTAACAGTAGCACCTTTTTAGCTGAGAACACATTTTGACATGTCACAGAAAACGCACTTGTGTAAATAATAAAATCAGTAATGGCTGAATTCCATTTGGCTGAGTCACTTTCAAGGTCCCGGTATTGTGCATACTGGCTCACTGTCACACTGTCACGGCTTATTGGGACACTTGAATAGAACAGAGCCACCGCTAATGTTATTAGTAGCCTAACATCTGTGCTATGACTATGAAACCTCAACAGTCAGAACAGAGACATCTGCTCAGTTGCTCCTGCTCTATTCGTCCAGCCCTAAACCTAAAGGCTGTAGTTTTTGTGTATCTGTGGTGAAGTACGTACCCCACTGTCTTACATTTCAGGGTCCATGCCTGCATGTCGCTGTGTAACATTGCCACCTGCAGGTGTAGACGTAGAAGTGTGGACAGCTATAGAAAAACGTATCTTTTCAACAAACCAAAAAGGACAACAGAGAATATTAACGTGGAATTATTGCGTACTTGAAAGTTAATGATGACTTTTCTGTTATAGTGAGTATGAACATTATCTAGTATATTAAATTGCAGAAGAAGAATTAAGCCTTTTTCATGTCTGCAAATGAATTGGCATATGTATGATAGACACAAACAGAAGCGTGTCAGATTTCTCTTAGCCCTGCTGCTTGATACATCTGTCAGACTCCTCAGCTTGGCTGCTGGCACCGCCCCGACAAGCCTCACCTCGAACAAAGATAAGTGCTCTTTCAGACAGATGTACTCCATCTGATGTTAGAGTACTGCACAGGCACAAGAGCCTCCTAAAACACATGAATGATAAGAGACTTTATTAAAAAAGTGCCTGTCCCTCCTTGACCTTGCCACTGATTTTTCCCCCCGCAATTATCATTGTCAGTTATTGAAATTTCCTGAGCTGTGCCAGGACTCAAAGTAGGATGAGTACATCATTTTCACAGACACATTGACATGTAAATCTCATGCACTTCAAACGCAGATGCAGAAGATCATCCTGTCTGCTTGGTTTGAGTTCAGCAGGGCAATTGTAGCTGTGAAAATTACCTCTTCGGATTGCAGCCATGAGCTGCCCTGCAAGCAGCATCACTGACTATTTTGTGACATTATCATTATTATTATTATTTGTTGACAGCGTTTACCTTCCTCACTGCCACCTCCCTGGTTACAGTGTTCAATTATGTGCCATTAAACAGCAGAGTCCATCTACAACAGATGTACTCCAGATTTGCAATATAGGGTGATCTAATATTTACATATACATAGGCTATTCGCAATGTATTGTTTAATATGTTGAACATTTGCAATATACCACTCACTGTTACTGTTCATATAGCCTAGTATTAACCTACATTCCCATGTAATTGCCATATACAGTGTGCCAGCATACGAAAAATATGTAACGATTTCATGATATATATATATGACATAAGAAACAAAAAGCCATTACACAGAGCTCAAAGTCTTTTTAAAATATGCTCTGTACGACTTAAAGGGAGACGTAACCAAATGAGATCTTATTGTAAATCGGTCTCTGCCAGTGAGATAGTTTACATTTTAAGGTCAAAGGACAAGGAACAACAAGGACAAAATGTCTCCAAATGTGGCTCCGTGGTCTAAGGACAATATGTCTGGAAATATTTGATATGAAAAACTAAATGCCGCATAAAATAGTTTGGAGGGTTTTTGACACTGTACCTTTAAACAGAAGCCGTTTCCAGTGCGCATGCGCAGCCTGTGTTTAGTTTTATCCAACCTGATGAACTGTCTAGTGTCGCTGCGCTAGCAAAGCAAATCCATCGCTGCCACTTCTTGTCATGTTTTGAGAGCAACAGCGGTGTTTTTTCCCCACTGGACTACAAGAAGACACTACTACACAATGCTGTCAACGAAGTCTACGTTTCAAGGCGCTTAAATTGCCGTGGGAATAGACCAGGAGGACCAACAACAGTTCAAAGTATTTGCTCAATGCCCCCCAGTCGGCAGGAATAGCCTTCCAGTCCACACATCACACCACATCCATGTTGACTGCGGCAGCCTTTGCACCGGGTCCAGGGCTACAAACACCACAACCCCTTTGTTCTTCCGTGGCACAGAGACGGCTAAGTTACAGCGGTTTGTGGAAGGACCATCGGATGTTACACTGTACATCCCTGTTTCAGTGTGAAGGATTGTTTACGCGTTAAAATGGCTGCTGAAATGGCATTTGGAAGAGAGTGGTCTTGAATCAATGCAGTAACGTTACATTACCTAGCAGAGGCCAAACTGCAAATACGCTACATATGCTAACGAATTATGTATTTAGCTAGTCTCGGTATTCAACGAGTTAGCTGCTTACTTTAGCTTTAATCGAGGGTCTGCTTTTTTGGTAGGTTCTCCCAACAAGAGGTAGGGTGAAGGGAATTCCTCCCACTCCAAGTCTATGCATGCGGTTAAACAAGCAGCCTTTACACACACTTAGCTAACATCACGTTGTCTTAGCCGTGTTGCTTCGTGAGCAGGCTTAGCTAAGCCTTAATGTGAGTATGCCTAACACTCAACGAATATGCAGGACTTCTTCGTTATAATTGAAACAGCCTGAGTAGCCGAGGCTTTCTCCCAAAGCAGACCTAAAGGCCCCGGTCTTTTCCTCGGCTTGGTCGACCTGGCGAAAAAAATGGATCCTGGGGGGAAATGTAAGAATGAACTCTTTCTTTTTGGACCCAAACTAGCTACCCACGGCGACCTGCGGGCCATCAACAGATACTTGGTGGTCTATGTTTTGTTTTACTTCGTGCTGTACACTCACGCCTCCCCGGCGAAACCGTGTGACAAGAATTGTCTCTCTGGAAAATGTATCAACGGATCCTGCGTCTGTGACCGAGGATGGGTCGGAGACCAGTGTCAGCACTGCCATGGCAGGTTCAAGTAAGTGGCCATGCACTAACACCTGACTTCATCTGTGACCTGCATCAGATTCATCATCATCATTGTTTTCACAGTCCTCAAGATATTCAGTTTTATAATCTGCTGAGCCTCCCAAAGCAGGTGAGGATCAAATGTGATCCAGTACAGTGTGTCAGCAGAGGTCACTCAACGACAAAACCCTAAGTGCACCCAGGTTTGTGGGAGATGGGTTGCAATAACTGCCTCCCCCAGGAAAAAAGACAAACCCCCTTTTAAACACTTTGATTTAGGTTCAGTAAAGAAGCCGACTGTTGCTCAAAACTTGAACTATATTTCAAATAGCTGGCAACAGACCTGTTGAGCTCAGTGCTCAGAAGATGCAGGGCTCATTTCCACATATTTGTAATATATGACTAGTGTTTTGCATAGAAATGCTTGTATCGAAAAGTAGCAAATGCTTTGATGACAGGGAGCCCACATTTTATATATTGGGGTGTATTACCAGTAATTATTTCCATCGTTTATTTTACGTGATTGATCATTTGGTCTATAAAAATGTCTGAAAAGCTTACCATAATTTCCTAAAACCGAGGGTGACTTATTGAAATTGCGTCTATAAGACTACAAGAGATTTAGCAGCAGAAAAGGCAGCAAATCTTCACTGTTCTGAAATCTGAAACTGCCACAAAGTAATGTTTGGTATTTCTGTTTTAAAGTTGACTCAAACAATTAGTCCAAAAAAGTTGCAGATTAGGTTTTGGGGGATTTACTAATTGATTATTCAAGTTATCGTATTGGTGAAAATGTCTCACTTGGCCTGCCGCTTCTCAGAGTCCTTCAATTAGTTGTTTGTGATTCATCTGTGTTCACTGGCGATGTATATGCGTGTATTACCCACATGTCTGATGTGGAACGTTAAAGGAACAAGTGCAGTTATCTTGCACATTCTAATCTGCACACGTGAGCATGGAGCAGAAATCTAACACGCACTGTTATATTGACTTGTGTACTGATGCTTTTGTATTGATTAAAAATAAAACACTTAAAGAAATATATTCCGTTTAGCTTTTGCCAGAGAAAGGAGCCTACAGCTGCTTTTTAGGAAACATCTGTAACTAATTTTGCATGCAGCCTCTCTCTCTCTCTCTCTCTCTATATATATATATATATATATATATATATATATATATATATATATAT
>CALSBV010000421.1:5993821-6008755 GCA_943590825.1 Bovichtus diacanthus
TTACTGTAACTTATAATTGTTTTGTTACTGTAACTTATAATTGTTTTCTCCACAGCGGTCTCATCGTACCAGAGATACGAGGAAATGAGACGGTTCCTGAGGTGGAGACGACTTCGGGCTACGCACTACTCCACTTTTTTAGCGATGCTGCCTATAACCTGACGGGGTTTGAAATATTTTACTCGTAAGTATCCAGACGCTGTATTTGAACTTAAACTACAAGTTAAACATCACATAATATAAAACCTGTCTATATTTTAAGAGTTAAATTCCTCAGCAGGAACAAAGTCCAGTGAGGTTGTGTTTCAGGCTATCACCTGTGTTACAGCCATTTTTTCTTTTTTTTTTTTAAAAGGTTTTTATTGATGTGTTTTATTTATTATAAACTACAGTGGACTGTTTTCCACCTCCATTTATTTTGCCTAGCTGTTGATGGATGGTAAATGTTTCTGCGTTCCTCATTTCAGCAACAAAAAGTGCTTTTCTGCTGCACTAAAACCTACAGCAACAATCACTGTTAACGACCAGTGACCTTTTCTATCGTTTTTCATTATTTACTAATCGTTTTTTTCCACCGCACCTTTTGCCGAAGGCTTGATGATGCTCATTAATCTTCCTCAGTCTCCAAGTAAAGGTCTGCGAGTGGCCTAAATCGCGCATAAAGTGTTTTCTAAATGAACACATTCTTCTGTCCAGGATCAACTCTTGTCCCAATAACTGCTCTGGCCACGGGAAGTGCACCCCTGGTAACTCGGCCGCCAGCAGAGTGTACTGTGAATGCGACAAGTACTGGAAAGGCGAGGCCTGTGACATCCCATACTGCAGGAACAACTGCGGCAGCCCCGACCACGGATACTGCGACCTCACCGGGGAGAAGTTGTGCGTCTGCAATGACAGCTGGCAAGGTAATTGCCACCTCCGTCCAAATGTTTGCAAACATTCAGATCCAAAATAATGGCTTAAAGTATCTAAACTAAGTAGAATTTCATTACTCTGGCATAACAGGTTTTGGTTTCTGCATTTTCACCGTCAACATAACTGGAATTTATTTGTCAGATGGTTTTGTAGAGACCTCAACAACAGGAACATTTTAACAAAGTCGCAGCACCTGTACAGCATTCACACACGTCTAATAATAAAGAAATAGTCATTTCCTGAGTTCATGAGTTATTTCCCTCCATTCAAAATCCTCACTGACTATACTTTTGCAATCAAATGTTGTAAAATGCTCCTCCCGTGTGTGCTGTTGCGATTATGTGGAAAGATATAATGAAGACTGTGTTAGCAGACAAATGGTGAACAGCTGTGTTGTTTTGTGTCATAATGCTGATCGGTAACACGCAGATAAGCCCTGTGACAGTTATTATTATGTGCCTCCAGCTGGAGGGTACCAAATGCTTTCTCGTGATGAAACTTGACAGAATCATTAGCAGGGGCATGCGCTTTTTCAGCACGGCCTTCATTCACACACAGTTTAACATAGTCACACCTCCTTGCCTGTCATGTTCGGTTAAAGGCCCTGACACACCAAGCCGACATAAAAGTACCAGTGGCGACGGGTCCGCCCGCTGTGTCGCCTCATGCCGCCTTTTGTCTTGGCCAAAAAGTCGCACTTGAACACATCGCAACGACTACAGCGGACAAGCACGTACGAACTGCGGCCGCGTGAGTGGCAACGACTCTCCACACCTGCAGGCGCCGGTGGTCGGTAGTCGTCCTTCAAACGCTGTTGACTGCTTGTATACAAAACAAGAAATAGCGTTTTCCTTCCATTTTCATCATGCTGATCAGTTGGTCTTCAATTGCTTCATTCCAGATGGCCATGACATTGTAAAAAAAATCTTGTATTCAGATGAGATGAAGCTGAAAAATAAACGCTCGCTTCCGTTTTCCTTCTCGCGCACCGATTTGCTGAACAGCCTATCAGAGTGATTTATTGTACTTGCTGAATCAGCTGTGGAGGCTGTCGGCAGCGCGGGACACACGCGGCAAAAACGAGGCTGACGGACGTCACGGCCTCAAGGAGTGGTTTTTTTTTAGCGCCGTGTTGGCTCTTCAAAGTTCGACTGGGTGGGAATGAAAATATGTGGCGGATGCTGCTGAACAATTCCATCCCTAAAAGTGATTTTAGCATCAGCTAAATGTAGTTCTTTGTCTTTTAAAATTGTGCAGCTATAAAGAGGATTTTCAGGAAATGTGAGATCTCGACTAATATGGTAGCATTGTTTTTCATTTTTCACACGAGCCCTCGGCTGTAACTTCCTTCTCATCCTGTCTTGTAGGCCCAGACTGCTCGCTAACTGTACCTTCAACAGAGTCCTTCTGGGTTCTACCGAGCGTCAAGCCCTTTGGCACGTCACTCGCCAGAGCTTCCCATAAGACTGTAGTGCAAGAAAAGGTCATGTGGGTCGTGGGCGGATACACCTTCAACTACAGCTCCTTCCAGATGATTCTCAAGTAAGTCAAAGCAAAGCGTGTCCCAAAGTTTTTGTTTTTCCACGAGAAAATATTCTGTTTTTGAAATGAAAAAAATAACACAACTAGAGGAGAAATCGGAGCGCGCAGACCTCTGTCAAGGCTGTTTTCCATAAATTAAAAAATAATCAGTGTAGTGTACGATGCTGGTTCTTCCTTGGCCTTTGCTTCATCCTTTCACAAAGTTTCATGAACATCAGGTTAGTCGTTTTTTATTTTTTTATTTTTTTTTGTAATCCTGCTGACAAACAAAGCAACATCCCAAACATAACAAAACATAACTTCCTTGTCGGAGGTAATCAGAGGTATTTTGTTAGTTTGAACACCAAAACATGCCTGTCTGCCGAATCATCTTCATTCTCATTTACGAATTCATAGCCCGGGTAGAGTCTCAGATTAAGTCCTGACCATGCCCTTACTTTGAATGCTCACATACATATCTAAGCAACATCTACTAAAGGAGGAAGTGCAGAAAATCTATCTTTTGAGAATTTAGTATTTAGTGTACTTGGATGTTTCTCCAGAACTGACATCTGTGCTGAGTCACATCCTGGCTCAGAGTTAACTGATAGCTTTGGTCTTCATTGCCTGGACAGGCTCTCTCCATGTTTGTTCATCCTCGGGGGCTATGTTTCCTAATTGATCCTGGGCTCTGAAAGTATTTTGAATGAATGACCATGTGTGATGACATGACCAGGTGTTCTTTTGCATCGATTCTCCTGTGTCCATCTGTGTGCAACACCTCTAGCTTAACAAAAGTACTTTGTGTGACTGACACTAAAGCGAAACCTTTCGCATGAAGGAAACTGCAAAAATAGATTTATGTGAAGTCACGGAGGGGCCGGCAGTTTTTTTTTTTTGAGTATGCAGGTTATATAAATAGGTTTGATGCTGTGCAAACGTTTTCATGCGTTGAAGTGTAATGTTGTGTTGCTTTGCTCTGCAGCTACAACCTGGAGAGTGGCATCTGGAACACAGTTCCCATCAATAGTGGCCCTGTGCCAAGATACGGCCACTCACTCGCCGCCTGCCAGGTAAACGCACACAAATATGACTCAACCGCTCTGGGTACAGATGCAATTTAGAAGACCACAACTGTGAGTAGGAGGGAGGGAGAATCAGATGTGGTGCAAGAGCAATAAAAGTTTGCTCACACAAAAGGGAAACCACAGTTATCGCTTTCAAAGGGAATTTCAATATTAACATGTCATCTTTGAATAACTACGTCTATGTCTTCATACACAAAGCTTAGAGACGTGTTTTCTCTCTCACGACCATACATCCGTGATTACAAGGAAAAAAGATTAATATTACACATCTGCAATATTATAACATGAGCACGCTTTATGGCTCTATAACTGAACAGTGAGTAGATGAAGGAACTCGACTACACAGTCTTGTTTGAAAAGGCACATTTTCTCTCATTTATGTTTTGACACACTTTAGCCTTTCCTTTCACTTTTTATTACAGCGTGCATCAGCTTCCCTGCATGCTTGTTTAAACACTCAACTCTTTTCTTTTCAGGATGATATCTACATGTTTGGTGGGAAGCTGGAGGCGGGCTGGGGGAACGTGACAGACGAGCTGTGGGTGTTCAACGTACCCAGCCGGACGTGGCAGCGGAGAAACCCTGTGGTTGGGCCACCGGCTCAGGCTCAGATTTACGCCGTGGAGGGTCACTCAGCCCACTGTGTGCCGCTAGACGAGGGCGAGGCCATTATGCTGGTCATCTTTGGCTACTCCCCCATCTACAGCTACGTCAGCAACGTTCAGGAGTACAGCCTGAGTGAGTCACACAGCCTTAAGTTTGTTTCCCACTCTATCGGCTCTCTGTATTTTTTACATCCCACCCATTGCATGACATTAATACATTGTAGGAAAAGGTATCTGCGTGAAACTTTTATTAGCTTAAATGAAGTGCAAAACAGACATATGGTAGTAATAAGCAAAACTATTGTGAATCCACAATAAACACCAACTTTCACAATGAATTACTAAAAGCTCAGAAAAAGAAGAAGAAAGGTCTATTAGTCTGTTCTCAGTGAGATGTGACGACCCATTAAATCAAATGAAGTGCACGCAACAAACCGATGCGAACCGTTTTTGTATTTTAAGATTTTAAGGGCGAAGAGCTCGGCGGTTTTTCAAATGACTAAGGCTGAAAATGTTCCTTTCATTTTCTTTCTTGGCTATTAATAGCTTCCTGTATATGTGTGTCCTTGTCAGGGTCCAACACTTGGCTGGTGCCCGAGACTAAAGGTGCTGTTCCCCAGGGAGGTTACGGCCACAGCAGCACGTATGACAGTGCCAGCGGCAGCGTGTATGTTCATGGAGGCTACAAGGCACTGCCTGCCAACAAATACGGCCTCGTTGATGACCTCTACCGCTATGACGTTAACACCCGGACATGGTAAATCTACACGCGTTCATTAGGAATTCACGTCTGTGTATATGACACTGTTTGGTGCATGTTTTCTCGTCACACTTGCCCTTGACCCATTTGTCATGCATATGTTCTAGGTTCATTCTGAGAGAGAGCGGATTTCCACGGTACTTGCACTCGGCTGTGCTCCTCAGCGGCACGCTGCTCTTCTTTGGCGGCAACACACACAACGACACATCACTCAGCAACGGGGCCAAGTGTTTCTCTGCTGACTTCCTTGCCTATGACATCGGTAGGACGGTAGATTATTCTCAACATCATGCCACAGTTTGAACGGTGACCTTTCTAGTGATGTTTTTTTTTTTTTTTTTTAGCAACTTGAATAATGTTTGGTCTTGGTTTTCCTCAGCTTGTGATGAGTGGAGACTCCTGCCTAAACCAGACCTGCACAGGGATGTCAACCGCTTTGGTCACTCTGCTGTGGTCAGCAATGGGTGAGTCTCTCTAATGGAATCTGGACTAAAACACACCCGATAGATGCTTCATACACACTGCAAGTTTTAGTACAATTCACGTGTGGCTGCTTATTTCAAAAAAAGGTCTCAACGTCACATTTTGCTACGTTTTATAGTTATTACTTTGTTGCACTTTTTTTTTTGTGAGTGATTTGGTCCACTTGTGAAGAATTTATAATAGAATCATCTGGTTTATCTTTATTTTGTTCCTTCTTGTTCACACTCTGTTCTCATGTTTTTCTTTGCCAGGTCCATGTATGTGTTCGGGGGCTTCTCCGGCGTGCTGCTCAACGACGTGCTTGTTTACCGACCCCCCAGCTGCCAGGCCTTCATGGCAGAGGAGGGATGTGTGAAGGCTGGGCCAGGGGTCCGCTGCATCTGGAGCAGAGGTCACTGTCTCCCCTGGGAACCCAGCATGGCTAATGGAAGCCTCATTCCTGCCCCATTCTGCCCCCCTAAAGCTGGTGAGAGAGACGTCCAGGTTGTGGTTTTTTGGCGTATTTATCAGAGCTTTCATACACACACACACATTTAATATGTCCCAGCTTTTCTGCTTTTCCACACTTTTCCTCCAGAGTGACAACACAGGCATTAAGGCTCTCAGCTATTCCTAATGACTGCTATTTTGTTTTTTATCTTTAACTAGTAAAAATAATAGCCTAAACTTTTTCGTGACTTCAACAGGATGTTCCTCCTTTTGAATTGTCAGCTAGTTAATGCAAGCTGAGTTACACAGTATTTGTTTGGCTTTCCTATTCCTCAAGAAGTGTATCCATCCACTCAAAAATAAATACTTGTGTATTCCAGAAAATGTATGATTGTGGACCATGTACACAAACATACCCTCATTACTGCAATGTCCCTCTCCCTATTTCTTTTTAGTCACAGTGGATGAGCGATGCTACCGGTTCTCAGACTGCGCCAGCTGTACAGCCAACACCAACGGGTGCCAGTGGTGCGATGACAAGAAGTGCATCTCCGCCTCCAGCAACTGCACCTCTGTGAGTGGTCCAACAGGGGGCGCCGGAGCACTTCTGGTTTTCTGGCGCACTCGCACAGAAACACCCTTTATGGGAGCTTGGGATATTTGGGCATCATCACTGAGTGATGAGTCAGGTTTTACTTGGTGTCTCTGTTTAGGAGACTACTGTCCACATGATGCACATTGCAGTTTAATGAATGCGTCATAGAACAAACAGGACTATATTTTAGAGGTGGAAGATTATTACTCACATGAGTTTTTCACCAGTCCCTGATGTTAAATTCAAAAGCTTTTGTTAACCTTTTTTATTGTATATTCTTACCTCTCTTTTTCTGTAGAACGTGAGGAACTTCACCGAGTGTCCAGTGCGGAACGAGCAGGTGTGCAGCAAGCTTGCCAACTGCAAAAGCTGCTCGCTGAACCTCAACTGTCAGTGGGACCAGAATCAGTCGGAGTGCCACGCTTTGCCCGGTAAGACAGACGTTGGACCCCTAAGAACATTTCCATACGCACAAACGCACGCCATCTTATTGAAGGCTTTGGATTTAGTTCACACACATGCGTGAGAAGAGGGTCCGGTTTACTGTTTTTGTTTGTTTCTTCTGCTGTAAGTGTAGCACTTACGAACGTACGTGAACCTTATCCTTGATCTCATGGATACAATCTGATGTTGTGCTCACTGTAATGCATGGCTCTACTGATATTCAGACCTGAAGGGAATATCTAAACTGATATTCATTTCCTCCGCCGAGCACGTTACAGTATGTTTTTTCGGCTCGGTTTGTTTATCTGTCAGCAGGATTACGGAAAAAACTTCCGCTCCGATTTTCATGGAACTTGGTGGAAGGGTAACATTTTAACATAACGTTTTAGAGCGGATCTCCTGTAACTTGGCAAACGCATAATACACCAAAGGACCATATGTTGAAAGTATTATTATAATTCTATCCAGGTATTCAGCCCCATTCTCACCAGACGCCACCATGTTTTTTTCAATAACGTGATTATCATGTGAAAATCATGTTATTATGATGAGCTCTGTTGTGCGGGGCCAGGCGTGTGTGCACGGTCAGAATATTTTGCGGTTGAGTGCAGACACTGCGGGCGGGAGGAGGGGGGGAGAAAGCGGTCCCGTGCAGGGCTCTGGGGCATGCTCTTGGCAGAGGTCTGCACTCTCCGAATGTCCTCCTTGTTAAAAAATCATTTTATGTGTACATTGTATTGTGCATGTGACTAAAACACAGCATCTGGTATTTTCAGAGATGTACTTTTAAGCTGTCATCCCGATGTTGTTTATCAGGTCTGGCAGTTTATTTAGTTTACCTCTCATCCTCTACTCCCCCTTCCAAATGTTGACTCTGACTGAATCTGAAGAATTGCTGCTGTCACTTTATCCATAATTTTCAGTTTGTGAAGCCTTGTCGCCAAAGGGCTTATTGCAGCAGTGAGAGCGCGTGCGTGTGCATGTTTGTTTCTCATGCCTGAAAGGATGTCTCGATCTCCAGAGGCAATGGTCCGCACACACACAATGGATACGTGCGTCCGCATGCACTTGCACACAGACGTCTAAGTGTGCACCCACCATATTTTTTGTTTTTTTATCAGAAGCAGTAATTAACGGGGCAATTTGACATCCAACAGTCACTCCATCTCACTAAGGCAAATAAGTGCAGATTACACTCTGTGATTCCCTCTGGTTTTGGAAGAAAGCAGACTTCCTGCAATCTGCTTTCATCACTGTCTTCTACTTGCGTTTCTCTTTCTTGGAGAATGGCGCTCCCTGTTGAGAAGTATTTAAAGTATCAATAAGTAATATTTTTATGACGACGTATTAAATGATAATGTAAACAATGCAACAATGTGAAACGCACCTACAGAGAACTGTCACCCGCAGAACTATCACTCGCACCGCTCTCGTAGCGTCGCCCACAGAAGGCAAAACCCGAAAATAAACGTGTGCACACAACCCGCTTGGCAGGCAGACGGACAAAGTAAGCGACGAGCTGGTGAACATAGTCGAGCATTTAGAGCCTAAAGAGTTAGATATTTCCCTCAGGAGCTGGTAGGGACTAAAAACAGAGCTAATGGAGAGTAAATATTAGACATATATTGCCAGGTGGACAGCTGCATGCCTCTACATACAGTAAGTGTTGATGTTTCTCTGTGATTGATGTGTAAACAAGCTAACAAGTTCACCCTGTTGATTATCTCAATGTTGTGTTCACAATATGTGTGTCTGCTGCCCCCTAGTGGCCACAACATAATCAGATATTGCAGGGGTGGGTTCTCTTACAAATTTGAGGGACTGAAAGTCTTGTCAAAGTAGTGTCACTTGTATGTAGCAAGAGGAGAGTAGACCTATATCTTTACTAGCATCTAACATGTCTTGGCCCACGGCTCTTACATCTTCTCATCGTTCTTTTTTTTTTTTCTAGCCCAGCAGTGCAGTGAGGGATGGAGCCAGGTGGGGGAGGCCTGCCTGAGGATCAACTCCAGCCGTGAGAGTTATGACAACGCCCAACACTACTGCAAGAACCTTAATGGAAACATCGCTTCACTCACCACCTCCAAACAAGTGGACTTTGTGCTTGAGGAGCTGAAGAAGCTCCAGCAACAAGACAAGGTAAATATACATTTTATGGGTCATGCCTGCAGTAAATACTGTATATGAAATTCAGTCAGAAATATTTTAAGGTATCCTCAGAGGCCGGGTGATTGGGTATGCAGCTTACTACTTGGTGTTCAGCTGACAGAAGATAACGGGGAGTGAATTTCTGCTCGTTGAGCCTTTCTTTTGCTCAGAGTTATGCCTTCTGGGATGATTTTCTCCCGATCAGTTTTGTATTTGTTCACCGCTCGGTTTTCTGCCTGATTGCAGCCCTGCTTTTAGCTCGTGTAATTTGTGTCTTTCTACCATTTTTCATCCAATTGTTTTCCACTTGGCAGTGCCACAAACTATATGGTTTGTTTTTTGACTATGGCGCAATTACAATTAGACAACAATGCTAGGCTTTAGTTTCTGAGATACTGCACCCAGATGAATCGGACTGTTAGAATCAACACCTCGTAGTTTTGTTTTGACTTGTTTATCCTTTGTAACACTGCACACATTTCTTCTTTCGGCTTTATATAACAAACCAGGGGCACATGGCTCACTTTCTGTAGGAACAATCATAAGCACCTACTGTATGTAAAGCATGTTTTATTTTTTTCGGTTTGCTTGTAGTTTTCCCTTTTGATCGGAGTATAACTTCCACATTTATTTTGCTTTTATATAATACATTGTAAGTTTTCTAATCCATACGTGATGGGCACAAATATATCCACACATTAACTGAAATCTGTGCTACAAATTCAAAATGTGCGCGTGTCAGTTTGGGGCATTCGACCATCTTCGAGTTAACATTTTCATAACTACTAGTCTCCGAATCCAAATACCCTCGACCTTGAGATGTCCAGGTTGCCCGGCAATACAGTTGAAAACAGCTCATAAAATAGAACTTATAAACAATGATTTGTTTATATATTAAAAAAAATAATACAAATTGTTCTAACAACATCCTAATTTAAGCCTGTTCATCTTTAATGGAAATTATGCTTTTGGACAAACCCTCTCCTTCTCATCTCGCCACAGCTACACTTTCGCCTGGCACTGAAAGAAAATTGTGGAGTATGCTGATTTTAGTTTGGTCATGCCTGCTGTATTCATGAGGGCATCATTTGTTGTCAGTCTGCTGGGTTGAAACGCGTGTTTGTTCCAAACAGAACCTTTGCATCTCATTTCCCATTATTTTCCCATTACATTACAAGTTGAATCCTCAAGGCAAATAAGTAATCATATCTGTGAAATTATTTTCAGTAGATTTTTAATGGCATTCTTGGTTCCCAGGTGTAAATGCAGCAGCCATTCATTTCTTAAATAGCATGATAGAGCACAAAAGGGAGGCAGGGTTGTGATATGTCATCTCATATTTGAATATCCAGCGACTTGTGTGTTTTTTACATTTTTTTTACATTTTTTTTTTTTTTTAGAATTCTGCCGTGTCTCCACAGCGGCTGTCTCCCTGGGTGGGCCTGAGAAAAATCAACGTGTCGTACTGGGGCTGGGAGGACATGTCTCCCTTCACCAACAGCAGCCTGCGCTGGCTGCCTGGCGAGCCCAGCGACTCTGGTTTCTGTGCCTACCTGGAGGAGACTCAGGTCTCCGGCCTTAGGGCCAATCCATGCACTGCCACTGCCCACGGCCTCATCTGTGAAAAAGCTACCGGTGAGACGCACGCGTACACTACATGAATATGTTATCAGTTTGTAACATTACAAAGGAGTTACAGACCGATTGGAAAAGGACTCTTATCATTTCCTTTTCTTCGGTCTTGTCCTTTCCTGTCCAGGAAACCCCAATCAGAGTAGCCGTCCATCCTGTAAGAAGCCTTGCTCGCTGCACACCAACTGTGCCAACTGTACCAGCCAGGCCATGGAGTGTATGTGGTGCGGCAGCGCGCAGCGCTGTGTCGACTCGACCGCCTACGTCATCTCTTTCCCCTACGGCCAGTGTCTGGAGTGGCAGACTGGAGACTGTGTGGGTAAGTGTCTTTTGCTGAACTTAATCTAGATGAGGTGTCTTTTGAAGTCTATAGTCTGGCATTAAGGTGGCCGGCATTAAGCTTTACCAGATTGGCTTCTGTTAGCAGTCGATATTCATCACTGCCAGAAAGGAGGTTAAGGGAGAAAAACAGCTTAAAGTGGAAGGTGTTTGTATGTGATTGCCTGTGATTGGCTTTGGAAGCGTTTTTTTTTTTTGCTTAGTAATGGCCAATTACTCTGGCATATAGTCACACCAACTGTTAGATTTCCCCGTTGACCCTGCTGCAGATGGGATATTTACCATTAGCTGGCATTAACTGGTTTAAAGACAGCCATGTATCAAGAAAGATTTTCAGAGAAGCCTACAAATAATTTCACTCTGTGAATGAGAAGAGAAGCATGATGGGAACGCCTGCACATACAGTAATGTAGATATGAATGGTTTTGTTGTTTTTGGAATAGGATTAAGGAATAGATTCACCCGAGGCAACTGCAAAATGCTAAAAGGCCAAAGCCCTTCTTTAATGAAGTATCAGTGACAAACATCAGAAAAAGAAGATCTCTCTTTTACATCTTAACGCTCCAAAGATGACCGTACTATAGATTAACTATTTTAAAAAATAATCTGTATATACATCTTTTTGTGCGTTGGAAAAGAAAAAGGAAAGGAAATAAAAATAAATGTGCAAAGCTCTGTCATCATTTTACAATTCGAAGCCATTTCACCCTTGAATATCCTGTTTTTTCGAGTACATAAAAAGCACTTTTTGGGGATGACATAACAATATGACATAGTAACGATTGAACCTCTTTATTCTTCATTAAACACAGATTACGAGGTGCTTTACACTCTAGACAAACAATTGACACGTAACAAACGATTAGGAGAAAAAAGGGATTACCCATCAGGGTTGGACAGATGGCGTAATAGGCTAAGATTCAAACATGAAATAATATCTTGGAACAACAAAACGCGTCTTCTTCCTTTTTATTTTTTTCATCACAGCCAAAAGTGAATTAAATAAGTACAGGACTCCTGCAGAGGTACAAGTGTTGACGGTATTCTCACTTCACATTGGTAAGTTGATCAGAGCGGTGCCTCACCTGAAGGTCGGCGGAGTTGTGCTGCGTGATGTATGAAATATACCCTTTGTTGTGTCAGATCTCAGATCGGTTTAGCGAGTAACAAATTTAGGGAGCTGAAGGGTTTCATTTGCGTCAGATGGTGTTCGGTAACCCAGAGACGTTTCTGTACACTGAGGATATTTGTCTTGAGGAATGTGTCCCTTTTGGCATGAAGGACAGAGAAGGGGATCCTATAAATTCTCCCTGTTTTGTAATTCTCTTTCTGTTTCCTCTGTCTGACTTTGCTCCTTCACGTTAACTCTGAACATTTCAATCACCACTTAAGTCTTGAATTACCCCCCCACTTTACTTCTTTCCTCCTCATTTCCAGTACGTAGAGAGCTTTCTTTATGCTGAGTACACTGCATTGTAGAAAAAAAAGTCTAATTTTGCAGATCTGACGTTGCACAAGTAGTTATTTGTGATTTACTAATAGTTGGTAGTTTGTTTCTTTGCCGTGGGGAAGAACTCTTTATTTATGGCCTTCAACAGCAGTCCGTGTGATTTCTACCTGTCCTGTAAGTCGTGATTTTTTCTCTCCTGCAGTTAGGCTGTAGGTGACTGAGTGTACAGTAGGTGACAATTAAGTGGCAACTATTCTGATATTTGATACGTTTTTTTGTCATTTTTCAAGCAAAAAAAATTCACAAACTCCAGCTTAAAAAAAAAGAAAAAGAGAGTGCTTTTTGTGTCATGACTGTAAAACTAATCTGTCCTTGTTTGACTGTTGGTGGGACAAAATAAGCTGTTTGAATATGTCACCCTGGGCTCTGGGAATTTATAATTTGTTTAAAATTTGTTATTTTATATCAGGGGGGAAAAACATCGATTTAATAGAGCAAATAATCAACGGATTACCTGATTTATAAAAATAATCATTTGTTGCGACCCGAGCCTAGAGACAGCTGTTAAACTAAGGGCAGCCCCTTGTTATTAGTGGTTTTTAATGGTGTTTTTATAGCAAAAGAAGCCGTGAGAAAGTCTTGGCAACTAATCATTCTGCATCTCTCCCATCACAATGTTCCCAAGTCTGCTTGGGTCCCATGAAAACTAGATTTCATCATATTTTAAGAGGCCCTGGCTTGCCTGCAGCGTCTGTGCAGAAACGGTAATACCAGAGAAACATTTTTCTTCAATTGAGGAGAGCGGTTAGGAAAGAGTGAAAACAGTAAAGTGGAATCTGAAGATGTTACATTTTGCATATAGATCCAAGTCCACCTGCTCGGGAGGATACTTACTTTTCCATCCGTTGATTGCAGGGTGCGTTAAAAGACGTCAAAAAAAAAAAATATATACAGATATTGAAGTGGTGAGGTTGTCATTTTGATCAATAATCTCTATAGTCTCTTCTAGAGTTTTACCTTGTGATTGAATGCTGGAGTTAAAACTTGTAAAATGCACTTGAAAGCTTCCATAAACAAATTCAGACTTGGATAGAATCTGTGCAATACTGTGGTTATATTTGCTCGGCTGGTGAAAGCTGTTATCACCGGGTTTAGCGACGCATGTTTTGGTCATAATCACCGTTCACTTTATGTAACGGCTCCAGGCATCAGATTCACGCTTGATCTATCTGTCAAAATCCATGCAGAAAATGTGGATTTTGTCTTTTATGGCAGATTTTGTATTTCAACATGCCTTATGTGTTGTGGCAAGACTAAAGTCCTCATCCAGCTGCTTCTTTTCTCCGAATGGTATGTTAGTGAGAAATCTGCCACTTGGGTCCTGTCATCAAAACAAACATAAATGGCCTTACTTTGTACTGATTGTTCTCACGTTGTCATGGTTTCACATCTATTAGCAGAATAGCTGTAGATTTGTTTGACATAAACTGAGCTAAAAGCACTCAATGTTTGTCTCCTTTAAGTAGTAGTGGGAGACAAACTACCCCCCCCCCCCCCCCCCCCCCCCACCCACACTGAAGTGTCTGTCTGGCAGGCAAGTGGCGGCGCTGAAACTTGTCAAGCAATTTAGTGGCCTGAAAGTTCGTCCCCCAACTGACAAAACGGCACCGCTCCCTTGGGTTTCTGATTTTCGAGCGAGGTGCCACTTCACGCATCACATTTAAGCCTTTCATTGAACTCTGCTCAAATTACAAACTTTTCACTGCCACTGTCTCCTGGACACATTTTCTGTCTCATTCTATGTATTTTCCCCCTCTCGATCAACTGTTGAATGCTCAACACTTGTTTCTTATCTTCTTATGTGCTCTTAAATCTGACAGCTCACTAGATAACCAGCTTGTGTCAGCTTGTGTCAGCAAAGCACATTAGCGCTCCTCAATCTGCATGTCCCGTTCAAGGCTAAGAAATGACTGCTTTTGTCTGTTTTTTAAAAAGGCTGAAGTCCTGCCAAATACAATCCCGAAAGCAACATCCTTTGGGATTTTGTTTGTGGCCGCATTGGACCTTGTTGTAACAATTTGCATTCTGCTGTTTGTTTCAAGGTGACTACCCTGGTAAATTAATGTTGAAATAAAAAAAGTATTCGACAAATGTGGCTAACAAAGGGATATAAAAGAAATAAATTCCCGCACTCTCGTATCACCTCTCTAACAAAGCAAAACAAACAAAGGCAACAAACAATTTTGGTTGTAAATAATTTTTTTAAAAGAGCAAATGAGTGCGACAACGGTAATAGAAACGTTCCAATATTATGCCGGTAAGAAATACAACACAGTAATTCTCTCACCATTCGTCTCTCTCCTTTTTTAGCCCAGAACTGCTCAGGCCTGCGGACATGTTCCCAATGTTTGGAGCAGCCCGAGTGCGGCTGGTGTGGAGATCCCAGCAGCACAGGGAAGGGCTTGTGCACGGAGGGCTCTTACCGGGGGCCGATGAAGAGGCAGATGAAGCAGAGCCAGCAGGTC
>CALSBV010000421.1:6013755-6077542 GCA_943590825.1 Bovichtus diacanthus
CTCTGTCTCTCTCTCTCTCTGTCTCCCTCTCTCTCTCTCTCCCTCTCCCTCTCTCCCTCTCTCTCTCTCTCTCTCTCTCTCTCTTCCTCTCTCTCTCTCTCCCTCTCTCTGTCTCTCTCTCTCTCTGTCTCCCTCTCTCTCTCTCTCCCTCTCTCCCCCCCTCTCTCTCCCCCTCTCTTTCTTCGTCTCTAAACTCACATCCTCAAAATCCCTCTAACACTTGATCAAAACCGTGAATTCACTTTCCCTGTCTTCAGAATTTGTCATCTCTACGTGTTCAGTTACACATTTCACACCATATTTAAACGAATCTGAAGCCTCTTGATAAAAAAAATAAATAAATAAATAATAATTAAAATCACATTTTGTACATGTCATACTGAGACATCTTCTCGCTGAATACAATGACAACAGTTTAGTCAGCGAAAGTCGCAGTAGTCATGACGCCGTTAAAGTCACCCCGCAGAGCTTTCTTACAAACAAACAAAAGTTCTGTTCAAATCTTGGCTATGCTTAAAGTCTAACAAATGTGTTAAATGCATTTCTTTCCTCTTAAAACATTTTCAAGTTTAATTTACCAGCTAGTATTCTTCTTCCTTGCCTTTGTCGGCATATGTTGTGGAATGGCGTCTCCATAGCGTTTTAAAACAAATGGGGAGAACATCTCTAAACATCTAACTAAATTTAGGAAATACCCAACTTGAAAGTCCCTTTTTTAAAATGAATTTCCATGAGTAGTGCTGCTAACTGACGGCACTGTTCAAACTGCTTGTTGTCCCCGGGGGAAATTAGTTTTTCGCAGCCTGCACATGTACGTGTGTCACATGGAAAACTTACAAATACACACAATTTATACAATGACACGTGTGGATAAACATGTTAGAGGCATCATTTGCTTTGCATGTAAATCATGTGTTTGCATTAGCACGTGTGCAGAAGAATACATACATTTACATAAGCTGCAGCATTTGTATATGATTACATGTAAAACATTTTATGCTGTGTGTGCAAGTGTACATGCATACATACATACTGTGTGTGTGTGTATATATATATATATATATATATATATATATATATAAAACTGTACTAACTAAGTCATCATTTTGCTGTTCTAAACACTCTGTATCTGACAATATTTTCTTTTCCTTTTTTTTATATTTTTACCTGTTACACCTTTTTGTGTCGGGAGTAGTTTTTTTTTTTTTATAGACGCCAATAGAACAGAAACTTGGTAGCCATTCTCTTATGACCACCATGTTTGAACAGAAAAGAGAGTGCAATCCACTATAGAGACTGGAAATGTATCGGCAAAGTTCATCTCTTGGATGAGACGAGGGAGATCACCTGCAACATGCAAGAAACAACCTTGAGATGGATGGTTGAGAGTTGGGAGCTCTTCAAACCCCTCGGTCCTTTTCTGTTGGCTCCGACGGTAAATAAATGACACTTTGCACAAATGACAAAATGTCACATTAATTCCTGCTACCAGATGGAACACGGTGCGGTACAATGCAGAGCAACACTCGGGGATGGCAGGTGGCTAACAGTTGGCTAACAGTTGACACAAACGAGCAAGTTTCCACTCAACAAAATCGGAGTGGCGTATCCAAACCAGGCACCAGCAGGCACATCATCATCATCATCATCATCATCAGCCATTTTGAGGGAGGATGTGCCCATACAGGTCTGGAGCTAGTTATGGGAAAGGTTCCTGTAGCCCGTTACTGATTATCATCTTAAAATTTAGCCAGCGACATAAACGGCCAAAATATGTTGCTAATTCAGTCTCATTTACAGACTCTAATTACACTGTCATTATCTGTTTCCGTGGTGTCTTTTGTCTCAAAATCGAGATGCATTTTCATTTTTCAAAAATGTTAGAGTGAGCACTCCCCCCCAAAGTGTAATCTAATTAGTGTGTGTTTGTATTGGGGTGTTTGCCGTTCCCCTTTTTTGTAATGTAATTTCTGGTATCTCATTACATGTAATCAGTTCCTCCCCATCCCCAGCATTAACCCTTAAACAAAGACCTCTGCACAAGGGTACTCTCTTTCCCGCGACGAACACACAGCCGTACACGCGTGCGCGTTTTCACACATGCATGCACTGCTAGCATCGACGCCATTAGGACCTCCGAATAATAGCTGCAGTAATGAAGTGAAGGGTGCATCGGTGCAGAATACAATTGTTTCTGCAAACAATTGATGAGGTCCACGCTGCGTTACAGCGATGAGTCAAACAAGCGCGGTTAGGGAAATATTTCTTATTATAGCGCTCATTTGGATGCAGACATCAGGATCCTTCTTGCGCTGGAGGTGACGGGGAGCAGCTCCGAGAGTGGACGCGTGCGTGTGTGTGCGTGCTCGCTCCAGCCTGTGTATGTGTGAAGGACATTGTATACGTTCATAGCACATTTCCTCTTTGTTGGTGTGTGCGCGCTCTGCCTGTTAAATCCCAGTGTGTGCACAAGCACAGACAAAGGTTCCAAGTTGAGTGTAGATCAAATTAAGATACAGTGGAGGGGGATTGCCTGAAGTTCCGATGTGTCCACGCATGCATGCAGGTGTAGATTAAATTAAGATACAGCGCAGGGGAGTTGCATTATACACTTCACGATGAGCGTGCAGGTGCGCGTGTGTGTGTTTACTTTTTTTTTTTTGCCATCTCCAAATGCCAGGCAGCTAAAGCACCCCAGGAGCGATGTTCTGTAAGGTTCAAAAGCCTGCGGTGTCCTCCGTCCTTTGCACCGTGGTAAAAGAGCACTCTACCCTGTCCTTGCCTATTTGATATTAACAGTGAGAGCGACAGAGCCGGCTCCTGCCCAGCCCAGTGTCCTGCCCCCCCATTAGATCAGTCAGAGCACCGATGCTTGTCCTTCAGGACTTGCTGGTTAGATAAAGAGTCAGAATCGTTCGTATTATTAAAGCATGCATTTACTCTGCACGTCGCAGCTCCAGTAAAACAACTGTTGGGGACAAGTTAATATATGTGCGTTATAAGCAAAATCTGAGCTAAAATATAAGCTGAAGTTCTAACTTTTTTTACTCTACATACTGCCTGTATTATTCCCTGGTGGTATTTAAGGTGTTGAAATACGTCCCACATCTGACACTTACATTATTTTTCTACCCATAATGCCGGTCGACAGTGATACAGACCGCATCACTGTCGACTGTCTCGTGAATCCAAGAAGCTACAAAAACAACTGATGTTGTGTTATTTTTAGAGGCAGAGTCATTCGCTACAACATCACTCTCGGCCACCTCCTCCTCCTCAGCGGCGTTCGTGTCTCTCAGCTGGTTCCCCCCCCCCCACACACACCACCACCACCTTCGCTCGCTGGGTGTCGTCTCTGACTCCTCGACACCGCCTCTGATATTCACATTCGAACAACTCTAATTGGTTGTCTGAGATAAAAATCAACTGGGAAACGAAAGGAGTTGTAGTTCTTCTTGCAGCAGAGGGATGACTTAGTAGTTCAGAGTGAATTGTAGACCGTTAAAGATTGAGAGACAGTGGAGAGATGCATCAAAATGGAGATAAAGAATATGGTAATCCAATGAAAACTGCCATATTTTCCTCCTCATTACAGGGCTTTGGAAAGCCACGAGCCTGATAAAACACACTCACGCATGCACAGAACAATTGATGGCAATCTGAATCTAAATTGTTTTTGCTCGGCAGCACGGCTTTTAAAAACCGGACTATTTTAGCTGATCCGACGATATCTGTGTGAAAATTGTGTACAGTGTTAAACTGCAGCGGTTTGAGCAAACCTCACGACCTTACAGGACCCGAAGAAACTCCCATCCTTCTATTTAACAAATGCACAGGGGGAAAAGTCTGAGTAAAAGCTGTGACTTTAGAGATGTATGAACTCTGCAGGACAGTATAGAGACTGCAACCTAAAGGGTTGGAGAATAACTCTCATGCAGTACGAGCAGCAGTGAATCACAGCAAGGTTTGAAGTTGTGCATCTTTTCAGATTCAGTTAGTGTTTGTACTGGCCATTTGTGAGGACAGTGGCACTGTTCGAGGCTTCAAAATGAGAGTTTTTGTCAACTAACAACAATGGATTGGAGGCAAATGGAACCTAGTAATTGTCCAGTTTTCACACCGTGTTTAGCCCTGGGTTCTGACCCTCATTAGCTGGAGACCAGATTCATTGGCCCTGGGCTTACAGTCATTTCACACTTGCTACAGACACAGACCATGGCTTAAGCACAGGGTAATTATAGTTCTTTTTTTTTTCTTCTGGAATCGACTATTTTTTGTTTGCTTCTTATTTGTCCCAGTTTTATAGCTTGGAAAAAGTATTCTTTGCTTCTCCGGGTCTTTTTTTAAAGGAGAAATTATACTGTTTATTTATTCCCTCGTAAAGATCATAAGTTGCCTTTTTATTACTGCGTGCTACAAGTTTAAATAAATGCATGTAACAGTGAAAATGGTTTATAAAATTTGTGAGAAGTAGTTTTGTGGTTTAGAGTATAAGAGTATAACTCTAACAGACTGAACAGCATAATAAAAAATGCAAGGGTACATCCATTTTATGCATAATTTTAGTCAAAGAAAGGCATATAATTGTACACAAAGTCCTCCTGATGTTTGCCATGGCAACGTAAACGGCTGTGCCAGTCAAATGTACTCTTGATCAGGTTTGTGATTTACATTTTTTTGCATCATTTTAAAGTAGTTCTTGTTCTTTGTTTTTCCCCATTGCAACTTTTATTTTTTAATTAAATTTCACTATACATTTTTTTCATTAATATTTAGGTTTTGTTTTCATGACCCTATTCTGCCCTTTAGGTCTGTGCATATTAAAACGTACACTTCAGAAAAGGGTTGTCCCTGCTCTTTCTGGGTTATCTTCCAAAAAAACAACGGCTTTAATTCTGCTGTAAATCGAGGGAAGAGCCAAAAGTAACGGGACGATCAGTTTGCAATCAAAGGCAGACGAGTCGTGTGCTGTGAGCCTTTCAAAGATGTTCCCCCTGAGCTCCGATTATCAAGTCTGAATCCCGAAGCGCTTAGTTAATAACATGAGTGTGAAACAAAGTTAAACTCGCCCTGGGCTCCTTCTAACCTGTTGTATGAACTCTGCATTCCCCACTCACTACCTGCACTTCACTCAACATAGTCTTACCTGATCCATTCCTTTTTTAAAAAGGAGTCACCTTGATTGTCGGTGGTTATTTTTGATTTGGCTTTCACGTCTCAATGTAGGATTATACATCTCAAATAATCAAGTAGGAATTCATTTCCATAAATTTAGCTGTTTGCTCCGAGGACTTTAAGGGATTAAATTTAGTACATTACTTTTTAGATGCCGCTCTCTGTGCTCTGTGATCAGGTGGTACATAAAGTTTGTTGCGCGGCACTGTGTTGCTTTGATAAACAAAAGTTGCACGTAAAAAAAAAACTAATTAACTTTTGCAAACTATCAGATTATTACCTCTTTGTCACAACTAAGAGACTTGATGAGGCGCCACCAGCAGGAGCTAATGCGCTAGCACTTACACACAAGTACACGACTCCTGATATGGAGGCATTCTTGCTCTCAATCTGTTCGTACTCTTCTTCATCTTTTTCTCTCTCTGTTTTCTTCACTGCAGATGTGACTCAGAAAACCGTTACCTTGGCAATCCACTCAGAGGAACCTGTTACTGTGAGTAATTCCGCACTGTACAGAGACAGCTCATATGCACTCTCACACACACACACACAAACACACCTCCTTGATTATTCTTGGCAATTCTCTCTCTGCTTATCTTTCTCTCTGTCTCTCCACTTCCACTTTTCTGCTAAGGGCAGATGGAGCATTTTAGCACTTTGGCACCAGGGGCGCTTGTTCGGTGGCAGAATGACTTGTCGTGAAAATGTCAAGTGCATCAGAAGGAGTGAGTGATTGAGCTAATCAAGGAGACGGAGGTGTAAAAACTCTCCGCTTGACTACTCACTCCCTCAATCACCCACCTACTCATTCATTAATTTAGAAAGTTGACTTAATGTCAGTTTGACTTGAGTGTGAAGTACAAGGAAAATATATCAAAGTGAATGACGCAAAAAGAATGAAAAAAGAAGAGAGAGAATTGCGTAAAGTTGACACCCGGTGTCGACGAGCGGTTGCGTATCTGTGCCAGTATTCTTGTGTATACTGTACATGTTGGTGTTTGTGGGTTTATTTGCATGATGTGGTGTCCTTCACGGTGCTGCAGCAGATCTCTCGTTCAACACTCCACGCCACTGACAACAGAGCCTTTTGCCAAGTTTTGTGTCCCTTTTTTTTGAAATGCCATAGCCTGACACCGGGCTCAATGAGGGGGAGACGGGAACTAAAAGCCTGAAGCTGGCTTTAACCTCTGCACAGCACTGGGACTGTCTCTTGAGCTCTGTTACGCAGTGTTGTAAACATGACACCCCTGACTATCTGAAAGGCCATTGAGCATGGGTTAACACACTGCAGTCACTGTGACGCTGTCCAGCTACTTCACAGTGCGTATCAAACTGAAGACTGTTGAAAGCGAACTGGTGAAAAGTTCGATTTTGATGCTGAAAAGTCAGAAACACAGTTGATGATGAGTTTGTGGATGTTACAGCCACACGATTATCTTTTTTTTATTTTTTAAATGTATGTATCCATTGGGATATTTAACATTTAAAGGTCAACAATGCAGACCAAAATCACAAATGGGAATTGAACCTCTCAGTTCAAGACGCCCGAACGACAGAATACTGTAAACAGACTACGGCGTGCAGAGATGAGCTCGTAAATTATGAGTTGGCATGTTAAACTTTTGCCAAATCCTGCTGGAAGTACAGCAAACACTTCTATCTTCTCAAGAAAAGCTTCAAGTACAGTGGATTGTTCTTCTTTTAGTGACTATATAGCGTCCAGGTCGTTCGATACGGACGTGATAGCGGCTTCAACAGAAAACTGCTTCAATAGCTGCAGCTATCTTTGTTGTGTCCCTCTTTTATGATGTTCGTCACAAACTATACTATAGTTAGTAGCATAGTATATGCCCAATACTACGGTACTAACGGTTGTGATAGGCCCGGCATGTCTCAAGCTCCTGGAAATCGGCCAAAACGCAGTCGGACCAGGCGCATCTGCCAGAGCACATAAAACATGAGCTTGCTGAAGTTTGAAACGCATTTAACACTCAACACTTCTACTGCGCGATTTATCGCACCTATACAAAACGATGTACTGTGCATCCAATTTGACCGAAGCATGGTACAAATGTGATGGAGGATAGAGTCCAAAATATAATTGTCAATCTGCATTGGGTGTATATATTCCTGCTTTATACTCGAAATGATAAGTGACCACTATTAATGAATAATTTAATACTTTATTAATTGCTGCAGGAGAAGTTTTCGAGCTCGCTGTCAGGGTCAGGTATTCCTACTCCTTCTCTGCTGCTTGATTAGAAAATTGTACACCCTGATTGCTGTCATTGGATTTGATTACAGACATTTTGATTTCACTTGTCTCCGTCATTCAGTTTATCACTTGGAAGTTTCTTTTGATCGCATCGCGTACATCTCTGTATATTTATCTTGTCATAGTAGTGTAAGCCACAGCTGGCAGCTTAGTTTGTGTTCCCTCCTCAGAAAGTTGCACTTCCTTATTGCGTTCAGTCTGCTGTCGAATGACGGGAAAGGATACGAGAACTTTTTTTTTTTTTTCTCTTTCTTTTGTTTAGACAACCTCCTGATCGACTACCAGTTCACCTTCAGTCTCATCCAAGAAGATGATAATCACTACACTGCCATCAACTTTATGGCCTCACCTGAGCAGGTAAATGTCTAGTCATACACTCACATTTAAGGCCGATGACCATTTTTTTTCTTCGTCAAGATGTTGGAGAGTTGCACTAGGAGTCTGGAACTGACCATTAATAAAGGACCCCTGAATCCTTGTTAAATGTCATAACCTCTTTATAACATCCCCCACTTGTATGTTGTACTTTACCACAGCGAGGCTCTTGTGTCTTTTTGTGGGATATTCTCAGTTTATGTTTTTATGTTCTCACTCTGAAGGCTAACAAGAACCTGGACATGTCCATTAATGCATCCAACAACTTTAACCTCAACATCACCTGGTCGGTGGGATCAACAGGTACTTTTACTCTGCAGTTCATTTATTGTGTAGTGAAAACGCCTTGATTTATATCATCGTGCTGTATGACGGAGACCTTGACGAGGGCTAAGCTGTGCACACAGTCCGTTAGCTCATCAGTGGGGATTGAATATTCAGTGTAGTTTAGCAAAGCAGATATTCCAAATCTTAGAATATGTTCACACCCGCCCTCCTACTGCATAATTTGCCACCACAGCCCAAAAATATACACGCAGTTTGTCCTAAGCATCAATAAGAAGATTAGAAGAGGGATTTATACCAACAGGTCAAACACAGAGCCAGGGTGATTCGACATATTGTCTTTTATTTATTGTCATTTTAACATCAGCACATGTGCCTCTGCAAATGTAGTCACCTGCTTCCACAACATTCACAGAAATAATGACAAACACCGTTGAAATAGACCTAAATATTATCAGTCAAAAACCCTTGTTCAATAATTAGTCCATTCATTTTCTAATTGCATTTAACAACATTTAATGTTTGAATTTGGTTGCCGACACATTTACTAAACTGCCACTCGAGATGCCTGAGGCTTTAAAAAAGAAAAAAGAAAAAGGTTCTAATGTAGATAATTAAGTTTGTCGTAAAAAAAAAAAAAAAAAAAAAATCATTTATTCGGTTGGTATAACAGGAACAATAATGTACCCTCTGTTGTTGGTGTGTAATGTGTCACTGTTGAGTGGGTATTATATGTCCCCCGAGGAAAGACACCCAAGGACACTGCAGTCGTCCAGGTCCGCCGTTTATCTCCTGCCCTCCCCTCCTCTCAAGTCATCTGCCACTTTCTCCCTCCCCACAACATTGACATTTTCCAACCACTAAAACGCGTTAACCTCCTGCGACTGCGACATCGTTAACACCCCAGCCCCACCCCACCCTTTTTTCGGAGCACCCACCGTCATTAATATTTGAAGTTGTGTCCCCTTTCCCCCCCCACAAAGATATTGTTTCTCAGAAGGAACGGGAGCCTCTCCACAATCGACCAGAGCGTTGAAGCGCCTTTGGGTGGGAGGAGGAGGGTGATTTCAATTAAGATAAACGTGCTCACGTAGCCACACTCAAGCTGTCATTTTCAGTTCTTTTGTTTCAGAGCTGTTGGTTGGAATGTCAATGTTGAGGACCCACCGACACGAGGAAGAATAAGAAATGACTTGAAACATTTAGATAGAGGGGAAAACAGACTTACACTTTCAAGAGTTTCGGTCGGGAATGAATGAGTTTTTATTTAACGAGGAGCGTTTAGAATTGTACTTATGAACCACTCCGTTTTGACCATATTGAATTTTATTAAACCACTTTTGGGCTGTTGTAAAACACCCCACTCGTGAATATTGAACATAAATGCACACAAACTATTATAATAAATAATAGTAGCTCTGTGCGGCTTTGTTTTCGCCCTTTTTATATAGACAGCATCCACCCCAAGGGAACAAAACGCTAAATTCTAGGTCTCACATCGACTAAATGCATTAGCCGATAGTGGTGAAATGGATTCAAATGATGACTATGTGCTAGCATGACTCAGTCATGACCTATGGACGGCAGCAGCCCGTCAGTCCCCCTTTCAAGCTGTGCTTTTCTCCCACGTCCATTTAACAATTAAATATGGACGACATGTGTAATTACAAAATAAAGCTCTACTGCTTTAGGTCAGTCCAAAAGAAGTTAAATGCACTTAAGACGTAACAATATGAATTGCTTATGAGAGCTTTCCTGTCCCAAATGGCTTGATAAACCCATTAATGGATTCATAATGATATGTTGCAGCCCGTCCAGCTCCATCTCTGTATGTAGGTGATCTCTGTGAATGCCAAGTGGCAGCGCGCTAAACGTGAACTCTTTGCCCCAACAGCTGGAACCATCTCTGGAGAGGAGGTGCCCATCGTGTCCAAAACTAACATCAAGGAATACAGAGACAGCTTCTCCTGTGAGAAGTTCACCTTTAGAAGCAACCCCAATATCACCTTTTATGTCTACGTCAGTAACTTCTCATGGCCCATCAAGATCCAGGTAAGGACTTGTGTTTATGGCTCTTATGAAGCAGAGAACACTGTGTTCTAATATGTAAATATGTATAGTATGTACGTAGTCATTGTATTGATACGCAATTATTCCTATAAACATAAAGAGAGCAGGAGCAACCTCTGCTGATGCAGAGCTTGTTGTTTTTGCTCAGGGTGATTTCAAGTGCACTTTATTCTAATTACAGATTTAATGAGGGAGGGTTAGCGTGCATAGGTGCACAGCTGTTTTTTTTTTTGTTTGTTTTTTTTTTGTTTTTTTTGCGGGCAAAAGCAAAGCACCGTTTAACCTTTCCTACCTCTCTTTCTGAATGGAGGAGATTGAGGCTTCGATGTGTCGGACGGGGCGGAAATACAACGCGGGGAATAATAAGTAGCGTTTGCTGTCAGTTATTTGGGGTTTGGAGGAAAACAACAATTAAGCTGTTGTCAAAAAATATTGTCGGTTTATTCTTGCAGGAAATAAAAGACAAAAACGAATAATAACGTTTCCACATATCTGCTCTATGTGTAAATAGGCAACTATTTGCTAACAACTTCACCATATTCAATTAAAAGGTGATAAAATATATGTGTGTGTGTGTGGATATATATACACACACACACACACAGGCACTTTTACTGAGAAATATGATAGATCCATTGCTAATATCACACAATTCCTTTTTTGCTAATTAGCCCACTCCCATGTATTGATTTTTATATTTGTTCTGTGCCTCCCTTTCACAAGGTAGATGATTGGACCTCGCTTTGGCGATAATATCTTCGGGGTCAGTCCATCTGTGGAGGTGGCCCAGTAATAGTTTTCTATTAGATTTCCTGGCCAACAGTCACTTATTTATTATGGACTGGCCTGAGCTGTTAAAGCAAATGGCTTTTGTAACAGGATAAGGTCTCTCTTTCCTTTACTTGCAGTTACGATGCAGGGGGAGAGCGTAGGCCTGCATGAGATAAAGCAGAAATTGGGAACGCACGTATGAGCCTTTTTGTGTTTCGGGTCTGAGCCCATAAAATAAGTATTTAATTGTGGGTAAAGATAGCAAAGGGAGGACTTGGGCTACAATGTATCTGTGACATCATTATGTGTTAGTATAATTATTACCCGAGAGCAACACGGTTCAATATAATAAAAGTCCACTTGTAATGGAAGTACATTCTCAAATGATGCCAGTGCCGGCTCGGATAGATGAATTGAAATTAGATTAACCCCAAAAGTATTGCTTTGACCTCATATTATGTGAAAAGCAGGGTTGTGAGCACTTAGTAGAACTTGCCCCACTTACTGGAAAAGCCAGCAAAGCATCTGTGTTATGTGTGCTGTTGAGTCATTTTAGCCATGTCAGTGAGCATCTCGCTTCAGATCACTGATTCTCATTTCTCTACCTAAAAAGGTTAGAAAAAGTCAAAGGTGGGAGACCTTTGCGAGGATGATGAAGTGGTCAATAAAGAACACCAAACTCTGTACTGCCACATAACCTTAAACATGCGCATACCTCTGCTCGAGCCAACTATTCAGCTCTGTAGCTTTTCAATTACAGACAATTGAGAAATGACCGAATATGTGTGTGTGTGTGTGTGCGCATTACAAATACATCAGCTGTCACTGATAGACTGAATCATCGAGATGAATTCCTTTCTGCCTCATCAGCATTCTAAACATGAAACGTGACGCACATAATTGACCTCTAAAAGCACAATTTGTGGCCTACAATTTACTTGACCCTATGTGCTATGAACCAGAGGGGCTCCACACTGCTGCAGATGACATTGCGTCGTCTAAAGGCTTTCAGGGCCAAATGCCTTCAAAGCATCTATAGTAGATAATGACGTGTCACTATGATTAGATGTGATTTCACTGCTGGGAATGTGTAATCCTTCTTTTAATGATGGTAAAGCATGATTTACTGGCCATGCCGTGAAAATAAATACACTAATCAGCTCTATAAGAGATTCACTGTATGTAGTTTACCTCGACAGCAGATGGGCTGTCCCTAATACTTGTCACGTGTTTTTTGTTTAAGAACAATGAAAGGGTATAATGCTCTAGTAATGTTTAGTAATTTATTGGACTTGCATGTTTTCTTTTGTGTTCTTGCAGCCAGTAATGCCGGAACATGAGGAAATTATTCAAAACAAATCTTTTAAAGATAGTGTTTTTCATCTCTGGCCTCAAGTCATTAGCCTGTTGGCTCAGAAGAAGAAGAAAAAGAAAAAAATCTGTTTGAGTCAACTCGTAAAAATGCATCAATGGATGAGTTTTTCCAGATGATCCGAGACATTTTCAGAAATGGTGGATTGTCTACAGAAAGTTTTCATCTTTTTCAAAAAGGCTTCTTTTCTTTTTTTTCTCTGAGCAGAAGCTTTTACAGGTGCAATCTTGTCGGTGACCTTTTAGACGGTCCATTCTGCTCTTACTGCAGACTTAAACGGTCTACACTACATTGCGTTAACCCCTTCACCATGCCACAGATCTACTGGGAGAGCTCAGTCAGAAGGAAGTGTTAAACAATTCTTAACACAAGATATGTTAAACATAAAGTCCAGGTTTACAAACACGTTTGACTGATAATGCCTCGATAAAGCCCGACTTACCTTTTTTACTATGGTGACTTATACCAACGTTCAAATTATGTTGTGACATTTTTTAAGTCCCTTTTTTCTCTCTTTTCTTTCTTTCTCTCAAATAGATTGCCTTCTCCCAACACAACAGTATCATGGACCTTGTCCAGTTCTTTGTTACATTTTTCAGGTAAGTGAGTCAAATATGTATACATCTGACACACTCATTCATGTCATTGGATTTAGCTCTTCTCCAGCCAGGAAGCCTCATCCAGAATTTGACCCAACACCTCTTCATTTTCCGCTCCTGCCTCTTGGGGCTTATTGAGTTACTCGAGCCTGTTTTGTTAACCAAGTACATGTAAATGCTTCTTGTGTCTTCTAGGCAGTGATTTCCCTTTTTTTTTTCAAGTGGCAAATGAAGAAGCCAGTAACCATTTTAAATAGGTACACATTGCTCTGTGAGTGCCATCTAAAGAGCAGGCATGGGCGATCAAGATATGAGGGGCTCTTAATGATTTTTCATCTTGAGAGCTGCGATGGAAATCTTTTCTCATTGAAATGTTGAAAATGAGTCAATTTGAGTTCTTTCAAAAGCACAGCAAAGTCTGAATACATTAAGGGGATGTGAGTATAATTGGAAAGTGAATGCATTAAGTGGGATATTGGCAATTTAAAAAAGCTTCAAAAGATCAGCATTAACCCCTTTTTTACAGGAGTTCCCTCGCAAAGCTTTGGTTACTGTAGTCGTGCCAAATCCGCAGCAGATCAGTTAAGTTGGTTTCGATCTTTAGATCAGTGTCATTGGTGGGGGCAGTTATTCTCACACCTAACACTGATGGTTACTGACCATGGTGCGGTTTCTGTGTATGTGTGTGTTCATTTCATTTCAAGGTGTGCTCCCCAGAGTAGCCTGATGGACTAACATATTATCTGTGTAGCTGTCAAGGTGGGAATAGAAGACAGCCATTGCCCAAGGCACCTGCCCATCATGGCCCAGGCCACAATAACTTTCCCGAAAAGCTGTCACACAATCGGTTATCTGCTGCCTCCATCCGATCAAATTACCGTTGAACACCCCGAATTGAGGGATTTTTTAGAAGGAAAGAGGAGAAGGACAGAGCTTATTTTATCTAAAATGTGTCTGACAGCTACTTGCATCATTTGAAATAGAGTCACAATAGGGGGCACAGGGGGGAAAAAGTAGGAACAGTTTTGGTATTTTTAAACTAACAAATGAGTGAGCACTTTTCATTGGCCCATAGCATTGTACTCCTTTCTCTTGGAAAGGGTTATTTACAAAACAATATTTCCTTTAGTAATTAATTGAACTCAAATTTGGTTTGTGCTTTCTAAATCAAATCGGGATCACATGACACAGCACATAGCTCTTCCCGTTTTGCCAGCCTAACGTTGCGTTTCTTTTTCCCCATCGGTATGTTTTTTGTTTCTTTTGTTTCTCCATTGTCGTGCAGGTTAAACTTGTTCTCTCGAGTCTTTTCTGCGTCCTTGTTGTCCGGTTCTCACTGACCCATAAACTCAGGAAAAAGTGAAAGGCTATGATGCCGTGACGAGCTTGTGTACGTGCGTGTGTGTGTATGCGTGTGCGTCTGCGTGTGTGTGAGAGGTTTGAAGGGGATGAACCTGCGGGAAACATAATCAGCCTGATGACAAAATGTCAAATCACCCCACAGGGTTTCTAGACCTCCTTGTATCAGACATATGGGGTGAAGAAATGACGCCATGACTGCGAACAATTGCTTTCTTCTGTTCTGACTACATTCAAATATCGCCTCGCCTTTGTCACTGCAAGCCGTTTTAGAAATATTTTCCCCCCATTTTCCACATTGCTACTTCATCTAACTGATTTCTTAAACAATATTTACTCGCACAGCACTGCCTGAGTTGTAATCTAATTAGAGTCTGATTGTTTTATGCGTTCTGATTAGATGGATTAGATTAGAAACTCGCTAATAGGATGCTGCACTATACTTGCACTGGAACCCCAGGGTCTAATTTATACTAATAACAAGTGTCATACAAGTCACATTTGTATGTTTGTTTGTGTACATACAGAGTATGCAAGTGTCTACACGTGCACGTTCTAAGTGTCGCTATGTGTTCGCACCATCTACGTACTGTATGTGCATGAGGTAGACTTATTAAGAAGCATGCCTGATTTATTCCACACCAACTTTATTCATAAAATGTCAGATGAAGTCGAATGACGCCACTCAAAACTGAACTCTTAAAATGTGTGTAATGTCTGAATACGCTAAAGAGGTTCCGGCGTATATATATTTCACAATTTTATTTTTAATCCTACAAGAAATAATGACGTCCTCCTTATTTAGCATTTTAAGGGTGCTTATTTACAGAGCTTCCAGGATCATGTTTTTAGAAGCCTAAAAAGAAAGGGTAGAAAGCAGGTATAGATGTTATTGATTGCTTTCCCTTGTGGTAACTGTAGCCGTGTGGTTACGGAAATGAGCGTGTAATTAAAAGGAGAGCTGCGTTTAGTTCAGTTTCCTCTCTGTCAAAGGCAACATTTCTTCTGTTGCACATTGCGTAACATTATCACTATAAAAAAACCCCAAAAAAACAGACACATTTGGCAGTCTACTATAAAAACATATAATAATAATAATGGAAGGTGGTATAAAGAACAATGGGATTTCTCTGAGATCAGTAAACTCCAGCAATGAATAATAGTGTGCGACAGCTTCCTACTGTCTTGCTTTCCTCCTGAGCATGTTTGGGTGAGTGAAATGTAACACCTGCTGTTATTAGATCTACTAATCAAACTATCCCACATCAATAACTACTTGTAGAAAAACTTGAGTGCATCTTTGTTTTAAGACTTTCATATTTGTCCTTCACTACTTTTAAGGCGTCGGGACATAAATGATGGCAGAACTCCCTTTTTATTAACACAAGCAGAAGGAACGACGAAGGGGATTTAAGCTGTCTAAAATAGTGACGATGAAAGCCAAACATCTGTCTCGGGATTTTTGTCACTTCTGCCACATGAAAATGTCATTTAAGCCCCCACAGCAGCCCCCCCCCCCCTCTCCTCTTCATTCACTGTTATCTTCAAAGCTTTCTAAGATGGTGCAAGTTTTTCTAAAAGAATGAAAGGGTTCCCAGCTTGAGCACCTCTCGTATACAGTTTTTTAAAGCTTGGTGGCCCCCTCTGCTTTATTTGAGAGGCTGTATTTTCCGAGTGTTATCAAGTTCCTCGCAGACGTTGTTCAAAGATCCTGGCCAATAGACCGACTAGCAGGTGTGGCCGGGCAAATTGAAAGCCTACACAAGTTAGAATATCAAACAAACGGACCCATGAAATCAGAGCTAGTCATGTGTCTCTGGTGAAATGTGCTTATTGGACCAGGCTGCCCATTTTAGGATTGTTGCATGTCCCTGAAGACGAGGGCTCGTTGGTCATATTACAGTGTGGGTTTCAAATCCAAATATCATTTCTTTTGTCCCTGCCCAACGGGAATATAGTCATTTTAATTCAGTGGGTAGAGGAAAGGAATGATCAAATACTTGTTAATGATTGAAGTAAATGGACACCGATACTCGACCTTTTTTATTTTGTAGCAATATATTTCCACCTAACCACAATGCTTAGGTTCCCACATGTTGCTCCGACAAGCTCATCGAAAGTGCAGAATGTCTTTTCAGCTCATGATAATCTCAACACTCTCATCTGTCAGCAGGATAATGAAGTGGAATCTCTCAATCAGTCATATTTTTCTATCCCAGCAGCGCTCAGACCTTGTTGAATTTCCCTTGACTAATGATTTTACTGTTGGGGTAATTAATTGAAGTAATCGGCCAAAATATTCAGTCTGCTAAGAAATGAATGTGCTACCTCTTCATATCATCTCCCCTGCTTAAGTTACGGTGAAACTTTGAACATTTGAGTGTTTCAGCCAGTAATATTGTAGCCGTTTTTAATATATCAAGAAAATGATGTGAAAATACACCATATACATGTAAATTCAAAAGAAAGGCTTGGCAGAGTATTTAGAGTTTGTAGAACCAGAATCTGTGGAAGGACATGGTGTATAGATGGGGATTCTTGCAACAGGAAGCTCTCCTGGGTGAAGCTGCATGTTCATATGCAGTCAGTATCTACTGTTGCGTGTAAAAATGCTTTAAATACTCGAGGGGAGACTGCTCCCTGCATGCATATAACACATGTGTGCACTTTCTAACTGACACCTGTTATTAGTTAAAGTCATCTTGCTTGATATTGTTTCCTCTCTTTCCCTTCAGTTGCTTTCTATCACTGCTCCTGGTGGCTGCAGTGGTTTGGAAGATCAAACAGACCTGCTGGGCTTCACGACGGAGAGAAGTAAGTCCGTAAAACACATCCTGTTCACGTATCGCGTATACCCGATCGTGCCAGTATTTTTTGTATTACTTCCAGTTTACTCACTATGTCAACATCATCCCAAAGTCTGTACATCTAGACAAATCGGTCTGTACACGCTAATGGCTACGACGTCCCATTTTATCATCTTATGAGGATTTTATGAACTAAATATTGTTAAAGGTAAAGGTGATTCAGAAATTGTGTATTGAAGTTGGGTAGACTAGTGGAAAAGGTATGTGAACAGCGAGCAGGAATGTGACGATTAAGGATTTTTACTGCGGATCGGGATGAAATCACTCACAATAAGTTGATCGTGGTGAATTTCCATTATCGGGACAATCCTCACATGAGTGACTTGGTATAAGCTATCATGTAAAAAGAAGAGACTAACATTATTTTTTCTATTTTTCATTAACCTTTATATATGCGGGGGGACCATAGGATTTATGATTACCTTATTTAAGATTATTTGAGTGTTTTGTTTTTTTTCCACAAAAAAAAGATGCGTGTCCTATCGGTGATGCAGTAAAATATTAGTTTCTTAGCAAAATGTAAAGGTAAAGTCTTCCCGAAATATAACGGTAAAGTCATTCCAATATGTTTTATTAGCAGTTTAAGAGTTTTAAGCATATTTTGATGATTATCTGGATTTTTTTTTTGCCAGGATAATTGTGACATGAAATTTTCATATGGTCCCATGCCTAGAAGCGATTTAGAGATACTGTGAATGACTAAAGGAAAAGGGGATGGAATTACCATTAATATTCATTGCTGGCATGAAAGATGGGTTTGACAAAAGATGGGGATGAAAAGGGGTGAAAGATGAGATGACTGGCAGTAGAAATAAAAAAATAAAAAAAGAGGGTGAGAAAGAGACCGTTGCAGGAAATTGAGGAAGAGAGCAAATGTATGTAAATTCACCTGACTTCCTTGAACCCAAACTGCATGTGGTGGTTCCTGGTTTCTGTGAAAGCAACCATCATTTCCATCTCTTCAGACTGAATCCTATATTCTCCTGGATGCTGTCTCATACTTTCTATCAGGAAGTTTAATTTGGTGTTCATCCAGCCTTATGACCTGCAGTCTACTAATAAAGCTCCCACAATTTATTTCCCCTTTGGGGATGACATTGATTATCTCAAGATCCAAATTTTACTTCCTCTAATTGATATATGAAAATAAACAAGAATAATAGCTACCGAGACTCTGAATCATGCCTATCCAAAGAATTAAAGTCAATAAAAATTAATGCAGGCAGATGGGCTCACGTCATTGAAATTCTGCTCACTTTTCCTGTCTGCTCTTGGCATTCCCGTCATCTGTTTGTCGCTGCCCTTCAGCTGCCACATGAAAATAGATACATATTTAAATAAAAATCTCTCATTGCTTGATTTCAGGTGATTGAAAAGTTTTGTGACTAGAGTAACAAAAATACTTTTTCATTCTGTGTGAAGGACTGGCAAAGTTGTTTGCAGATGACACATCAGTTTGTATCTATGCATTGATTAATTTCCTCAATTTGATATACAGTATATACATCTACTGTATATATTTGCATTGCTCTGCATTTGAGTGCACATTCCCTGGAGTCTGTCCATTCCCGTTGTCAAAGTGGTCCCCCATGTCATTTTTTGTTTTTATTTTTAAGTAACAGGATATGATTTTCTTTTTATTTTTTATTTATTTCTTCCTCACTGCGCTCATATTTCTGAATTTGAATCCATACTACATCCTACAATCTAAAATCCTCTGGGAATCTGTTGGGATTTGTTGGCTGCAGAGGCGACATTATTACAGGTTTGAAGGGAGCGGATGTTTAAAACCTGTAGCTACAACCTGAGATATGACCTGCCGAAGATATTACATTTTGATCCATTATGCAGTCAAACGCTGTGTTTTTTTTATTTCAAACTGTGTCCCTGTCGCACTAGTAAACCATTTTCTTGAACATTTCTACTACGTGGCTTTATAAAGCTGAGAAAAATAATACCTTAAGGTTACTGTTGTGGCATTTTCAGATTCCCTCCTTTTTGAAGTAAAGTGGCAAAGAAGCTGTGTGTTGGTCACCTGAAAGCTGTAACACCTGGAGGGTGTTCTTCACTGCTGCTGCTTCTGCTTTGCAAGTAGTCTTTAACTGCATCCCATGTGACGCTTCTCTCGTCCACGTTTCCCAAATCAGTAAGACCATTTGTAGTGATTATTGCTGAACTGGTTAAGGTCTGTTTTATATCCTGCAAGAGTAAATAGGTGTTGTGTCTGAAATGGGGCAGCCACTTATGTACGTACTTGTGTTTTTTATTGCTATAAGGTCAAATCTGCACCACAAAAAAAAATAATATATATATATATATATATATATATTATTATTTATTTTTTTGACCCATTAAGAAATTAAAATAAGAAAGTAAGATACATTTACAAAACCACAATTTTGATTCCGCATATGGTCCAAAATACAATCGGCATTTATAATTTTTTTTTCTTCATATGGCCCATTATAAAATTGCATTTTCATTGATTTTTATCAGCTATTTCGTCATCAGGTTTTAAAAGCTGCTATTGCCTTTTATTGCTTTAGCCTTGTGGGTAATGTAGGAAACTGTTTTTGCAAACGAAGTAGGATGTGTGAAATATAAAAGACGATATCTCTGGTTTTGCTTGTGTCAATTTGATCTTCTTTTTTTTTTTTAAATGATAATAAATTATTATTATATTATAAATAAAATGTTATAGGAGTGCAATGCTAAATTGCTGGAGTGTTCTTTTAAGTTTATGGAGCTTTTTCAAAGCAGCACAAGCATCAACTGCCTCCAAAAAATGATCCAGCAAAGCATTTTGATAAACCATTCAGGGGCAAGCTTGTACTGCCATTCATAATGAAGACTTTACCACACTGCTTGTAGCGGTTGGCATTTTAGGTTACATCCAGAACTCTGTCACATAGTAACTAATGGGAAGTTTCGGTGGATTTGTGATTACTCACTTGTGTTGAGAGACAGTCGCAAGTCTTGTATGATATCAGATAAATTGATTCGCTCCTGTAAATCTTGCCCATTGGAGAACTGATTGGCTCTTCACTGAGCATTATGTCCAGATCATTTGAAAGGGCTTTTGAACAGCCCGTGCACTTACGAGGCTTGTCTAAATATGGACAGGAAGGATTTGGGCTGGAAGCCATCTAATGCCCACAAGCCCCCATTTAACATAAGTACATGGAATAAAGTAGTGTTAATGAGGCCTCTAGAGATAGCGGAGACAATAACGAGTCACTGATCCAGCCAAGTGACATATGGATGTCTGATACTGATTGATCTTTTCAACGATTTTTTTTTTATTGGCTTGCTGGTGTGGAATCTGTTTTAGTACTTCTGGATATTCTATAAAAAAAAAAAAAAAAAGCAATGGGTTTATATGAAACCGTTTTACTATGTTATTTTGGATTTTTACAAGAAACAGATTTGACTAAAGTATTTATTGACAATCAAGTTGGCATTGTCTGTTTTGTAATTCTGAAAATGATCCGTGGATGGAGGTTACAATAAAAGCCTGCAAGAAACTTAGAGCCATAAGGTGGTGAATGTGTAATTCCTGGTATTTACTTAATCTTACAAAGCTGATCTTTTACCACACTTATGCACTAATTGGATAAGCGCTTTCTGTTTTGTCAGGAGCTGAAAGGAATCGGTTGCAAAGGTGCAGCTGTTGTAATTTGAATAATTTCAGTTGAGGATAGATGAACGAGGCTTAGACCGTGAGTGGAGGGACAAAGGGATGAAAAGCTGTAAATGCCACGGAGGAGGACGAGGGCTGACCTCTTTAAAGCTACCTGTGGGGGGAACGGGAGGCGCTGACATTTCACAAGACTGTCGCACGGAAGATGTTTTACACACAAACATGTGGCTCTACCTAACGCAGCTCCTCTCTTTCTTTATCTCTCGCACACACTCCCACAAACACGTGGATACACACCTCGTACACACTTGCAACATACTGTATGTACTGACCGTCATTTAGAACGGAGATTTTTCACCGCCACTCTAAAAGCACTCAAAACTATTATTGAGCAGCGGCTTTTTTAAAAGCATACCATTTACTAAATCCACCAGTAACTAATTAGCATGAGTTTATTTAAAGCTATCGTCAGCCCATATAAGTATATATACGTCCCCTACTGACCCAGAAGGCGACACAGGTGAATTCTTCCTACAGTGTCTATAGGCCATGGTTGAACCGTACAACATCGACCAATCAGCTCGCTGCTCCCTCACTGAGTGGAGCCCAGAGACCCCTCAACAAAAAGTTGTTTGCTATTCCGGCTCCATTGAGATCAGGTCAGCAGAGAGTCTCCACATCTTCCGTCGCAGACTGAAAACCCATCTGTTTTCGAAAGCAGCTTGGCCAATAAAAAGCAAAACAAAAAAAATAATATTTTCTTATTTCTGTATGTAGCATTGGTTTGGCTTATGTAAGCTATTGCACTCAAAACAATTTCACCTATTTGAAGCTAATGTACTTGCAAGATTCTTGCGGTCTTCTTCTTCTTCCTCACTTTTGTTTGCAATTACTGTAAGTCGCTTTGGACAAAAGCGTCAGATAAATGAAATATAATTTAATGCCTATGATGGTGCATCACTGATGTAGTTCAGTTCCTATTTTCTTGTGTCATTTATTTAGCAATGTTAGCCCTGGCTCTAGGGACGACAATGTCTGTCTGTCCGTCCAACTCTTTTTAATCGGAGTAAAAATATTGCAACAATGATTTGCATGGATTGCCATTACATTTTTGTAAAGACCTTTATGGTGCCCAGAGGATGAATGTTAATGACTTTGGTGATCCCCTGACTTTTCTCTATCACCACCAACAGGTCAAAATCTTCTATTTTTTATCGACTACATTCTCTACTAGACTGATTGCCAAGAAGTTCATGGTTCATGGAGACAATCATTTTAGCTTTAATTTCTTTAGGCCCACGGTAGAAATACAGAAATACACTGATCATGTTACAATAAAAATGTACCGGGAATGTTTGCTTGATTGGTGGATACGGTTGCATTGTGATCCAGTTGTGCCAGGTTCACTTTTTTCGCAGGATGACGCCGGGGTTGTTGTTTTTTTGCCCTCTGCGTCGGCACTCTGCCGGGTTTCATTCGGATGAATGAAAGAGCTGCATTTTAAATGCAGGTATTAAATCGGTCTGAATGCAGCCTGAGGCTTATTTTCTGTTTAAAAATATATATATATATATATAGAATAACACACATGCTGGCAGCGTAAGCCTTAATGATCACTGTAGACGACCCATTTTGATCAACATAACTCGATTATCTAATTAGCTATGTGCCTGCATTGACCAAACTGAAACACATTATCCACATAATCCTCACATGTCCCTCTTCCCTTGAAGAGCTCAATCAGCAGTCATCGATTGCTATAATAAGATTATCCCTCTCTTAAGCCCCTGGTCACCTTGATGGTCCCTTGTTCAGTTTAAAGTTGGCACTCTAATAATTTCCTCTAAAGTTACAGATGATGGAGCAGAGCTGTGCTTAGGAGTTCAGCTCAGGATATGCTCCACCATTGGAAGCTTAGAAGCTCTCCCACTAATGAGTAAAACCGATTCATAGAAATACAGCAAGGTAACATTTAATGAATATTTTATGTTAGAATGTATCATTATTACTTATCTTATCACCGCAATAACGCATGATATTCATATTTTCAGGGTTTTTTTAATGAGTTCTCGGTACTTCAGCCTACACAAAACCACTCAACCACAGCGACACATCAGTGTGACATGCGGTGGCAGTCTACTACACGGGATATCTTCATTTGGGGAAGTTCATTAATCCAAGTGTTTTGTGTAGATTGTGAAAGCATTTTGTTTTATTTTATTTTCCATCTTATTATGGCGTTCTTCATTTTATTCTGCAGGGCAGCGCCTGTGGGCACAGCCAGTGATCTTTGAAAAGGACAAAGTGACCTGCTTAGGTGTAGAATATGCTCAGAGGCGGGATGACACTTGCCCTTTTTATAGAATCCACTGAAGGGAGCAAAATGCTGTATTCACAAGACAGATAATTCATGCACTCATTTGCCAAATTAATCAAGTTGCATAGGAATGCAGTGCATGCCCGCGCTTATCACAACCGTGAATGGCTCCAGCTTGTAGTCTTGACAAAAATCAGTCTGTCATTGCACAAACGCTACTTGCTTTTGTAGAGTTCACTTTTGTCATTAACTTAGTATTCATTTGTAGAGTCTCTGTGGTATTGTACCGGCCCTTTGATGATTGTATTCCCAGCACATTCGTTGACGCCTGTGCCGGACACAGAGCAAATCGCCAGCATTCCCTGACTTTGCTTCTGCTCTCCTCTTATGCCTTGTTGCTTTAAATGGATTCTGCAACATGATAAATAACATTACTGCTATCTGACATTTAGGATGAATGTTGTTGGATTTGAAGCTCTTGTGTTGGAAACCATAATAAGCCGTGAGCTATTTTCTTGTTTTGCAACAACCCCGCCGGGCCCTCCATCCTGCTTTTTATCTTTTCGAAAAGGGCAAAAATTTCTCATTTTGACCCGCGGTGGCCCAGCAGCTCAAATCTATCGGTTTCGGTGTTGCTGGTTTTGATGTTTAATGGTAAAGATGTACAACAATCTAACACGGGCCCTCAGATTTAAAGTTTACAAATCAGAGCTACAAAGGGAAAAAAAAATCAATCAGGTGATCAATCTCAATTTCATATGGCTGTTTTTTCTTTTTTTTTTTTTTTCTCTTCTCAGCTTGACCACCCCCAGGGAATGTTTTCAGAGTGATTCAACAAAAAAGTTCTTACATTGAACTTTCCTCTCGCTCACTCTCCATCAGTGAGGCTGTACAAGTCGTCTGTAAAGGAATCCTTGAACGTTCAAAATGCTCCAACATGGGCTGTATCGACACAAGCAATTATTTATGACACACAGAACGTGTATAAATCACAGTGACCGTATTTCTCATTTTCAGCCTTTTTGCGTGTTCGCTGCTTTTAGTTAGTGGGCATTTTGACAATACAACAATCTATGTAATGCATATTAGTATGCACGTGGCCCGGCCGATATGTGCTTCCATTCTGCCCATACGTGTGTTTCGTGACCTACAAGAAACGTAATAAAATAATGTCGTAATGTTAATTATCACTGTTGAATATTAAGGAGAAAATGAAATGCAGTTTGTTACATTGTTTGCCAGATCACAAGTTTCAGACAGGGTAGAGTGCGTTTATTTGAAAGTTTATTTTTATTATCAGCGATATTTGAGAACATGCTGTTTTGATCTGTTTTGTGATCCTGTGCGAGGTCTTTTTTTTAAATGATATTTAATCTCTTTAAAAAGACACAGATGATCGGGGCTCTAGTCGTAAAACTGCCTGCGCAAGTACCAGTAATGAGTCACTGTTGGGGTCTCAAAAATATTTAATGAAGGATTTTGACGTGTTAATTGAAAAGCACCAATTTCGTCAAGTTTTAATGTTGTCCTGTGTACACCCTCAACAGAACTATAACAATTAGAGAAAATGAATACAGTGCTCTGGCACTCTTTTTCTAAAGCCGTCGCATAGATGGAGTCGTTGATTCCCCACTTGTTCGCTTGTACAATGCTATCAACCTCTCCAGACCTCATCGGAATTTTGCCAATTAATAGCCAGACTAATGAATACTTAATTAAATTCAGAGGGAGTGAGGGTGGGGAGTCTGGATACAAGAATATCAGGGTTGATTACTACACCAAGGACAAATTCCTATTCAGGATTTAGACCACCAGAAAACTCGACGTCCTAATGCTGTTGACCCAAACAGGCACGCAGACCCGATAATGTGAGATAATTGGAAAGCGCTCAAACAGCCAAGTGTGCCGGAAAAATCATTGATTGAAAAAGTTGGGCAGTAAAATGAATACTTGGAATTTTTTATTCAGCAGTTTTACGATGATGACTGTGTCTTTGCTTGCTTAAACAATGGCTGCTTGATTTTAGACATTTTAGACGGTAGATAAAAGCGTGCTTCTCAGATCAGCTGATGACCATCGCTTTTTCGGCTGAAATGACAACTGTGATTGGCAGATTGTATCTGCTGTAGCTAGCCAGCTTCATAAGCTGTCATTAGCTCCACCCGAGTTGAAAACCTTGTCTCCGGCTGACGATTTAATGTCTCCATCTGACACTTGACAATTGTTTTATTTATCACAAATGTAAATCCACATGACCTTTTCCACTCAATTTAATATTTTTCCAGTAATATTTATAGGGAAATTACAATTCTTTAATATTCTACTGTTTTCTACAGGGAGCTCCCTCTTAGCTGTACTTTAATGCCATCTTTCGCAATTGTTTTATCCAACGGTTGATTATTTTAACCGTCGCAGTCCACCATCGGTTCATTCCTTACACTTTTACTCTTGTGTTTTTTGGTTTTGGAAAGCTATACACAAACATCTTAGTACAGGTGCATGCACATCGCTTCAGCATGTGGAGAAATCCAAAGCTTGACATGTTTGGACAATTGTGTTTTTTAAATTTTTTTTAATTGACATTAGTTGTGAACTCCCTCACAGACATCAATCGTTGAATTTCACAGAACCCAGAACATCCGGCAAATCTTTTAGTTGACGTTTCACAACTACAATATGAAGTGTATTAGTATTACTTAGGTATGAAATTGTTTGTATGTTCGTGCACATGTCGAGCCATATTTATTTATTTATTTAAAGAAGGGCACGTGACGAGGTCGCTCATCACACGCGCTTGATGTGTTTAGTAATCTGAAGTACAATTAGATCCTAATGCACCACACTTAAGCTCATCACAAATCCAATACCAATCAGTGATGTCCTTGGTGCTAAAACGGTGGCCTGTTTAGATATTGATCAGACACGGCGTTGCTGATGAAATGGCGCTAGTTGTTTTACAATATCGATTAGTGGGGAACAAGAGAGGCTATTTTCTGTACTGTCTAAGCAACAGAAATGGTGTCACTCTTTGTCAGTAACCTAAACGCAGCATTTTTGTGCAGAGTTTCTCTGTGGCGGTACACTGTATGTGGGAAGTAAATGACAGTTCAGACTATATTGCAGGCTGCTTGATCAGATCAATGAATATAGATGAATAAATTGAGAGTTCTCAGTTTTGAATGTTAATATCAACATTCATTTGTCAAGGTTCAAGTTTAATTCTATTCCTAGAATTTGTAGTGGCAATGGTTTATAGTGCTGCTGTTTCACTGTATTTTTCATCATATTTCCTTTATTTAACCAGGTAAAAGCCTCATTGAGATTAAAATCTTTTTCAAGAGTGACCTGGCCAAGAGAGACAAACAGACAAATACAACTGTTACACACTACAAAATGAATGAGCATAATATCCAGTTAATATGCAATATTTAACAGTTAAAATGCATAAAACATGCACAATATATATCAGTGAGAGATCAGAAGCAATCACATCGACCAAGAGACCTATTTTCTCCATCCTTTAAAATGTACTTAAACTCCTCCACAGTTATCAACTCTGACAATTTCAGCTCTTTCTGCACATTATTCCAGGAAGAAGGGGCGGAGTATTTAAAATCTTTTTTTTTTTTGCCTAGTTCTGTTCTAACCTTGGGGACCAACATCTGTGTAATATTGTGTGAGCGCAGTCCATAGTGATTTTGTTTTTTACTCGTGTATGTACACAGATAAGAAGGAATCAGCCCAAGGAGAGATTTATATATAAAACACATTGGCTGGGTCTGCGAACATGCAGAGATGGCCTTTCAGCAGAAGCACAGAGAGGACAGTGGTGTACACGATTTCCACAGCCAGTAATAAAATATCATTAGAAATGCAATGTGTTTTGACGTGTTTTGTATTTATGATGGTATGCTTTAAATAACGTACGTACTGCTATGTATTCACATGGGATTATGTAATCCTCGCTCCTTTTTTCTGTTTTTTTTCCCCTATTGTTTGATCGGAATACGTCCTATGTTTAGCTCATTCGTCTTCTCTGTTTTGATATTACAGCAACTGATGAGAGAGCGTCAGCAGATGGCCAGTCGGCCATTTGCCTCGGTTGCGCTTGCACTGGACGCCAGGGGAGAAGAAACGGAACTGTTGCAGCCTGTAGTTGATGTGAGTCCTGCTTGATTCCACACACACACACACACACACACACGCACTACTATCAAATGTATGCTAATACAATGTATGCAGTGCAACTACAACGGTATTCTTATTGTCATGTCCTGTTCCCGAATTCCACCATCACATGTTTACACCTAAAGCGGCAAACTGGGGTCCCGGCGAGCACCGACGAGTTTGACTATGTAATCCCCAATTTTGTCATCTCAATCTAAGATTTGTAAGTGCTTCTACTGACGTACATACAATGGTTGTGTTTCGTGCCACATAATTGGACCATATTGTGATGTACTCAACCAACTCATGTCCTCCACTCGCAATATGTCTTATAAGACAATAAGCCTTTTATCCACTCCCCACTTCAGTAAGAAATGTGCCAGCGATGGTCCTTTCTTCCCATGTCCCTCTTTCTTTGAATTGTCCTCTGCAATCAGGGCTACGGACTTGCTGACATCTTTCAATCGATGTTATCAATCTTTTTCACTGAATTGGAAAGGGATTGCGCCGATACTAAAATTACGACGTAAGGATGGTTTATGGGGCATTTTATTATTGTTCTTAATCCTGTAGGGTGCATGTTCTTTGTGTTTTTTTTTAAGCATTATTTTTCCCTCCCGGGCTGGGAACATGCTGCATGGTGATTTTGTGTGATTCATTTGTCATTATTCCCTGCATGCTCGCATGACTTTGCACCTCTGAAATGTTCTATCCAGTTGCCACTTCACTCCTTTATTCCCACGATGTGAATACCTCCCGTACAAATATATAAAGTAGAAGAGAAATCTGGCGCTAAGCACAGTCCAGGGCTCTATGACACATGGGATAAAAGCATAGCTTGGAGCAATACGGGGAGCTAGATCCTCAAATTGACATCGGAGGACCAACAGTGTTTCCTCAGCCAGAACCACCTCTGTGTCACCTGCCGCTGAGAGGAATAAAATCACTGTGGCAACCAGGAAAGAGGCACTACATTAGCTATTAATGTATAATGCTGAGTGGTACTCACCGTGCATTATGGTGTTGTGAAGGGCAATATAAAGAGCGAAAGAGGAGAAAAACAATGCTTCTTAGCTCTCTGAGTGCACTTCTTTGTTGTGCTTTTAAAGCGGGGTGGCACAGTCTGAATCTGAAATGGTTTTCAAGACCAGCGCTTTGCCTTGACTTGAGTAAAAATGTTAATTACATCCTTGTCAGTGGGACGGTTTGTCAATCTGTTGTTTAAGCATTTATTCAAGTAGTGTCCCTCCCCATTTCTGCACAAAAAAACAAATGCAGTGTTCTTGTTATAGAGCGTATTAAGGCAGAGACTTGGCATCCACTGGAGAGTATCGCCGTGTGAACGATATCCCAAGCTGTTTTGGAAACGATAACCGGGAAAAAAACAGTCTTGAGTTATCTGTTTCTTGACCCTTTCAAGATGCAGAATGAACCTATGGATGCTCGACTTTCAATTTCACTTGGATGTCCCTACAGCTTTTAAGGAAGTTCCCATAAAAGTTTTGTTACGGAAAACTCCTGAGAAACCTGGCTTGCGTGCCTGTGTCCTAAATGTGTTTCACAAATTGTATGCCAAATGCTTTTCAGTAGCACCTTAAACATAAAGTACACGGTAAATGCAGCATACAAGGGTTTCAAACGAGCAGCTTTCCTGCCCAGTACATTAACCAAATGTATTTAAAAAAAAAATGCATCTTATGACTGCAGTCTTCATGGTAAATCAAGCATTAATTAATTATTAATTATTTACATACCACATTTTCTAGTGGCGTGGAAATAATCTGAAATGTCAATGATGTGTGACGCCAGCATTACTGTTGGCAAGGTGTTAATTCTAGATGTGCAGTAGCCAAACAGAACATGAATATGTTATAAATTAAAGGTCATAAAGCATACAGTACCTTGCAGGGGGGGGGGGGGCAAAACACACATTTCTCTATTGAAAATATTTTTTTCAAAAAGTCTTGCAGTTTCTGTAGTAGTTTCCTTCTAATTTAAGTTCCCAGCTTTTAAAATGTGTCTGCGTGTTTTGGACTCATCCCATGAGGAAAATCTACATGGTTTCCAATCTGCTAAATGCATATGTTGGACCACATGCCTTGGCTCCAGCTGAAGGTGAACCATGTGAATGAGACTAATTCTCTTTTTAGAAAGATTAATTGGTCAGCATCTGGCACCACTTAGCTATTGGAAATATGTGTCGATGTCAAAGAGGACACTGATGTCACGCTACCATTACTGCGTCCCTATTTGTTTCACCAGCCCTGTTTGCTTTCATCTCCGAGCCACTCATTCACTGCGTCAGGGCGGACAATGTTCTTGTTTTTTAACTCGGCCGTACTGTAAATTAGGTCTTTAAATCGATGTATTTCCGAGTCAAAATTAAGGTTGAATGGAATACAAATTTAATAGATGTAAGATTAAACACCGGCACATAACGCAAGAACTGCATGGAGTTTACGGCACAGGCCAGTTTTTGGAAGTCTTGAGTTTTGCAAACTATTTTTACTTCGAAGTTCAGAGCAGATTCATCGTCAAAGCAGATTTGTCATCCGAACATCATAACCACAGTAATAGATGACGCAGCTAGCACAGGAAACAAAACACAGAAGGGTTGCAGTAACAAAATTACCCCTCACACCCATTCCAACACATGAAAATATTTAGGATCTTCTCCGTTTGTACTGTCGCCACTGATCTCGCCGCATTAATTATTACCAGCTCTCTGTCACCAAGACCCTCCAGCTGGTCTGAGAGAAAATGACAACAGCCTTTGTGCCCATTTTCTCCATTTTTGCTCTGTTTAAACCCCCAAGAGATGGGACATTGCTTTTAGTGACCAAGATGTCAGCAGCTGTTGGACAGAGAGCCAATCAGAGCCCAAAGGTCGCAATGTCACAGATGTCTGTACTCACTATGGCTGGCAGTCAACATATGGAACCACTAACGGACAGCTAGTGTGATGGATGACACCTGTCAGCAGGACGGTGTGCGTGCGCGTGTATGTGCTTGGATGATAATGAATGACCATTATACCGCCTGATTAATGCATAGTGGAATTGCAGAATGTGTAAACCTCCTTTGGAAGATACGAAAATGGAGACAGCCATTTTAAAAAGCCTTGATAAAAAAAATTCTTTTTTTTTTTTTTTTTTTTTTTATAAAACCAGACCTATAATTGAAACGGAATGAAATGATTTATTGATGATTTTTATTTTCCTCTGAATTTTTGGAATATTTTTTTTTTTGGATGAATATAAGCATTTGACAGAGGAAAGCAGAGAGAGCAAGAAGAAAGAAGGTGCTGTCATTGCTGCCTTTCACACAAACAAAATTGTCTTATTTACGCTTTAATGGCAAAAAGAATCACAGCGGTCGTTCAGAGTAGTTCCAAAAGAAACAGACAATGTAATGTAAATTGCACACTCAAAGGAAAGACGGCACTATGTTACTAGAAATATTAGCTCCACTAATATTACTACCAACATTTATATGTATTCTAATACTAGTGCTATTCTCAACTTTGTGTATGATGTGTAAACAGTTACGTTTGGAGTGGCAGTGCAGACAGAACATGTACGCAAAGGCTCCTTTAATGTTAAGAGCTCATTTATAGGTTATGCCAATGCTGCAAGTCTGAGCAAAAACGACAGTAATAGCTTTGGAACATGGCAACAAAGACGGTAAACAAACATGTATCAAAGAGCAACTGTCTGATTTGAATATGAGCTAAACATAAAACCCTTTTTCTTTTTTTTCTTTGTATAGTATGTTTCAAGGCAAATCCATCCAATAGTTCTTCAAATATTTCAGTAAAAGCCAAAAGTGTCAACTTGCTGGTGACGCTGGAGGACAAGTCGGGAGAGGATTCATCGTCTGGGGATCAAGAAAGTTTGGACGAAATTGAATTTCCAAGCTATTCAGTGTTGAGATGCATCCGTCAGGAACAAATGGTGCCGACGTCGCCACCCCTGGAGCCGTGGCTTGAAATAGCACTTCTACGCATTTAAATAAAACATTCCTGTTTAATTACTTCACAAGTTACTCCAATGCGTTGAGTATTTCATGGTGATCCTTCCATGATTAATGAGTAAAGATGGAGACAGTATTTACACGGTGCTGTATCTTCTGGTACAAAGTCTTACAAAAAGCTGAATTTTGCGTCTGTGTTATTCATTTGTTTGGAACAGCTGTAATGATGTTTCACCCAGTGGTCCATGTACGTTTTAGTTTTGGAATCTGCTTCAATCAAAACTCAGCATAGGTTGAATTAGCTCCCTTGCATGAATGTGGATCATATACTGTAGCTATTCATTAGCAGAATCACTCGAACGCTCTTGAAATGGCAGGCAATTTAATTTGGTTTTGTATGCCGGCCGTAACTCTGATATGGATCTCTCGATCATGAATGTGCCCGAAAAGAAGCGTGAAAATATTGTGTTCTGATCCTGTGACCTAATTGGGTTGAGTCACAATGCGGTCTGGAGCCTGCCTGGAATACAGAAACATGTCTCTTATTTACAGTATGACTCAAATTGTTGCCTCCTTGTGTTTGCAGGTTTTGAGTCATCGCAATATGTATGCACTATATATTAACAAAACATATTATGGAAAGAGGTAGATGTTTGAAATCAGGCTTTGTAATGTGTGCACTCATTCAAGAGCGCTCTAAATATTTGGTTCTTAGAACAGTTTAACAACTGATTAACAATTAGTCTGTCTGTCACATTTAATATACTTTCTTTTTGTACCTTGATCCACCTTTTGTCCTGCTCTCCGTTCTCCTCATCTTTCTGTCCCTCTGTATTAGTTCCAGCTGATTAGTGGTACAGGCAAATGGAAATTAACCCAGGCCAATGTTGACAGCTTTTATAACTTCAGCAAATTATTCAAATTTGGAGAAGGAAAAAAAAAAGGATTCTCTTTTTGATGAAGGACAAATCCAGTGACTCTCAGAATCAACATTCAATAGTTTCTGTGGAAATTACACGACATGCTTTCTAGGAAACAACATTGCACTTAGTTTTGTTTAAGGGAACTCCGAATGTGCATGGAACGCTTGAATATCATTTATTACTTAACATGCTGTTCATATATCGAGGCTTTTAAGAGTCGATGCTTATTCAAAAATACACAAATTAGCATCAGTGTTTCAGTGAAATATACAATAAATTCCAGTGGATCGCATTGATACAAATGAGCTCATGTTTTAAAGCACGTGCCGTGTTTTCTACCATTCTTCTGACTCTTTCATCTCCATTTTCAAATTTAGCCAGACGCAGAAAAAAAAAGTCAATTCTATTCAGACATGTTATTATTCCCCAATTTTCTAATCCCTCATCCAAAACATGTTGTGAAACCCTTGACATTCATTATCAGGATGACATGTTTTTCACGCTTGAGAAAACTGTTTTGGCCATTAACTGAGAGGGTAGGTCATTGCCTCAACACATGGACTGACAGGGACACACGCACACGCACACACACACACGCACACGCACACACACACACGCACACGCACACACACAAGTGTTTTTGTTGGAGGACGGTGTCTCTTCTTAAATGTAGCAACTCAAACGGCTAATATCAGTGACTGTTGGTCTGCTGGTCCTCAACTATCAAGACTTTCCAAGCGTGGCTGCCACGTCACTTTGATTTGAGCTGGGTTGTTAAAGAGATCATGGTTTGTTGTACCATCAACTCAATAAAGTTATCTCTTGCATTCTGTCTGTCATACCTCATCTCAAATTACTAGTGTAGGTGTTGACAAACCGCAACTGACAAATCCTACTCATTGTGCATCTCAAAATGCGTTTAAATGTGTGTTAAAATCTTTTATTGCTTGATCTCTCTTCCCAGGGTGCACCTAAACCTGTTGCGATGGAGCCGTGTTCCGGAGGGAAAGCTGCCGTGTTGACCGTCCTCATGCGTCTGCCCTCTGGGCTCTCAGACTTACCTCCACCAGGACAGTCGGGTAACGTATCATTATAGTTGTATATACATTGTCTTAACGTCTTCATAATGGCGTGTATAGAAACAATTTATTTAAAAAAAGACACTCACCATAGCATTTGCTTTATTCTGATAAATGTTGGTCACGTTTCGGCTGCACCTGATGCGCTGACAAAGCAACTTATTTCAGTAAATATAGTCGAACTTGTTAACTGCTCTGCATACCTACAATGAGCACGACTTCCTCATGACCAGTGACTTTACAAAGTACTTTGTAAGCCTTTCACTCAGCCGAGGTTGTGTATGTATGTACATCTTCAGTCTGTGTCAGTATTTTGTATTATTAGAGTGAGCAGGACACATTGAATTCCATAATTGTGCTCTTACTTTTCAGAAAGCAGATTAAAAGTATATCATTTCAAACATCACAAACAAGCCACCCTATACAGGGAATATGTATATATGTATATCTCAAGTACAGCAAATGTCACGGCAAAACCACACATTTGCTTCTCAAATAAATAAAACAACCGTGCTCTTATTCTTGATGTTCCTGCTGAAAATGTAGTTACCGTCCCCGCAGGAAGGAAACAAGTTTGCTCTTAGAAGCTGCAAAAATATTCTACATAAAATTGGGTGTTTGAACTTTTATAGACATATTTGTAATATCCGCTTTGTATTTTTCTTTTCTTTTTTTTGTTTTTTTTTTTTTAAACTGAACAAAACAATTTGTGGAAATTGCCTGTGTTTTTTTTTTTTTCTTTCACCACCCTCTCATTTTCTTTTTGCTCTTTTCCTTCTTCAGGACTCATCGTTGCCAGTGCGCTGATAGACATATCACAGCAGAAACCAACAGATTTTAAGGACAAGTCCCAGGGTTTAAAGAACCGTAAAGCCCTTCCTCCAGCGCACCAAGGCACCTGCGTCTGAGTCTCAACCCGTCAATCCAGTTGGAGGCCTTTCCAGAGACATGACATGGCTACATGTAGAAGATTACATTTGGCTGCTACCACTCAAGTTTTCACTGAAACTTGCCAAGTCCACAAGAGCACAACTCTGCTTACCTTTCTTGCCCCCTTTTTTTTTTTTTTTGCTCTAATCTGCAACCTCTGCTCACATGAGTCCACCTCCAAAGTCTGGAGCAACTTTTTCCTCCACCTACATGGGCCCCAGATCTCTTCCCTTCAGCTTTGGCAAAAAACCCGTTGTCTGTAGGGGGGAACCTGCCTGATCAGTGACATCAGAGACAGATTTATCGGGAGGACGTGCTCCCGTTGAAGCTTCAGTCGTGAATATTACGTAACACCTCATTGTCCGTTTTGCTCAGCATGAAGGAAAAGCAAAGGTGTCTGTACATTGGATCATATCAAAGTTTAACTGATTTTCCCTCACACCGTGTTGGAAATATAAGAGATGGTTTTAAAAAAAAATAAAAATAAAAGAAAATGGCTGGTAAGATATCCAGCACATGCTGCCTGTGGAGGTTTTGTTCTTCTTTTTGCTTTCCAACAAGTGGTATTCTATGGTGCTAAATCATTTAGTTCTTATGCGAAGCCTTTGCTGAAATCATTCTGCCTTCTCACGGGGAAAAGCTACGCGCTAAGCCGGGACTCTTTCTAACACCCTCGTGATAGTGTTTTGACAGCGAGATTATTTTGTCACACCACTTTGCCAATTACCATTAATGATCTGTTTCAGCATTTACTGTACATAGGTATCATCCACCCAGCCGAAGCTAAAGTCTGTATTTTTTTTTCCCGTGGAATACATCATACAAATGCTGCAGAGACACGAGGCTGCAGACACTGCGAGCGGCACGTGGGTGAAGACTGTAAACCGGAAGAGACGCGAACAAAACCATCGATCACTCAGACTAAAGCATGGAAATCTCCAAAAATGTAAGAAAAAGTTAGATGCAATTTCTATTAGCAAACTGGAAGGTTAATTTGTTGCAAAACTCCAGATTTGTTTTTTTAAGTGTGCTCACTGTTGCAAAGGAGTTGCGTAATGCAGAGAAACACTAAAGCTCTGGTCGATCTTTACTGTACTTTGTTATTTTTGTCATTTTGCTGTGCGACTTGGACTTGAGGTTTTTCCAACTCGCCCTTGGGTTGGTGCGGCGGGCGGATGCCATCGAAGAGAAAGACGTCTGCTTAATAAAATTAGACCAGGGACATCATGCTTCTCTGGTTGTCGACCAGTTTGTTTTGTAAGTTTTTTTAAGAGCCCTCTGACACTATGACTTTATTTCCATCTTTTAGTACAAGGACTTGCGTTACCTTTTTATAATGCCTTGGCTTTCCATGGAAGGAGGGGGGCCTGTTGATCTGCAGAATTTTAAAAGCTGCCGACCATTTTTAGCCCAAACCTCCACCCTAAGCTGTACAGTGTCTTGTTTGAACAAATGTGAGTCTTTGTCACTCGTTTCTCTTGAGATTTCATGTGTTTGTCAGGTTTTTATGACAGAATGGCAAGAGATTATCATTTATTTTAGGCCTTGTCAGCTGTTACTATTATATCTATGATACATTGTAAGTCTTTTGCTACACTTGTGAAAAGAGCATTTCTGTTAATATTATTGTTTTGATATTTAACAGATTCCTGTGTAATAGCATTTAACTTGATTTTATTGTTGGACTTAAATCGGTTGTCTTGGACTGTATGGGCATTGTCTTGCTTTTTTGTCGCAAAGTGGTCGTTATGATGCGTTTCATAAGGATCGTATGCCAGCTAATGTTTGTTTTTTTTTCCTTTTCTTTTTTTTTTTTTTGTGTTTGTAGAGTAATCCTATAACAGTGTCATTACACAGGAATCAGGGTCTCACTGTACCGTGAAAAAAAAGATGATAAACTGCATATCAGTAATCTTCAGTGTATTTTAAAGATGGACAACATGCCAGAAAATAAAAAAAAACAGACCTAAAAATCTTTTGTGCACCCCTCGAGTTTTTTCACATGCAGTACTTATAGTACAGATATTGAATTGAACGCTTCTGCATCTGCCTGTCTGGTGTTTTTGTCTCTGGTGTTTTTGTCTCTGAAGCCTAAACCTACAATTTGTAATTGCATTCTGGTGCACAGCTAAAGATAATTATTCCCTCTGAAAGTGTCTGAGAGAGAAAATAAAACCCAGACTTGGATTTTTGTGTATTTTGTGCCCGTGCAAGATACAGTGAACGCGAGCAATTGATGCACACAAACAATTCTACATCGTAAATTAAACTGTCTAATCTTCATGGTGAAATGATTTCTTTAGTTTTTTTACAAAAGTGACTCAAAGTCAAAGACTGAATTAAAATCCGCTCACTAATGAATTAAAAGATTAAAGCATTTTCTTAAGCTCTATTAGGGAAAAGTCCAATTGAAATGGAATAAAGCAATATGGAAACTTCACTGAGAACCTCTTTCTAAGCGGTTTATCATTTTTATCTGTATTGTAACAGTTCTGATAACGGGCAGAATGAATCAAAACCCAAACGCAGGTTAAGTTGAAGCTGGTTTTGCATTTTAATATTCGACAGGCATTGCAGTCAGTACAAGCAAACGACTGCAAAAAAGACCCGAGACAAAAACGATTTAAAAAAAAAAAAAAAAAAAAAAAAAGGTAGGTTGATTCGACGTCGTCATCCTGTAACAAAACTATTCTCATTTAATTGTATTTCTCCTGCGAGGTGCGCCTCAGGCTGAACACGTGTGACAGAAAAGAGCACGCTGCATTAGCCCCTTTTTTAATGATCCGCCTGATATTAAGAGGTTTGTCCTTCAATGTGCCAACACCTTTCAGAGTGCTTGTGCTCCCTCTTCAACGTAAAGTGGTGTGCATTTGATGTAAAGAAAAAGGGATGCAGCCTGCCAAAGAGCTGCTTTTGAGAACCCTCACTTACTCAACAGTATACATATTAGCTGCAGGCCCTCTTGGATAAAAGCCACTGTAGTACCATAAAGGAGTGTGGGTTTATTCTAATGCTGTTCACGGCAAGAAATCTGAAGATGAACCCATTTAGTGCGACTATTCGGGTGCATGTATAACGCAATATTTTCTACTCGTATTTCATATTTTACAACAATGTCTCCTTTTCAGGGGCATGGTGTACCGCATTGCTTTTAACTCTCAATACCCAAGCATGCGATTTGAAAAAGCTTTTTGACCTCAACTTGTCCCCTCAGTTTGTCTGTTAAAAGACAATCTGCATGCCCTGTGTGCACATCTCGCATGTTAAAGGGAGGTGTAGCTCTGCAGGACAGGTGGTCTTCGGGCTCCATTGTGCTTTGCAATTTTGGAGCGCTCGTAGCTGCCAGTCCTACGATACTTGCGAAGTGCCGTTTGACTCTTATGAGTCCTCCCCCTGCTGTTTTAGTGACGCTGACAATAGACACGTCTTCAAAATAGCTACATTAGTACAATCATTGCCATTTGTGCTGAGGCCAATATAGTCTCATAATGAATAATAAATGATGAATAAATGAATACACTGTACAAACAAAATGAAAAAGACGTAGATAGGATTGCACTGAAAAGATCAGAACAGAGACGTGAATCCCAAAACTATAATTGTATGTAAATGGATACAAAATCTTCACAACATGACTGAGGATTTATGCCATGCATACAGAGCAAACTGTCAGTAAATATTAAAACCAAGAGAAGAACTGTTGATTTACTGCAGCACACACATATATATATATATATATATATAGGTTATCTATATGTATTGTAGCTTTGCAAGGTTTTTGCTTTTAAATGCATATGTACACACTTATTGAGCACGTCTTTGTGAATATGATGTTCACATGTGATATAAGATAAGATAGAACTTTATTTATCCCGAGGGAAATTGTCGCGCAACAGTTGCAATACACAGTAGGAGATGGGATAAGATTCTGACATTTACAAAAATGTACAAATAGTGCAAAATGTTTTATACAAATATATATATATATATATGTAGAAATTCATTTTAAATTAGATGAACTGAGATGGGGTAAGGTGCAGTATTTGACAATTAGAAATACCAAACCAAACTAAATAGGAAGAGGGAAGTAAGCTGCATATGAACCCAAATATAAAGAATGAAGATGATGAAAATGATAGAGGGAGAAAGAGAGAGAAAGAGAGAGAGGACCTCAGGTCACTGTGTCTCCTCTGTCCATCTCACGACCTGAGGTGGATGCGTTGTAAAGTCTTATAGCTACAGGGAGAAAGGACTTCCTGTGGCGTTCTGTGGTGCATCTTGGTATATAACATTGGTATTATATGACATATAAATGTCCCTGTGTCTGAAAAAGATCCAGGAAGGCACTAAAATCTGAGGACTTTTGACCAAACAGGCTGCTGGCTGTTCCAAGGTGGGACTGGCTGTTATTTTCCCAAAATGACAGTTGAGTGAACAGAGGTCATTGTTAAGTACTGGAGTGTGATGCACCGAAACATATTCAGCCTGACTGCTGTGCTGCACAGAGATTCACTGTTGACACATCCTTGTGTTCTGGTCCAACCCGGATGGTCATATTGTTCCTGAAATAATTCAAATAATTACTTGATCTCATCCTTCAAAGCTAAAATCTAAATTCCGATTTTAAAAAATTTTTTTTTACTTGATCCCGCTTCATGACTATTTTAATAAAAGAAGTTCCTCAAACAAGACAGCTTTCAACCCGAAAAAAACTTTCGGGTCATCTGTGTTTTTCTCTTCTGGTGACAAAGTCAAATTACTGCGTATCAATGTCAATGTGTGTCCCCTCCTTCTTATAAATAGGACCTGATTCAGTTTCCTTTGTTGTTGCCCTGATAACATTACAAAATGTTCCTGAGGTAAATTGAATAAAATAGGGGAGACCTTGACCTTGTCTTTTTGCGTATGCTGTCACAATGCACTTAAAGCTGGAGTGTGGGGACTTTTACATATCAATAAATGTCCGTCACAAGCCCTCGCTGAACGAGTTCACACACTGCTGGTGAAGAATATCGCCGCCCTGGGGGAAGAGCGCTCTCCTGAAGTCTTTCCGGGACAAGGTTTGGCCTTTCCCCTGTCCTATGCATGAGCATGAACACCCCTGTTGCTGATTGGCTGGAATACTGTTGTGTGGCTCGGTCCAAACCACTTTGTTTCCCCATTTACAGAGCCAGGGCTGTGTATGCATTCAGCACACACACGGAACAGACAGCTAGCGGAGATATTCACTAAATTTGACAAATAGTGTATTGGATTAGAATCGCTGACTCCACCTTTAAGGCTCTCGAGTTACCTGATTCACTTGTGATGGAAAGTATGGACTTTTATTCCTGTTCGTCTCCAGCATTACCATGAAATGATGATTAATCTGTCACTTTGAGCAATATAATTTATGGGGGGTGGGGGTGTGGGGTGTGTGGGGGGTGTGGGGGGGGTGGTGGTGTAGGGAAGACAGGTCTGCCAAACCATCCAATATAATCCTGCTGGAAGAATTTGGATGCCAGTACACATTGTAAATCAAACCTTCCAGGCCTTAACTTCAGGAAATATTAACGTCAGTGTGCTTTACATATAATGGCGAGGGTAAAAGAAATGAACTATGAATCTGTGAGGTAGTGTGTATTATTTATTGTGGATCAAGATTGCTACTGCCACCTCATCATCATCATCATTATCATCATCATCATCATCATCATCATCATCATCATCATCATTGAAATCCACATCGTGTAAGATCTACATGTGTTCTTGCCTGACATTTTCAGAGGCAAACATGATGTTCTTTAGAAGTTAAGAAGAAACTTTTGCAAAATGCTTCCCCACAGCACAGAAGCTTTTATTTCATTGTAATAATGTGGCCCTAATAAATCATACACTGTACCGCATTGTTGTAAAGCTATTAGGTCAGGTATGTCCTCCCGGTAAGTGCATGATACATTACCGGGAAAGTATCAAGGTAGGCCCACTACCTACCTTTTAAAAAAAATTAATAATTTGATGATCCCTCCATAATTGATTAATTCTTGCTTTTTGATATAATCATTTCTATGAATAACGGCAAAGACTATTAAAAAAATCTCTGCAGAAATTGCTCTACGTTTGCTTTCATGGAGACAAGACTAAGAGACCCAATTCCTTTTCAATCTCCATGTCTAGTTTGACAGACATTCAAGGTCAATTTGGTAAAAGGTGTGTTTCATGAGAAAGAAGGAAAACATAAAGGCATCTGTTACAAGCTTTGCCATTATTTTTGTTCTTGCATTTAGACTACTGTTAAATCGACTCCACAAAGTTCATATTAACTCATATATTACAGTACATTGCATATGGCTGTGCTTACCAGAAGAACGAGAAACCCATTTCTGTTTTAGAGGACCGGAAATGCGAGACAGGCCTATTAATGCTACATGCTCGGCCTGCAGGCAGAATGAGGAATATCCTACATATCCATATCCTAAATATCCTTACCTATAGTTAGTCACAATAATAAACGAAAATATACCCTCGATGTGTCTTTTTTTTAAAAAACTAGATAAAGAAACTACTATATATATATATATATATATATACACACACACACACACCTTTTTTTCTTTTCTAAGATAGCTGCATTGTGGATAGTGGACGGAATTTGCATTGCACTCCCGCCTCATGCCGTATTGGCACCAGGTAGTGCACACCTGTGTATTAGCTACGTTTCGCCAACCGGGAGTCTTATCTTGTCAGAAATTCTCGGTCAAAGTTAACACTCCTCTTGACACTTTCCTGTAAATACTGCGAGCTTACCTGCTGGGCGTGTAGCATGCTAAGCTAAATGTGCTCTCAAACAATACTGTCGCTTGTGAGAATAATCAATATATAAGCTGTTACAATGAGCCTTATTGTGTCCTTATTTAGAAGTATTATATGTGATATGAAAAATGTTATTGAATTAAGTGAGTACGCATAGTATAGTGGCCAACTATTGTGAAATAAGAAGCAATATTTGTAAACCGTGAAGAGGAAGAGTACACCTCCTAAAAGGGTGACTGAAGATCTGATTGGAGCAGAGAAGCTCTGAGAGGCGTGGACACACCTAAGTGACAACAAGGGGCCAATAGGACCTGGCCCCAGCCAACCAATGAGAGAAGACTATACCTGAAAGGCGGCGGGTTTAAAATGTGTTGTAAACAAGAGATCGGGGCCGTTCTGTGGATCTGTGAGACAGAGTAACTACTTAAATGTGGTCTGTGGACAGTGAAATGGGTCCTCAGCTGAGTACTTTTGTAATGCTACCATATCATCATCGAATAAATACAGTTAATATGAAGAGAAGTTTTCTGAAATTGATTTCTATGCGTCTCTAGTCAGGACGGCCTTGTGGAGGAATAAGTGTGTTCGCGTTGAACTCCCTGTTGGCTCTTAGCCACAAAGTTGGACGCTGCTTGTTTTCATGGGATGTACGTGGAAAGCCTCGGGACTGCTCCGCTGACACTTTGAGGATGCTACTTCTCTTCAACAAGGTGAGACTGTGCTTTGTGTGTGTACAGTGAGTTGCTGTCTGCTTCTATTTAGTTTGTGTTTATGTTCCTGGCAATATCAGTTTATGCAACGTTGCTGCCCTTCATGCCTCCCAGATGTTCTTGGCAGCTGGTGGTTTATTCTACTGCCTACATACAGTATGTGCAGCATTTGCTTTGCTGTGTTTTTTTTTTTTTTTTTTTTTGGGGGCATTCCCACTTTGTTCATTTGACAGGTGTGGTGCTGAAGTGGTCTATTGGTTAGGCTATCAAATATAACACCAGGAGGTTGTGAGTTCAATACCAGGGTTGTCACCATTAAACCCCTGAGCAAGGCACTCAACAACCCCTAGTTGCTCCAAGGGGTCTGACTCTATAGTTAGTAAAGATATGTATATAAGATATGTAATAATGTTGAAGTTGCATGTGTGTTGCCTGAATTGCAGTATATTTCCTCCTTTGCTGTGGTTTACTGCAAACTCAGATTTGCAGTTTTGTATATTGACTTCAGGGATGAAAAACATCGGTTGGTCTTCCACACTGTCTGTACACGTGACCTTTTCAGAATCAGAAATCCTTTATTAGTCCCACAGCGGGGAAATTTACACTGTAATATTGGCTTTTTGGCGAACTTAACATGGCTATTGTCACATAAGATAAGGAGGTACGATATCTTCATAATTTCTCTGCACACTTCATGTCTGTTAAACGTGATTAAATCATTCCCACTTAAATAACTCCGTTTATGTGACAACTTGCTTTATTCATATCATAATTGCATCTAAAGTGCTGAGCTGCTTCTTTCTACGCAATGCTTGCCAACCTTAAGCTTTATTGGTGTACTTGGGTTATCTGCTGCTTATGAATGCAACATAATATGTTTAAAACAATCTTTTTGAGAGTTGCATACGTTTAAGTTAGCCTAATAATTATTTTCGGCTGCATATCTGCCTTTTTTTAATTAGCTTTATCCACCGCAGTTCACTCGGCAGTAGCATACGTCGTGCTTAGGAATTGCCTGGCGTCTGGCTTGAGAAGGACTTTTGCTTTCCCCAGGTCAGAGTGCTGTACTTAGTGTATGCGTGTGGGAAGTCACAACGTCGTAACCTAGTTGACAACTATCAACTCTGTCAAATATTGTTTTTACATAATAAATCGGTTCTATGCGAGTTGCCTGCTTGCCGCTGTCAAATAGCTTGAACGCACAAGGTTTACTCAACTGGAGTCATTTAAGGTATGGTGTTTGCGTAACGATTAGCCTCCAGCTGGGTGCACACCCCTTTCCGTGAAGGACATAGCCACTGTGTCAAGGTCTCAGATGTGAATGCTATAAGCAATACTACCTTCAAAATGAAAATCACTCTGAACAAACAAAGACTGATTGTGGGGACACATTTAGCAAAATATCGTGTTATCCTTGACCAAGCACATTTGCAGTAGGAGTGGGAGATTCTTTATGTGACGTTATGCAGTAATAAAGCTGATTAGCACTTCTTTGATGAAGTGGGTGCAAGCTCAAAAGGAGCCAATTTGTGACTAAACCAGAAAGACACTGCCTCAGTAAACACGCAGATAGGAGGTCAGCTACTGGTTGGAAGGAGAGCAGTAGACTCTCATTTAAAATGAGCAACTAAACCATCAGTAGTTGGAGGTAATTCTCATGTGGGAGAGTCATTACTTTGATTGAGAAAAGCTGGTTTCATATTCTCCAGCTTCACCTCAGGTCGCCCTTTGTGGAAGTGGCGCTCTCCGTGGTGCTGAACTACGGGCTATTACAGTCCACAGTTTTATGCTTCGTATTACTCACGGAAATGACCCAGGTTTTATAGGAAGGACTTCATTTTTGAAAAGTTTCGAAGTCTCTTTTTCGTCAGAGTCTGTCCATTTGATGTCGACAGAAGAGCGCTTGTTGAGGTGCAAACCCACGTTCTAGGGATACAGTAGCTCTATGCCGTGCTGATCAACTACTACAGTCATCTGGAGGTTCGACAATATTAACGTATTAACAGTCTTTTTATATGGTCAGTAGTAACTACAGTGGGTAAGCTAGTTGTAACATTTGAATTGACATTTCTAAGCATCTTTTCAGATGATAAGTCATCAGTTTACTGTATCATGAAGTCTCAAAAGTTCAAATGAATCTTGCTTGATAATGCCATGAAGGTCTAGTTCATGCCGGTTTACTGTATAGTGGTGCTGAAATGATTTATCGTCAATCATTTAGGTAATCGCTCAATAGATTATGTCAATTATAAGGTGGAATTATCAATCATCTGGCTCCAGCTTCTCTAACGTGAGGTTTTGCTTCTCTGTTTTTTTAACATTGTAAACTGAATGTTCGTGGGTTTTAGATTCTTGGTCGGACAAAACGGGATATTAAGAAGTTGGTTGTTGCTCAACTGTAAAGATCCCAGTTTTCTGGTAATTTCAAGAGATAATTATACCACATTGTACAACAACTTCTTTTGTGTGTTTTCTTAAAATAAAAATGATGACTTGGGTGTCTCATCTCCAGCTCTAATATTTACTCTTATTTTTCTTAAATCCATCCAGTGATTTAAAAAGTTTTCAGTCTCCTTCATCGTTTCAGTCAAGTAGAGCTTATGGTTTTTGGCTTCACTGTGCAATCAACAAATGGCTTTATTATCTCTTATCTTCGCCCCTGCACTGGTCTGGAAAACATGTGAGGGGAAGCGTCGCAACATAACTGATGTCATGGAGTGTTTACTGTGGAAAAGTCAGGCACACCCTGACATTTGGACACAACAGAAAAAGAAAGTAATAAAGTGAAATTGGTGCTGCTCTCTTGGTTAATGGAAAAGGTGAAATCCACAGAGTGGTTTGGAGGTGCTAAAACAATGTTGCAGGAGAGGTCAAAGTGGCAGTAATTAGATGTGATCCCTACCAGGCAGCGCTGCTATGATTGAACCGTTTTATCAGCTCTCTCTTTAATCTATGCCAAGGGTGAACGTTTGGATTTGGTAGACCTGCAGTGGTTTTATAGTTGTGCCAGGGGGCGTCTCAAAAATACTATCTCCTAGGTCCTCAAGACTTTATGGCAAGGGAACAGTAAACCTGGGAAGCGATAATATTTATCATATGTTTAATGACAACTATTCTTGTTTCGAGTCATGTGCTTGGCATTCTTAAAAACCCCGACAGTTAAATTGTAATCGGTCGGTCACATCTCTGAATGTAATAGTCCTACAATCAAATTCCATGAAGAGTTTGGACATGTGAGTAGCGACGTGGTTGTTTTTAAGTGTTTCTTTCTTTACAAAATGTCTAATATCCTTTTCACAGAAAGTGAAAGATGATAAATAACTTTTAGAGATGACTATTCGATTCAGAAAATGTTCACGCTGACTTTTAGTTCCATGTTCAAGACCCCTGTGCTTGATCAGTGTAACGTGCCAAAGTGTGGATGGATACTTTTTCATAAATAAGGCGGGTGATGTACAGTATATTTGTTGTTTAAAACATCCAACATTGCGTTAGTCTGTCTCTCAATACTTTGCGACTTCCCCATCCTGTCCGTGGCTCTCAGCCCCAAGCTCAGTCGGTCCTTCTGAAGACATACTTCTTTTATGGGTCACAAACATATGCTTTCATTTAAAAAAAAAAAAGAAAAAAGAAAGACGTAATAGTTTCCTTAAACAGCTGGGAACTGTAGATTTTAGCAAACATGTCTCACTAAGGAGTGAATAGCATTTGTTTGGTACAATTTTGGAGTATTTATGGCAGCTGCATGTCAAGGAACATGTCAACATTGTGTTTTTTATTAGTTTTTTATCAACAGCAGTACAGCTCAATGGCACAGAGGAATAAGTAATTACACTTTGGCTACACAGGAAATACTAAATGATCAACTCATTGTTGGCGTTTGTCTTTTTATGAATGATTTAGTACTGTTTGTAAGTCTTAACCAAAAAGTAAACAAGCTTATTTTCCCAAAATGTGCGATGATTTCTTTCTTTTAAAGTGCACAATTTCTAAAAACATGTGTTGTATAGTCCCAAATAATTACACGGATTTGTTGGAAACAACGTGGTGCAATCTCTCCAATCACTATACTTCCCTCTTATATCATTTCAAATGGACAGTTGTCATTTCCATCTCATGCATAACATGAGGAGGATATTTTTGCCCTTTCGGTTCTGTGACACGTCTAATAAATCTTAGGCTCTCTCTCTCGAGGTCAAGTGTTCCATCACTGTGCCAAAACAGGTGTGTCATATTCTTGGCCAGACATGTCCCCCCTCCTGTCCACTGAGCAGTCTGTCCTCTACAGGCTGTGTCCTTGTCCGGCTGTGCCACTCCGCACCCGAACTGATGTGATCTGACTGACAATAGCGGTCTGTCTGGTGCTATCTTATAATCCTGCTTTACAAGAGTCCCTCCTAGATGCTGAAAATACAGATGAACTAACATCGGGGGGGGGGGGAATGAATGATAAGAGTCAAAAACAGGATGTATCATTTGCTGTTGATTGTAGAAACCAGCATGAGTCATTGTTCACCATTTTTATTTCAGCTGTTTGGCAAACACTGAACAGATTAGCCACATTTTAAAATGTTTTTCAGGACTACTTGTACATAAAAGTGGCCTCCTATATGAGATGTCTGCAAGTTTATACTGGTAATATCTATACGTCAGATTTTTTTTTGACCAAAACATAAAAATAACCAACCCTAATCTGATGCACAATCTATAAAGAAGTGCATCCTTACAGGCTTTAGTTTCGATGTCAGCAGGGCTCATTCATAGACGTGATTTTAACACGCACTTGACACGTTTTTAGAAACGGCAAAGATGTTTTAAAAAGAAGTTTTCAGTGTTCGTCGTCATTATGTTGCACCTTCTTTGAATGTCTTTGATAATTAGGGGATGTCATTATGTTTGTATCAATTATCTAAGTGTGTTTATCTTGTCTTTCATTTGCATCAGCAGTAATTGTTAGCAATTTATGTCTACTGGCTTTTGTCTCTTCACATTTTTCTCTAGTCGTGGATATGTACACATTCTGTATTTATAAAGCAAACCCCTGTCCTTTTACTGTCTACCAGGACACAAGGAAATCAAAAAGTAAAATCAAAAAGAGGCAGTCTGAAGAATCTGGATCAAACCGTGGAAAGGTATTCGACAGAAGAATGACATTACTTTTGTTTTAGCCATTAAAGACGCCTTTGTCAATTCTTTATGTTCTTGTTGCTGTTACAGATAGTTTGCTATTCCTCAAGAAAAATACCGTTTAAGATAACATTATGCACTTTGCACTCAAAATATAATCACACAACAGTCATATCTGTAAGCACATGATTAAAGAACCATACCCCATCACATTTTATAAATCATAGCTACACTGGATAATGCTGAGAGGCCTCAGTCACCAGATACTAACATAGACTCTCAAAACCATTACGGACGATATGTTACAAGCTAACGGCAGCATACTGTAATAGAGCGTACACTTGATGTATCGTATGTACAAAATGTTCTTTTAAGAGGCGATGTGATAAAACCACAAACCACCATAACAATCAAATAAATCTACAAAACGGATCTATACCTAGTACCGAACATGTAGAAGAGAAAATTGTTACTTTCTTCTGGCTGATATGTCTTTATACTTTGAGGATACGCCGACAAAATGTTATGCTGTTTAATTAGGTAAAATGTTTTATGAATCATATTCCATACGGTGTGTCTATGACATGTGTTAGTTGTCCCTCGTGACATATTATAGATCAGCGCTTTTTATATCAACACTTAGCTTCCCTAAGTTCCTAAATTAAAGCACAGTTATGCAGAGAATGATCCACTTTATCGCCAAAACACTCTTCAGTACATCGGCCGTCCATTCAGTCGAATGTGCACTGATTGCAACACATTCCAAAGAAGTGAATTTATTCACATGCTTATCAGATCACAGGGTTTAACTCCAAGAAAAAAAGAGTTCCTCAGCGTGAATCTGATTCTTGAAGTCACCAAATTGCCGCCACGAGGCATGGAAGGCAAATGAGCTGATATCTCAGCAACGGCTTCAGCAGGTCTCTTTTCAGCACCAGTCAACATGGACTCCTCCAGATATAATCCACTGTCTCCCATGTCGTCAGCGCTCTGCTGCGTTGCTCAGTTCCGTTTCAAGAAAAAAAAAATGCAAGGTGTCACACTTTGGCAAATGTCTAAATCAAAATGAGTTGAATCAGAAGAGTGTTGATCCATAGTCCTCCGATCCTACAAAAGCTGGACACCTTTGATCCGTAATACCATTGGTGTTAAAGCAAAGGTTAGCGCGAGGAGCATACTGGAGGGGGGTATGCAGGCAAATTGAGCTGCTGAGCTTATAGCGTTGGCATTTGAGCCACTGGACTCATCCAGCTGATGGTTCTGAGGGAAAAGAACATAGTTTTAGTGTTGCACGGAGTGGGAAGTTGAGAAAAGATACTATTTTCAAATGGATATTTTTTTCTTCACCATGAAATTTAAAGGATCACATTATGTGTAGCTTGTATAACTACAACGATAGCAAAAATAAATGAGATTTTTATTTACATTGCACATTTACAAGATTTACAAACTTGTAAATCATCTTGCAGGAAAGTTGATGGTGCAATTTAAAACAAAATGCGATAAAGTGCGCATTTATTAGCTTTTTCTTCTGCCTATTTGTTTACATTTGGTCAGCTGGGCTACATTTGGATGGGTATACACAGATTAGATTAATTTGTATTTCTGCATTTGTCTGCTGTAACAATAAATTGCAGTACAGAAATGCTATAAAGATATGTTATAAGCTTATTTTTCAACTGTAAAATGTTGAACTCGGTGCTAATTTTTGTTCTTTATTAACCAAATTTAAAGCACCAATCTTAAAACATTTAGTATCAGATTCCTTGTCACGCAATATCTTCATCTGCCTCTCAAATCCAGTGTTCAGGCTCTAATAGGAACTTTGAATGTAATGCACAGAATAAAACTCACCACACAGAGAGCAGTATCCACCGTTAAATTTGACACCAATTTTTGGGCCTGGAAGGAAAAACATAAGCAGGAGAAGGCAGAGAAACGTTAACTTTCATTCTGATTTTGTGTCTGTCTTTCAAGATCACAGGCTGGCTGATGGTGGCGCAGAAATATACAGCAGACATTATCTTCAGTTAGCCAGTCTCAGTGTAGTGGAGTGAACAAATTGTCTTTGTCTGGAAGTTAACTGTGGCTAAAGGAAGGGCATAGTCTTCAAAGTAAAACAAGGTCGAGCAAAATCATTACCGCATCAAGCCAAACTCCCACTGTCATAGTTGTGCAGCGAAATACAAACAACAATAAGATTTATGATAATGCTTTCAGTGCCCACCAATTCCCATAGTTTAGACCTACATGGACCTCTTTGTATAATCATCCTCCTCGAGCAAGACGTGTAAGATTCGAGTTTGCGTGCGTGCGTGTGTGTGTGTGTGTTTTTGTGTCCAAGTTTGTCCGTGTGAGATCCCCTGTTCGTGCCAGCTCAAGGTTATAACGGTTTAATACATTTCAAACTTTTTCTCAGACCGCTCCAAACCTTTTCAGCCAAACGAAAGAAAAAGAAAAAAACACCCTCGCACATTTTTACACGTACTAACAAATACACACTCACAGATACAGATGGAGTGCAGAAAATGATGAAGTGACTCTACGGTGGTTTGGAAACATAATAAACAGTCCACGCGTTGGTTTTTAAGTAGAAAGAATTCTATGAACCAGGATTCTGGAGAAGAGTGATTAATTGCTCTATAGGAGGTCTTTCCTCCTGGAGGAGGTTTTCGCTGGAGATAAATCATACTATTATCGCTATTAAAAGCCAATATGATACATCGTCTTCCTTTTTTAAAGTATGTGATATCATCTCATTTCAAAATATTGCCCCATGGTATTTATCAGAAGAGAATAGCAGAGGTCTGAAGTGTTATGGTTAAGCCAAACCGGAGCTGCAGTTCATAGAAGCACATTTAAGCAAACCATGCAATTTATGATGTGAAATGTCAAAATCAGCTCTTTGAATTGATTTTCTATAATTGCAATTCATATTTCAAAAACGAATAACCCTTAAAAAATGAGACGGGAAATGAGACGGGAAATGAGAGGCATGTCATTTTCTGTGGCTGCTAGGAACATTTCTGGTCGCACTTTTTGTTGTAAACAAGGTCTGTGAGGAATGCGAGCTCCTGCATATGGTTGGACACATGTTGAATTCAATGAGTAAGATCCAAGCATGAAACATCGGTCTAGGTTTAACAATGTCACCACAAAATTTGGGAACACTTCTCCTCCGTGTTGCCGGAACATTTGAGATGTATTGCTAATTCCTGACCTGGGAAACGGTAGTTGAAAAGACTCTCGACGGAGCTGAAAAAGTGGACATTTACAAATCATGAGACTGCAAAATTCATCTGCTGAGGAAGATCGTGCGATATGATCAGATGCAACTTTACGTTTACTCTTAATTATGCTCAAATGCAATTATTTAGAATTGTGGTTGTGTGTCTCATGCCAGTAATCAGCATCAACATTTATATTATGTATGCATGAGCAGCTACAGTTGTTACAGGGATTTAAGTAAACATAAACCTCAATCTGAGGGGGAAAAAAAGTGGTACATCCTCACACTGATGTCCCTGCACACGCACACACACACGCACACACACTACCCCTGTGGGCCATTTCTGATGTTACTCTGGCAACCAATTAGCTTAGACATGACAGCTTTGGAGACTCTGACTCCACACTGACGTCTCATCTTTCTGCCCAGGAGGGGGGATTCTGTGCATGCCATCATAAAAAAACCATCCCTGATCCATCAAGGTGACAGAGCCAGACGTCTGACACTCAGACAGAAAGCTGTGAATAGATCTCTACCTGATATTTAGGTCTCAATTTAGATTCAGTCACTTTCTCCTCTCAAGTGTTGAGAGGTTTCTGACGCCTTTTTTTTTAAAAAAATGCACAAGGACAAAAAGGAAATCTACCAAAACATTTGTTGTGGTGTGGAAGGATTTCGTGTTTGTTATTTACCTGTTTTGTCCCCTGTGTTTCTTTTAGTAAGCTATAGTCTGCACAAGAGGAACAGACACTCACTGCAAACAAATGAGTGCATTGAGATAAGTAGTTATTATGATGAGTGAAAGTAATTACCTTACAATGGCGATGCTTAGGTCGGTTATTATGAGTTTTTATATTGTCTGTAAGCATATACTGTCGTCAAATAAAATTAGATTAGTTTGTGCTTTCTCGTGAGTTATTTGGAGCAAAATGAAATAAATATTAAATAATTAAGATAAATGCAACCGGATAAATCAACTCTTTCAGATCTCACAGAGACAGATTTAGGTGGTTTTCATATGATCAAAAATGATGCGGTGATTTTGATCTCTACTTCTCTCCTTTTTATACATTTGTTGTGACGTGCGACTCTACTTTTTAAACCCTCTACTTGTACCTGTAAGGTCCCACAGATGTGATATAATGAGTCGTCATCAAGATCCAGTTTGGTCATGTCTGTCAGTGCGTCCAGTGCATTATTGGTTTGGTCTTTACCCCTCCGAGTGAGGCTAGGCTCTAGTACAGTAGGCTGAATCGGGGGTTGGGGTTGCCAAACTCCAACATCAGTACCATTGCCAAATGCCTGGATGGCATTACCTGCAAGAATATAGTTTATTAATTAGTGGCATTCTTGATCCTGTACAAAATGCATTATTAGTCGGTATATGATTAAATGGAATGTGGCAGGGAAAATGAGAAAAAACAGCACGGGAAATATGCATCATGTCATTAATTCTATATTATAATTAGATGTAATAAGCATTATCCACGAGAATACCCTTTGAGCCATAATATAGTCTAACGAGTCAGCAGATGTCTTCTGTCCTTGCCTTTTTTCAAATAAGTGCCAGTGGCATGGCCCAAAAACATTTTTGCTCATGTCCAACTAAAAGCTGCTTATAATTGATACTTCAGATAATTGTGTAGGAAAAGAAATGACTTGACCTTTCTCAAGAGCCTTTTTAAAAGCAGCTTCTGCCTGTAATAGCTGTGATTCATAAAAATGAACTTCGTAAACCGCTTGAAATGAGAAAAAAACTTCAAAAATAATTAATGTGATGCAATTTTCTCATCATTAATTTGACAATTAATAAAGATAAAGATACCTTTCCATGAGCAAAAATAAAATGTGGGTAAAAACTCCTTCTCTGTATAAGTCTTAATTATAGTGAAAACCAATTGGGCATGAGTTATTGTCAAAGCAATTTAGTACATTGCCGTTCAATTAAAATCGCTCTGGTATATACTCTTATCACTTGGAGTTTGAATGTGAAAATGCCAGTGAATGCCACTCATACTCACACATGAGTGAAAAAAGCTAATACATGCTGTGTGTTTGTTCTTAATAGTCAAAGTAACGGAAACTGTATTAGAAGGGAGCACACATGATAGACAATCGCATACCATTCCAGTTTCTATTCATTATCTCCCGCTCTATAATTTCAAAACAATAACAAATGGTCAATCTGGCTTCAGGCTGTGAAGAGTCAGTGCAAGGCTGAAAGGGAAATACATTTTCCGCAGTACGCAAACTTACGTAGGCATCGGTTGTCGGTGAAAAACTCAGCAAATCTATCGCAGTCCGGCTTGCTGTTCCCGCTGTTGACGCAGTCGCACCACGGTGACAGGCTAATACCGAGCGATCGCACATAATTGGGTGTCATCACCGTACCTGCGGCATAGAGGAGATAACTGCTTTTAGTCATTGGAACCCTGGTCCCACCATCGGAGCTGAAACCCTCTATAATGGGACTCTTTTGACTTCACGTCTGAAATTCGAGTGTTCAGGTCAGCCAACGAGAGTGAGCTTATTCAATATTGTAAGGTGCCTTTCCACAGCTTGCATTGAATTGCAGGGTACCTCTTTGTAGAGCTGGGTTATGATGCGTAACTATAACTCTATTTTACAAAGGCTTCAACCTTTTTTTTCCGGCAGAAAGGGTGGAACCCAACGACTCTCCCCTCTGCCTCGACACTTACACAACAACCTGCTGCATCATGATTATAAGCCCCACTGACTTGTACAGTATACCCATTATTATGTGGTCTGTTCAACAACATGCACATTATTCAATTATGTACCGATGTCAACGAAAGGTGGCAAACTGCTACTCTGGAGGGTGTTTTTAAAAGTATTTTCAGGGCTTGCTGTTGCTTACCACCTATGGGAGTCAACAGCGGTGACCAAACTGGGGCACGTTGTACATCGTGGACAGAAAGTCAAATTAAACCATTTTTGGCAATTTTGTATCTTGATGTAACCGGGGGGGTGGGGAACATTGCCTTTTTGTTGGGAGTATGGGGTTGAGTAGGCTCATAGTTATTAGCTGTGCGAGTACATGCACATTTCTGTGTGCAGAGACAGAAATAAGTGGTTAAGCCAGGGGGCCCCATTAGAGGGTGTAACCTGTGTGAAGTAGAATATGAATGGTGTAGATTAAAATGTCTGCCTGTTGAGTTTGCAATTGGTCACTGTTGCCCTGCGTTCAAATCTCATTACTAAAACTCAACATTTGTCCTTTCTACATAATGGAACCTGCTAATGGAAGAAAGACTGAACAAAAGGATAGAAGCACTACTTCTGCACAGTGCTAGAATGAACTGTGCCGTCATGTAGACCCTATAGATTTGCAATTTATCAACTGCAATATCAGCTGTCTGCCTGCCGAGTTGATTAGGTGCCTTAATCTGTGGAGAATGAATTAAGACGAAGTTATTTGGCTTACTTTAACATCTGTAAGTGAACTGTTACGCAGCATGGGCGTTAGCATACATGGCTACAGAGGAGCAGTGCAAGTGCAACAACGTAATCTACTATAATGGTTTGAGACACTAGTGTAGCTGTGTGGACAATTAGTTATCCAACCCTAACTGTGTGAAGGAGGCGTTAGCTGCACAGGGACTGCATCATGGTATAATTTCACTGCTGTACATTCTGTATATTCTGTGCAGCTGTTTGAGAACAAACAATTACCTCTCCACACTTTGAATGGCTTTCTGTTATCTTTGGGTTGAGGAAAAACAAAATCCAATTAACGCTGTGTACATCACTTCTAATCACAGTTCTAATTCAGAGAAAAGTTTGACTGCTAAATATTGTCTGACCAATAATGTGTATGATTATGAAAAACTACCTCGCAGCATTCACAGGTTGTTGAGCAACAGCACGGGCACGGAGACAATACCAGTAGAAGTCCAGCTTTAGATCCAGTTACCACTCCAGCTTTAGAATTTATCTGGCAATTTCGAGAGCCAATTTTTAAAATGCTTCAGATAACTTACCAATTAGACCCGAGTAAGACAGCAGACAGTCAGCATAGCTCTCCCTCAGACAGCCGGATATGGAGTGAGCTTCTGGCTGACAGTTGCTGATGAAGTCAGCCAGACGTGACCTAAAAACAATAGAGATACAAATTATAGATGCTAATTTCCTCATGCTGGTATCAGATATCAAGCGTTTACTAGGATAAGTGTTTTGTCCCATGTATAAGTAATGGTTCAATAATTAACTTTAGTTAAAAAAAAAAAAAACAAACACCAGTATGAATAACATTAGACTGCGTATTTGGAAAAAAAGATTAAAAAAAATCTATCCAGCATCCCTCTGTGCCTTTCGTACCTGCAGATGTAGTTGGTCTTGCATGTGTTCTGCAGATTCAGACAGTTCGGTTTGTCTTTATCCTCGTAGGAGCAGACGGGTACAATTGTTTGTCGTCGGCGTTCTGCACATGCTGTCTGATCCCTTGTTGGACAGGAGCAAAACAGCATCCCATAGCTGTATTTAGTTGGAACCTTTTTGTTTTTGAAAGAAAGAAAGAAAGGTGTCCATTGATATCTGAAAAAATTGCTCTCTTCCATGCAGTCTAAAAATACTTTTTCAACTTGTAATGCAGCTTCCACCTGTACTAGAGTAGTTGAGTAACTTACCGTACCCAGTTTATATATATATATATATATATATAAACGTGAATCACTATGGCTGCCTCCAAACGAGAATAGTAGCTTTTAGTGCTTTTCAGTGTTCTGATAAGTAACTGACACTTTTACCAAGAGATTGGATTCAAAGTCAGCGTAATGTGACATTGCACTTAAAATAGCATTTTCCCTTTTGACGTTGACATCTGGTTTTGGCTGTTGATTTTGAGCGGCAACTACAACATCAAACACGCACGAAAGCTGAAAATAGCTCTCAGAATTAACATGCTTAATTACCTTGTCAAAGAACTGTCGTAAGGCCTTTTGGCATTTGCGCTTGTTGCAGACCTCAGAAGCAGACACCCTGCTGGTGCAGGGGTTGATGTAAGCTGAGCGGTATTTCTTGCATGTGTCATTGAGGTTACAGGCCTTCGCAGCATTCAGACAGTTGTTCTCCTTTGTAGACGCAGGCTCAACTAAGAGAGAAGAGGGACCCATCAATTCACATTCATATTCATTCATATACAGTGTTTTTCTGCAATGCGACGTCTCAAAGGGATGTTACACTCATAATCCCCATTTCCGCTTTGTAATACAGTTCCTTCGCACCTGGAGGTGTCCTGGACAGTTTAATTACATCTTACCTGAGAAAGCATTTACGATCGAACCGCTGCTTGAGCAACAGAAACGCATTTAAACCACACTGACCGAAAGCTCAAACCCTTAATATTCAGAGCATCAGCCAAAATATCCCATTGTGTGTTTTTTGAGTCTGTAATTCATGTGCTTCGAGGTTACATAAACCAAGTCACCCATCTATGCATATGCCTGTCCTTCCATCCCAGTATGCCTGTCCTTCCATCCCAGTATGCCTTTTTGCTATGCCATCACAGCATAGCAAAAGCACTATTGTGTCAACATAATGAATCTCTCACGTCTCATTTTTCTTATTTGTTGGTCTGAAGTCCTCCCTGCTCGACTGAGTTCTGCACAGTAACACAAAGCATATCCTCAGCCTCGACATGGAAGAATGAATTCTGTAATTCTGCCTTTTGAGGGGGAATTGAAGCTCACTGCACTCTTTCATGCACCACAGAATGAGCCATGATTAAATCTGAATACATTCTTGAACCTTGGGTTAATCACATATTACAAAACCCATTACTTACATCTTACAAGTGCCTAGAGATGTGGGCTGCGATCCTTTTAGTGGTTGTTTGTATGTCCTGGGCCATAGGTGTGACAATTCTACCTCAATTACAGCTACCAAGAGTGAAATGCTTACCGTAGTTGTATTAAAAACACACTTCTTAAAAAAAACTTTCTTACTCGTGGATTAAAACACGGTTGTGTATCTGCGTGCGTGCGTGTGTGCATGTGGCAGGCGGCTCGAGCTAAGTGTGAGTAAGAAGGTTGGAGCTGTAGGTCACGGTGTGACTCCATATAGACGCAACACCCCACGGCAGGAAAAAACCTTTTCTAGCAGAAGCATTATTGCATTTAATAAGCTAATTTTGGGGTCAAATTTTCACATTTAGGAGTAGAATGCATGTTTCACTGTCTCCAAGACCACATTGTAGTTTATGGTAGAATTATGAACAATTACTTTATTCAAATTTCCCACAAAAGTACACGGAGAGCATTACTAGCGGCATAATTGTGAAATGTGCTTCCTTTTTGCTTTGCAAATGTGTGGCTGTGAAGTCATTTAACATCGGCAATGAGTCTTATAAACGTTGTTTTTTTGGGGATATTATTAGTTTTCTGTGCTTTGTTCTGTGCTGCATGCACTGTGATTTTAATCAATAGAAAACAATCTTTGCTCATTTCTTTAATCCTCTTACCGTCTTAACGTCTCTATTGTCATATTTCTCTGCAAAAATGCAGCGAGAAATGTCAGACTTGTTTAAATTCATCTTAAGAAGAAGAAAGAAAAAGCCTTTCAATGACAAAAAAAAGGTGATTTGTGAACAAGCACTCGTACAATACTGTTCCAACATATCATTTAAACCTCAAGTATACGTTCGTTAATTCAACTAAACATCATTCTAGCTTCTTGTATCATTAGTGTTTCGACCTTGAAGTGCATACCAAGAACTGTAATCCTATATGCCTGCCTGAAATATACCTTACCTAAACATATCTTGTTCAAAGATTTTACAGGCTTAAGAAAAAAAAAACAAATCTCCCTCAGCCTTCTTAAGTTGCACCCCCTGAGCAAGGCCACCGTGTTGCCATTGATGTAGCCCAAAAACCAAGCCGGTGTAGCAAACACTGGAATCTGACCCTTTGACCTCTAACAGGTTGATACAAAAGACCTTTTTTTGAAAGACCAGGTAGGGTTAAATATGAATCTCAAAGAAGAGGTTAATTATGGTGTCCTGGGGGGCTGCGTCCACTATAGGGGACGTAAGAATATGAGAACCAAACTTTTCTATTGTATAGCTGCCAAGACTTCCAGTGTTTGGGATGCCCTCAATTATGAAATGCCAGTGAAAGTTTAGCTGTGTACAAACGGCAATTTTCACATGTAATTCCTGTCAGATCAGTGGGCTTAAGCATGTTCAAATTGTGTAGGCTCATTAGACACATGGCTTGCATCTGTGCTGGCGTACTGGCCCATGAGCTCGGGGATACAGGTGAAGTGAAGTCTGGACCGAGAAAAGTTTCTCTTCAAAGGTTTACACCTGGCCTCTGCAGCACTTTCGCTGGAAACAGCTGGTAGACAAAATAAGAACTTAGGACTGTGGCTATGGATTATTGTCTTTAATATCAATTAGTTGACTCGTTGTTTGATCTGTAAAATGTCAAAACAATTGTAAAACAATGTCTATAGCAAAAAGACTGTGACGTAACTAAAATCACACTAAAAGCTGCACACGTGGGACCTATTAGAGTCTAATATAATCTATAATATAATAATTAGACTGTGTGCCAGGTGAGATTGATGCTATTGAAACATCAGAACATGGATGCATTGCTTTCCAGCATCAGATTGTTCATTCCCCTTATTTCTTTTTGCTAATGTGTATAGACGCAGGTTTAGATTAATCCTCTCTTTGCAAAGACACATGGAATGAAGAGCGCCAGCTGTAATTCCTGAACAGATGCCACCATTAAACATACTATAGGGGAGGTGAGGTAGTGCTGACGTAATAGAAATGCGTCGATTTGCATAACGTGCGTCGGCACATTACAAGAATAGCTGGGCCCGTTCGAAGCATGGATTCCCCGGATAACAAGCTGCAGCTGAAGAAAAACACCATCCTCCTTTCAGAGGATGGTGGGCAAGTATTTTAGACAGAGACCCATGTGGATGCGGTGCTCTGTAAATTGGAAATGGCTTATCACAGCAGTAAAAGTGCAATGCACGAACACGAACGCAAAAGCATCCCAGGAGGCTTTGTCAAGACGGCAGCACCGTGGTCCTGTTTGCTTTTTGTCCCCACCGAAGCATGATGAATTAGGTTGATCCACACGCGGAACGTGTTTCTGTCAGTAGTTGTCACTTAAAATTGATTTCACACCCCCGTATTAAAAGTAGTTTCTCCCCCCGCTGCTGTTATGGTAACGTAACGTAACGTTGCACCATGCGTCATCAAACGTTGTTACAGCACACGATTGAGAAAGTGGTTTAAACCACTGCAATGGTGGTTTAAACCACTTTCTCAATCGTGTGCAGTGGTTTAAACCACCATTGCAGACAGTTGTTGCAAACTGTAAATCGTTGAAATCATTTTTTCCTTGCATTCACATTCGACAGTGATTATCTTGACTGCATATTTATAGTGATAAAAGAAATCATCATGTCAGAAGCGTTTTTAAGTAAAGTACTTGGAAATAATGATTCTTCAGTTCAGGGAAAGGCTTGTTATGATTTAACAAGGTCCAGTCTTTTTCGATCTATTCATCGACTAATTGAAAAATAAGTGTTAGATTAATCGCTAAAACAATTTAAATCTGTAGGTGCAGCCCTACGATGAGGACAGAAGAAGTAAAGCTGCTCCTTAAACCTCCTTTCTCTGTCGGGTTTAGTTCCAGTGTAGCCGTTCTGGATGATAATCTGCCAACAATTGCTCAAACCTAATTCTTCTTTGTTCTCTGAATGTAATCCAACAATATGGATAGGAACATGTAGTCGTGGAATTGCCCTTTATATCTGCCCCTGACATGTAGATCCTCCTGTATGCATGGAACACAGATTATAGTATTCGTGTGACCCTCGGACCGAACCTTAAGAGCCAGCTGTGTGCATGCACATCTATAGGTCCGTTTAAAAAGTCTATTACTAGGAAGCCCACTGGGTCATCTTTTTTGCACCTGAGCTCAGCCATAGTGCAGCCAAATGTATGTATATTTGATGCATAATGTTCAAACAAAACGTCTAAAACTTTCCTGATTCGGTTTATTTTTATTCCCCTCAAAAGTCACTATCCCAACAACTGATGACTGCAACTCAACGATATTGCAGAGTCTGTGTATGCTGCGCAGATTAATGCTATGCAATCCTCCTTCTCGATGTATCACTGCTTTGTTTAATCCTTCTAAACCTATCCCTCCACTTAGTGCCCTCTTTGTCATCTCCCATAATGGAACACAGCAGTGGTCAGGGCCCACTCCTTCATGGCACCCTGCCTTCTATCAGGCTCCCTGCCAGCATCACTAAATCCACGCCAGTGTCTCAGTATTTATGACCAGCACCAAAACCCATTTATTAAGTGCACCCATGTAATTAGCTAAATCTCACTTAGTTCATGCCGTACCAGCTCTTCTGTATTTATTTCTTTTTCATTTAATCCTCCAGTCGGTCATTTATCCTGTATTCATTCGAACAGAAGTGCAATACCCTCTGCATTGCTAATGTCTGCCTTAGTTAGTATGATTCGATATAATGTTACGTTTGTGCTAACGTTAATTGGACTAGACGTGCAGCGCTACTGTGACTGCAGGATATGGGCGCGAGAGCAGAAAAGTACGAGTCCAAAAGCGGCGTTTGCACCTGTCTGATATGCGGATGCCCAGGTGCACTCTTGCCTTGTTTTCCACTCATATCAAAGGGGTGATATTCAGCTTCGCCAATCCAAAATAATAACTGCCTATGAACTGTCTCACTATCGGCAGTTGACAAATGATATTACTATAGGGGGGGGGGGCTTTTTTTCTTTCTTCCTACTTTTAAGCATTAGTAGTTAAAACCATGAACCTCTGTATTAATGCATTAATCTGAGAGATGTAAGGAAAGCCTAAGGCACTGAGAGGATGTGTATGTCACTGTCAGTGTATGGAAATGTGCGCAGGCAGGGTGATTTGCATGTAGATGAAGGTCTCTATGCAGCAGAAATGTACATAGTATGAATGATAAAGTGTGTGTGTGTACATACGTGCGTGTGCGTGAGAGCAGGGTGTGGTTAGCTGCACACATCAAATAATGCCACGCCTGACCGAAACCATCATCCTGTGTCACCTGCAGCCTACAGCGTTTTTATTTTCTTATCTCAAAGTCATGATTAGCCATAGCCCGCATCACCCATGGTTGCACATCCACTCGGATTATAATTTTCTTCATGACACAATACGCCTGCTGATAAATAGCATTACGTTTTTTTTCTCAATTCACGTCACTGAAAGCTAAAGTTTCACTGTGGCGCAGCGTCGATGTGAATTTCTAACTTCTAATCCATAACTTGTGTCTATTATTGGGTTTCAAGCTCTCTCCGGTTAACTCGGTTGGAATAAATTGCGTTATTCTGCGGTCTCGGAGGGGCAGAAGGAAAACAAAGGAGAAGTGTGTGTGAAAGGAAATGCCTTCAGACGAATCGCTGATATGGCTGAAAGCAGCCTTGTGTAAAAAGGATCATCAGATTAAAAGTGTTTTCTTCTACTCTGATGTTCAGCTGGAGCAGTTTGCTCCTATACACTGTAGTTCATAGGCAGGTCGGACCAACGGCAGAGGACAAAGACAACAGAGGATGAATCTGTTGCTTCAGGCAACCAGACCCACTGAATTATTCTGGAGATCTTCGCAGTGGAAAATCATCATGCCAGGTTTCATCTCTTGTTCACCGACTCGATTCTCTGTAAGACTGCTGATGAGCTGCGAGCGTAGACTGGGAGAACTGGGGAAAGGTACTGGGCTCAGTGGTAGGGCCAGTACACGTTAGATCACCTCTGCGAGAGTGGCTGCCTACGTGTTATCGAGGAACTGGTCCGAGGGCTTTTTGAAAACTTATCAAGTTTGGAGCACATTTTCTCGACTGAATAAAGGTTTTCAGTTCCAGAGTGACAGTGTATAGTGGTTATGACATCATAGCAAAATGAGTGGCTGGAGTTTATTGATTGTCTGCATAGAGACATGGCTATGTTAATTAAGGCTCCAACACTGACGTAAATTAACATATTCATGTTCGAATAAGCACTTATTATAAATGTAGTGATTTGACTATTCTCTCATTTTCAAAGGGAGTTATTGAGAACATACTGAAAGGCAGAATGAAATGAGTTTACTGCCTTGCTCATTCTTAAATACAGTATTTCCTACTCCAGAGATCCTCGTTGGGATGTTATCTGTTCTTATATCATTGGTGTCAGACTTGTTGAGGAAATGCAGAATCAGATTATTTAGTCTCAAAAAAATCGTACTTATAATAAATTGGGAATGCGATTTGTTCAAGATATACCCTGTAGCAATCTTTCCTTTTCTTAACTCTCGCTATGGGATTGCAAAGAAGCAGAACAGAGAAGCTGCAGGTACGTCTGGAATCACCTGAAGTTGTCTTTAGCCCAGTTAGAGACTTTGAGTTTTCCTCGTTGATGGCCTCAAGTACCCCAGCAAATCCTTTTTTTAAAGACATAAACACACGATGTGCTGTACAGAAGCAGTTTTTCCCTCTGTTGAGGGGAGTTCTGTCGTTCCCTCCGTCTGCACAACAGCATTGTGTTACATCTCTGAAAGGCACTTGTTCATTGATTTCTAAATGAAACGGCGTTTCAATTTCAGCCGTTCCTGGAGACTTTATTCCAACAGTTATTAGCTTGGATATCACGCCTTTCAGTTTGAATTAATATTGCTATAAATAAAGCAGAAGGCCATACTACATGACAAAGTGACTTAACGAAGGTAATACTCAAAACAGGAAGGAGTCATACTAGTGGTTGAGTGGGAAACACATTTTTTTTTAGCCATACTAGAGTCATGGCTCTATGGATATCAATGCCGGTCTGTCCGTCGGTCAACCGCTTTGGTCCAGACTGACCTATCTTAACAACTACTGGATTGGTTGCCATAAAGACGTTCATGGTCCCCAGAGTATGAATCCCACTGAGTTTGGTGATCCCTCGACTTTACCTGGTCCACCTTACATTTCTGATTAATAGTGGATGGGTGAAAAAACATATTTAATGACAAAAAGCAGTAAAATAATGGCCTACAAGAATTTTTTTTTTTAAGCAATCACTGCCGGCTCTGGATGGCAATGAACCTTGTGTATGCTTCATATGTCACTAGAGGCTTGTCGGTCCAATGAGAGGTGAGTGGAGTGCAGCAGCACGTCGGGCCACGGTAGTCCCACTGTGGGTCTAGCCCGGACAGCTGAGGCCCGAGGCGGCGAGGCGGCGAGGCCCGAGGCGGCGAGGCCCGAGGCTGCGCCGGCAGCTTCCTGCCACCACTAGTCCACTATTTAATCGAATGTAAATGCCATTCTCTCGGATAAAAAAAAAAAATAAATGTTACGTCTGGGAAACACTGCTTGGTAAAAACCTTTCAATTAGCCTCAGCTGTTTGTTTGTGTTCAGCGCTAAATTAAGCTGGTGAACATTGTGAACGTACCTGCTAAACATCAGAGTGTTAGCATAGTCATACTGGACATACAGTAGATTAGCATTTAGCTCAAAGTACAGCCTCTGGGAGCAGTTAGCATGGCTGTGGACCCCTTGTCTTGTTGATTCCTTGTTGCTGGATATCTATGTTTAGTAATGTCATTTATACACGAGAAAACTTTGCAAAACATGTACATGTAAAGCTACAACATGCAATCTAGGTTAATCAAGAACAGGAGGGTTAAAAGAAGTCTGAAATAGAAATGGACAGCATGTATATAAGAACACACATTGTTTGTCAGCCTTTCAGAGTAGTGAGGATCATGTCCTATCAGTTGATATAGAATGGGTCATTCTGTGCTGAATATCATGTGCATTATTTTTCACATTTGCCTGAGGCCTGGCTTAGTTGCAGACAGGAATGAGGTCACTTTTGGCAAATGGAATCCTGATCTCTAACCCATTAAGTGATTTTATTTTCTCTGAGGCTGTTTACACACGGCTATACATTAAACTGGCTACTCCAGCTGCATCTCGATTTATGTTGCTCACATATGCATTGGTGATTAATTATGATAAAAATAGTCCCTAATAATAAGGATTTACAATATGATACTGCCATGTCTTTCATATTCTAAGTCACTGACTTTAATAGAAGAGCACATTAGCAGGAGATCAGCTTTTTGAATAAGTCTTAATCAGTATTAAAACATTTCACAATTGTCCAGTGGGATCTGCTGTCGACATGAAGCAAATTCTTTTGTAGTGAAAAAATGACCTGAACTTTTTATGCTGTTTTCTTTCCTTTGTCTTCAAACATTGCTGTTTTGTTTCACCAGTAGTCCCATTATCCGAGAGCCTTGTGAATCCTTAACCACCTTTCCAATTTCAGTTTTGTTGCAATTCTCCTTAGTCTCGCAATGCTGGACCCATCTCTGCACTATTCCAGCGCAGGAGAGAAATCCGAATTCCAATAAATTTTGTCTTTACCCTCTGTTTGAAATACAGTTAGCCATTATGTCATCGCGTGTGGAGCAGAGCCACTTTGATACGCTAAGTGGATTCAATCACAGCGAGAGCCAGACGGAGAGAGGGAGAGCCAGAGAGAGAGAGAGAGAGAGAGAGAGAGAGAGAGAGAGAGAGAGAGAATCAAATGACCATTTTTTTTTTTCACTGGAATGGTAGCTGGCCAGTGCAGGAGACGCCCTCCTCCAGCCAGAAAGCCTAACACTGAAGAGGACCAGAGTGCTGCACTTGTCACACACACAGCTCTTGTTCTATCAGTGCCATTGAACGCAGACAGA
>CALSBV010000421.1:6082542-6177940 GCA_943590825.1 Bovichtus diacanthus
ATTACCAATTGAGGAGAGGAGATTTGTCCACTTTTGGAGATTTGTCTCGCATGTGACAAGACTTGAAATATTTCAGTAGTTTGTCCATGACGAGCAAGAAGCAAACAATGAAAACCCATTACTGTAATGGTAACCTCATTAATGCATGCATTTCCTTTTTCACTTCTGCTTGTTTGACTCCATTTCCAAATGTTTCTTTAACAAACGGATACACACTGCTCAGCATAAAGGGCATTTGACATGCATGGTGCCTTGCTTGAATGCACCTCTGCAGGGTTTTGCACTGTTGTCGTAGTAGAAGTGGGCAACCTCCCCTGAAAGAAGAACACCTGTGCCAACATCAAAATAAATAATACATCAACCTTGTGCTCGCTTCACACAGAAAATGCAGTACACTTTATTTAATGACATAAATTGATCCAAATACAAGATGCGTCATGATCTGTGTGGCCTGCCAATTAAAATAAATGTCCATACAACTACGTCCTGCTGTGTTGCCATGCCGTCAAATTTACAGGACAAAACCCTTTCTGTGCCAAACCACCTTTCATTTATTAATGATCCTCTTTTATTCTCTTTAGTTTGCCTTGGCCACCTCTGATGCCCCCGAGCAGCACCAACATTGACTTCCTCATGTTTAAAAACCAAAGGGTAAAGAGTAGCAGTGTGTTGCATCGAGTTCAAGCACTGGTTCATTTATTTATATTGTAGAAAAGAGATGAGCTGCAGCATCTTGGAAAGCCATATAACTGTCTCTGAAAATAAAAGAAATACAACGGAGGATAACCTCATTAGAGGAAAAGGGTGATCTCATAGAGGGCTTAGCATGTAATAGGGGCAGAGACAACACTGTATTTTGTAAGGCTGATTGTTTTTTGATTTGGCGTGAGGATATTGTGTGGTTTTCAAGAATGATTTAGCCCATTACCTCTGAAATAATGTATGCTGTGATACTTATCGTATTATTCATCTAGCGTATTTAATGTATGCTGTGATACTTATTGTATTATTCATCTACCGTATGAGTTCAATTATTTTGGAATGCGGAAGATTCGGGAAAAAGTATTGTTAAAGTATTTTATTTATTTATTTTATTTTATTTTATTTTATTTTATTTTATTTTATTTTATTTTATTTTATTTTATTTTATTTTATTTTATTTTATTTTTTTCATTTTATTTTATTTATTTATATTTTCTATTTTTTTTTTTTTGCTTCAGGTCAGGGTGCCACATTGATTGTTTTTGTCCCGTGGCCAAATGGCTAGTGAGTGTTCAAATGTTACCATCCACTCAATAGATTACCATTGTTTTCTTTGGCTAGTGAGTGATGCAAATCTACTGGCCACTTGTATATTTCACCAGCATTTGGCTGGTAAATGGTACTTATTTTGTGCCCTGGCTTCAGGTTTAATAAGAACATTCAAACTTCTAATATTGCATATGAATAGCCTGTACAAATGAAGAGTCTTGACGAGATTTTGCCAGCAAATTGAATCGATTGGAGCATGACGAATTAATTGTGAGTGCCCAGTGGATTACATTAGTATCATAATAAAAACTCATTCAACTAGATGTAATTCATGTCACATTTCCCATCCTAAGTAAAAGGCGGCCATTAAAGACATTGATTTGTCTATTTAATGTGTAGAGATCTGACGAGAAGGCTTTTGTGGACTTAATATCCCGAAAACTTAGTCCACCACTCAGACTGTCCCAATAGAGTTTGCTCGTGTGCAATTTATATTCCGTTGTATTGTTGACCACATGGCAATTTGTCCTCTCTAATGAAGTGTTTAGAGATTATTGGATTGCCCCTCATGAATGCATTGGGCTTTCAGACCAATAAGTCGATATCTCTCTGTAGAGCCAGAGCTGCACAAGTGCTTCAACTCTTAGACGCTGCTAATCGTTCGATATGTATTTGCTACATACTGGGTTTGTTAAAAAAAGGAAATCTTTGTTCCCATTCAAAAAGTCGAAGACTGTTTTTGGACTGACTTGGCAAAGCAACTGCGATTACGTGATACAAATAATAGGTCTATATTATATGTTAACTTGCAGCATCATCCCCTCTCAGTGAAAGCATATTCATTACCTAACGTAGCTAAATAACCATACGATGATATAGTGTTATGGCTTTAGGATGTGATCGATTAAACCCCCAGTGGAGGTGAGGAAGCCATCAGTTGTTGAGTTTCCAGTGACGGCAGCTAATGTTGTATTTCCTGCATATGATATGTCCTACTTAAACAAATGAAAAATCTATACAGAATCAGTAACAGGAAGAGGCCCGAGCTCCGCGGTCCCCTCGCTCATTTGTTACCTTGCAAAAAGCTCTCTCTCAAAATTATCCATCTCCAGCCCTTTATGGTGATCATTCATTTGATGCGTCCCCTAAGAACACTGAAGCCTTTGCTGCGCAGGAACACTTGCAGGACGAGATTTATTAAGGGCTAATCAATATTATTGTTCTGTGTACCAATTACCGGGTCCCTGGGCCAGTCTCTGCACCTCTAACAGCATGCTATAACTCTATTCATGTTAATAGGATTAATTTCTAGTTAAAGGCCCAGTCAGTCACTTTGTTGATTGTATAAATTAGAGGCATATTCATATAAATGATTTAAGTTTCAAGATTCAAGTTTGCCTTGATAAGTAAGTCATTTGTGCGTTTGTCCACTTATCATACTTGAACTAGTTTTGTCAACAAACATTACTAATTCAACCACTCCTTTTACAGCAGCAAGCAACAGTATTATGTTAATACAATTTTTTTTATAGTATCAAATTCTGAGCCCCTGTAAGCTTGAAAGGTGTTAAAAGCTTGTTGTTAGGTCTAATATATGTTCAGCTTTATTTACTTGGCTTACATTGGAGTTCAATAGTGACAAGATTTCCCGACATAGAGAAGTAAAACAAAAAAAGAAAACATCAATAGGAAATTCTTAAACCTCTCCTGCAGCATAATCCACTCCACTGTCTATCTGTATGCTCGCCATGTTCCAAAACACCCACAGTTGTGCCAGAATATGGCTAAATACACAGCTTACATCGATGCCAAAAATGTGAATGGCATGGATGTGCGTGAGGACCATGAAAATAGAAGATTGGAAGCTGTGTATTTAGCCATGTTTTAGCTCAGTTTGGTCCAAACACTTATATTTTCCGCCAAATCCCCAGAACAGTGTGTTGGGCACACAGTGAGCATATGGACGGGCAATATGTGTGTTTATTAAATTTCACCATAATATGGCTAATGAAAAATATGATAAAAGGAAAAATGAACACTGCACGAATAGTGTGTTTCCATCCTGTCCATAAAGTGAGAACTTTGCATCCATACATAGTGGGAACTTTGTATTCATATCGATGTTTGTTTTCATAGAGATGTTTTGATACTCCCCCCCCCCCCCCCAGAAATCTGGTCACCTTTTTTTGACCAGCGTGAACTGAAGGTGACTACAACTGCTATTCCCTATGAAGAAGCAAAATATAGATTTGATGGCATCGATTTTGTGAGTTTGAAGTGTCTATTAACTTAGTTGTTGACTACTGTTCATCTGTGCATAACAGACTCAATGATAGCAGATTGCAATTCTTGCCTTTGCGTTCCAAATCTTGTTAAAGCTGTACTTGATGACTGAGAACATACTTCAATTTTGCATATATTTGCCATCTTTTTCCTTACAACATTTTCCTAATTTTAAGGCGATTATGATAGTTGCTATTTACAGAACATGCTTCTATTAGATAAAGTGGCTATTTGGGACCAATTCTATTATAAGCGTCCCTGGTGGAATTGGGGGAATAGGAAAGATGGTGCGTCTTGCAGAAAATAAAGAGACAGCAGCACCACCTAGTGGACAACATAACCCTTTACCAGCTTTTCTGACCTGCTGAATCATGGTCTGCTGTTCATAACTTCTCTAATTTCATTTTTATCTCATATTGTTGATTCGTCAGACATGCTCTCAGAGTAATTGTATAATATATTTCCTTTGTTTGGTTTATAGTTGTTGCTTGCCATGGCAGACAGTCTTTATTTGGATAATGAAGGATTATTGGGTCCCAAAATAAAGCCACTAAATCTTATATGAGACATCTGGTTCGAGACAAACAAACAACAGACTTAGTCATAAAACAAACTTGTCTTACTTACTGAAACCAAATAAAGATGCTACAATGGATTTGTTTTCTGTTATTTTTAACTCCTAAATTTATGTCTTTACACAGGACTATATTATTGCTGGCTCGTATCCCCACATGAACTTCTCGCTGAATGCGAAACCAACCTCTTTCAACATATTCACGGTTTACTTGCTGCTGGCACAACCAGCTTATTATTTACCTGCAATTTCTTTGGTCTGTATTGTCTGTGTCACTGATTATTTCTGCGACCCCACTACACCTGTGGGTGTAGTGAACCCACAGGACCCGCCAACCCTCAACTGCCCACATCACATCAGCCTCGCACTAAGATACAGAGGTCAGAATACAGAAGTCGAAGAATTGCAGGAAAAAGTATTAAGATTAAAACTCTTAAATTGTTGACACATTACATTGCTCTCTCAATGTTTCCTGCAGACGCCTGTAAACAATAACTCGAGAACAATTCAGAATAGAAAATCCACATTTCCGTGTTTCCCCTGGAGAACTGATGATCTGATTTAGATTTTGGGAGCACCTTGCTGCATTAATTTGCATATCAGAGATGCAATTGGTAAAAAAAAAAAAAAAAAAAAAAAAAAAAAGGAGAGGGGAAAAAAGGCAGGCCATTAAGCATCTCACATGCCTCATGTTTAACTCCCAGCTTCCCTTAGGCAAGAACAAGGTCAGTTTGGTTGCGATTAGCACCGAGGAAAGGTTACTTTGATTAGGCTAAAGTAATGGGAACAACAGACTTGCAGTGGGTTGGAGCTTGGCAGCAGTGAGCACATCTGTCTGGACTGAACAAGACAATACGTGTGAGAGCTTTAAAATGCCTCTCATTTCCTCTGTGAGCCAAAAAAAACAAGAAACACTGTGTCGGTAATAGAGGATATAGACGAAGTTGCACTTTTCTCACTTCTCTATGACTGAAGAGAGAATGCGACATCAATGGGAAAACATGAAAAAACACAGCAGCTTGCGAGTGAAAAGATGTCTGGTTGATGTGCGTTTATTCTGAGCTTATTCAGATCTTCTATCTCCTACAAGTGTAACGCCTACTGCGGGTTAATACACGTCCATCTCCTCAGTAGCAGACATCCATTTTTGATGAAGTAGTATATAAACCGCCCAAAACAGGCTCCACTTTCCCTGGCTACCTTCCTCTTTACCTGACATTCCTCCACTTCAAGTTACTTTCTGGTAGGAGAGGAGTGGCTGTTAAGGAAGTTTGCTATTTAAGGTCATTGTTCCAGTGAGACAAGGTTTGTCCAAAATTGAGATCCAGGAAATGCGGAAATAAAATTCTCATTCATTTTGAATATATTTGATAACATGTTTTTCTATACAGATTTTTTAGCTGGTGCCTCTGGTATTTATTTTAGTTAATCTTTTGATTATTTCTAACATATTTTTACCATGTGCAGTATAACGTATGTCACTTTAATTGCTGTGTCACTGTGACAATGTTGACTTAATTATTTAGTGTCGTTGTGATGGGTGATGGTGAGGGTTTGTTCACCATCAGGTTGGTGGTGGTGGGCCACCGTTTGTATCTGCTTGTTATAAAATCACTTAGTAATAAAACAGTTATCACAAATAAATAAATAAATAAAATTCCCCATATAGGGTAACCCAAATGCTTCAGGATGAACTTCATTTTATAGACCTATTTCAGCCCACAAAGTCAGCAGTACTTTAGGCAAGGCGCCTTTATTTTATTTTTTTTAGCAGCTTTCAACAGCAAGGCAGACAGAAAGGCTTTAGGAAAAGACATAAAAGAAACACAAGGCAATATAAAAAGACCACTTATAAATAGAGATTTTATTGGTTTAAAATAAACAAAAGGAAAAGAGAACTAGCATTAACAGCTTGTCGCACCGTGTCAAATTGAATACATGCAAATTTGCTGCATTTTGTTGGGCTGTTTTGTTTTTTTATTTGATAAGTGTTGCTGTATTGTGTATGATTTACTGCAAATTACCATATGTGACCAGTCAACATATGGGTGCACACACACGGACACGCCCACATTTGTGTACACAGCCATCTGGCATTTAGGAAATGTAACAGACAAACATGATGATTATTTTGCTTTATGGCACCGCTACGCTCATTTGCCAATTACTCTTGTGTCAGCTGTTTAGTAAAGTGCATTCTATCATTTATTGCTTTCATATGGCAAAGAAACCCTTCCCACTGAGCACAGCATGCATTCACATTGTGTAAATATTGTCGTGATCTGCTGCGCATGATAAAAACCGACAGGGGGCAGTGTTGTTCCACCAGTAGGAGCATGGCAAAGACGTGAAGACTGCACGGCGTTTCATAACAACACAATGGAGATTATTTTAAAAATAGTGCTGAGTGTTGCACTGCCATTGTGTCATCGCCTCAAATGCTCTGGGAGAATTTAACCATCATGCCACGATCTCGCCAGCTACATTTCTTTTTTTTCCTTTTTTTTTTCTTTTTTAAAGCTGCATTTTCTCTCCCCCAGTTACATTGAACTAAATTGACAGTCGAGGTGACAGAGCCAGTCATGTGGAACAGTCAAATCCTTTTCTCTCTTTTTTAAAAAAAAAATGTATTTATTTTTTATTTTTTTAACCGTAAGCCTGATATCTATGGTTTTCTTTTTTAACTCTGCACATATGCATGGTGACAGTGTGTGGGCAGGGCCACAGTCCTGGAGGAAGACTACTACAAGGTTTCCTGATCATAGAACAGGGTTTCTCTAGGTATTTCACAGTTTTGTCATAATGTATATGTTCATTTTAGATGGTCCAGTTCCAGGTGGCTCCTGCGCTACAGTAATGCTGCTATTATTTTAACACGCCACAAATATCCTGGAGTGAGATTCTGTATCTACACCGCCAGGCTTTGGACACCGGCCTCCAACATCGCCGTACCTCCCTACCTGATGCCTGGGATGTTTTGGCCTTCAGTAGGTTTGGAGTGAGCAGGACATATTTATGCTTGTTATAAACTTGCTTCGTTCTTGTAGAGCAATTATAACAAGCTGCTAGCGGTTGCTCCCGTTTGGGATGCTTCCAAAGTGGTTATATAAGATGGTATTTTCTGGGGATTGCATACAATTTCACAGGGATAGTGCAATATTTAAAGAGCCCGTTCACATCATTTTATTGATGATCTATGTATAACGATGCTATATGGGTACATATAGGGTACAACATGAGAGAATACACCAATTGTGTTCATGGGGTTTTTTTAAAGCACAACAAAACAATGAGCAGTGCAGGTTATAAATATTAAACTTCCTGTCAGCTCTTTGTAAGATCTCGGTCACAACGCTGACTCACTGCAGTAAATATGACATAATAATGTGACACTAAATATTTGATCTATTATGTATCTTACAGTTTGTTTTCAGTGTATGAAAATGACCAAAAGCATGATGGATTCAACACAATTTAACTCCTAAATGTTTTATTTAGGCCTGTCACAAGGGGATGATATGATATGTGTCCTAGAAAACATTCTGATAAATTATTGTCATTTTAAGACCATTTTATGCCACTGGTGTAATGATAATATAATAGCAAAATAATGCAAGTACACCCTTTCACTTGACTTTTAATTCTCAAGAATATTCAGACATTGTTATGGAAATGTGAAAAAATTATCCTAAATAAATAAAAACGTAAAATAAAATAAAACCACACAACTAAGACAATCAATAAAATGAACTCTCTGGCTATGTTAACAAAAATTGCACTGAATAAATACGGTATTAAACATTTGGCACATGGGTATAGAGAGTCATTAATTACTTAAGAGCCAGTTAATTGCCAATCCAGTTTCTTAATGGATAGGACCTTTTTCTTAATAAAAAGTTTAAAGAAACAACATGTTATCTATAAGTTAAATATAAGTAACAACAACAACACTCTCATTCGGCTTTAACTCAAAAATGCTCCTGGAGCCGTGGACGATACGTCGATAACGTAAAAATGATCGAAGTCATGGCCATATATCGTACGATAAGTCGATAACGTAATTATTGTTACAGGCCTAGTTGTGCTGTGATGATTACTTAAAATGTAGTTTAAAAGAGAAACCAACTTATTTCACTCACCCATACATGTTTCCAGGACATGGACACACTTTCTCCATATGTACCTTTTGTCCTGCCAGGATGAAGTCCATCTTAATACACTTTCCAGCACACAGACTGCACATTTAACCTTATAGTGGGATTATAACGCACTTAGAATTGTGATCATGTAACGCTTTGTGTCACTCCTGTGCAGGCAGCTGGAATATTGTTCTTGGCTTTCACTGTTTTCGTTCGCCGTCATTTTGTCCTCCGTATCCCCGCTTTGTATTCCCCCCCACACTTCCAATTATCCTTGACGTGATAACACACTATAATGTGACACACAAGGGCAAACGGCTACTCTGTCTAGCAACAGATCTCCTCCGGACCGACTCTTCCCTCTGCATACTGGTGAAGAAAGTGTCTCGAAAGTCTCACTGAGTCGTCATTAACCAACTTCCAACATTTGCATTGTTGTTATTTATTTCCGGACAACACACTGCTGAAATATCATTCATTAGGCATTTTGCAAAACGTCAAAAAGCTACTGCAGTTCAGATAATAATCACAGACTATTTTGTGTCATTTAAAGGCAGAAAAATGGAGCAAACCACCCCAGCTTTATACAAACTAATACACCCACATAGCAGTAGTGTGCTCCAAGAAACTCACTAAACGGCCAAGGCAACAATCAGTGCTCCAGCGTGCACTTACACCACCAAAATACTACTGACAAAATGAACAGGCAACCTACGTAATTAAAACTATAAACAATATTCCAGCAAACATGGCACTTAATGCACAAATGAAAACATCCAGTGCATCAGTGACAAAGTGTACCTGCTGAAAGCAATAGCAGGCGGTCACTGCTCTAACTGTTACCTGAGACGAGCCTTTTTCTGCTTGTTTAAGCTCTGTCCACAAATGAACAAACACATTGATTTACCTGGTAGACTTAAAGTTGCCTTTGCTGCCTACTTCAGCAACTAATTTCCCCAGCATGCTCGACCTTTTGCAGCTCTACTGTACCTCTGTTTCCATCTGAGGAATACTTTAGGTTCAACGGTGGTCCCTTATATAAAAATATTATTCTCATTAGGGATGCACCGATTTATAAGGCAAACATCGGCATCGTCGGCGTATCGCCGAATAAGCCGATAGCAGTGGCCGATGTTTATCTGTTGTGTCGCATCAATTTTGTGCTGGCTAAATGATGTCTTAGTTATTTGTGGTTGGACTCTGACAAAGCTGGCATACCCAGCTGCTGATTTGGAGAAGAAGCCAGTGGCTGGAATCTCTGGCATGAAACAAGAGTAGTGTGTGTGTGTGCACTTGCACGTGTGGTTTGTTTTCAAATTAAAAATTAACGAAAATGTCAGCCGTGTGGGACTATTAAACCGTCTCTGAGAAAGATCAGCAACATGCAGTTTATGCATGTTTGATTTTTTTTCCAGGATTCGCGACCGCAACTGTTTTCAAGCACTGTGTCCTCCATCCACCAGCACGGACAGTGGAGCAGCTGCTCAGCTCTGTGTCTCACGAGAGACAGACGACACTGCAACAAGGCAGAGATGCTCACAGTACCTTTTAGTAATTATTATAGGTAGTTGTATAGCAGGCTAAAAAAGGTGTTTGAATCCGTGATTTAAAAAATGAAAAAAGGCTATATTAAAGGTTGTTTCATGAATGTCCATAATTAGAATTTGTGCTCATTCGAAGATGGGCTGAATTGCTTTAAAACAGTTCAGTTAATCTTACAATGAATATGTCTTTTGTTTCCCTGGTACAGAATAACCAAGCATAAATAACACCAAAAATGTAACAAAAAACATCGATATCGGCAATTGGCTGAATCGTTTTTTTTTTCAACATCGGAATTAGCCCCGAATTTCACAATTAGTTCATTCCTAAATCTCATAATTAATTGCTCATCAATTTGGTTAAGTTAAGATAAAAATGTAATTGATTTAGCCTGTACAGTCTGAACAGTAACAATACCTCAACCTCGATTAGACAGCTGCTTCTCTAATTTAAATGAGGTAAATTATTTCATTATTATTCCCTCTCCGATGGGAATGTCCATTGAAATCCTGCAAAATGACCTCTTCCAGAAACTGACGGTGAGGGTATTGATTATGTTTAACCTTTCAAATGGAATACAATTTTTCAAACGACTTCATTAAATGTTTTTACTATTTCAAATTGAACAATGTAGCGGCAATATCAGGGTCATTTAAAGTTGAAATGAATCAAATCCTTTTATTATTTGTATGTGGAGAGAGTGGGCTGAAATCACACATTTCCCCGCCCTGCGTTTGACAGAATTTAGTGCAGACCAAGTGAAACAACTTCTCATGCGCCACACTAGGTGCTTCATAGTCTTCGCTGTCATTGCAGCGAAGTTTTTGGATTTGAGGTTATGTTTTATTGTTTGTTAAGTGACATCGTCCAGTAACCTTAGAAAACAATGAACACCAGCGAGGACCAATTGTATCTCACTTTTTCTGGTTTTGCACCACTTAATGGACTTTAATGGGGGTATTTTAATTTACTAACGCATTGTAAGCAGTGAACTCTGAACCTTAATGTGAATAACGCTGCACTCTCGCCAGCAGAGCTGAGCAGACTCCTCACTAGTTGCTTATGTAGTGTTTTCAGCTGTGCAGCTTCAGCGAATACAAAGAGCAGCACATCCTGTGAGACACAAGAGACTCCTTAAACACGATCCTTACATTTGAATGGTTCTATACATTAGATATGGTGTATCCATAGGGAACGAGGACATGTTTTGGAACTGATCGTGGTTTTAGACTGCAGCACATTAGTACAATGTGGTAAAGTTTTAAAGCTGTATTACACGTTAGACACCTGGATCAAAACAACACTCATGTGTGACTCCGAGCAATTTGAAAGCGGGTTTGTTCGCTTCACCGCCTGACCGTATGAGGAACTGCAAAGCGTGCGAAATGCAGAAATCTTATCATTACATCACTTTCACCACCAAAATAAAATGTCATCACGTCTACCAGGAAATGTCACCAACAATGAGAATCACATTTTGATCACCACTACACTGCAGACCGAAGCCGGATCAGCAACTCAAAAAAGGAGACATTTTGTCTAACATGATGATTCTTTGAGTGTAGCAGACGCAGGGGTGATCTGAGGATGGGAGTGTGGAATCTGTTCTAACGCACACCTTGCAGAATAATGTGCATATCCTGTTATTACTCAAGGTGTAAGGCCTTTTATGTGGGGTATTAAAAAGAAAATTCGAGTGTGATTGCAGTTTCTTCTTATTTCCTGCCTCCCTGTACAGCATTCATCACTTTGTGAGAGCCAATATATTGTTTGTGTTTGTCTTAGAGCAAATATATTTTTTTTGAATGAATACTGTTTAAAAACGACATGGTCTAAAAAAAAAATCTTTATTTTCAGTTCTTTTTCAGATTTTATCGTGAATGACTTTTTTTTTCAGCATGACCACGTTTTGGAGAGGAATATTATGAGATTATAAACCAACAATAAATAATTATCCCAGAGGAAAACACAGAAGCAAAAAAAAAAAAAAAAATCCCTCCCTCCATTATTATGGTGTTAATATGAAACTGAGTGGAGCCCTATTACTGCTCTGGTGCAACATCGAAAAATGTGATTTGTGGCCGTCTGTTCACTGTTGATGGATTGCTTTGACCAACTGAATTAGATGTCTCGGGAGTTGTTTTATTCGGCTTCACGAATCGAATGAGCCCGAAAGGTATGACAAAACAGATTTTTACAAAGCCCTCGTCATGGTGCCTGCTTGTAATTATGTCACTATTGACTTTACCAAAGCAGAAAGTGAAAAATAAGCAAAAAGTTTGTTTTTACACCGGAACTGATCTTATAATGTAGACCTGAATCTGGGTGTGTAGCAATGCACAATATTTATCTGTGCTTCTTTTCAATGAACAGTCGGACTTGCTGAATTTATTGTGCTGCCAGTGTTGCTGCTTCAGCTGTTCTGCTACTTATTCATGGAGTGAAACTTGAAAAAAAAAAACCCAAAAAAAACAAGGCCGCTTTCATCTGCTTTTCTCAGTCATCTGGGTCTCTCCAACTTCTTTACCACTGCTCACTGTTCATAAACAACCGATTCACATTATTTGTTATTTCTACAGACGCGTTGTAAAAATGAAATCACCAAACCAAAACAAGTGCACTGTTGTCAGCCATAAGCCATCCTTTTTAAACTGCTTTTCTTGAGCTCTAAGGTACTAACTCTGTGGTCTTTAGCATTATCTTTAATCTTACATTTGCTCACTGGAACATCTTGTGTAGGATAGATAGACTGTGTCCCAGTTCTCTACTGGATACAAGTACTATATCGTATACTTTAATCCTTATAATGCCATTGTGCATAAAAGACATTAAGACAGGGGTTCTCAACGGGGGCGGTGGCAATATTTTTGAAAGGGGGGCGTTTATGTGTTTTTGGAGGGCGTTTGTTTTATAGCAGTCTTTCTCAAAGAATGAAAAAAAAGCTTGGATGTGAAAAAAAACTACATTTTCTTGAAAAAAGCTTAATTTTCTTGAAGAAAGCTTGGATGTGAAAATACTTAATTTTCATGGAAAAAAAATGTATTTAAAAAAAGCCTTAATTTTCATGAAAAAAGCTTGGACATGAAAACCTTAAATTTCAAAAGTAAGCTGCGGCTCTGTTCGCTCGGACATAAACTCAGTAATAAATGTAGTCTACGTTTCATATGATGTGTAAAATCTATCAGCATTCACCGCTTAGATCACATATGAATGAAATGCTTGTAGAATCTGTATTTTGTATTTGTATTGTTGATGTAATATGTGAACGAGCGATGTAGAGAAGGTCACATAAAGCTCAATATCAGCCTGTAATGTGTAATATACTGTTGGAGTGGTAAGCAGGCCTGTTGGTTTTTGTATATTTGGGGAGTTAGGTTGTCCGTGAGGGTTTTTTTTATTGGTTAAGTGGTCCTTGGTGTGAAAAGGTTTGAGAACCCCTGTTTTATAAGATGTGCTATGTTGTTAAATCTGAGATTTGAAAAAAAGAGCAAGGCAAAGTCCTTCTATGTGTAAATTTACTTGGCAATAAACCAAATTCTGAATTGATTCTGACCAGTGTTCAGGCAACTTTGTGTGTTTTCTTTGTGTGCGCCGCCCCCCTCACTGCTCGAAAGCATTAATACAAGCATTGAAACACCACGCGCAGGGCTCACACTAACTGTGAAAGCAAGTTAGCTTTTTTCTTTTTAAAGCTAAGAGGAATCCTTGCTCAGACTTGTTCCCTTGTAAGCTGCTCGTTTTCCGTTGGAACACTTAAGAGTGCAAATTGTTTCTCATTTCTGACTGGCTGCTGTATTTAACACCAATTAAAGTTTGAATCTCAAACTTCTTACCGTTGCATTTGTTTAACACTCCTGAATAAAATGTCTATTTACATGGCTTTTTTTTGCCCCCTGGGTACATGGCGTATTAGGGCAATTGAAGGTAAAAACAACAAACAATTCTTTTAATATTTTTTATTATTATTTAGAAATATTATTATGTAACTTCAATCCCAGATAATTTGAGTTTTTATAATAACATATTATAGAAGCCTAATAATAAGAAATAATATAATAATTTAAATTAATATATACATTATACATACACATTAATATAATCAATATGTAATATAAATATTAAATACTAAGAATAATAATCATAATAATAATACAAACTGAATAATAATCAACATTAAAATTCAGGGGAGACAATTAGCCTACATTTTATTTGATGGGGGGCGGTAAGGGACCTGGATAATTTTTATTTTTTTCCAGCTGTGAGTAGCTTCTCCATTTTTTTTTTAATACATTGGATTTTCTATGATAATAGTCTTCAGCAACTGCATAGTCAAAATTCCAACCAATTATATATGTAAACTGACATGCTTTTATTATACAAGTGTGTCGCCACTTTCCTCTGACGTGACCCACCCAGTTAGAATTAGCATATAGTATGAAATTGGGCCACAATCTCTCCCACACAAAGACATACTAAAACTGAATAAATTCAGGACTCCAAGCTATTTCCCAGGACTTAGCCATTTTGTTATGCAGTGGATAGCTCCTTCTATCAAACGCTGAATTAATCAAGGCAACAGAGCAAATCACAGGTACCACAACTCTGACTTGCCTGGAAGGCCTAACCTCCCTGTCTGCAGTGCCTTTAAACAGGGACAAGCAAAGTTTTGCCCTTTTTTCTTTGTATGGGGAAGTGCCCCTCTGGACCAAATTAAGAAATAATAATGACCATAATTGTAATGATGTTATCGCTGCTATAATAAGTTATAAGTTATAATTATTATTGTATTATACATGTATGTATCATTTTAAAAAAAAAAAATCCTGCCTCAAACTTCAACCCATTCCCTGAGAACCACTATGATCATGCTAAGTGTCAGTATTCATGCCTTTTAGTGACTTAGTTGAGGAAGAACCTTTTTCTTTGTGTGTAAATGAGCTTGACATAAGCTGTTCTGCATCATAATGCGGGTGAGCTGCGCAGGGTTTATGGTTGGCTTGCTTTAAAATGCAGGTTATGAGATGTCTCATTCTTACTTATTTGATTAGTTGAGTAGCATAGAGAATGACACACAGCAGGTATATTTGGCTTTGCTTTGTTGGTCAGTGTGTTGTAGCCGATAGCTTTGACCCATGTAATGTCAAAATTCCTTTTATGCTTTTATTTATTGATTTATTTAGGTTTTTATTAGACATCCTGGAGTTAAGTTTCTTAACACTGTATTTTAGAATTAGATTTAGGTCATTTGGTTTGTTCGGTAACCATTTTGCACTCAAACTGTCCACAAATGGCAGTGTTTTCCCCGCCTATCAAGACGCTTTGTTGCTCCATGATAAGCTTCATTTCCATAGTGATGGCTAAAGGGGAAATTGTGCTCCCTGCCATGATTGTTATTTGCATTATGTGCAGTTGTACAGCTGTAAAGCAAATCTCAGTATCTTTAGATTGTCATGTCTTATCACAATTGTCCACATGGTCTTTTCTTCATGCAGGGTGTACATTATACATTACAGCTGGCTTATATACTCTGTCAGTTGTCACAAGTGCACATAACACTATCTTTTATTAAACAGTCGTGCACTTGTATGTGTTTGGATAAGGGGTACAGGCATGTGCATAATGTAAGATAGCTCTATTGCAGGACATATATTAAAATATATAATGGTGCCAATATTTTTTCACATTCTCCTACCTACTTTCACTGTGTTCTTGGTTTAAATTCAGATTAAGCTGATGAAGCGGCATTTATGTGGTTACATTTAGTTTTGTCATTTTCATACATATTTCACATTACATATGCTGCCTTGTTTTTTTTGTTCTAGCTTTCTTTACATTTGAACTAATAAGCCAGCTTCATTAAAAATAACCTTTCATTAAATACATTAAAATATGGGATATAAAGGTAGCTTAACCACGCCAAATCATGTGAATTCCTGGAGTCAGAGGCTGTAGAGATGGCAGTTTCTGCTACTCTTGCTAAGCTAGGCTAGTTGCCTTTTAGCTGGAATAGCTTATCTGCTCTTTTTTCTCCATTTTGATTAGAATTAGCTACTGTCTTATTTATGTGGCAAACAAACTCAATTACTAAGATGTGGGATATTCAAAATGGATTTTTCAATCGAAGGAAAAAGTGGGTAAATTAGCTTTAGCTAAAGCTAACTCGCAGGTGGACTTGAATAGCTTTAAGTGCAGTTTGGTTTTTACCTTCTTTGCAAATTTTACGTGTTGTTTTCTTCACCCCAAAATTACAAATTTTAAGGCATAAACAGCTCTGAATACCCCTAAAATCCCCTATATAACAATAATATGCAAAATGAATGCTTTTTTTGTCATAATCTGCGTCCGTTTCTGTGTGAGTAAACGCATTAGTACCCTACGTATCGTATACTGTATATCTGTTGTGCATGCATAGTGGGCCTTCAAATGTGCATACCTCCATAGTTATAAATCAACTAAAGCATCTCTACTAATATATTGTATAAATATTCTCATGCCCATCATTTGAATCTATAATTTGGCAAAAGAGATCACAGAGACATAGCAGAGGAGGGTGGTTTTCATTTCCCCCCACGGGGTCTAATTTTGTATTTTTACAGATGAACTTAAGTCATTCATGGCGTTTGTGATGTATTTGGGAATTAACATTGGTGGAAAACGGGGACATTTTAAGCCTTTCAACAGTGGTAGGAAGCAAGAAGAAAACAGTGAGGCTCAACGTGCAGCAGATCAGGACTCTTTGCTTGTCTTGCATAATGCATATATGCATGTCGTCTTCACAGATGGCAGTTATCTCAGTCCTAGGCAACACACCATCTCAAGATAGCTCATCAACATGATTGACAAGTGTTGGAAGAACTTTACCCGCTGAGGAGGAAGAAGCTGAGACCAGACAGGTGTAACACCGGTAGCAACTTCACTACTACTGAGATACCACTGAGTAGATTAGAGGGCTTCGGTTTGGGCTGAGAGTCAGTGACAGTATGTCATACTGTTATTTGCAGAAAAAGAAAGTTGTTGAATATACAATGTTGCAAAAGGGATTTCCTGCCTCTTCACATTTCCGTTTTTTTCCAGACAGGGATTCCTTAAGGGTGGAATAAGAGCATGTGAAGCACTTTGCTTTGTTCTTCATCAAATTATCATTGGCAGGACTTATATTAGCAAGGCAGGGAAGCTCATTTTAATGGCGCATATGGGTTTTTTCAAGAGCAAAACTGGTCTACCAAGTCAAATAATAGTAGGACATGTATGGTTAATCCCCACATTTAGGTATTATGTCTGACTTACGCTACGTCTGTGATCGGATCTGTGTCTAAACATTCAAGGCGATTTATAATAGATGCATCTAAAAGGTTTCAGAGTGGAATTGTGGAAAAAAATAAAATAAAAAATAATACTTGTATTTTACCTTCCAATTTCTCTCAGCGGAGAATTCAAATTAATTCATTAAATGTCATCCTCTACATTATCCCTGAGGAATTCACAACCACTGATTAATTCTATTTGAACAATCTCCTTTGTTTTGGCACCAATGAAAGCAACAGGGACAACATTTCTATACTACCACACCGACTGACTAATGGCATAAAGCAATGTGACATTTTACGAGGAAAAAGTCGGGTGTGGCATTGTGCAGAAATGTACAACAGAGCAGCTACATACAGTAAAAGTATGTAGATGTATGGCCTCTGATGGTTTGAGCTGCTGCAGATGTTCAGCCTGTGAGAAGTCTGTGATGTACATTTGATAAAAGGAAAGATTACTCCAGTACAGCAGTGTAGTGGGTACATAAATCAAAAGACAGATAAACGATACGAGATACTGCCAGTTCAGCAGATGACACTTGCTACTTGTTTGGACTGCACTACACCAGATACAATATTGTTAAACAGTGGCATGTAGACTATTTGCATGCACTCTTCAATTGTACACGTTGGGCGCCGACCAAAAAAGTGGGACTAAAAAAATTGGCTCTCATAGAGACTATTAAGCTGCTGCAAAGCACTTGCATTATATTTAAATTATGTTAATTAAATTAAACAAAGACCATTGCCAAGCAAAACGCAATGGTTCCCACACACCTGTTCAGTTTGGACGGAACTGGATTTGGTTAATTTTGAGGCAATTTGGCTTCACAGGCGTGTCTGTCAATAGCATTTTGTTCTGTATTCATAAGCACACACAGCATTTTCTTCATAAAGAACAAAACCCAGGCAGACTCTTAAAGATAAGGACAAGTGACGTAATAAGTTGCGCTCAATTACTGTACATTGTATTTGTTCCAGTTTAAGGATGGGCCACTGTTTACTGACCCACGGCAAGAGCACAGTAAAAACATGCCTCACTACAGCATTGGCGATGAATTACAAATTAGAGGAATTTAATGCTTTTATTTCATCATTACCATTCATCACAGCTCAAATTGAGCTTGCTCTCATTAACAGAAGATGACATAAAGACAGCTAACAGCCATGAACTCATCTATACTGTGTCAATCTGTGTAATCTCATGATAGCCTGGATGTGTGCCAGTGTTTCTTGGAAAGATGTGGAGAAACCAGCGAATAAACATGTGAGATATTCTGTTTACCAGCACACGGAACACGACAGAATCAAAGTCGTGGTGGAGTAGTGCTTTGGGTTATATCAGACGGCCAGTGTTCAGCCAGGGTAAGAGCCCTATTCATTTCCCCTGTAGACAACATTGGAGTGGCCTGTTGAGCATTTCTCCAACAACAGCTACAGCAAGTGCAGACTGATTTGCTGCAGCATGTACTATAATTTCAGTCTCTGCGAGCATGGCTGTGCAGTATCATCATTGTCTCTCTATCCGCCCCGGCAATATCTTTCCCAGGGACGCTGCTTGACTCCAGCAGCAGATCCCTCTTGCCTTCGTTGCAGAATCCCCCACAGCAGTATATTCATACAGGGATGCCTTAAGTGAAGGCGCCGATAAAATGTGGTTAAATATGTCATCATCCATCACGTCTTTAACAGGTTCCTTTCTGCAGCCGGGGTGCTGTAGATACAGTAGCTTAGCTTTAGGAAATGAGTGGAAAGCTAAGTAGCAAGGTATATTTAAGTTTTCCTGCAATCCTATAACTAATGAACCCCATTCTTACAGGGGTGGAGTCTTCAAACTCTTAATCATTTTTTTTTTTTTTTTTGCACATTCCCATACAGGGTTTTAGTGGAGTGGAGTGTATCCAGTGTTTACTGGGTGGAAGGCAGTGAACACAAAGCCAAACATCAAAGAGCCAACACAGAGAGGCAGTTTAGAGTCTCCAGTGTCTTGCTTGTCAGAATGTAGAAAGAAACTCATCCAGACTTGCCATCCTCTCACACGCCGGCACGTTGCCCCTTCCATTTAGATTTGTGATGTAATTATGGCTTTTGCAAAAAACTGAAACCCCGAGACTTAAAGACGATAAGAACTCTTAATAATTGTGAGCAATTGATTGCCTTAGGACAAACTGTACGGAATTACAATGTCTTATTTACTTGTGGTTTTTTGATTTATTTAAAAACGTTTTTTTGTTGATAACCTGCGTCTTGTTTTCGTTGTTTTAGCCATCATTCCAATCTGTTATTATAATGTTTTTCTCATTTTACTATTGAAGTCTGACAATGCAATTACCCAGGTTATTAAGTTCCATGTTTTCCACAGTTAAGCAAATGTGTAGAATGATCTGAGAATTACCTTTTTAGATATATACAGATGTGTGTATATATATATATATAGTTTTGCTATATTTCTGAAGCAATATTTCTCAGACCTTAATTAATTTATTTATGAATGTTTTTACTGGATAGAGCAAAGCGTTTTTTTATTATAATGTTAAACAGCTTCTTTTGTTACTTGGCATTTTAATGATGTGTAAAAAAAGGCACACGTGTGCAGATTGAATGGCCTGTCTTACATCTGTGCAGGGAACCTGTAAAAATGATCCCGCATTTATTTAGCATTTTAACACTTTTCACCGATGAGACGAAACCGCTCATTATTTGACATGAAAATGTACTTCTAGACGAAGTGCTCCCTGCCTTCAAATGGTGCTTTCATGTGTGTCTCAATGATTACACCAGGAAGCAAAAACGTCCTATGCGTGACATGAACCAGAATAAAAAAAAACTCACAACCTAATGGAGACCAAAAAAAAAAAAAGCATCACATTTAAAAGAAAGGTGCATTTTTAAGTAAAGAGGTAATACTTTCCAGAGCCTGAAGATGAGACATTCCATTAATCTTCACCCTCTGCAACTCCAGCCTGTTTGTCAAGATGTTCACAGTTTTTGACAACCGCCACAATGCTGCAGCTATGCCTGCTGCACATCAAACTCTATTCACAACAATGAGCAGACTGCTTAAGATTCAACTAATGTTTATCCAGGGATCTGAAACATGCATTCTAATCATATCTGGTTGGAAGAGATGAGCCCCCTTTGAACGATCAGAAGTTAAAGTCTCGAACTGCCGAGGTCTTTTTATTTTATTTCAAGCACTCTTTCACTTAATGTGACAAGAATAAGGTTCAATAAACAACATTCTATGAGCTCATAATTTAAAATGACCATAATATATCATTTGGAGTTTCCTTTACAATGCTTATGCATTGTGGTGTGATGTATGGATTTATAATGTCATTGAATAAGAGTTTAATATATCATCAAAAACGTAGAAAAATAATGATTTGAAATGTATTTTCTGCAACAAACCCTAACCCCGACAGATTCAAGCCAACACTGACACACAGACGGGATAATAATGAACAAAGACAGACGCAGAAAGATGCTCACAGCAAGAGACAGACTGAGGCCGACCTGTGCAGACACACAGACTGAGAACAACCCACACAGATACTGCAGGACAGCCAGTGGAGACAAAGAGAGGACAATCTGCCAAGCGCCGTCTGAGGTAAATCTGAGAATGGTGTTCATGTTGCCAGTAAGTGCATAAGATTTCCCCCGTCCCTTCTAAAAACTGTGGTCGTGAAGAAACATCTTCTGAAAGACTATACTGCCGCACCGCTCACCTAAAAGCTATACTGACACTTGCTGCTGCTGTTTGTAAAGCATACCAGAGGCTGCACCTCCCCTCCGCCCCCTGTAGGCTCTGAGTCTACATTCCTTTATAGGAAAAGTTGTTGTTAGTTCCTCCCAACTCCCTGCTGTGCTTAGCATGGTGCTTCCTAGTGGGGAGTGACGATCAGAGCCTAGGTGACAAATATCAGTGCGATACATATTCTACATTCACATAATAATTCATTCCACATGAGCTGGCTGACCTACCCTCCCAGTCTCCTACAACACTCCCACAGAAGTTCGCTGCATTCTCAATTACATTTTGAGGAAAGCGCGTGTCCCCCGGGATGAGGGTTGCAGTTTTAAAATTGTGGTTAAAACAACGATTGTAACGAGACAAAAACGCAACAAAACACCTTGGTTGGGTTTAGAAAAAGATTGTTTTTTTGGCTTAAAAATAAGTGTGTTTGCAACGTCGACATTGACCTTTGAGTTCACACGGGACACGAACATCGGTTCCCTGGGTGAACGTCTGACCCACCCACGCACCCTATCCTCCTCCGCACAAGGACTTCCACGGACTATCATGACAAACGTATTTGTGATATAGGGGGGTCAAAAACTTTATTTTTAATTGGATGGGCTGACTGAACACAACAGTTAAAATGTTCAAAGACTAAAAATACAAAAATGGAGTGGGAAGTTTTGTCTGGGATAGGAAAAGATTAAAAGGACCAACCGGGGTGAGTTTCTGAGTTTCTTTTTGAGCACTCATTATGCTAAGAAGATGGCTCTCAGGATGCCTGCTAATAAACCTGAAATAGCAGTTACATTTGTAAATTGGTGAACTAATGTTACTAATTGAAACTAATGGACAAAGCCAATTGTTAGCTCTGTAGACCGGTCAATCGGTGCTCTTTATTAAGTTAGTTAATGTGAAGTTAATTTATAAAGTAAATCTATCGCAGTGTTCTTTTGTCTTTAAGGTTTTGACCAAACATATGAAAGTCTGGAATGAAACCAGAGCCAGCCAATGGTTTACAGCGTGTGTATATGCAAAATTCAACAGGGTATGGTTTAAGGCGTCACAATATGTAGAGCACATATTATACTCTTGTGAAACTCTTGTGTGAGAGTGGGTTTAAATGTCTTGAGCGCAGCAAAGTGTACTGCCAAGAGAAACGGGAGAAGAGATATTACATCTACTACCATTAATCTCCTCAACAATAGTATTCAATAACATTTCTGGGAGTTCACTGTGCGGTACAGTACGCGCTCCGCAATAAAAAGCAGGTGATTCAGATTAGTGGCAATATATTAATACAAAAAAAAGATTTCAAAAAAAGATTACTCACTGTGTGGTGTCAAAGCTAACTGCACAGCAGGAAAGGACATCTTGCACGAGAGCTTATAGCGCAATGTGGACCAAAGGTGCTCAAGTGTACCTCTCCAATAGATAAGTCTTGCAGTCTATAAATGGACAAACAGTCTTATCAAGCTGGTGCTCAACTTTCCAGCTGTGATTCCCACTCAGGACTAATACAGTTTCTCATTCGGCGGCAGCGGCTGGAACATATACTGTAGATACAAAGGGAGGGGGTTAACCGGAAGTCACCGCTTTCCAAAACTCAATCCCCGCCTGCTTGTCAGAGATAGCGGCGAACATATACAACTCTAAACTGAAGAACGAGTCTTAATTAATCTGCACCTTTGTGTTTGTATAGTAAAAATGGATGTTTTATTGGAAGTTAGGCGCCAAATGCCTTTTTTTAGTTCTCAAAACTTCTTTTGTGAAGCACAGTCTCTTACAACCCGTTGCTCAGCTATAACTGCGGAAAACAGTAAAACCGAGCGTTTGATCATCTGTATTTACGTTCACGTAAGATCAGGCTGCGAGATCTGAGCTTGTGAGCTCACTTTGTCATCAGTATTCCCTTCTTCTCTTGGCCCCTGACAACCTCCGTCCTGCAAATTAAACCTTGTGATGCTTCAAAGAGCACCGTGACAAGCCCCCCTCTGACTCTGACCAACTGCCATTACTTCTAGTGTTGGATTGACACTTTAAATGAAATAAGCATCAAACAAAGTAGGAGGCCATCTTTGTCTGTGCACAGGCATCTGTACCCGCTGAGAGTCAAACAACAAAGAGCCATAGGGAGCCTTCTTGGGTGTCGATTGGGGGTTTTGGTGGTGTGGGGGAGTGAGGCGCTCAGCTCCGAAATGTCACGTCTATGATCGTCTCTGGTGTTTTATGCCAGAGATGCAGCCTTCATATCTTTGAGTGCTGTCAGCGGACGATATGCCTCTGGTTGTGTGTTTCCGATTTGTTCAGTTCACAGTGGAAAAGAGTAGTGTGTGTTTCACTGTAGGGACAACAATGGTTGACAGATTTACAGGAGATCGGTTCATAGCTGAAAGCACTATTTCTGGACCTGCCATAATGTTGCGTCTAAAAATAAAGACTCTCTTTGTTTGGCCAAATACAATAATCAAGTGACTGACCTTTTAGACATCACACAGCACCAGTCTGCTGTGTTTTCTCCACATAAAACAAGGATTTCTTTTCAGCCCTTTTTACGTTATTTTCGTCATCAGTTTGTTTGTCATAAATTTGTTGTCACCCGACCGTTCTTGGCAAATGTGCATTATATGTTTTCCACTCATCACTTTGTGGGAAATGTATCAGCAGGATATTTACACCACACATTGTCGTGAGCAAATTCAATCTGCAGCCAACTGATTGAGCAATTTGCTCAGCAATTGAGCACAATAGGCCATCAACGTGCAGGAATACTAATGTATATCACAGACGCGGGAGTAACAAGCAGTTGCAAGGAAAATAAAGCTGTTGTGAGAAGTTGAAATTATGTTTTACCACTAATGACACAGTGGGTTTGCAAATATTGTCCAGAAAAAAAAAAAAAAGCCACCAGGGCTTCATTTTTTCCAGTAACTAATGAACATTCCATGTTGAACTATAATGCTCTGTTTTGATTGAAACTATGTACCATAGACTACATAAAACTAAAACCTTTTTTTATTTATGAGTTTAGATTTTTGTGATCAGTCTTGGTACCCAAAACTAGACTGAGGCAGGCAGGCTGTACTTAAAGTAGGCAGGCAGATCAGAATAAAAAAGGGTGTTAAGCAAAGTGATAGTAGTACATGTCATCCATTACCAGCGACGGATAACTGTCGCCTACACACTGAGGCTGACGGTCAGGTGATGAGCTGAGGCGATTAGCTTGATAGTGGCATCTGTGACGGATTGATTACGTGGAGAAGGGTCAGAAATGGGAAGAGAAGAAATCACAGGGTACAGTAGCTGTCACCATGACAATTTAACTGATGCAAACTACGTGTCAAACTTTCATAGCTGCTCTCAGAAGCTAAATTGCCCTTTTAATACAGCGATTCAGTTTTTCTCACAGGAGCAATAAACTCTCACAACTTCTAAATAACTCTGAACGCCAATTGTGGAAGATTGGTTACCTAGTGGGAATATAAACAATATGAGATAATGCAGCAGAAGCATCAGTTTGAATTTAGCTGAAATTCATTTTTTAAAGTATAAATCACAGAAAGTCTTGAAAATCCTTTACTTTGTCACCGCAAAACAAATGAAAAACGAATTCCTCCATCTCGCATCCTTCTTGCAAATAGCAAACATGACGAAAAGGGAAGACGGCATTGTAAATTAAATATGATTCAAAATACACACTATTTTCATGCAAGAACAAGAATCTCAATGAAAACAAAGGCGGTAAGAAGAAGGGTTTCTATGCATATTATGCTTTTTGTTTCCTTATCCAGTATTTCCAGAGACATACTTGTGCTGAAAGTATATAGGCCTCTCCTTAAATATACAAATCCACATGCGTATATTGATCTGATGTTTAACCTGCGGTAAAATGCTGTTTAGGAAAGCAAAGACATCCCACTCTGAATTTGTGTCCTCAGTCGGAGGAAAGTCACACAAGGAACCAATGGTTTTTTTACTTGCACTGCGGCGTCTACAGGGAGAGTAAAGGGTTCCGATATGAATACTGAGTGGGAAAACAAGAAATGGGAAATCCAGGACTCAAACTCTGGGAGTTAAAATAGGTTATTGGGCATAAACATACCCTCTGAAGGGATGAATAATGTAAAATAGGCTGGTTGTCAAAAAAAAAAAAAAAAAAAAAACTCACAGATCCTGGGTTACTGCAATTTGCTCAGTAAAACTGACTTTCTTCACACTTTTCAAGGCAAGCTACCTATTCATGAGCTCCTATTTTAAGCATGTCTTCTACATTCCTCTTGTATTAGCCCTAATTTCAGATGGACAAGAAAGGAGAGAGAATCATTTTTGCATGAGGCCTGACCTACATGACAGGAGAGGAGAACTAAACTAGGTTATGCTTTGATGCAGAGAAAAAGCGGGTTCGGCTCCATGTTATTGTATTATTAAACCCCTCTGAACATCTGCTGAAGTGACCAGTGACATTCGAGTGCGAGGTGATGCCATTGCCAGACCTGTGTGCGCATAAATATGGGACAAGCTGGAGGCCGTTTACAGATGTATCTTGTATGAGTGGTCTGACGGAGCGAGAGCAGGGATCGCCAGAGAAACGATGTCGTGGTAAAGACGGCGAAACTACAGTTTGATCACACTACTCGAAAATGGTCATATACTCTACAGCACAAAAGACGTCGCAGTAGATTGTAGAAAAAGCATCATTCTGTGAAAAAATCTCAAGACGGTGCATAACATGTTTTCTTTCACTCGTAAAAACGCAAATGAAACTATTTCCAACTATTTTTGTTGGGGAAAAAAAAAAAAATGACAATATAATTACACACTTTTGATCCAATGTCTACAGTAAAAGGGGCCATAGCCACTAGGTTGTAATTGTTGCAGAATTAACTTGACACTAATTTGGGTGACCATGACAGTGGAACCTCTGAGTCTAGGGCAGGTGGAAGAAAAAATAATCATCTGCGCTCTGGCCTGCTCCCATACCCGCCATCACTCTCTATCAAATTAAAAGGCCAGAATCTATGTCCTCCCTCCAGAGTGCCATCCCCTCTTGTCAAACCCTAACAAGTAATTTGCTGAAGGTTATTGTTATTGTATGACATTTAATCCAAGTCATGATATTAGCATAATTTTTCGGACCAATCTTCTTAACCTGCAGTCACCTTTAATTGGTCAGAGCTTTTTAATGCCCATGTTTCACATTGCGCTGAGTGTCTTTCTTTTAATTGTTATGGATGCTGAACACGGCTGCGAGACATTTTATAGACAGACAGTAACTGTAGGTAACCAGCCGATAGGATAGGACACCATGACATCAACAATCGGAACACACTCAAATGAAAATATTCTCTTGAATGTCTCAGGGCTTTTGTTGTCGCTCTGGCGGACTAACCTCTGTGCTTATTGGGGCTGGGCGATATGGAGAAAAACAAATATCACAATACATTTGACCAAATACCTTGAAATCCATATTGCGACAATATTGTCGGGTTTAGAGATGTAACGAAAGCATATACTTGGGTACCAAGTTGATGCCGGAAATTCTAAAACGTGATGGTGCTTTTCAACAGTTCCGCAGTTACCGGCAGGGCTCGAGACTAACGGTGTCCCATTGTCCCGGGGGACGATAGGGAAACGTTTGGGACGCAGTGAACTCGCTGTCGACACGTCCAGGGGACACACCTCTCTCTCCTTCTCTCTCTGTAAAGACGTACGTGGGATCGTTTGGTATCGAGAATCGTGGAATTTCACTGGTGTTGGTATTGACTACTACATTTCTGGTATAGTGACATCCCTAGTTGGGTCGACCATTGGCGCTTTCACAAAACATATACACATAAATAATCATCTCTATTGTGGATATGATGACTAAGTGGGTAAATGCAAATGATAGAACAGCTAGAACAGTCTGGTAAGTTCAGAAAGTGACATCACTTTACTGTAATGCATCCTTTAAAACAACACTATTGCCATACTACGACATCCAGAACATAAGATCTAATATTTAGTCTCATATTACCATATCAAAATAATATCTATATATTCTGCTTACACTATATATTGATGAGGTCTGTGACCCTTTGTATACTTTTAATGAATGAATCAGACTTTCTAAAGGGTTCACTGCAGATCTGTTGAGGCTCCCACAGACGACAAACTAACACATTCACGGTGGCCCAATATTATAAAAGAAAAAGAAAAAAGATGGTGTTTATGTGTAGATTTTTCGACACGTAATAAAAATCCCCCTCTTGCATGTAGATACTGTACAGGCATCCCAATTAATCCAGTCCTCCATCAGGACTATTCCAAGTCCCAATTTGGCAGGCAACTAACTTTTACTTCCCTGCAACACTAAAAATCCGTCCATAAATATGGAGCCAGATTGTGTTTTCTCCATCTTCCCATCTTGTTATTTGCCAACTAGCTTGCAAGTATCCTCCATATAAACAACAGCAGTCACTTCAACACCTCATTTCTCTCAGAGGAGTGGTCAGCTGCAGTCTGTGAGGATGTCACAGAGGGGAACTCTTACTGCTCCTCTGCAGCAATTTCCAGCCACAATTGTTTCCTTTTTGTTTTTGTGTTGGTATTTCCCCCCCATTAATCAGCCACTTATTGATCTCAGCTTCTTCACCCATTAAAGAAACTTCATTCCTACTAATTATGAATTGAATTCATTAATAGAAATTCCTGCTTTATAGTTCATATGCATTTTACATTACCACTCAGTTTTGAGTAAACTAGCACGTCATATACATTTTAGATTGTTCCATGAACTGTATGAATGAAGAAATATTTTGAGTGATAATCAATGACGAGTATATGCCAAAAAAAACCCCCAACAAAACATGCCTATTTAAATCTCTGGTTTGAGATGGATCAATCATTTTTTTTTTTTTTATCGCTTTTGCATTTTATCTACAGTACATATATTTGAAAATAGGCCTGTGCATATGAAATGAAAATGGAAAAAAACCTGATTCCCTCAAAAATATCCTGCGAATTTAGGCATTTTTTTACTCAAGGGTTTTTTGGCCTCAGCTAATGGGAAACATGCCCCTGGCCAAAGGCAATGGTAACTCCTTTGAATAAACAATTGTCTGCACAATTTCCATCGGCCCTCTTGTAAAGGAAAACACATTTCAGCGACTCTCCACCTATAAAAAAAATCCCATCATAGTACAACCACTCTGTGTTCTTCTGATGTTGTTTCTGGCTTTCAAATTCAGTTTTGTGCTGCAGGTTTAGAGTCTGCGCTCTAACATTCTTCAAACCAATGCTTTAATAGTCATTTTACATCTTTGCTTCCATCCCTTTCCCTTTTCCCGTTTCAACAACGTAGTATTAATAACCATTAGGTTGAAAATCAGAAACATAAGAAGTTGTTTTCTAGTCGGCATTGATAATATTATTACAATTAAATTGATCCCACTATAACACTTTAAATAGTGGATTTGTAAACTGTATATATGTATATATATATATATATGTAGTTACACCTTCTTTTACTCATCACAAATGTGACCTTGTCAGTAAGTGGTCTGTGAAAATCGCCTCCAGCAGGTCTGTACCCTGTGATTACGGCAGCTAAAGTTAACCTGAAATTACACTGAAATAATCTCTCCTTTTGACAGGTGACAAAAGTGTCTCGAGCTACTTCAACACATACAGTTATACAGCTACACCGTGATGTTGTAGCCACTGAGAGTGGTGTGAATTATAGCCTGTGAAGATGATACAGCCTTTGTCTCACTCTTAGTCATCTATGTGTTTATGGATAGTGTTTTTTAGATAGCTAGCTAAACTAATATTAATGTCAAAACATTTCTGCAATTCACAATTGCCATTCTTCTTCTGGTTTTATTTTGCCAGTTACCAAACCGCTTCAGGTGCATTACCACCACCCTCTCTAGACTGTAGTGGTGCTGGGGAAACTAACGTGTTGCAATCACATTTGTAATCCGGCTAAATGTGGAAACAAAGACGTATTCAATTCCATCAGGATATTATTTGGCTGTGAAACACCTGCAATGCAAACTGTAAACGGGACTGCTGACACACAAGTTATTGTGCGGTGCCATCCAGTCCAATACTATTAAACACAGTACCATTACAGTACTAGGTGAAACTGGGTGAGAACATAAGATGCATAATGTCACATGTTATACAACAGCATTTTTGTGTTGGACAAACTTCATTTAAGGCTCACCTGCTGCAAAATAGGCAGTTAAAAAGAAAGAACAGACACCGCTGCGGGCCTGCTGAAAGGTGAATCAGATGATAACAGGGTCTGGTGGAAAAATAATAAAGCTTGATAACATGGCTGAGAGCAATACAAGGAATACCAATGAGTGACCTCAAAGATATTTGTCATTGGAAGGAATAAGCCCATTTGTTAGCTAAGCAGGTATAAAGACTTCACCGGGGAATTTGCTCCTGTTCATGGTTGCAGAAACAGAAAAATATCTGCGCCATGACAGATTGAGTCATTTTCTTACAGAATTCTTTGCTGCCCAGTTGTCTGTACAATTCTTGCGTCACGATTTGAATGATTTCATGAGGATGCTCTCAATGGTCGCATCTTGTGTGTGTGCAATGTGGCGGCAAAATGATCATTTGGATGTCATTACCTTTTGTAGAGAGATAATGGCATTAAAGCCTTATGATCCCCATCCAAGCCTGCTGTATGCCCAACAAAACTCCGGCGAAACAATGGTTGTTTAGCTTCATCCGTCGTGATTTACTTCAACAAATGAGCTTATTTCTGCCTCTTGAACATATTTGACTGGCAGAAACACACCACATCTATGGGACAGGAAGAAAGAGAGGCGAGGAAGTGCTACTGCTTATATTGTCTGTGCCGCCATCCGCCACAGAGCATGCATTCCGTTTGCCTTTTGCTACAGCTCGGTTTCTCTCTTCCTACACAACCTCTCATCTTCCACCACGAGGTATTGCTCTAATGAGGGGAGGACATTTTGCTATAGAAGGAGATGTGTGCAGAACTTGGATGAGACTTCTATTTTATGCTTGTACATGTATCATCATGAATATCGGTGTCAATTACATATCAAGTGGTAAGCCTGTCGCTAGGCATGTTCAATCATGCCCAGCTGATTGAAATTGCAGGAAGCAACAGATTTTTAAATGGTATGTCATCAAATCTTGGCATTTTATATGGGGTAAAGCTGCAGCAGCTGTATGTTGGCTCAAGGAGTTTAGGATAAAGCCTATACACTCGCATATATACATATCTTTCAAGCAAATATCGTCTGGATCTTATTGTCACACCAAGTCCCTTTTTATAAAACAGTATACTGTATGTAGGTCAAGCAATGTGGTGAGGGGCATAGCGTGTAAAGATACTTATTGAAAAGTTACCTCCATTTTCCGCTGATAAAACGGCTATGACAGATGTCAAAATACTGGCACTGTGAGCATGATGGTAAACATTAGTTTCTGAGTCACAAAGGAAAGACGGCGGTAGAGATGATGGAAGTACAGGTGGAGGGACACTAGGGAGAAGCAGCTGGGTATGTTTGAAATTTAAAACGGTCAAAACTGATACCTGGGTAAATATTTACCTTTTCTCGGGCGACAATAATTCCTCCACATATTAGCACAGCATGAACACAGATGTGTGCACATCAACACCCTGGGATTTATCCATCCTGTGTTTCCCATAATAACGACATACCTGAGATGACTCGATACGGCAAAGTTTCAGGTTTCAAAGACAGGAAGGAAATCCTATCTTCCTGTTACAGAAGCGAATCCTAAACACATGGCTGTGTCTTTTCCGATCTCAGACCTCCTATCTTATCTTATCTTATCTTAACTTAACTTCCGAAACCCTAACTAGAACTGTACATTTTAACTCTTCAATCGCCACTTGCCTGTCATGCCTGTATCTTTGATTAGAATGTACTGGTAGGATACTGGAGATGGACACGCCATCATATTAACTCACTTTTCACCGGCTGGAAGTCTGGGGAGTTACCCTTAGCAACAAAAGAAAAAGTGCATTTATGAGCTGTATGGCCAATGGCCAAGCTTCATGCCTCCTTGTAGTCGATGGAATCCTGTCTTAGCAGTCGATATATATATATATATATATATATGCCCATTAATACATGGTCTGGGAAGTCATGATACGGTTTGAGTAGCCTTTCAATCATTCTTTTTTATTGTTCATGTTTGTTCCCCATCTTTTGTTGTCATTGCCATACATACCCTAACAATAGCGCTGCTGACATTTTTGGCAGTTATTTTTGAATTCAGGACATGGGTCTATGCCATTCTAATTTAGGATTCCTAACTTGGGAAATCGCTAAATTAGGACGGTTCTGTAATAGCTAAATTCCTATCCTATGGCTAAAATAGGATTTTTTTTGCAGTTAGGAAACATGTTTCTGTAATACCAAAACCCTAAATGTCATCCTAAACTGAGATAAGATAGGATTTCAGACTTCAGTATTTTAGCGCCACTGTAGGAAATGTCACCTCAACAATTCCCTCAGTAAAAATAAATCCCCACCAGTGGTAACGATGAGCCAAACATGAACACCCTTTTATTTAAAGTTTCAGACGTTGGCTGACTTCCCACTTGCCACATGCAACCAACGCACAAAGCTTTTTTCTTTTTCTTTTCACTGGGGAAAAAACAAAATCAAGTGTTCTCTGTTATTTCAAGCTGGAGAAAGAAGAGATAAAATAATGACTGTGGTTTGGAGCAAGAAAACAGAAAGGACAACAGTTCAGTAACTCAGGAGGAGTTACTTTTTGCCTGGCCTAAATTGGCAAAAAGCCTCGAAATGGTTCTCCAATAAATGGCTGTGGTAAGCTTTGCTTTGTCGTGTGTCTAATTCCTAATGGATCCCCCAATCAAAAGGGACACAGAGCCATTTGTATTGAGTTTAATATAACTGTAAGACTGGTATTTCAGTTCATCCTGCCATGATAAAACAGGCGCATTAATAACCAATTTGGAAGTAATATAAATCTGCTGAGAGAACAAGAGAAGCCAAAGCATAATGTCTCTTTTGTGCTAGGCCGCCATAGCAACTGCTACCTGTTTCTACTCTTTGATCTGAATGGTTAAGACGTTTTTTTATACCCTCTACCATAGATCCTGTGTTACATTTGGCAGAGCAACATGGTTACTTTCTGACTTTTGTAACTGATGTTTTGTTGTATTAATTAAGAATCTGCAACCATCTTAACAACATGACAGGAAGCAGGTCAGCCAGGGTGCTTTGTGAGGAAATAAGCAGGTAGTGGAGGTGTGGAGAAGGGGATTTGTGATAAGCTTTGTTTCATCCTGTTGGTAGTACAAATAATGAGAGTCTGTGCCCTGAGATCTTGAGATGAGGTTCTACACTGATTGCTAGATTCAAAAGGATATCCGGTCACTTCATGAAACCAGTGCGGTTCATCTATTCTCTTTTATACATGCATATGCTTTTCCTGTTAGTACTGGAAAATGCACCAATTTCTTTTCTTTTTGAGATTAAGAAGAGGAGAATAATACCACTCTATCTCTGACTGAGATTAAGATCGATCTCCTTGTCCACGTCTCGGAAAGAAAGCAAATAAGCGTATTTCCCGAACTGTTTATGGCGGCATGCAGCAAAGTGATTGAAAGGCGAATGGTGTGGAGACGTCCAAGACCTGCTGGTTACCGCTTGTTACTGAATTAAGAATTAGCCATCAGAGTAGTGGGGATTCTGATGGCACTTACAGAATTATAGCCACCGAGAACACAACAACGTTTAGCACTCTGCTACACTTGCTCTTTTTGTCTTGCCCTCTACTGTAAACAGAGAGGCTCATGCATTCAACTTCTACGTGTATTAATTGAAATGATTGTCAAATGATTTAGGGTAATTTTATAAATTGCCATGCCTCCTCTGTCCAGTGCTACCACCTACCTCTGAGCACACTGGAGACACACTTGGGCTATAAGTGTTTTAACGAGGGTGGTACGCTGGCTCAGCAGTTAGCACTGTAGCCTCACAGCAAGATGTTTGTGGGTTTGAATCGTGGCCGTGCTCCTTCTTGTTTGAAGGCAGGTTCACCTCCTGTTTGTGTGGGCTTCCTCCGGCTGCTGTGGTTTCCTCCCACCATCAAAGCACATGCAGCTCAGGTCAACACAAATCTCTAAATTGTCCAGTGTAAATGTGCTTTTTCTAGAATTTTGATCCCTTCTGCTGTTCTGCTGCTCGCTGTGCATGCTGGGGCAGGCTTGCAGACCCCCATGACTTAAAGTAGGAACAGGTATTTTTTTGTGGAAGGAGACGGCAGGAAAAACAACTTTTACAAGTTGTCCTCTTTATCTACTCTTGTTCGTTATGCGGTACAGGGGCGTAAAGTAGGGACATCTTAGACGTAATTTCAATCCTATATTACACAACTTTAGAATTAAAGAAAACCCAATGACTCCAGTTATTTTGCACAAACACAAAGCACTCAAATGTGCGTCTGTGTGCTCTTGAGCGTGCATAGATTCTGTTCTTACATAAGAACAAATGGTGAATGTCAGAAACTTAAGTGGGTAAGTGGATTTTTAAGAAGACATTTCTTCTTAAGAAGGCTTGGTTATTGAGGCCCTATGTCTTTTGTCATGGTCCACTGAAATTTAAGTTGTGATTTATGTTATTTTATCTGCCCTTCCATTAGTTGAGACAGTTTTACAACAATTCAGCACATTTCACAGTTGAGTTTAAAACCTTTTTTAAATGCATGGTTTTCATCCATGTCAAGGTTTCTTTTTAGTTCCTGTAACATAGACATGGTTCTTACCTGATTACAGCTATGTATCATGTATAGTAATACAATGAGATGGGATATCTGTGCTATAAGATTGAATCTAAAGATGATGTTGAACATCTACTGCATACAGAACTACCTCATGCATTTATATGAAAGAACAAAGCATGTGTTTGTTTGAATGGAAATCAGATCACCATTAAACACATTCAGACTGAAACATTGAAGCCTTGCTACACCGGGACACTTTTATGGTGCAGCTGATATATTCACTTAACAGTTTCAATAAATGTCATTGAACATCAACTAAGATGAATGCTTTTGTAGTTTGAATTACGAAGGAATCACATAAGTAATGTTCAGATGCAATTTCAGCTCTTTCAAGTCCCTTCAAACATCTGTTGAAGATGGGATTTTACATAATTTAACAACACAATCTAGTGGGATCTGCGTTTTCCATCTGTGTGTCAAAGCTTTCCTTTTACAAAGGCTAGCACGGATGGGCTAGATGGATCTGTTAGGTGAAAAGGACGTCTGAGTTGTCTTTGTGCCGCAACATTTCTTCGCTCTTGTAATTCAATGCACTCTTCCACCCAGACATCCATCCACTCACCTACACAACCCTCACATATATCGCTTCACCATATGTCGGTGTGCAAATACTTAGAATAGGCGTGAATCATCTACATGAGAATGCAGGTTTGTGGATTAGTCCTTCATCACACCGACTCTCCGGGGTGCAATCATGTCATTCACAGTAATAATAATGCTAATAAATACCAAGCTGATTTCACACCACGTTTCATTTCGACGTTAATGATATCAGAAGCGGTATCCATTTCTGCCATGCACCGTATGAGCAGAAAGAAGAGTGCCAGGGTTAGTCAATACATCAGCTATTGTGTTGTATTACAGTCGAGAGGCATGCGGATTAAACTGTGAAGTCTATATAAACAGATGGAATGATGAATAGATGGTAAATGGAAACGGAACGTAGAGGTGGAGGTTAGGATTAAAACATATACTGGTGTAAGAGAATGCGACTAAATGGAAAATGATTAAGTGGAAAGGGTTTGGTTTTTCTGTCATTTATTGTTTTAAAAAAAATCACGCAACTGCGAGGCATTTTTATATCGTAATTACCTGGAATCTTGCTGAATTATCTTTTTTTTTTTAACTGCTCCATTCAGTCGTCGCCAATTTCACTACTCATGGCTGATTGCAGAGGAACTCTTTCATTTTGGCAGTAGGCCAATTGGAAGAACCGCTCATTACTACAGGTTAACCGCTTACCGTGTGCTTGATGTGTCGGAGTAGAGGCTTTTCTCTACTCGAGATCTGTATAAAAAATAATTATGGAAATGTCGGCTCTCGTGTGCAGAATCGCCGCAGACACATTTTCTGGAGTTTTGACGTCAAACTTTTAAAACATGAGCTCCGAACGGAAAGTTGGGTGACATTTAAAAGGGAACCTACATGTTTGAACTGACTTAAAGTAATTTGAAAGAATGTTTTTCCAGCCTGTCTGTCTACAGTGTAGGTCAGGGTTGTCAAAGTCTATCTCTGAGACCACACACTGAGGAATTAAAGAGCAATTAATTCACGTCTGTCTTTAGACTGGAATCTATTTTGATATAACATGAGAATAATGTTTTAAGCTCTCGTAAGATATCCAAGCACTTTTGAATTTTATAATATTTTGAAACTCTTTCGGCATTTGCATTTTTCAGCATTAGCCATTCAATGTCTTTACGTTCTGTAATTACCTTTTACTCTTAACAGTTTTCTTTTTGTTACTGCCACATTCTGCCATTCCCACATGGTATTCAAATTGCCTGCCAACGCACTAGGGATTCACTGGGGAGCATGCAGGTAATCTAGTGCTACATTATGTAGTGTTATCTCAACATGTAGGATGGAACTATTTACTATTTACGTAGCAGTTTTTGATAGTATTTAGCTGAAGGCTAGAGGCAGCAACTACTGTAGGTACCACATAATATACCAACAAACTGTACCAGCTGGTGTCACACAGCCAGTTCGGTTCCCTGACGAAAAAATATGAAGCAGGCTGCTTGAAATCTTGACATTATATTTGATGAAGATCTATCTCTGTTATGAGGCTCAAGTAAAGACTGTCATTCAGTCATGCTTCGTTCAAATAAAAATGATCAGTTCTTTTTTGGTCCTTCTCCAATTTATATCGGGGTAAATACTGTCTACTGACTACTGTAATGCACTTTATGTTGGTATTCACCATAGCTCCCTTCCCCGACGCCTGAATTTTAACCAGCACTAAGAGATACAAACACATTAATCGCGTACTGACCAACTTACACTGGCTACGTGTTATTTACCATCTTGACTTTAAAGTTTTATTGATCATTTGTAAAGCATTAAATGGCCTTGCTCCAAAATATATCAAGGATTGATTGATCCTCTATGTGCCTGGGCGTTCCCTTAGCTGGTTGTTCCTCGATCTTGGCTTGTGATCAAAGGTGACGGGAGACTTTGCTATCAGAGCCCCCAGACTGTGGAACACACTATCTATTGAAATCAAACACGCCACATCCTTAGCATCTAGTAAATCCTTTAAAAAAATGATTATTATTATAATTATATAATATTAATAGCAACAGTATAGAAATTAAATGACAACATATTTAGAAAAAGGTGAAGATGGCAGACTAATGAAATCTTTCCACGTTTAAATTGAAAGAATTAAGTATGCATGAGTCTTAAATAGAGACTAAATTCATGTACTTAAAGTGAATTAATTAGGAGCTAATTAAGTCGCAATATAAAAGTGCATCTGTATCACTTGAAACGCTTATACGCTGTACATCACCGCACACACATTCATGTGGTTTACTGGGTGTGAACTGGCAGAAGATTTGCAGGTCATGTCACTCGATTTGTTGAGACTCTTGTTTTGACCAAGGGTGACAAAAAGGAAGCATGACCAATCATTGCAATCTGCAGGGGTCAGCGGACGCTAATGAGTGGTAGCCATTTTTCAGACTTCATTAATTGCACGTTGCAGGGAGTGATAAATGCTGCTCACAGCAGTGTTATTGGGCGGTGGGTAGAGCAAACAGCCACAGCCATTGATCAGACTCGGAGGACCCACAAATGCTGCGACTCGCTGCCTCGTCTCTGTGGCCCTGCCTAGATTTCTTTGACCTTGGGGAGTCTGTGTTTTTCCTGGCATCTGTAATGGTGTCTTTGCCAGCCGACTTGTATTCATAAAGCAGTTTTTTTTTGTTGTTTTTTTAATTATCAAAGGGGCTTCCAGGTGGCCTAACAACTGTTACTAAATGGTATTGAGTTCGTATATGCAGTGTCTGCTTCAATATATCCTGTATTTTTGTACCTGCAACTATCTAATGAAAGGAGAAATACCCTTTAAGTCATTTCTTTCTTTTGCAGTGTAAATTTCAATGCAGACTGAACACTGTTGCCGGCACTATAATGAGAACTTTGTGGACCCATGATGTGACAGGTGGCTAATGGGACGCCGTACACCCATCACGGATCGAAGCTCCAACATGAAATGCCACTTGCTTCAACAAATAACATCGCTCTCGTCCAAAAAGTCTTATCACGAAAACGCGCAAAAAAAATAATTGAAAAGACTCAACAATGTAATAGGTGTTTAAAACTGTCTAGACCTGATTGTTGCAGTATAGTCTTGCCAGTGTGCTCATCCATATTGCATGTTGTTGCCACTCTTAGAACAATGTTCAAATCCACAGAGAGATTATACCCGACTGAATCACGTCTGTATGAGATGTGAGCATCAAATGTGGGTGGCTTCCACCTGACTTGTAGTCTGCTATCTGCATATGAAAGACTTATAAACCTCCCACCTAAAAAAGATTAAAATATGCAGGATGTACCACTGCTAATTCTAGGTTTTTGCTCTGTATCGCTGATGAATTTAGAAACCTCCCTCCTTCTGCTGTTCTGCTTATTGCACGTTGGTATCAAATCTTTCATTAGGCTTTCTATTCTTTCGCTAATCTACTGGGCCAAAAAGCTAAGCTTATCAAGCCCCACAATTTAACAGGAGGAGAACCCTTTGGCTATCAGTCTGTCCTCCTGCTCTTTAGATGTAATTAGTGCTCCTAGATTTCTCCAAGAGGTGATGGAGAGTTTAGATGAATCCTAACTGTATTTCAACTCACTGCAACTCAGACTATTTAAACATGGCAAACATTCAGACTTTCCTAAAATACCTCTACCTTTTTTCTTTTTTTTTTTTTTTTTTTACATTTTTACTTTTTCGCACCTCATCCCATTACTGCAATGAATAGACGTGTGGCTATTTCTATTCTAGATGTGTGGCTATATCTATTCTTCTTGACAGGAGTGACAGAAGCACACCATTGGTGGAAATGTGTGAATCATGTTGCATTGAAAAATGTCACATGTCGCTGTAGCAAAATTGAAAGAAGGCTACATTGATCTGTATTGACCTGTTGGCTATTTATACATTTATATAGATGCATCAGGCTGCTGTTTGTGTATTAAGATGTGAAGCAAATGGGTCTCAGTGGGTAAGAAGCACACGTCTCATTAGTGGCTCTCAACCATGTGGTACAAACCGAAATTGCTTGTTCATGTGTTGGAAGAGAAAACATTGCTGATCATTTGCAATTATTGACAGACCAAATTGGATTACATTTTGAACATCATTAAACATACGATTTTAGTAATTAATTAATAATATGTTCTGGCCATCACTGTACGCATTATGAATCCACATGTAGTAAGACACTGTTAGACAGTGATGTGTCTTTTATTGTTTGGGCTCTTGGTACATTGAGATAAAAATATTTTAGGCACGCACACGCACGCACACACAACGACAACAAAAATCAGCCAAATCAGTCATCCAACCTCAGTCCAATTGATCATGCATTTCATTTGTGGTGCAAGAAAGAAGTGAAGCTGTTGGCGGTACAGGCCTGTAAGAAAGATAGCAGTCTCCCATGTCTGTAGGCTGTAGACTGCAAAGGAGTTTCAACCACATTTTTCAATATGATGACAAGTTTGTTTACTTGTCCTGTGGCTAAAAAATCTCCACAGTTCCTACACTTTTCATTTGACATTTATCCTCAAATTAAAGCTGAAAATCACCACTTTGTACTAAGAGCAATTGTTTCCTGTCAAATTGAATGTACTGGTTTAAAGGGGGAAACAACAAAAAACGCAGTAGACACGAGAGCTTTAGCAACCGTCGCTGTGCTGTAAGGTCTGAGTACAGGTAGATGTAGGGCAGGAACTACACTTCACCTCCCTCACAGTCAGTCCCAATGTATGTGTTGGCATCGTATAAAAGCAGACAAGCACCGTGTGAAAAAACTATTTTTAAAGTAAACCTGGACATTAGTGCTAGCCTTCCGGCCCTATAAGCATAGATTTGACCACAACAGGTCTACTTAGCGAAATGTTGAATATAGACACAGTAACCTTGGATTAAATGATTAACAAAATGAAGTCCTGTGACATCACCACCCCTTTTAATTTCTATATAAGTAAGCGTATCAAAGTTAACAGTGCATCGGTCAAACAGCGAAGCTTCCCGTTTCCTTCAAGAGCTAAGGAAAGGTGGAGACTGCTGATAAGGAGAGTGGAATGGCTTAGAAATTACATGCATTATATTAACATCCTTTTAGCTTTTAAAAAGTATACTGTCACTTGTGGACCTGGGATGAACCTTTTTGCAATGAAATAATGAGGGAGAAAGCTTCACTGCCTCCTGAATGTTGACAACTGAGAGTAAAGGCAGCAGATTGTATTTTTTTTGTTTGTTTTTGTTATTGTCACTTATTCTTACACCAATTAATATTAAAAATGTAAGGTTTCTTCAGAAAATGACTTGGCCAAGACGACAGCCTCAGGTTAAGTCACAGAACACAAAAACAAATCCAGTTTAATACTTTCATAAAAAGTCCAAACAGAAAAAAAGTGACCTGGGCAGAAATAGATATTGAAAGGTAAGAAACGTGACACAAAAAAAAAAAAAAAAAAAAGTTATTTTTATTAACGAGAGGATGTTTAAATTGTTATGGATAGAAACTTTTCAAATAAAAATGGGAAAGGAGAAAAGAGCAGTTTGGAGGTTTCAGCTTCAACATTTCAGTTAGAGATAAAGTTGCATCGCAAGCAGCAACTGACAACTTATTCATAGCTCACGGTAGGTGGTGATAGATTTGACATATTATAAGGTACACCATTGAGCCAAAAATACACCAAGGTCAGGGTGTTGTTTCTCAGATACTATTACTTGAAATGTGTATTGAGTCCCTGACAGGAGACAAACACAGTGAGGTCTAATGGATTCAAATAATCTGAGGAGTTGCATTGTTTTGTCACTTGTGAGAGTAGCTCGCTAGCTGTTTTACCGTAACAGTTAGCGAAACACAATAGAGCGTAGCTAACGTTAGCTTACATACCCACCCGTCAGTGCTTAAGCTAACAAAGGTAGCCTGACAACCTGCTGCTGGGCATCAACAGAAGAAAAATAGATGGGGAAAAATGTTTTAAAAAAATCCCTTTCCACGTTGGTAAGAAATTCTTTAAGATATTTCTGGAGCTGCGCCAAAACCTTATCACTTGTTTCTTGGCCCACAGCCACCAAATTTTATTGAGTTTCATTTTCTTGTTTTTTTTCTTTTAAATAACTACCTAACAAACATGAAAAGACTGAAATCATAACCTCATCCTGTAATAAAATGAATCCATACCCAAATTGTTATGCATATATCTTTTTATATACGCAGAGTTTGAGAAAAGGACTAAAGAAACAGGATAATGAGTGGCCATGGCAGGGACTCTGCCTCCGGCAGCAGGCCTAGATGTCTCCATTGGCAATTTGATAAATGAAATCGTGGTTTTGGATATCTAGATATGGCAGTGTCAATTCTTCAATTGCTTTCGTTAGTTGGAATGTAGAACTTGTCAAATTAGGGAAATGTGGTCAAGTTCAGTCCAATTTATTGCCAAAAACATTTGGCTCAAAACCATGTTAAAGACCTGTCAGCATGCTCAACCACTCCTGCTATATTATATAAGTCATGTATAGATTTATATTACTAGTAGTTTGCTTTTCATATTTTCAGGCTTTTGATATTTAAGGTTAAAACTTTCTGTTGTCATAGTAATTAGAAGGTTGTTGTGTAATGGAAATGCACTAACTTTAGTACCTGGCTACCAGTCAAAACCTTTAAAGGTATTTTCCAGCTCTATAGGGCAGATATTTGAATATTACATAAAACTAACTGTGAATCAACTGGCATCATTATTCTGCTGAATCAAATCAAATAGCACACAATTATTTAGAAAGTAAACTGAACTGAAAATGAAATGAACTGAACGCAAAGTAGCGCAGCATCCTCCTACATAATGTTTGACATTATGGAAATAATGTAGTTGAGCCTGTAGCGCCTTCTTTGCTGCCTTGGGCAGATGACTCTTGTTCTGATGCTATCATCAGCTATTCTACATCTCTAGCCAGGGTCTTCCTCCCTGGAGCTTTAGATGTCCCTGTAGGTGCCCACCTCACCCGTAGCCACCCTCAGCCTGGCCTCTTTACTTGCTCAGGGTTTGAAGCATTGCTCAGCGCCCCCCCGGCCCTCCTCCACCAGAATACTTCCAGCACAAAGCCTGAGGACAGGTCCAAGGTCGGGAACTCGAGAAGAGAGAACTCTCAGCGTTAGCACTGAGATGGAATTCAAATCACACTTCATCTCCCTTTATTGCTCCGTTTTTATTCAAGAGTTAAAAGCTCATTGCGTCTGCCCACTGCATCCTGCAAACTTCCATGTTTGGGCTCAGTTTTCACCAATTGTTGAGAGACACAGAGAAAGGGCTGACAATGATGCAGCCTGCACATTTGAAGCAGTCAATTCCTGCAAGATGGTGAAATTAGCTATAAACCTCAACTATAAAAATGAATCATCATTTCTATGTTCAGTGTTGCAACATACCAGAATTTACAGTATGTATAGCTATATGTACATACACACACACACACAGTGATTATAAATAGCAGACAACAATTGTCTCGTATAACTGTGAAGATGCTTGAATATGTCATTTATTTTAGCCCAAGCATGCACCAGAATGACAAACACCCTCTGTGTTATAAACTCAGCTCTGCAATGCAGTGTCTCTTTCACGCGGGTTCATGTTAGGCCACGCATTTTAAAAACACAGATCAGATCCTTGTGAGGAGGGGGGCCTCGGCAAAAAAACTACATTTGATGAGCAGAATGTGCGCGCCTCAGTTTGGCACACGGACACATCGCACTTCACCGTGCGTGTGAAAAGATGTATCTAAAGGATGGTTGGCTTGTTTGAGAGGGCCAAAAGACCAGAGAGAATTGCTATGTGCAATTAAGAAGCTCTGAGTCAGAGTGTGCCATTTCTGCTTCCCTTTCCCACTGAACAGTCATTAGTCAATACACCGATGGTGTGAAAGCAGAAAGATTTATAGCCAGAGAGCTATGTAGCTATAGGTGATGGATGGATAGTTGGTCCCTCATTCAGCTGGTGACTTTCTCTGACTATATATTCATAAAATATTCCTGATACTTGAAAAGTACAAAACAGGACAGTATGTCTGCTTGAATTAATGCATGTGTACTGTACATGCTTACACCGCAAACGTTGAGATTATTTGTTTGCTCTGCTGATTTTCCCCACTTAGACTGCCTGCCGAGATAATTTTTCATGTAAAAAATCAGTCGAGCACTTTCACAAAGCCGCCTTTCATCTTGAATGACATTTGCTATACCATGTTAATATTTTTAGCACCATTTTTAATTCTCACATCTAGTTTTGAATGTGATTCCAGGGATCGGAGAGGTGGAGGAGTGGATTTGAATAGCATGACATATAGGTGTGAATATTAATGTACTGTAAAAGTGCTCTGAATATGATTTGAATCTTTTAGAGAATTCTGCTGTCTAAGGTTTTTTGACATTCCTGAACCACTGATGCATTTTAAAACTCAAAGAAGCTACTTGACAGTTTGGCAGGATGAGGCTCTACTTTACTTCCAGACAAAAACTCCAAAGGAATACTAAGAAAATCATAAAATGTGCCACTAACTGGGGACATTTTCATAGTTTGTGTATTGGACTTAATCCAAAGGGGCAGAAATGAGAAATGACCCGTACCTTCGCCTTGGCATAGCGTCAACACCGTAACCTTTCAGTTCATTTTCTTCATGTTTTAATCCAAAAATACTGCCAATGTCTTGCCCCTTTTAAATAGTTTCTAACATATTCTTATCGGAGGCCTTTATTCGCTCTTGGTAGTTTGCACGTGTGTATATTTGTACGTGTATGCAGGTGAGTAAATGTATATAAGTAGTAAATGAATTTTCTAATTGCAGTTTTGTGTTGCAAAATTCAATTCAATTTTTTGTTTGATTAGCCTGCTTTTTGAACAAGGACAGGTCAGCATATACATGACATTGACGAAACTTCTTCAAGCATTGATACGGTTTGGAGCACATGCCAAACAGAGAGCAATTACTTCAGGTCTATGATAAGAGCCGCATTAGTTTCTTATTATTTTTTCTTTAAATTATCCCGGGAATTTAGTTTGTACACCAAAAGTAGTATAATGTTGAGGGTTGCCCCTTTCGATGAAGCGAGCATGCTTCTTTTCTGCTTTATCTTGAAACTCATTGAGGGTGGAACAATTTTACCGTAGGTGTGAGAGCTGCCCTTTTGGGAATGTTAGTCTTAAGGTAGCGTGGATGATTGCTTCCTCCATGTAAAAGTGTGTTACGACTGCTGAGCTTTCGATAATTGGTCCTTTACTCTTAATAAGGTTGTAACTTATCATTATCTAACATTGCTTGAATGAGAGTTAATGAGGAACTGCTGCTTAGCTATTCATCAAACTGGTGTGTTTGTAACTTGAAACCTAGCAACTAAGAATGCTTTTAAAACCTTATTGTAAGGTGTTACTATTTTTACGGACTGTAATCTAAAACATTACCCAGAGGAGAGTTAACAAGTGTTAGGTTACGACTAACTTTTTAACTTTAAATAACTTTATCGCAACTTTCTAAGTTACATCCACTTTCAGTTTGAATCTCATCAGATGCGTCCATTTCCGATATTTATAGTGGTGCTTCTCAATACTTCCCCACTGGTCTTTCTATTGGAAGACTGCAGTATGTTTATGAGGTCACAGCTAACAAGTGTGCGTGCTGCCAGTAATTAGATAAAGCTTTTGATTGTCTTTATGCATCTGTACACAGGGGATGATCTTAATTTTAGATCAAAGGCTTGTCAAGAGAGATTAAATTCTGAATGACCTACTTCTATATAAAAAAACATTTAAAAAAAAAACATTTAAAAGAAAGGTTATTCTTATGAAATAAACACTGAACACATTAACATCTTTAGCAAGTGTCTTGAATGCCCCACATCCATTTCGGGCACCGGTTTTCCCTTTTAAAACAGGACTTAATGAACAGATATGCACTGCAGTAGACAACACAAATGAAATGTTAAAAAAATGACACACCAGAAAGAGTGTGTGCCTAACTCCCGGCCTAAGTGGCAAAAGTCTCAAAGGGTGTAAAAGAACAATAACAGAAAAATAGTCTTCTTAAAGGTTCAATGTGTGATTCTGAGCCATCTGCTCCAAAGAAATAGGGGGCAGTATTTCACCTCTAAACTGGGTCCATACAATCTCTAATGTTTATATTTTAGCTGTAGTAGTCTGCCATATTATATATATATATATTCTAATTAGTTTTTTATATTGTGTATTGCATTTACTTCTGTGTCATGCCTGTCAGTCAGTCAGTGGGCAAGAATATGCGAAATTCGACCAAACAGCTTAAACTCTGAGAGCCAGTGAAAAAACACTGTTATCTTATAATCTTTATGTGGGGCTTATCCATCTGTGTTTACTGAGGCACTAATGTTAACCAAGGGCTGTAGTATTGGGCTAAATCCAAAGTGGCAGAAACTAGAAAACGACCCGCATATTCACGTCGTCTTTTCGGTGACGGCACAGAGAGGTCAGCAGAGCTCAGCAGCCGCCTCCGTCAGACGGAGTCTCAGTCAGCGGCCAAAGAGACTTGAGCTCAGCCAGAACAAGCCCCAGCACCTGCAGTCACAGCGGGCTGCTGGGCCTGTGTAACTGCAGCAACAGGGAGTTTGCAGTTCCCCTGGTGCTGAGGCTGAACTCAAGCTAACTGCTAACAGAAGCTGCGCCGTTTCCCGGGGCTGCCGGCAGCTATACGCTCAGCGAAACAGCCTCGTAGCAGCTGTGAGGAGGAAGCGAGGTGGAACAGTGCATCAGTTGTGATGGTGCTTTTCTGCTTTCTGCCACTTTGAATGTAATCCAATAAACCAACTATAAAACTAGCCAGTTAGACTGCTTCAGTAGATATCTCTGCAACTCATAGACGTCTTTGACGTCACGTCAACACTGTTACCTCTTCACACTCTGTTAATAATGTCAGTTCATTGTTTATTACTGTTTTAAGTTTAAATTCGTACATATCTCGTCAGAGACACAAGGTATCATACAGTATGTGAAAACATAAACAAACCGCTTTAGGATTGGACACAATGCATTATGAATAACGTACAGCAGGGATTTCTTGATAGATGGATGGAAACGGAGATGGGGACACGGAAAGCTTGGCACCTGGCTCCTCAAGGCATCAAAGATTAGAGAAAAGCCCTCTCAGTTTTACCTGTGGCTACAGTTCCATTCGGGTGTGAACGGTGCGGCTGCATGCAGTTAAACCTTCGACTCCAGCAGCCGCTGGGCATTGTCCTGGAGTTTCCTGCTATGTGAAAACAGAAGACTATTGTGGGATTTAAAGGTGGTATTGAATGTTGTCTTTTGTACCAAGCTCCGTTACTAGGTGTGGTGTTTGAAATGAGGGATAAAACAAGGAAATCAGCCAGCAGGCATTGAGCAATGATTTTCTCATCTATCACCATGAGAGATCATTTCATTCCAATTTGTTGCTGGGAGGAGGAAATAAAAGCATGTAATCACCTCAAAGGCCTTCCTCTTGCTTTAAAAAACATATTTTTTGTGTTTGGAAAATAAACGATAAATACAGGTGGCCTTTTTCTATGTTTAGACAATAGTCTTGCGCGTCCCACGGCACTAAATGCATGTGAATTTCTTGAAACATGAGCCGAAGTGGCTTACTATTCAAATGAATCGCATTGCTCATGATCAGCGTTTCAAACTGTGACTTTTCATATGATGTTCGGTGAAAACGAACAGGACATATATTTTGAAAATAGTCAAATGATATATTGTTCAAACAGCAGTAAACTAGGCTTTGATCAATCAAGCTACATTAACGACCCCGATGGACACTTATTTATTATTCTTCAAAAAAAAAGAAGACCTTCACCTTTTTTTTTTTTTTTTATTCTTATCAAGAAAAGCACTTTCAATTGGATGTGTCAGTGGATGAGACCCATCACACATCCTGAAGGCTATTTCTGCTTTCCACACTGATAAAGTTATTAATTAAAAAATACAGTGTGCAGCGAGAATGTGGCCGCTTTAATCTGTGCAGACACAGACCCCTGGGAGGGCTAAATCACTTTAAATTCTCAGACGGTTACAGTTTGGCGAAAAGAGAGCATTCTTCAAATAAAAATTGCTACCTACATTTGGTTATGACTACCTGAATAACATCTTCATATATTTAAGGGTAGGTTCTGATTTCCAATTAATCTGCACCTGATTTGTGTGACTAGTAATAATAATGGCAATAATAAACTAATAAGTTGGCAATGTCACCATAACTCTTCTTTAGGAGGGGTGCCAGTGGAATAGAGACAGAGACAAGAAACATGGCAACAAAGGGTAGCTGACAATTATTTTCATGATTGACTTATCAATTAGTAATAATAAAATAACAATTATTGTTCATTATTAATCAGTTTGTCTTAAAAAACTGTATATGTAACATTTTTCCATGATTTTATTTTGTTACAGCTGCAACTAATTATTTAATTATGTATTAACCTGCAGATATCTTTTTCAATTAATTGACTAATCATAAAATATCATAAAAAGGTTAGAAAAACATGTTTCTTGTTTTGGCCCGATCAACAGTAAACATTCTAAACATACACAGGTTCCTGTCATATTTGGCAACAAAAAACATTTTTTTATCTTTTTTTTTTTTGAGCACATTAAAAAGTGCTATTTGAAATTGCTCTATATTAGCATTATTGTTACCTTGATTTCTCAAAGTTTAAGGTAATGTCTTCCAATTTTGGACCATAGTGGTGGACCGACTAACAAGATATTTTATTTACATTGTTATGACAAAGACAAAATAAGCAAATCCTCACGTTTGAGAAGCTGCAACTTACATTTATTTGCATTATCGATTAATCAGATGATTATTTTCTCTAACTGTCGATTAATTGTCTCTATAAAATGTCAGAAAATAGTGAAAAATGCTGTAAATGTCTGCTTTAAATGTCTTCTTTTGTCAGTTTATTATGATTTAAAACGGAGAAAAAGCTGGAAATCTCCATATTTGAGAGGCTGAAAACAGTATTTTCGGCCATTTCTTTGCATGAAAAATGACAAGTGATCTATTATCAAATTATTTGCGGTTTACTTTTCTGTTTACCGACTAATCGTGGTTCTATTTATTATATTCTTCGACCAGTTTGCGTGTATATGAGGAGGAAAAGCCTTCAAAGTGGCATTCTGTGCCAGTTTACCACAGCCTGATGTATATATTCTTTCTATACTTTCTGCAGCTTCTGAAGTCACCGTCTCGCCTCTGCACTTTAACATTGCTATGGTTACAGGTAGTGTTAACAGCTACGTGAAACTGCCAAAGGGAATGTACTCTATGTACATATACGCCGCAGATCTACACTCACTCTCACAGTAATTATTGTTTTTAATCCTAAACACTTCAAATATGATCTCAGTCTCTAACGCAGCCTGTGTAACAATATAATAATTGCTTTGCTGCTGTTCTGCAGACATTTGATAATTCAACACGATAGATAAAAGGATTCGAGAACATTAGAATAACCACGATGAATTATTTGGCCTCCTACATAAACACTGTGTCCAAACCTGATTTAAATTGGAGAGCGTTGACATTCATTAATTATTAAGCGCGGCCATACATCTATTTTTGTCAAGAATGTGCTACTGTGTGGCAGATTTGGAGGGCAGTTTTCATAGCCGACTGTTACTTTGGGAGTTATTACATGTCAGTGAACCTGACAACCCATTTCAAAAGGCATTTGTATCACAAGCTGACTGAAGTAAATTTCACAATGTTGTTCTGGCTCATTGTTGATCACACCCCGTAATTAGTCCCCTGTAAAGGTGTCGATGTTAACTTAATTATCTGATGCATCTCAGAAACTGTCCACATGTTGTATGACTTTCTCTTACCGTTTATATCTGGCTGTGACACATCTTGTCACTTCTATTTCATCAACTCTGCTACTGCTCATACAGTGTGTTCCTGCTCTCCTTGACTCCGTTTGCTCCAAATATCTGTGTGAAGACATTGTTTAAAAGATAGGCATCATTTCGTACTCTGATACTACCCTCAGTTTTGTTTCCCTTTGTCGAATGTGAGAAAGAAAAAAAAAGGGTGTGATTGGTAATTGGAGTCAAATACAGCCACTTAAGTCTTTAGAATAAAGGCTGGTTTTCACACTGAGCTATTCTGTCACCTCGCCTGGCACGACAATCTTTCCCAAATGCAGAAAAAACTTTTGCTAAAGACTCGCCTTGAAGCAGACCTTTAATTCGTAATGATAATGGAAGAAGTAATTTTCAATTGAGTGTCTAGACCTACTTCCTGTGTTGGTCGTTTCAGCAATGAGGGCAATAAGTGTTCATTATGATGTTGAATTGTACCATGGGCACAACACAGTGACAGTGGAATCTGTCCTTGTTCCAAATAACAGTGCAAAAATAGCAACCTTGCACACTGAAAGACTTCCTTAAAGAGAGGATGCTTTTGGTTGTCCTTCTGAATTAAAGCAATGACAATTAAACTTCTAAATATCAGGAAATGACGCCTTCCATACTAATGTGGTTGTCGGGAACAGAAACATTTTCTTAACGGTACCGTCGCAAATCAGCTGCGATTTTCTGACATTCTATAGGAAAAACACTGACAGAAAACATGTACAATACTGCCACGGATGAGAGACTCAAGATGTTAAACTAAGCAATATGCAACAGTGCCATCTAAATCAAAAGGTGCTGCACGCCATGTCATTTATCAATCTAGAAAAATTGTTCTGTCTGACTCCCGAGTTGGCTTCTATTATGCATACACCCACCCCAACTCCACACACACACTATCTAACATAATCAAATCCCAGCCGCCACAGTATGTATGCAAACCAGAAAATAAAACCTACGTCTTCTGTTTGTGTTTTAGTGTTTTCACCAGCTCCCTGTGAAATACTGTTTCTAACCATATTGCCCATCCCTGCTCCTAAATATACTGTATGACTTATTGACTCACTCCCTGTAAGCCCAACTGCACTGTTCACTCTCAGGTTGCAGGACTGCAAGGAAATCTATATATCAGGAAAAAAAAGCAGGTGTGGTGGGGGGGTTGGGGGGGGGGGGCAGAGTATTTTCCTGTAGGGCCTTCTAGCTCTGGAACAAGCTTCTTGTCCTTGTCAATGATTCAGACTCGACAGTTTTCAAATCCACACTCAAGAAACTGAAATTCAGCACAGCTTGCAACCTGCAGCCTGCACTCCGCTCTCTTCTCCTGCAGATTGTGCTAGTATTGTTTTGTGTGTGTGTGTGTGTGTGTGTGTGTGTGTAGGCAGTGATATACTGTACACATGCGCAATCACACACACACACTCTCTCTCTCTGTCTCCCTCTCATGCAAATTAGCTCTGGATGTCTACGCTGCAGTTGTCCTATATCTTGTTTTTGGTGTTTATATCAACACATTTTTTTATTGCTTTTCAAACCTTAATGGCGCTCTTGGAATGTACTTGACATGACTCTTTGACCTCATCGCCCTGAACAATTAAAGCCCTTTTTGCAGGTGTTTGGTCATAAAAGCCAGCCTCAGCTGAACTTTGTGTTTACTGCTAATTAGCGAACGTTAGCACGCAAACACGTTTAAACTAAGATGGTAAACGTTGTACCTTCTAAACAAGCATGCTAGCAGAGGCATTGTGAGCATGTAAGCATGCTGATCAAAGCACCGCTGTGCCAATTTGCAGCATCATAGGGCTGCTAACATATCTGTAGACTCTTAGTGTTGTTAAAAATGCAGTGCCAACATTTTAGAAATGAATTATTTCTACATTATCTGCCAATGGCAGTGACAGTGTAATTAGGTTGCACGTGGATCATTGCGACGGCAGATTAACTATGATTATGGTATGTTAGACCATTAAAACGCTTGGTAAGGGTTAAGGAAAGATTGTTGTCATGTCATGGTTTTAAAGTGCAAACCAATTGCAGGTTTATTACGGGACACATCCACCACCACAGCCTCTACATCCTCCCACCCCCACCACCATGAGCCATAAAGGGGCCACTATTTCCAGCATTGGCACTGGACGTAAATTGCGACCAGTGTAACGGTCCAACATAAGTCATAGGGGTACTAGGCAGTATTTCCCAGGCGTACGGCATCATGCTGAGGGGTTCTGATCAACTACTATCAAAACTTATAGAGGCCGGTGTTCTGTGAATGTGGCCCCCCATTGCCTTTCCTCAATGACTGGATGTGTGTCTCTGTAAACTGAAATTCATTTGAAAGAACTGAATTTGTATTGTGAGAATTGAATGTGGAAGTATCGGCCTATACAGAGTTCAACTTTCAATTTCAAATGATCCTCTTCGCATTCAGCTTTTCAATGCAATTATTCAAGATGAGCAATACAAATTTACATATTATGATTCAAATTCATATTTCTACCCACAGGAATTTTCCCAAAGAAATCAAGTCGTATGAATGAAATAGGAATATTCACACACGGTTTACATTTATATGACTCTAAACTTGTGCTTACTTAGCTATGCCATCATATTCCTAGAATAGTCATGAGATATATTTCCATCTTTTACACTCCAGTCGGTGTCTTTTCCTTTCAGTACACTGGCTGCTCTTCTTGGCTGCTTCAGACAGACGTCTGTGTTCTGCTGTAATCCCAAACCACAAATCTCTGTGGACGCTCACTGCTGCTAGGCCACCATGATGAGCCTGCAGTCTATGAGGTCAATGATTTTTCTGGGAATCCAGAGCTCGCTCTCAATTAAATTTTAAAAGTATGGTTGCTGCAGAGTATGTATGATGACAATGGTGCTTCTGAGACTTGTCTGAATGTGGTCTGCTTTGTGTGTGGGTGTCCCTTGGCTGAGAAGACCCAGTTATCTGCTTTAAAGGAATAACTAATCTAAACTGAAACTTACAAAATGGATATCTTTTTTTGTATTATATAATAATTGAGAGGGCATCATTGAAGAGATCTTATTCATTTCGTGTGTTGGCTGGCTCACAACAAGCTTTTTTTATTATTATTTTTTTAGCTCACAAAATAATTCACTTAAATTAATTATAATAAACCAAGCTCACGCTTAGAGACGGTGTAAGGAGCTCAGACATCTAAAAGCTGCTCGGGGCAGAGCCGCCGCTCCTTTGCGTTGAACGGAGCCGGTTGAGGTGGTTAAGGCGTCTAATCAGGATGCCGTACGGGCGCCTTCCTTTGGAGGTTTTCCAGGCACGTACAACTGTTAGGAGACCCCGGGGTAGATCCAGAACACGCTGGAGAGATTATATCTCATCTGTCTTGAGAGCACCTCAGGAGGTGCAGGGGCGTCTGAACTACCTTGCTAAGCCTGATGCCACCGCGACCCAACTTGTTTAGTTTGACTCGCACTGATTGGGGGCACTGTCCCGAATACTGGTGCCCTGAGAGACCATTGCTGCAGTTTTTTGAGAGATTTAATAGGACCTTTTAAAAATATTTTTGACATCATTCTTTTGATCCTTTTTGTAGTTCAGCTCATGGGCTCTCAGGTTAAATATTGAGAGGTCGGTAAAAGGAAAAAAATCCTTTGGGTGTTCAACGTTTAAAGCCTCCAGTTTGGTTGAGACTTTATGTCTGGGGGTTAGTATAGCGTATAGATTCGGTTTGGCTTTCTTTTTTCTTGTTTTAGAGAGTTGTCCAGTACACCATGGTTATATGGCACCTCAACTTTGGTGTCTCCATGGTGACCCTTTTTTTTGGGCTATTTCTGATTTCTTAGATGGACTAGCGACCTGTCAAAGGCAAGAAAAGGCGAGTTAATGAGGACACTTCATACCGGGAGGTAACTAAAAGTGCTTTACATAATGGATAAAATACAATGAATAAGAAATACGGCACATTACACACAGAAGTTTAAAAAGGAATGTACAGTTAATAATGTGGAGTAGTGTGTTTATCAACCCTATGCATGCTGGGAGAGCTCTGCACCCCCAACCCCCATATGATCTTGAGTAGGCCAGTAAAGAAAATATAGGAAAATACATAACCCTAACCCAATTTAGATATTTCATTCATTCAGGTTCTATTTTTCAACTGAACTCACAGTTATGAGCATTATACTTCCATAGATTCAGCATTAGTATGCATATAATATACAGTGGAATAATGAATAGATAGATATAACCTAATGCCATTCAGTATACTGACAAACCCCAATTATCAGGTGTTCAGCAGGGAGATGTCAAAAGTAACACTTTCCACTGTGCTAATAGGCCAAAGGTCAGGGAAGGTATCCCCCAAGTCATGTTTGTGTATCATCAGTAAGCCCAGGAGGGAAACAGTGCAGAGGTGCAGGTATCATTCTGCCTGCACCCAGACGACTGATGAGTCAATCTACCATGGAAAAGTGAAAAGGAAATTTTGATGACCTAAATTTGATGCTGTAACAAGAACATTGACTTTAACAATGTGACAATGAAGGAAATGAGAATTGATTTCTGTTGAGTCGGTCAAATGCCAGGGGACGGGGGATCTGCTCCAGTTAAGATAACGTCCAATACCGATTGATTAGCAACACGAAATACTCTACCTGCATCCTACGGATTACAGATGCGTTGACAGGTTGGGTGAAACTATGTGATAATCTATGTAATGTAAACCGCGAACGTTAGCCTGGGCGGCTAACTAGTTTAGTAGAAACCAAGCGCTACTTCTGAAGGCAGGTTGCATGTTATCTACCTACAGGTTACGTAGGTAGATGATACTCTATTGTTATCACTGTAAACGGCATAATTAATAGACCAGTGAATGATTATTTGGTCCCAGTTCAGCTTGGTATTTCGTTAGCACTGAGTCTAAAACTCTTCTATACTTAATTGAAACCAATGTAAAGCCATATTAGCGTCTGTTAATCCCACTTCTGCTCTACTGTGTCATTCTGTCATTGGTCATTAAAAAGCTAATGTTACTGTACAACAAGAAGAGGCTTTAAGACAACTTTTAGCTTGACAGCAGATAAAGGAAAGTGCTTATCTGTGAGAAAAGCTGCAGATACCGTATAACCGTCTTTTTTTCCTGTCAAGTCTGAGATCTTGTCTGAGCTCTAATTTGAGGGCAAATGAAGGTTTTTCTTTAGACTTTCACCTTGATGACTGCACTTTTGAACTCTCTGCATGAGGAAAAATAACAAAATGATACCTCTGTGCCTGATTCTCAGTAAAGGGCTGTGCTCTTTACTGATAAACTCGTCGGGGCAGTCGGCGTATATCTGTAAGACGAGCCGTGAAAGTGTTTTGATCAGTCCATTTGTTAGTGATGCATGATTTCAGAAACCTCTACCCTTATTAAATACTGTGAAGGATGTGTCTTTGACTGAGTGGCCTAAGGTGTGCAGGATTCATTTCACTGCATAAGTTCAATGATTATTTAATTTATTAATTGGGTATCTTGTATCTTGGAAAAAGGACTGTAGTGGCATCTATAAATATTATTTACCTGGAAAAAGTGGGAATTAGTAATGGTTACAGAAGGATTAAACTCAAAATTAGATAGCATTACACTTGCAGCATGATAATGGTGCAAACGGATAGGAAAGACCCAGTAGTTGTAACTCAGATAATTAGGTCCACAGAAGACATTGTTTCCGCCGGTTCGATGCGAGACGTGTCTGTCAGCAGTAAAAAAAAAAAAAAAAGCAAAAAAAAAAAAGCTCTTGCCGTCGAAGAATTCCTTGTCCAATCTGAGGAAACATCTTCCTCAATTAATTAATTTATGGTTTTGGAGACTGTGCAGCTTTTGTTCAAGTTGCCACATATTGTAACTACAACAGCAGTGTGCTTCATCAACTGAGGGCGAATGCCCCAGTAAAAACTATTAAATGTGCTGAAAATGATCATACACTGAAATAAATTATTCTTTTGAGCTTTTGCCATGCCAGACAGGTGCACCTTTAACCCACGACGTTTTATTCAAAATGTATTGAAATTGTGATCTGTTTTTATTTCTTCTTCCCTTTTCATAGATAATTTAGTTCCATTTTGCAGTACTCTGTACAATAGTTCCCCCAGAGTATAAATTTAAAGATATTTTCTGTGGAGAAACATCTTTACAAAACTACTTAAGATATGCTGAAGTAGCATTTTTGTTGTATTCATTCGAAATGATTTGGGTGGCGTAAAAAAAAAAAAGAAAAAAAGTCCCTTTTCAGAGGAAAGTTTCCGCCGTAATTTTACTCAGGGCGCTATCTGTCTTCATGCTGAGGTGGATATCAATTAAGTGAGCCAACCATGTAATTGATTTCCACCCTGTTACCTTTAGCTCTGGTATTTGTGATGTTCAGACAGCGCTACCGTTGCCTGTCTTTTTCTGCTGCCTTGTGTCAACACCTCCTCACGTACATGCACTTTATTACAATCGCGGGAATAAATATGATCTATGTAATCTATTCAGGCCACATGAGCCGCAGCTCATTGTGATTTCATTAAGTAACGCTGGACATGGCGCAAGATGGACACCGGCTCATTACGAAGTCACTATTATGCCATTAAAATAAAATCAGATATTAGAACAAATTACATTTTTTGTCCAACCTCAATGACTGTCTGATTTTCGATAACCGCTGCCTGACCAGCCATTCCTCTCACGTAACAGGAAAAGGTTGTATGCACCTCTCGCTCTTGGCAATTTGAATAATTCACTCAGATGTGTGGATGCGATTGGTCCCGCGACCTGTGTGTGTGCGGGCTACTTCACTGTATGCAGCGAGGAGATAAGAACGTGAATCACAGACAAGAGATACCTCAGGGAGGCTTGAGGAGGCAACCCGGGGTCAACAACCTGCCCAAGAATGACAACTCATGCCAAGAAGATGTGGGAGACTTACAAGATAAGTCCAGTTTTCTGATAGGTCGAGTTTTGAGAAAATATGATAAGCTAGGGTTTTAGGGTTTATGCCCCTATCTGACTCTACACGTTGAAAAGAAAATGAAACCAATCCTAAACAGTGTCATAACAAATCTCAGCCAAGAATGAAGGGAGAGCAAATCAGAGGAATATCTGAGAACAAGTCGAAATGCTAGTAAGGAATCAATCTCAGAGCTCTGATTACTCTCACCAGGAAGATAGTTGCGACTCGATACATCAAGGAGCTGAATTGTTTAATTTCAAGTATTCTTATTAAATTCAGTCAAGTAAATTCATGGCTTAGTCTGCCACATAAATAGCAGCAGCTGCTCAATTTGGATCACATGTTGTGAAATTAGCTAAATATCTGTTTTCTTAGCCGTTTTTTCAACTTTTTCTAGTTTATAGTACTGATCATGTTCTTATCTTTATTCTAAAAAAATAAATAAATATTGATGTTAGATGGAATTTATTTATCGTGGGACATCACCGTTCATGCTGTTTTGTAGCTAAAGTGTGGTTGCACATTTTTTTTATCTAACAATATAAAGTGCGAGTATCAGTTTGTATTCCCCGTAAGGCTGCAATCAAAAAATGAGATTGAATGAAGTGGACAAGCAACTGCAGCAACACAATGGAAAACACCAGTGTGTTTTGCTTTGATTACCCTGATAGAGGAAAACATTTTCTGCAAAAGATCATAGTTTTGATAGCTCATGCTCTGCATGTATACTGTGCTGAGATAAGAAAGATAAGTGTGAGTCTGTACACTTGAATGCCATTCATAAAGGCAGTGGTCCATAGAGACAGGAAAATGAATTCTGACTAGATGGAGTGATGAACGTATCCCTTTTCTGTCCTCTCTTTCCTTAATAACATAAACTATGAAGGGTTACTCATGGAAATGAAGAGGCAGAAAGGGAGGTAATTTTACTTGCAGCCTGCAGGTCTAATCATTTGTTTTGTGGTCCTTCTGGGTTCTCACGTACTCTAAAGGCAGCACTGCTCAATGCTTCAAGGTTAACGCTGAAGTGCTGTTTTCATCCGCACATTCCTGGAAAAGCCGAGTGCCTCAGTCACTAAAAGCTCCCGTCTCTGTCTGCTGTGCTGTGCTCTGCTGTGGTGTGTGCGTGCATGTGCGTGCAAAAGAGTGTGTGTGCACATGCGCGCCTTTTTCTTCCTGCCTACACACATGCACCGTCTATCAAAAGGCCCCTCTGTTCGCTGAAGTGGAAAAAAAAGGAATGTTATACCACCACAAACTGTATCCAATACAAACAAAGGCAGTCTCTGTTTAGCCCTGGCATCAGGCTAGGTTAAGCTAAATCTCAGTCATGCTATCACAAAGGGTTACCTTGAAGGACCTGTGTACAGTACGTGCGTGCGTGCGTGTGCGTCCTCCAATAAGAGGACATATCTTCCCTCTCAGATTGAATCATCCGCAATATGTCATCATGATAAAATGACTCAACAGTTTCCCGTGTCATAGATCATGCACTGATAAGCCATCCATCGACTTCCCTGTGCTGATGTTGTTTCCACCAGAGGTGAAACTGACGAGATTACAGCGAAAAGGAAAGCCTCTAACACTGACAGGCAGTAATTATCAAAGGCAAACCTGTTGTGTGGAATTGTTATTACACCTTACGTTACAATAGCAGGTCTACCCGACATGACGACTTTGAATTCCTATCCACTGCTGGAAGTTGTTTGATCCTTAGTGAAAAAAACAAAAAAAAAAAACAAACAAAAACTAATTGAAAATGTGTGGGCTAAGAACGAGAAAAAAAAAAAAGAAAAAGTCAGCAGTGGGAGTTACCTTGATGCTATCAATGACAGGGAGTCTGGAACTTCGAGCATCATAAGGATGACTAATATAGCGCTATTTTTTTCTTTTTGGTTCATCTTTTGTTTCCCCCGCACTCATCACGACGGCTGACTGATCTGAGGGTTTCTTTTCTTTGAATGGAGGTACTATACTGAAATGTTCAAATCCCACTTATGACAAGCGCCTTTTTTTAAAAAATTTTGTTCACTTTCCCATTTCCCTGCCATTTCAGACTTGTTAGATACAGAGCATCAAGCAAATTAGCTTGCCGCCTGTCATTTTAGGAAGTAGCTAGGCCCTGCGTCAGTGATGTTGTGTGCATGACAGCTTGACAGCTGAACATGCTATTACTGGAGCGCACGTTTTTCCCTCCATCTTTGCCGTTATTCTCTATCTTCTTCGGATAATGTTTTTTCTTACCACAGTCATCATGCACTTTGAATTGATTATGTTTCTGCTTGAGTGCAATAAGACAAAAGGAAGTCGCTGGGGAGTCTCTTTTCTTTGGGAAATGACATTGCGTCTTGATGTCTACTGAACCTATTGATTAATAAGGTTATTGTTTCAGGTAAATAAGTCGTCGGCACTTGTTTTGCCTAAAAATCTAACTTTGACAAACAATTCTTAACTCAAGTTCCCCTGAGTGACTTTTTCTGAAGCTTTCAACTGTTATTAAGGGACCGTATTAGTCCATGCGAGGACGACCACGCTATATCCATAACTGAGCAAACAACATCCACTAAGGAAGCCAGCATTGGAAACAGCTAATACATGGACCTTAGAAGTACTGTTCTAGGGTCAAAAATGACTATTGTCCTTTTTTTTTTAAATTCCCGGTAACAAATACATCAAACTTCATACCTAACTTACCAAATTATGTCCCTGTTTTTTTATTCAGTACAAATCTGCCTGTTTGTTATTTCACTGGTCTGTCATTATGCAACGTTGATGATACAGACAATTACAAATATGCTGTAACTGCAGGAAACAAATGACCCATATCTCACGTTTACTCTCTGCATGCATGCTTTTATGTCAAATAAGGCGGAATAACACGCATAATCACATATTGTTACACTCAATGCAACAGAATCCACGTCGGCTGTTTATTATTAAATTGATATGCTCACTGTAGATGTAATATTGAGACGTGCCAATGAACTAATGATGAGCATCAGACCATTGGGGATAATCGATGAATTGTTTCAGTCGTTTTTTAGACATAGCCTAAATTCCAATGAGTTTCTGGATCAAGCGTGAAGATTTGTGGCTTTTCTTAGTTTTTACATCATTGTAAACTGAATATCTATGGGTTTTGGGTTGTTGCTCGGACATAAAAACACATCTGAAGATGTTACCTTGGGGTTTTGGAGTTTTGAAAAGGTGATTTTTGGTTAATCTTGCATATAAATTGTCAGGAAAAACATGAAAAATGACTCCAGAACGTGGTATCTGTCCCTGTAAGAGTTTTAGTTGTATTAGATCAGCGGGCACCTTGATTTAATTCATTAAATCAACAGACATTACCATCTCAATTGAAACTTTATTAGGCTATATACTGCATCGATATTGCCATAAAATATTGACCGATATCACCCGCAGCTAATACAGTATATTGATCTTGCCGACATTTTCTTACTAATGTTGTGACACTGATTTCAAGGTACACATCCTCATTGTTTAAGGTGATTAAAAATATATATATACTGTATTCAAAACTGTGCCATCGTTTTCTACATTGTGAAATAAGGGGAAAAAGAGTTTAGAAGGAATAACTTGTACTAGTTGAGCTTAGAAATGCATTAGATGGGTTGAAAGAGATTATGCATAAAAAAAAAGAAAGGAGTCTATCTTATCTTCCCCAACTATGCGATTAAACTTTTTCATTATTTTAAAACTCAGTGCCACTTTATCATTGATTTGTTTGACATTTATACAGACTCATCTGTCAGGTTTCCATGTAGCGATTGTCTTTCTATTATACTGAACTTTTGTTAAAGCAGTTCTACCTAAAGCGACCTTGCTCCCACGTAGCAACGTGCATCTCTCCTTGCTATTACCACGCTGATCATTGTTGTTGCTTCCTCCAAATGACGCACTTGAGACACACGGTGAACCAGGAATGTGTGAAATGTCACTTTGAATCTGCAAATTAATAGACCTTCAGTGGCAGCAATACGTAGCTTCACTGTGTGGAGGTATTTGTAGAAGTAGGCTATTACACAGAAAGAAATTCTTTGTGCATGTGTCACTGAGTTAAAGATGTCTTTGGCAGTCTGAGGTGTTGAAAAGTTAAGATATAGTGCAATGATACTGCTTGTATAGAGAAATGTAATAAAAAAAATGAAAGCTTGTCTGCTTACAATGCAAAGTCGTACAAAGTGAATTTTGAATCATTATAATGGAACTACTTTCCTGTTACATAAAAAAACCTTTTTCACATTTGCCAGTTGCATTATATCAGTGTAATGCTAGAAAAAGATGCCAGAATGTGACTTTGAATTATGGATATTCGTGTCTCACCTTACTTGAGTACTAAATATATTTCAACGGTATTTGTTCTTGTCTACATTTCCACTAATATACAGAATGAAATTTGTAATCCGATTACTGCTTGAACTTGCTTCTATGCCTTTAATTTCACATTGACAACTATTGGATGGATTTTCATAACACTTGGCACTGACATTCATGTTCCCAACAGGACGAATTTTTACCAACATTTTACATAGCGCCATCATCTGGTCAACATTTTAAATTGTGTGGGGCAAAAATCATAATCACGATTATTATGGTCAATATTATGATCACGATTGTTTAACAGGGTTACTCAGTGACTTTGGAGACATCATGCATTTAGAATGTACATTTTTGTACTTTTTCAAGTGAAAGGCATCCATCTTGGGCAATTTGGGAGCAAAATTAAGAGGCTAGAACTATAAAGAACGTTGTGCTCCGGTAAACAATTGAATCATAAACACATTGGTTGTATAGATATAAAGCGTGATGACGCTTCAAAAAAGTCACACCCACAAAGCATTGTGAACTATTTATAACGCAAAAATAAAACGAGAGCATCATTGCAAAATGGAATGCGGCCCACAAATTGTTTATTTTGATTTTTCTTGTTTTTATAATCGTTGGAAGCCAAAATCGTAATTTTCAACTTTTGAATGTTTATGCTAATTAACAAATGTTAGCTTGCTACTGCAGTAAAGTAAGATGGTAAACACGGTAAACATTATACCTGCTAAACATTAACATGTTAGCATCGTCACTTTGAGCAAGATATCATGCTGAAATAAGCACTTAGCCTGGCTGTACACTCTTTGTCTTGTAAACGTTAGTCTTGTTTAGTACAAGATGATGAGTTTGGGACCAGAGCCTGCGGAGTAACCAGCGCTGCATTGTTATTGGTGAACCACTTAGTTTCTTTATGTTATACACCCGGCCATTTCCCTGCTCAGCGCTGTAAAGGACAGGCAGCATCAGCACATCTCCTGCCAGTCTGTCTGTTTCTCCCTCCTTTCTTTCTTTATCACTAATAGTGTAACTTTTGTAATTCATGTGTTTACCTTTTTACTCTTGTATTTATATGTGTTTTTTTTTTTTATGCGCGGCTTTGTATGTGTGGCTTTTTATCTTGTTTGTATAGTGTTGTGGTTTTTATTGCTACTGCGGCAGAACCAATTGCCCCTCGGGGACAAATAAAGATCTTGAACTTGAACTTTATGTAAATGTTTAGGTCTTTAGGTCTCTGGTGGCATGTCGGCCAATCTTTCCACAGTTGGACCAAACCGGATCATCATAACTCTGTTTTAGAGTAGTTACAGTGTGTGCAACGTCTCTCTGTATTACCGTTCATCCCATGTGTTTTTCTCATTGTGTCCCGAGGATGTGACACTGGACCATGAAAACACATGGACATACACACACGCACAAACACACCATAATCACGCAATATTTCATGCATTATTATGCAAAGGTTTGAATAAAATATAAAGGTTAATGTTTCTTAAATGACTCTCACAGGAAGGGTTCTCATCAATAAGTCATTGGAGGGCAGCTTAGAGTTTGTTGGTGGGAAACTGTTGGCTAATTAAGTAAAGAGTCAAAGTATTGGCTGTTTTAAGATGTTAAAGGAAAACAGATGATGTGTGAAGGACACTGTGAGAAACATCACAGATGTGGGGAGAAAACGCATGTATTCGTACTTGAATTGGCTTAAAAAAGGCTGTTCACTCCACTATAGTTGAATTCTTTTTTGTTTGACATTGACTATTTATTCAGCCAAACCTACCGTAAGCATGAATATGAGGAAAAGCAAAGGAAATATCACATAAGGAAGCAAACATTACGTCCTCAAGATTCAACATGAATGGCGCATTAGTGATCTGAAATATTAATGACATGTTTTTCTTTGTTATGTTTGCGGGTGTCTGTTAAGACGCTACAATGAGAATTAACATCGATGATTGTACAAATCAAGTCACGGCAGAACAGAGCAGTTACAGCATATGCAGCATCTCTCGCTTTTACCCTTCATCCCATGTGTTTTTCTCATTGTGTCCCGAGGATGTGACTGGTCAGGGGACTTCCTCTAGACAATTAAAACAAGAATCCATGAAACAAACACAGCAAACACACTATGATCACGCAACATTTCATGCATTATTAAGTAAAGGTTTTAATAAAACATAAAGGTTAGTGTTTCCCAAATAATTCTCCCAGGAAAAGAGAGAAAACTGAACATATTTGTACGGTGCTGTCCTGCAGCTTGAATTAATGGGACACAGGATGTAATGTTGTCCTTAAAATAGTAAACTAGATCTTTTTTTTTAATGTTAATTTGCTATATACACATAACATTAGATTACATTTTTGGTCCGTATTCCAAAAATGTGAAAGAATTCACAAAAACCTCTGCAAATGTCACTTTTTAACATTGGTATTTCTTTGTAACTGCGACTCTGGCGATTTGGAAACATTTGATTTAAAGGCTTCTTGGTATTAAAGTAAAAATATTGTGTTGGAAATTGCTCTTTCCATTAACTACGGGGTAAGATAAAGGCAGTGGGAAAACAGCAGAGGACAGAGGCTAATACTTCCTCCAGGAAATATAGTTGTTTCACAGTTTAACAGAGATTTACCATTCAATGATTAGGCTCCCCAGAGACAGGACCACCATTTGAGTTAGACACAAATGGTATTATATACAGCTCTCATCAATAAGTCATTGGAGGTCAGCTTAGAGTTTGTTGGTGGGAAACTGTTGGCTAATTAAGTAAAGAGAATCAAAGTATTGGCTGTTTTAAGATGTTAAAGGAAAACGAATGATGTGTGAAGGACACTGTGAGAATAAACACATGTATCTGTACTTGAATTGGCTTTAAAAATTCATAGGAGGATGTTCACTCTATTATAATTGAATTATTTTTTGTTTGACATTGACTATTTATTCAGCCAAACCCAAGCATGAATATGAGAATAAGCAAAAGCAAAGGAAATATTACATAAAGAAGCAAACATGTTGTCCTCAAGATTCAATGTGAATGACACATTAGTGGCTCGTCTTTTCTAATGAAATATTAATGACATATTTTTCTTTGTTTTGCTTGCGGCTGTCTGTTAAAACGCTACAATGAGAATTAACATTAACGATTGTACAAATCAAGTCACGGCAGAACTGTGTTGTTTTTTTTTGTTTTTTTAACCTTGGCGAAAATATGTTAACGTTGATGCCTGGTCAGAAAAATACCAAGGGGAGCCACTGTTGAGTCCCATTGTCAGTCTGTTCAGTCATTGCTATGTTGGAAATACAGACATGCCCAGCTTGAATAAAGATCCATTCTCTGACTGAGCCAAAAATCCTGCTCTGTAGACATAGTTGAATTTCAATATGTGCAAAACATATCACAGTTGACACAGGCAAATTGAAAGCATAGTTTGCAGTGCATGTGCAACACTGTACCCAGCTGGGGTGACCAAATCATGTTGGAGGTCCACTGCTTTGGGCAACAACAGCTGAGAACAGCTGATCCCATTTGAAGCTTATGATTTGGCTGCCTCGACAACATGGAAGAGACATGACTAATTTGTGTGATATATCTAGTTGGGGGGGACTGATGATTTGATAACTGCTACATCTTTGATATTGCCCGTCTGCTGCACCCCGATGATAAAATGGGTGTGGACTAACTTTCTAAAAATGCATTTATAAAGAACTCTGATGCCTTAAGCATTACTATTGTTATTATCGTGGCATGATGATGTTTGTGTTATTTTTGAATACTATATGAAAACGTTCATGTATTTTTAAAATATAATGTAACCAGGCCAATTAAGAAAAGTAGTACTTCAGAGCGTGTATTATCTTATGGAGGTATTGGTCAATAATTGATTTTGTTTGACATCACTGAACCTACTTGAATGGCATGAATACTGTAATGGATTTTAGTTTTTTCTTATCAATTTTTTATTCAAATTTTTATAAAAGAGCCTTGAAGCGCCTTTACTGCAAAGACTATAGCACTTGCTTCCCCACACACACTCCATCTGTCTGTTGGGCAAGAGTGCGCTTGTTTATTATTCAATTACTTGGAGTATCATTATGTCTGTCTAAGAGGTTATGCATTCATCCTATTCGTTTTGTCTGTAAGTATTGAAACTCAGGAGCTATGAGCAAAAATATAATGCTTTAGAATGTGTTCAGTGGACAACCTTTGCAAATGTAGTTGTTCCAGAATCAGCACCATGGACAGCGCTCTGGATCCTGCGTCTTGTTGTCTTTCTAGGTGCTGTTGCATTTTTCTCCTTGGCCTTCTTCTCATAGTAAAACTGAGCAGATGGAGATGACAATAGTCAGGTTTTCATCCAAATTTAGCGCAGATTTGAACCAAATTTAGAACATTTTCAAAAACAAAATGAGCTCTTATTAGTGAGCTCTTCCACTACCGTTATGCGATTATAAGGAGTTGCCTGCGTCAAGATAAACACAATCTCAATCTCAAATGATGGGTGGTGGTAGTCTAGTGGGTAGGCTTTCAAATAGAACCCCTGGAGGTTTGTGAGCTCAATACCAGGCTACCACCATTGTGCCCCTGAGCAAATTGCAAGTTGCTGTCCCTGTATTTAATTCACTGTACTCGCTCTGGATAAAAGCGTCTGCTCAATGACCTGTAATGTAATGATGGAAAACTATGTGGGAAACTTGATGGAAATATGTAATTTGTTCATTCATGTAGTAGCAGCTGTGGCTCAGGAATTGGAAGGTTGGTGGTTCGATCCCCGGTCAAGTGTCCATGGGCAAGATACTGAACCTAGAGCCTAGAGTGCGTGCAAATGTTTATCTCTCCTCGTGGCACCCTGTATGGAAGCCTCTGCCTCTGTATGAATTTGTGTGTGAACGGGTCAATGCTGACTTGGGTTGTAAAAGCGCTTTGAGTGGTCGCTATATAAATGCAGTCCATTCACCATTAATTTGAAGAACTTTATAGTCTCCATTGCTCCATGCACATAGAGCTACGGTATGCCCTGAGGGAAAAAAGACGTGTCAGACCGTCACCACGAGCACTGTTTAAAGCAAGCTAAACTTCGTCCACATAGTACTGGGTGAATTTGTAACACTATTTAAGGTGGTATTTGCCTCCATTTATATTGCTGGCACTGATTCCATCTGTTGGTCTACTCAGGCGCATCCCCTGCCCCTCCCCAGCCTCTGATATTCTTAGATTCCATGTACCTCTCACTGAAAACCAAACGTCCTGGAAGAGCAGTCAGACCTCACTCGTGCACTATTGTTATTTCCACAAAAGTGAAGTACATTGTAATAAAGTCCGTATCGCTGTTAGTCTGTTAACAATGTGTTGACCTGGCATTCAACAGGGCAGCTCTGGCTCTTCAGAAGTAGATATATTGCCTCACAAGATCCTTTGCTCTCCTTTGGAGGAGCAAGTGCCCACATATCTACGTTCTGCTCTGTCAGGTAACCCATCAGACATTCAAATGGAGACTTCTGGTGTGAACAAGACCTGCAGGATACTTACAAGTGCATTGATCCCACAAGAAATGGGATTTCCAAATGGATGGATTGTATGCAGCCAGGCAGTGCAACGTGATTTCTCCTGATACACTCCTCTCCATCTGCTCATTAACTGGGAATAGAAGGACAATGAGAAAAATCCAGCTGCACTTACGAGATAAAAGAGACAACAAAATGTCTAGCTTTGATGGGAGCTATCCACAATGTCCACCATGGCCGACGGGAGAAGACCAGAAATGGAAGTCCATAGCAATGGGGGACAAACTAATTATTCCATCAGCCTGAGGAAAGCTCCACCTGTGCTCTGTGAAGGCTCTGTGAAAAAGGCAGGTAGGGATCTTATTAAGTGCATTAATGGGAGCAGCAATAAGCTTCTCATTGAACCACTAGTAGAAACTGGTGAACCCCATTAAACACTAATCCCATTTTACAGAGTTGGATTGGGACCAATCCAATACTGCATTCACATTTTCTGACTCCATACATATTAAGGAAGCCATGAGGATGTATAACAGTAAGACGACACAGCATATTATTCAAACCACGTTGTTTTCCGAAAGTTTTTTCAGCACTGGACCGACGGTTAACATGCTTGTGCTTGTTCTGGGAATATAGCTGGACGATGTCCATGAACACAAATACAAACCTTGGCATTTGCCATTCGGAGAAAAGCACCAAGTGTTTACAGTGACAACAGGAGTGATGTGTCTGTCCCTCAATGTGCACAAGGTTACACATCCAGGGGAGTTGTGTTGTCATTCTTGGTAAATAGTGGCTCCCTGGATGCTCAAATGCAGACACCTGCAGTGGGAGAAGACATTGATTTTTGATATTATGCACAGGGTAATAATCAATACAGTGATGGATCTTGCCTTCGTTTATGCCTACAAAGTGAGGTAGGTGAGGAAAAGAACCACAGACCAGCGGCTTTTTTGACATCATCTTAAATTCCGGCTATCTTTTGGGTGGAGACAGAATGATAGCGGAGTCACAAAGCGCTTGCAGAGGGCAAGAAGTCGCCCATTACTTACTGAAGTCCTCATGCTCTGGTGGCACACGGGTCTAGCGTACAGCCTTAAAGTGGAAAGCGGACCATGGGAGGCCTCCTGGACATAGACAAGATAACTGACACAATGGCCACTCCTGCAGCTGCCCAAGAGTCTATAAAGCCATAAATAACCCAAGACCAGGAGACACCCAGGGGAATGGACCAGATGAAATGCTACGTCCTTCTGGTGACAACCCTCCAGGCCCAGGATAAGTGAGATAGCAAGGAGATGAACTTTAACTGACACAAATAGACATTCATCAAGGGCAGTGACCTTAATGGCTCCCTCCAGAAAGCAAGGTGAATTCCCCACTCCCAACTCAGGAATAAGGGGTAGACCATAGCATTACGGGATTTGAACCACACCAGTTTAAGTGAATATAACAGTATAGAGTATATCAACGATAGGCGCTGATGGTGGTTAAATAAAATGGTGTATTGCAAAACTCTACAGCACGCCACTATGTGATACATAGTTAATGTTTGCTGTTCTACATGTATTAATTTTTCATAAAACTTGATGAGAAACATATCACAAAAACTGTAAACAATATGCTAAAATGTTTACCCGTGCTGATTTTGAAAATTGCTTCTTTAGCTCTTTATTTGGGAGGCATTCACACTCTAGAGCAAGTCTCACAGAAACGTTCTATCCTAACCCATTATTCGAAAAACAAAGTACACAATTGAAACAAATGATGATTTGAATAAATTCCTTTGCTGGGAGTACTCAGATTTGTTTTTTCTTGAGATTCTTCAAATGGTTGTGAGGGGTAAAAAAAAAAAAACAGTGATATCCTTGGAGGAACGACTGTCGACAGCCTGTCAAGTTCAAACGTATCTTCAGAGCGGGACAATGCCTCTACTCCTAAAGCGGTAAACAATGTAGCCAAACTCATCAGACGCATTAGCAAGCCGCTAATGGAAAATGTGATCTATACAGAAATATGAATAAGCATGGAGATGTCACAGTGCTGCAATTGTGTCAGTCATTTTCTATTATTTATGAAAATCAATTGGGAAACCAACCTCAGGGTGGTGCAAATTGTTATTGTGAAAACAATGCATTCAAAATGGCATCATTTTAGAGTCATTTGGGGAATGTGAGGAGTTTGAAATGCATCATTTTTTTTGGTTGTTGCCGTGAGCCATAAGCAGTTAAGACAGTAATGAATGATGTTGTTCGGGATTTTGTTGGAGTGATTGCAAGGTTTGGGATCTTGAACTGTGTATTTCAGAGGATTATATAAGTCACGTGAAGAAGTGGGAGACATCTTACTCTCTCATACGTATCTCACCTACCACTTTCCCCCACTTTCTTCTCACAGAGGCACACATACACACACCGGTTTTCGAGGATTATTATTAAAGTATATATCCTCCCACATTTTCAACCATAAATAATTTTCTCAACCTTGTCGATTTCTCAAGTGTCATTGCTCAATAGAATCAATCATGTTCTGCAGCAGATGGCAGCTTTAAATAATGCCACAACCCTACTTTATCTTAAGGCAACAACAAATAAGAAACCAAAGAGTAAAAGAATTGGAGACACTAGAGACATCCACATGTCTGAATAGCCCTCTAACAATCGCAACTTGTTTAAGAATAGCTTCTTTTCTGACTAGAAATTTTGAACGAGGAAAACTGGGAAGGCATAGTTTAATAATATAAAAAAAGCATTGATGTGTCTCCTATGATGACAACGTGCGTGCAAAAACAGACCGCCAGTAGGAAATTGATGTTACAAGTTACAACTATTGCATTATGTGCTGTTTGCTTAAACCTGCAGCAATATTACATGAGTCTAGAAAATATTAGACACCCTTAATATTGAATAGTATGTCCTTTTTGTGAACTTCATAGTATACATTACTCAAATGTTGTTTTAACCTGACTTTACCGCTTTGTAATCCAAGTTCCCTTGTTCTCATATGTGCATACATTAAATGTTCCTTCCTATCCAAACCAAATGCCAAATCCGGCTCATTACAGGAGCCTTGATTCTACTCTGCCCGGAGTGTGTTTCTCCCCTCATATTTTAAAATCTCTAAATCCTACTGCCCATCAAACCTGGTTGGCTTAGCGCTCAAAGCTCTACTGTCCCTTGTGAACTGTAAAATAAAGGATTCATCTACTGCCCACGGAAGTATCAAGTTGAAGTAGGGCTCTAACTCCCCCATAAATTATGAGCCAGGTGTTTGGTTTGTTTGCTCTTGTGTGCCACTGGTGGAAGGCATCGGGGTGGCGCCTCCCTCCTCCTCATCCTCCTCTCCCTCCCTCCCTCTCACCGCTCCCTGGGGTGTGTCTATAGCAGCGCCTCTCCTCTCCACACCGTGTGTGTGTGTGTGTGTGTGTGGCGTGCGCTGCTGTTGCTGCCGCCTCCTCCCTCTGCCTCCTATCTGCATCTGCTGCAGAGCTTAGCCAACACGCATCTATGCTCTCCCTCTCTCTCTCTCTCTGTTTTCCCACTACCTACCTATTTCTACCCACCAGAATGCTTTCTTTTAGCTGATAAGGGGAGTCAGCGCACACCTACACCCGTGGAGTCTGGGGGGAGAGATGGGCCAGTCACTAGTCGTCACTTTGGAGTATTGAGGACGGCGGTGAACCGGAGGAGAGCGCCGGATGGGATAGGAGCTGAGAAACCCAGATCACTCACCGCGGATTGAGCAAACCTCCCCCTCACCCCCCACCACAATCCCTCCATCCTCTCTCTCTCTCACCCAGACTGTCTCTCTCTAGTCTGCAGCCTCCAAGAACAGCCGCCGCATCATTTTTTCAGAGCAGCAGCCCCCTCCCTCCCTCCGTCCTCTCTCTCTCTCTCCATCTACCCTTTCTGCTGCTTGCACCACTGTGGGAATGCAGCGAAGGTAAACGAGGCTTCCTTTTTTCCCACCCTCACCGATACCGGATCTATCATCGCAGACAGACAGCTCGTGAGACTCTCGGCTGTAACTCAAACATCAGAGTTGTGTGATCGGCGTAAGGGATTGGACCCGGATCAGTTGGATTTAGCCCGCTATCCCGGGCACCACCACCACCACCACCACCCATCACACTGGCAGATCACATCAGATCCCTGCCTAGTTTCAGTTTCGGAGGCTTTCACCGGCTCTCTCCCCACTGGATTACCGACAGCTGGAGCGACCAAAAGGGTGCTCGGGCATGGAGAACTGAGGGCTATTAGAGGCAAACTTGAAGTAGTCGACAAAGACACCTGCAAGAGGGGGGAAAGGAAGCTCTCTAATGTGTGTAGAAAAGGTCAAACGAAACCTAAGAGAATAACGGATTAAAGGAAAAACAAGTGGTTTGTATTTTAAGGACCGTATGCGGCCGATAATCAACCAATTGAGAGTGGAGAAGGGTGCTGCCACAGCCTGGATTGTTGATGTACGCACGCACACACGCACATGGATTTACAGCTCCAGTCTGAAGCGGATCGATATCCTTCTCCGTGCTTTTTACGTCGGCTTTTTTTTTTTTTTTTAAACAAGGGAGTGAAGCACCCTGGGATTTATCATCGCTTCGTTAGCGCTGAACTACAGTGAGACCCCCCCCCCTCGCTTCTCTCTCTGTCTCTCTCTCTCTCTCTCTCTCTCTCTCTGTCTCTCTCACCTGTCCATAACCTGCGTGCTCGTGTGGAAGTGTGTATATTCTTGTGCATATTTGTGTGCGTGTGTGTTTGGTTTCTTGTCCGCCAGAGGGAGTGTAGGTTATATTGATTGTGTATGCATTTTGAGTGCTGTGCCAGCTTTTAATTAGCAGTAAGGGTGAGTGGTTGTGTCTGCTCGTGTACGTGGGTGCTTGTGCATTATTTCATGTTTTATGTTTGTGCATGTAGATATATAGGCTAAGTATTGTCAGGGTACATACTTAAGATGCCCAGCATTTCCCCTGCACCACATCCCCTTCCTCGTATATGCCCTTGTATCATTTGGCCACCTGTTTGACCTCCCGAAAACCCCAATAGACGAAAAAGCTCCAGCAGGATGAGTGAGCGTTCTGGTGCAAGCAGCCTTGCAGCTATGACGCTGGAGGAGCCAGGGGCTGAACAGGCATCTCCCAGAGCCCCGGGCCCTCTCCGCTGTGGCCCCTGTGCTGTGTGGCCTCGCCAGCAGACCTGGCTGTGTGCCGTGCCCCTGGTAATGGGCTTTGTGGGACTGGGACTCAGTCTTATGCTGCTGAAATGGATTGTAGTGGGATCTGTCCAAGACTATGTCCCCACTGATCTGGTGGATCCCAAAGGTAGCATTGGACAGGACCCTATATTTCTCTCCAAACCCAGTGCCATGCCCAAGGGGCCCGACATTTCCACAGCCACCACTACTTCAGCTGCCTCTACCACTGCGATGGTCTCGACTACAACGCCGCTAGCTGCAGATGGTACGGCCTCAGTGCCAAGAACTCGATCGGGGCCACCGGCAAACCACTCAGCCAATGGCAGCACTGCCAATGGAGATGTCAACCGCGCCCCTCACCTTCAGAACCACGTTGGCACCCGCATTAGTGGGACTGTTGTTACCACCTCCACCACTCGCGCCACCCGACTCACCCCACCGCCCAGTGGTAAGGAGGTCACCCCTCGCACTGTTAGAAAAGGAAGCAGCAGCGGTAATGGGCGTAACGGTGCCGCCAACTCAAAGCCAGGGCAGACTTCTGCCACCGTCACCAGTACAGCATCCACCACAACTACAGCTACTGTGAAGACCACCGCCAAGGCGCAGCCGACCACCTCCCAGCAGGCGGTCCCAGTCAAGCCCACGTCACGCTGGAATCGCGGGCGCCCAGGCAAAGGCCCGGCCACACGCTCACAGCATCACTTCAGAACGCGTAAGTTGACTGTTTGTGGAGATTTGCGATTGAGTGCTGTTGTGTGAGGTTATTGATGGAACTTGAGATGAGTGATTCACGAGAGCTCTTTTCTGGGCCTTTACAGTAGTTATAATTGTATGTCACTGTAGTTGCCAGTTATCACATATAACTGTATGCCTGGGTAAAAAAAACAATCTCTTTTGTCTGATATGCTTTGATATGACTCGGTCTGAGAATATAAATAATTTCCTTTTATATCCACATGGAAAGTGGATACTCCAGCAGCTTAACATTAATCATATTCATTAGCACAGACAGATATCAGGGGATATTCTCAGCATTTTCACAACTCTCGTCTTTATCTTTCACTTGTGCATTAATCCGATATGAATCTTACCTCCGGAGGAGTTTTTTTAATTTTTTTTATCACACACGGGTTTAAGTACCATTAAAGGCAGGGCTCCATCTAGTAGAATTTATTTTGTTTTGTCTGCTTGAGTTGAGATGTTAAAGCTTCCTGATGTGTGCTGTGACCAAGGACAGCATATTTGTGTTATGAAAACAAATAACAGGAGCTGGTGAGATGTCGAAGTGGGAGAAAGGTTAGCCCTCACCTCCTGTCTAGAGGAATCAGATACAACAAGGCCACACATCTCATTTAGATGAGATGATACTGGGAGCAGAGTGTCGCAGGTACTGCTTTCACACTGCAGGGATATACTGAGAGGGAGAGAGAGGGAGAGCCGGCTCAGAGGGGAAAGTAGATGGATGTAGGGATGAGAATAAGTTTCCAAAGGACAAGTGGATAGAAATGAGATTAAAAAAAATCGAGAGAAAGTAGAGAAATACTTTGAAAACAACATAAAGTAGAAGAGGATGGCGAAGGAAGGAAGAGAATGCAGGAAGCATAACAAAGCAGGGGCATGAAGAGTGGGAATTGTGAGTAGAGAGAGATGGCAGATGGAGTGGGCTAAGTGAGGGAAAGGCTTGAGGGAGAGTATAAAGCAGGGGAGCTCTGAATTTTTTGCGTATTTAGCATTGTGAAAAGAAGGAAGGCTTCCTGATTATTCATTCCACAAGGGACATGTTTTTAACATCACAAGGCATTTCTTTCAGACGTGGGTGGGGCAGGATGCGGGTGTAATCATGAGTACTGACTGTGTATAACTATGTAACATTTTTATTCTCAAACTCCAGGCGCTCTATTTTATTGGCAACTTTGATTTAAACTCACTTTTGGGTCATGATCATCAATGTTTAGTTGCATATTCACCGTAGCTTCATGCAGTTGCAACAGTGCAAAGGATCCAGTGACAAGCAAGTACTGTGACCACAACGTCGTGGTAAAAATCTGAGCTAAGTGGGTTTACCATGGGAGGGAATTATGAAATTGCTGAGAGACAAAAAAAAAAAAAAAACAGGAAACGGACAAAGTGCTCTAGAGGGAAATGAAAAAAAGCGTTCATGTGAAAACTGAAACCTCGATTCTCCATATTTCTGGTGCAGATCATATGTTCGGAAAGCAGTTCCGGTTGACTACATATTAACCTCTCGTTTATCAGCTGGAAAGCGTCAATGGCCTCTATTCCACATGCAAACAGTGATTAAGTGACGTCATTTTCTTCTTCCGTACCTCCAGGGCAAAAAATATTTCCAGCATAGCTGGTTGGACATTGGATATTAAACCATGTGTACTCTGTTTGCAGTTGAACCGCTTTGATGAAAATAGCTTAAACTTTGTAGTTTTTCCCAGTTGAGTGAGAACATTAGCTGTGGTTTGCTTGAATTCATCCAGCAACAATGGATTCCAATGGTGACAAAAGTATAGAAATGCCAATAGACAGTCCTCAGACTCCTCCCGCAGCATAATCCACTGCTCTAGAGTCAATTACGTCACTCTACAAAGAGCTGCCAAACAGCTGAAAGCTGCCAAACCGGGCAGCCCCCCTTGTGTGAACATCAGGACACATCTGTCTGTTCTGTTCTACTATAAAAAGGCACTGCCATCAAAAGCTAAAGCATGCTTAGTAAAGCCGCCCTCAGTTAATAAAAGCTTTCACATATACAAGTTATTTTCAGTGGAAGCTGATGTTGTTGATCGGTCTCAGGCCTACATGTTGACATCACACCGAGTGGGCTGACTTTTCGTCCCATCTAGGCAACAGGTGGCACTCTACAGACGAACAAAACACAACTCCGCTATCGTCATTGTTTCAAACCAGCGGGGACAGACTTTTGCCGACATTTTAGTAAAACTCCAGGTCTTAAACAAATGCAAGACTTTCTTTAAATCCTTTTGATCCTAGAGTATAGAAAAACTAATGAAAGCTATAAACTCTCAGCCCCATTTCGTGTTTGCCCAAAACATCACCATGGCAGCAAGCATTATTAAAGTTCGTTGGTAAACATGGGTAATACTTGACAATTTCAGTGATAAACCTTCCTACAACAAGTGATATTTGTAGAAACAGATCCTGTCTGCTCGTAAAAAAGTACATTAATATTGCCAAAGCAATAAGTAATGCCATTTTAATAGCTACGGTACCTCACCAGCAAGTCCTACAGCTATTGTTACGAATCCATAAAAGATGCTCAACCCTCCTATAGCATGTACACATTCTGAAAGGGGTTTGTTTCGTAACATAAAACTTCATGGAAGCGAATGCTCATTTTGTAGAAATTGACGTTGGGAGTTGGAAGTAACTCACTCAGCGTATTATACTGTGTATACCATGATATCGTGATATTTTAATCATCCGTGATGCAGTGATCCGACAGGACGGGGCTTTTTCAGTTCATTCGCACGATGTTTTATTGAAGTCTCTCCTTGTCGTAAACATTTCTGCAGTTTAATCTCATGGCCCATGATCTATGCACGAATGATTTGCTGTCATTGATGACTGTAGGCTGTTTTTATGTGTAAATGGAAAGCTGTCGCAAAAGTAATGTTCAATAAGTTATTTCTTCCCTATCAATACATATTATTCCATATAGTCAGCAGGTTTTATCGATAACTGCAGGCTTTAACGTGTACATGTACCATTTGAAGCAAGACAGTATGATACCACAGAAGATGCACGAGTTTCAACATGTTAACAAAAGTCATTACTGATTTATTTCACCAGTTAGGTTTGCTGAATTCGCCCGTTATGAAAGGTCTTACCGTTACATTTATTTGCAGGACACCACTCCTTCTGCAAAGCCACAGCTGTAAATCAATTGATTTATTTACTTCATAAACTATCATGGTATCACTTCAGGTATTCATAAGCAATTTGAATTTACACTGGATCAGACAACAATAAACTATAAGTGAATATAGCTAGAATTTAAAGGTTAGTGTTCAGAGTGGAGCTCACTGTCGATGCATATTCTCCCAAGGCTACGCTTTGTAATAAATGGCTTATTGTTGCCATGTTATCCTCCACTGTGCCTCGTATTGACATTGTTTTTTATGGGTTAAAATTGAAGCTTTGTCTTTACTGCATATTACTTTTATTCCACCTCTGTGCTGTTTATATTTATTCACATAACCCTCGTGTACAGCATTAATGTGCTGTAATAGATGCAAAAACACTAACAGAGTATTCTTAAGGGCAAAAACAGCCTTTTATGAAGCTAGCTCTGGAGTTCTGGGAATGCAGCTCCTTCCAAAGCTTGGATGTATCCAGCTTACTGGTATGTAGAGTTCTGCAATGCAGCGTATTTAAAGTGAAATGATACACAGAAAATGTCTCAGCTGATGATGAAACACTCTGTAAAACATGGCTTCAGGTGCATTTGTCTTTACCCACAGCAAAGTGATCTCATATTTTATGTAAATTTTTGTGCTAATGCAGTTATACTATACGGTCTCGGCTTTCACGTAATCTGGACTACGTATAGGAGGCAGAAACGGGATTTTTCCCCCCGCTCTACGCATTGCTTTTGCTCCTGCTGTCTGGTGAAGCTCTAAATTAATCTCTGTGTCCTGGAAGAAAGACAAGCTCTGTCCGGAATAATGACATATTTTACCTACACCTTTAGTCTTTTTTTCCCTCTCTCTTTCCCCGTAATTATTGCGTCTGCTCTCAGTGTCATTGTATTCTTCCATCAATTTTTTGCTTTGCTTTTGTGCTTTCTATCTTCCTTTTGTAGGTTAGCTCTTCAGCTCGCATTTATGAGCATATGGGCAGACGCAGGAAAAACTGGCACACATTCTGAAGACAAAGACGTGCATGAAGCATGCGTGTGCCCATGCTCATGAATCTATCGTTTCGTTTTCTCTATCTGTGGCCGTTATGTATCCAACTCCCCCTTTGGCTCAGAAGTAGGGAAATCACAGGCAAATGGAGCAGTGCACAATGAATGCCTGTTGGGGAAACCATGGACGCCGTGTTGGCTCGGGGCCCAATCCCACTCTTTTCTCGCTCGTGAGAAATCTTCCTTAGTGAATGTGGTTGTAATTCCATGCACATCTCACACGCCTGATTACAGACTTGTTAATCGCCAGCCACATTTAAATTTTTGTCAAGCAATTCAAAGGTCTGGTGTTGCTTTTCAATGGACTCAATGGTTGCTTCCCTCAGTTGGGGAAACAACCGAGTCAGTCAGCGCCTTTTATAGGTGGGATGGATTTTGTCATCTGTGTGAGAGGCAGACACCGCTATCAAGGCTTCTGTAAATCAACCGACTGAAGCAACAGCCATTATACCAGAACAGCTGTGCACTGAAGGCATTCCTTTTTTAGAAAGATGAAAAAGTGTTGTTGCTATCCCCATGGGTTGAACGTATCAGTTGGCTCCTTTTGGCAAATGGGAAAATGGATGGGGAGGATTCAGTACTTATAGCTCGTCCTACATCTTGGAATCAAGTGTGCAAGTTTTCTGAAGTGAGCAGAATTCTTGTCGCCTGAATATGACGTCAGCCAGATGAATACTTCAGTTACAGTGATTGGCCAGGGCAAAAATAAACTTCCACCAAAATAAAAAAACAACAAAACAACAGCTTAACCAGAAGCCAATGTCAAACTGAATTCTGGGGCCCGTAACGAAATGGCATTTCAGTCTGAATAACAGGCTAGCATCATACAGCTATGGAGTCAAAATCCAGACAGATGTTGTGCCACATTTCGCATTTCAGATAGGAAAACACGGGAGGGCGACATGGATGACAGAAATGGATGTATTTCCTGACACGAAAGCCCCTGTTTTCTGTGTTGTTATTTGTGTTTTCCTGACTATAAATGAAGCCTGCCCAAAGTACTACTGTATGACCAGTGGAGCGTGTAAGGGGGATTAAAAACAAAGATATAAATCCAGTTTGCCTCTCTCTCTGTCTCCAGAGAGGTCAGACTCAGATTTGCCAGGCTGCCTCTGAGGCCCCTCTGTTTCTCCTGAGACACGCTCTGCTTGTTCGTTGAGGTTGGCCCAAGCAGGGCTGCTTTTGCACAGTGTGTGTGTGTGCAGCTGCACCGATTTACAAATATCGTCCTAGTTGGAAAGCAAGCTCTTGTGCCTCCGCTTCTGTCATTTTAAGCTCAAAGTTATTCAAGAACATTTGAACCCAAACTGTTTTATTTCTTGGTCTCAGCATGTGACTTGCAGATCTTCTCTTACAAAGGCTTGTTGTAAGCCTCAGAGGAGTAGCTCAATGCCGCAATGTGATGTTAACACACTGAGTAATAGCAGTGGAGCTGCTGCTAGGGGCTGTCAGTCACAATAAATATGATTTTGCACTTGTTCACGTCAGAAAGACATACCTCTCTGACATGACTTCCATAGGTGTGAAATTGTCTGACTGCGGTGGCCACTGTACACAACAATCTAATTCAAGTGTCTTTAAAGAGGCTTAATTATTTAAAACGAATAGGGATTTCAGTAAAACACTTGCATGAATATCATCCCAGAATAGAAATGATTCATATTCGCATTGCTGGAAGAGGCATTAGCAAAAACCATGCCCTCGGACATGCCGCAGTACATGTAATTCTTCTGGCACTGTGAACCAGCTGGCTTCCATTAGCCTATCTATAGTGCCAAGTTTGTACGTATACAATCTCCAAACTTTATGCAGTGTTGGGCCTGAACGTCTAGCTCGCAGAGACATTTGACACTGATGGGCACCAATTACGAAGCAGAATGCATCAGTGTATTCAGTGGGGTAAGCCTGCAGACAAATTATCCTCCAATGACAGCCCAGCGAATGCTTGAAATTTTGTGGGAATTGATCCCATGCCCTTTTCCATTGCTAGTGCCGTGCTCTACCCACTGAACCTCACTGAATCAATAAGGAAGAGGGAGGGAGAGAGCCCCGAGTAAGGAGGACTGAGAGACAGGGAAAGCGAGAGAGAGAGAGAGAGAGAGAGTGAGAGAGCAGAAGTACAGAAATGGGGCGTGTTGGATACAAAAGAAAAAATGAATTTGTTGGGGCGAAGACTGTCAAAAACCATGAGCGCACGCTCCAGAAGTAAGGATCCAGCTGCAAGGTAAAGTCATACACTCATCACAGTTGAGTGAATGAGGTCTGGCCCGACATTTTACATATCTCAGACCACCTTCTACCCGTTTCTATTATGATCGCCCTCATTTTTATGCAGATTGCCCTCGAGGTATTATCCATATGTGAATGTTCGAGTCTTTCACTTCATTCCCGTCTGTCTCTGTGATGTGTCCTATACAGGAATGAATCAGTAGGATATGTAAATCAGTGGTGCTTATCAGAGTATTATGTTATATGATAGGTTATTTATACATTTTATATGTGACCGTCTGTGGAATGCTGAGCTATGTTTTGGACATAAAGATAATAAAGAAATGTTTTACCACCCTAACTTCTGGTTAGAGTAAGTGCACAATGTTGAGCTGAATCGATCAGTCACTCAGCGGGAAATTAATCTGCAACTATTTTCATAATCAATCAATGGCTTCGGCCATTTTTCAAGCAAAATTGGGAAACATGCTGTGGTTCCACACCTTTGCAAATGTGAGGATTAAATGTTTTTTATGTGTGACATAATGGCAAATTGAATTGCAAAACAAGCAATCTGAGTATGTCATTGGGCTCTGTGGAGTTATACTGGGCATTTAAAAAAAAGAAAAAGAAAACGATTCATTACGAATATAATCGTCCCATAATTGAAAATGAGAATAATTATTAGTTTCAGCCTTATTGTGCAATAAGATAACCCGTGCTGTGGTCTCTACTCTTTGTCCAGTACTCGTCATACGTTACCTCGATGCCTAATGCTGTCGAGGGCATGCTAGCTAGCACTGGCGGATAAACATGAGCAATAGGCTAATGGTTTGGACGCACCAGGGTGAAACTGCAACCAAAGTGTGTCATGTTGGCTCAGCGGTCAAGTACGGGGTCTGCTGTGTGACATCCTAAATTGTAGCCTTGGATTGTAGTTGAATGCCATCCTCCCTCACACAAGGGACATTTGATCCTGGAGATGAGCCTCTCAGGCAACACTTCCTCTCAGTCTGTTTACATATCTCCCCTCCTTTGGTTGAATTGGCCGACGCTTACCACAACCTTGGACCTAACCTTTCCTAACCTAACGCATAGAGGGGTTGTTGGGGTTGCTGAAAGGAGTGGGACCAATGCTTCCTGAGGGAAATGAGCTTGGTGAAGAAAAGTCCCCAGCAAGACCTTAAAGATGCAACAAATCTCACCGTGCTAGAAGCAACCACGCAAAATCCAACCTTAACTCAACTCTTTTATTTAAATTCTCCTGTGGTCTTAAATGATTAATTATCCAGCCACTTATGTAAATGACACCTTATTAGTAATATTATACATAACATATACTCTGTGTGTACCGGCAACACTTTGCATCGCTGCTGTAACAGATACCATTGTGGAGTTTTTCCGCTGCTTTTGATTGACATTTGCTTCTCAGGCAGCAGTCAGGAGACTCATAGATTGTTGGGGGAGAAGCTTGCCTTCTGTAAGTACTGATTGGGGCCATCTTAGGGCTCCTTAATGTCACCGTGTGATTTATGTAGACAAAATGTCCACTGGGAGGTGGCAGAGAGAAGAAGAGGTTAGGGGCTGAAATATTAATGTATGGGAAGAGAAACATGTAGAATGTGTGTTGCCGGAAGAGTGAATAATTGATGAAGCTTCCCTTTTATAAAGTGCTTGAGATGTCCCCCATGCTCAGTGGTCTAATGGCAGAAACCTGGTATAGGATTTTACTTTACGACAGTTTCTAATATAGACGATAGGCAAAGGCATCAATAGTCATATGTGGCCTTTCACAAAATTAGCAGTCCCTGAACACAAAATCAGTAAAAGTAGGAATTTACATTCGGCTTCTTTTTGCTCATCTCTTTTCATAAAGAGTTAATGGTTACTAATGTTTCCACAGAGAAATAAAGGTGTTCTTAGCCTAAGAAAATAAATAATCCTAACTGAAAATAAACAATGGGATCATTATTGCCTCTGAACATGACTCCCCTGCTTTACATCTTTTTAAATTAGAAGAAATGGAGAGTAGTCAACAATTGTAAAGACTGTGTGGGTGTGGGTGTGTGTGTGTGTGTGTGTGTGTGGGTGTGCGTGTGTATGGGTGTGCGCGCACTGGGGGAGTACTCACTAACTCACTCATTTTAATCACATGCTGTCATGCCTACTTACCCACAAGTCTAAACCACAGTGCTTTTTTGGCATCTTAGGAATGGGTATTTAGTATGAGCCTGCCTCTAATAGGGAAAACCACCGGTCATTCATTCTTTCAGTCATTCATTCATTCATTCATTCATTCATTCACTAATGTGCAGATAAGGCAGGGACTTGCTGATAGCTCAAGAGGCACTGAGATATAGTAGTGCATGCGGCTGTGGCAGCGCAGAGAGGATTACAGTCCATCATATCTGATCTGAGACTGTTAGATCCCAATATTGAATTACGGACCCTGCGGGGTCTCTGGTTCCGTTATCAATTTGCAAACGAATAACGTAAAAAAGGAAAGGGATGAGAGCCGGAGGTGGGACGTGTGGCTTCAAGGCAGGTTTTGGTGGGATGCGATGAATCTAATAACGGGCAATTTTTTTTGTGTCCAAGGGACTGCAAGTGGCAACACAACTGCCATGTGTGATGTAGGTATTATGGAGCTTGAGTCTTTGCCTATTCAGTTGGATATATGGTCTCATTTTTGGAAGGATTAGAGCTGGAGTGGCTGCATAAAGCCTTCATTAACCCTTATGAAAACATATTTATGGCCCACATATCCTTTTTAAAGCATGTATTTTAGTAGCTGTATAAGGGGTTGTAAAAGGAAGAACACTGAGTGAAAGAATTCAATGCATGATATATGACGTTTATAGTTTTATTAATGGCAAATGACATTTCCTTTTTTAATTGGATACTCGATTCACGTAGAAACCACTGTCGGCCACGTTGTCATTTTAAACATGCACTCATCCTGTTTGCACGAAAAATATCCCTCCAGTTGTAAAGTGTCATTTGCATCAATTCCCTTCAAACTTCTCTGTATCCAAGCCTCGCTTTTTGCAACATGGAAGGATACTGAAGTCACGACTTCAAACCGAGTTATGCGCGACATGTGGAACATGATTTCTCACTGGCGCTGCTTCGCACATAGCATCTGGGTGCATGACGAGCCTGCAGGAAAGTGTGGATTGCGGAGGTTGCAGCAGTCGGATTTGATTCACAGCAATGTGTGGCCTGCTGCCACCCCCAGTGACGGGAACTGTGCCATGGTGCCCCGGTTGAGATGGAGAGGCTTGTTGTGGCGTGTGGAGGTGGAGGTGGAGATGGAGGTCACCTTTCTCTCTCTCACCTCCCTCCCACTATCATTCATGCCTCTATACTTAGTTTCTTTTTTCTTTCATTTTTTTTACTGTCCTCTATTTTAAGGCACACTCTTGCCTCTGTCTTTGCTCTTCTTTGTGGGTTTCTTTCATTCACCTCACATCACATATGAATGTCTGCCAATGAGAGCTCTTATCTTAGGAGTGCTCCGGAAGAGATAAGAGTATCGTTCATCATTCAATATTACTGACTGTCATCACTTCCTGCAAAGAATTCCCTAGGGAATTATGATAAGGAACAAAGACTATTTCATTGTTATTATCAATTGTTATGCTTTAGTTCCACTAGGACCTCTGAAATCCTGCAGTTCTCAATATTATACTGAACCTTAAAACTGCATAGGTGTTATATTCTTGCTTAGTTGTGACTTTCCATGGTTGGACTTTAGGTTTTGCACCTAACTGTAAATGTCAAAGGGCAAATGTCAAAGATTGCAGATTATCCGATTCATCTGTTATTTTGTAAGCATTACATAATGTTAATGTGTTTTGCCTCAGATGCACAAATGAAGGAATTAGCAAATTGTTCGAACAATAAAATCGGTATTCTTAGAAATAAACGCCAATCCTCCTTGTTACTGAAAGTAAGTCCTCCATGTGCTGTCTTCTCTTTAAGAGTTTTTAAGCGTAACTTTAACACCGTCTCGGATGAAGTTCTGAAAATTAAAAACACATCGCTTGAGAATTGGTCTCATTTAAAACTGCTGTTGTTGAGACTCGTGAGAAAAGCTAACCTAAACTGTGACGTCCAAAGTAAGTATTCCCCATTTCAGACACTCCTTTTAAAAGAAATATGCAAGGAAATGTTGCCTTTAAAAGGAACAACAACTTATCATACGCTTGATGTAATACTGTCTCCAATAAGGTTTCAGTTGTGGCTCTGTTTCGTACGTACATCTCATTGTGGACATTCTACATCAAGGAAGCTGCCTTTGGAACGGGCTGTTCTTGCCTTCCTTAAAAATCTATTAAGTCTGCAGAATATTTAACAGCCTGCTGCTAGTCTTCTGAATTAAACTAAAAAGAGAGAGCCTATCATTCCAGTTGATATGGAGTGATGATTTATTTCAACACAGCAGAGCGTGTTTTTGAAGAACACTGGCTCCGTGTATCATCAGGACTTAAAGTACTGTTGCGTGTACGTAAAGCTTTAAGGGACCGGTCTCCACTGTAGATCCTGTGTTGTTTTCTGCTTAGTCCGATACTCAGTCTGATCCTCCACTGTGGATTTGCTGGATGTTGAGAACCAGAAGAAGAAAATTGGAGCTTTGCATCTCTGCTCCCCAAACTGTGGAATACTATTTGTACGGATAATAGGGAAGCAACTTCAGTGACACAGCTTAAAAGCGTCTATTTTAGTTGGCTTTCAACTCTTCTTTTAACTTTTGCACGTTTCTGCACGTCTTTTTAGTATTGTATGACTTTACCTTGCATTACTCTTATGTACTGTAGGCTGCTCTGTCTAAATATAAGATATTGTTATTAATAAAGACATCTACATCGGCAATATAGATTGTTTGAGCTTTTGAAGTATTGGTGTTGCCAATTTTTCAAAAGAAGAAGAAAAGAAAGATGGCCTAATGCCCCTTGTGAAGTTACAGCAGATGTCATAATTTTCAAACACTGTGTCAGAAGCCCCAGGTGTTCTTATCATGGCATTGATGAAAAGTGAGAGCGGGAGCCCGAGTGGAGAGGGAGATGGAGAAAGAGATCGACTAAGGTCCTCTCATGTTATTTTCCTGGGGGCGCGCACAGCTTGTCTCACGCGGTAATCCATGCATGGTAAAACCTTATCCATGGGGATAATGTCAACTCACTCCCGAAGATAACAAGACAAAAGCCCTTGCCTAGTGCTCACTCCAGAGTGTGTTTCATATTCCCCTAATCTGCTATCTTACATGGCTCTGTTCTATGGATTTGTTGCCCGAGCTTGCCGATTAACACAAACATACACACAGACACACACACACACACACACGCGCACACACAAAGACACACAGGCACTTTGAACTGTGTAGCTTTATCAAAAAAAGATGGTGGACTATGTAAAGCTCCCTTTGTCTGCGTCAGTAAACATGGTGAAGATATGGTGGCTACATGGGAACAGTGTGTAGTCAGTATAAAAGCTTGCCATTACTGAATATTAATTTCGCCTTGGATTTAAGTGTGCCACATGTTTTTATTGCTCATGGCACTCATGGATGTTTGATTACTCATGGCGAGTTGATTGAGCTCGCGCAAATGGAGAGTTCCTGTACGGCCTGCTGTGCTTCTACGGTAAATGGAGGAGCCAGTTGGCAATTATTGTTGTGTAAAGATGTGTGAGTGCGACACACCTGTTTGATGTGTGCTTTGTGCGTTTCGGGCGCAGCACTGCAGGTCTAGTAGCATAGTATAAAGATCAAAAGATCATAATAGGACATTTTGCAGTGTAGTTCATGCTCAAAGTGGCCTAAGAGATCCAAGGTTTAAGAGCAGTGAATCTTCACAAGACTGAAAGAGCATCCATCACATACACACCCAACCCGTCAGACAACTCAGTGAATTATATATTGAAAGTTCCCCCCCCCCCCCCCCCCCCCCCCCCTCTAACATCCAGGCAGAGACATCTTTCTCTCCATCTCTCCCCTTCCATCTGATGTGCTGCATTGAATCATTGATAGGACATCCACAACAACAGCGCTCCTCCCTATAAAACACCTGTCACAGACAGCCTGAAAGGAATACAACCAGAGCGAGATGTGGAATCTGTTTTGATGTTTCGAATAGTGAGCATGCAGCCAAAAAAATATGCATATTGTGCCTTGTATACAAATTGTGGTAAGGTAATGCAGTTTACAGCATAGCCTGATTCTACACTTGTTCTTTTGTATCTGGTGCCAGCTGTTAACAGACTGAAGTTTTTTGTCAAATAACCAAGAAAAACTAGCAACATAAATTCTCATCATTGTAATTTCATGAAAGAACGGTTTTTATACTCCAGTGTTCCTTCTCCTGTTATGTACCCCTACTGTACTTACTGAGGAAATGTGAACACCAAACCTTATTATCTATTTTCCATGATTGCTATTAATGGTTCGGTGCAAGTGAGACACTGCTGTTGTAGGCGCTGTTATGCACTCAGTCATCAAGTATACTCTTTGATCCCAGCTGGAGACAGGGATGCTTCAGGGATATGATGGAATATTTTATTGCAGTTCTGGGAAAGCAATTGGTGGGGTTGCCTCAGTCCGTCAGTTTCGTCCTCTCCCCCTCATAGTTACTTAAGCTTTAAAGCCTCAGCTTGGTACCCAAGTGACTATTTTGCATGTTGTTACTCTTAAAACGTCTGTTTTACAAAAGCTCCCTCTGAGTTTTTGGAGTGTGTGTGTGTGTGTGTGCGTTGGGTAAGGGTGGTTTGGGACAGGCAGGGTTGGCTGGTGGGAGGTAGTAAAGATGAGGCTGACACTCCAGCAACAAAGAGTCTGTAGCATTACAGAGAATAATGAAGATTAAGCTGAGACGGGGGTAGTGGAAGATTGGAGGGTCATTGTGTAAGATCAATGTATGTAGGGAAGTTGAGATAGATGAAGGTTGGAGCCAGACAGATTTCCTGTTTCTCGAAAGAGAATACCGGCTTGATTTAAAAGAACCCTACATTTCTCAGAGTTGCCACGTCAAGGTTTGATCAGATAAGGAAATGAAGTACAAGGCATTATTCATGGCTGCCTTTTTGGCAGATGGTTTGGGAGGATTTTAAGTTGTCTGATTTTGGACCACAAACCGCAGCATCCCTCAACACAATCATGCTTTCTGTTAGCATGCGGTCCAAGTCGGTTTAATTTAAAGTTCTCATGTCGTTCATCGCGATTCACTTTCAAGAACGTTCTGTCCCTTTGTACTGACTAGCGTGCATCTAAAGCAAAGCATGCAGTATTATAGTATGTAATAATAAGCAAGCCGGTGCTTTTGTGTTGGATCCCATCCAGGGCAACTCCTTCAAACACTGGGCATAAGTCAGAAAATAGACCCGCTCTTGTTCTTTCGTAATCCGCAACAGCTGGTGTGTGTGTACTTGATGGATATCATCTGTGTCCACACGTGCATGTGTGTATGTGGGGAGACAGAGAGAGGAGATAGCAAGGCCAGATGGGTCCAGCTGTGAATCTGGTGGCCTAGATAAAGGCTAGATGGGTGCCACCACCTTCATGAGGTGCCAGCAGAACATTTAGAGTAGGTGTTAAAAGCTTGAAGGCTTTGATGGACCCAGACATCCAGCAGAGAGAGCGGCGCTCATTAACAGTTGCTTTTTAATGAAGTCTATGATGGAGAATGTTAGATATTGACCACTGCACCGTGTCCTTTTAAGGTTAGAATAGCAATTCAATTGATTTATCAATCAGGAAACTGCACTTACCTAATTAGCTATTAAACCTGAACAGAGGTTATATATCAATTATAGGTTAATATCAATAATTTTTGTTATTAAACATTTTCTGAATGGTTAATCCATTGTTTGGTCCAATTGTCAAAACACAGTGAAACTGACCATTATTTCTTTTGAGTAATAGTTGATGAAATGTCAAAGAAATTGTTAGAAGTCCATCACAGCTTCCTAAAACGTTTACACAAGTGAACTTGCAAGAATGTGGAGCATTGTACCCTCTATTTCTGGCTAATGTTGACTTTTCCCTGACAAATTCTAAATTGCCGTCTGTTGATTTTCTGTCCGTCAGCAACTTGATTATTCATTTCTTAACCCTCACTTTGAAATATGTGGGACAATATGGAAAACGTATAGAAGGATGAAGCCATTTCCGTGTTTTCAAATTTGACCAGACAGTGCTTGCAGCCCGTCGCAGCCATTTCAGAAAACCTCCAGCACAGCCCACTCCCACACAAACACTTAAATGGCCATTATGAGAGGAGAGGTGGAGAGAGCCGGCGCTGGTCTGCAGAAAAGGAGGAGGTGAGGTAGCCAGTCTCTGTCCTTTTCCAGGGAACTCTAGGACACCGAGAGCCTTCGCCAGCACCCCAGGGAGTGGGAAGACAGATTAATGCAGAGGCTTTAATATTTCAGATGAAAACGTATTACTGCTCTCTCTCTCTCTCTCTCTCTCTCTCTCTCTCTCTCTCTCGCTCTCGCTCTCGCTCTCTCTCTCTCTCTCTCTCTGGCTAGAAGCAAGAATGTGTTTTGCTGAGGGGAAGATTTCCCCCGTCCAAAGCTTCTCTGTCTACTCATTGTGACAGGAAGTGGTAGATCAGCATGAGACACATCTAAATGAATAGTAGAGTGTGTGTTGTGTTAGTGTGTGTGTGTGTGGGGCGGGGGTGGGGTGGTTTATCTGTCTGTCCATCTGTACACTTGCACTGAAAGCTCTCGACCTTGCCAACCCTTTGCCATCTATCTTTGGTAACATGTTATAGCTACATATAAAATGTAGTTCTGTATAATTATGTCTCTGCCATTAAGAACCTCTTTGGGGATCTCTACACTCCTCAAAGGTCAGAAAGTATTTGTCTTCAGAAAAAAATCCATTTGTGATCCAATTTTTCATGTGACCCCGTGGCATCTATCCTGGCTTAAGAACAAAGATTCAACATATCTTATATTACAGCATGCATAGGTTGCCAACATGTCTCCTGGCAAGAAAATCCAGCCTAAGAAGATTAGAAAAGACAATTCTAATCTTGTGGACTGTGGGCCAGGATTTTAGAGTGATATGGAAAATCTATAGCATCTTATTGCCCTATTTAATGACCGCAATGTTCATGGATATTCCAATCTTTTTCTCCCATTCAGTTTTTTTGCTGCTTGCAATGTTTTTTGTTGGGGGGAAAAAGACAAGCGGCTGGAATTCTGAGTGTGGCCACTGAGCACTGTTCCCGAAGGGATTAATCCACGTTGAGCTATTGCAAAAGAACATATCAACTGCTTGGATGCTGCCGACGTATAAGTACAATCCCAATTCCACCGTATCCCATTCAACAGCCATCCATTACCTTGCTACAGGTGCAGGTCAGGGTCACCGTGACAACATGGCAAGCAGAGCAGCTATTCCCATGCGTGTGTACCTGGTGGGGAAATGTATTCTCCTTAGTGTAACTTAGTGTAAGACCCAGGGTCTCCTCCGAGGTACCGGCTCCTCCTGGGCTCATTAAACCTCCAAAGGGAGCTCTTACAGGTACCCAAGCCACACCTTACTACTCCTGTGGGCTATTTTAACCCAGAGCTTGTGCTGGCAGGTTCATTCTGTGCTCGTGTTTTTCTTTTCTTTCCCCTCGTGATATTCGGTTGATGCATACCATTTAGGATGTCATTCTTCATCTACATCTGCTCTCGGGGCCTGAGGCTATTCGTCGAATGAAAGTTCTCTCTTCCGCCCTCGCTTCCAGAGCTGCACATGTCACATAACGCACGCACACACACACGCACGCACACACGCACGCACATGGATTGACATGCATGAAAGAGCAGGTTCTCTCTCTCTCTCTCTCTCTCTCTCTCTCACACCCCTGCAATTCATCTCCCAAGAGACCTCCTGCCTCTCTGCAAGCCAAACAGTGTGCTAATGTGCTGATGTGTTTGACAAACACCCTCCCCCTTGTTTCCCCTATTTTCCTCTCTCTCTCTCTCTCTCTCTCTCTCTCTCTCTCTCTCTCTCCCCTTCTCCTTCTCCTTCTCCTTCCCCCCTATCACTTTTTTCACAGCTCAATCCCTTAAGACCCAAGCACAGACACACACACGCTAATCTGTAAGGCCATAGCAGATATATTATGCTGATATTTTCTATAATTAAATGTTGGCTACAACAACATACTTAAAAAACAATGAAGATACTCTTACACGCGACTGGAACCTGCATGCGAGGTGCAATCTTAATTGCCGGTGATTTCATTAGATTGTAGATTTCGAGTGTGTGTAAAGTGTGCTCAGATACTAGATGCCATATAGATGCTCAGCTACTTGGTGCTTTGTCTTCATAGTGTTTTAATTGTGAAGGTAGTAACACTGCCCGTGTTTTCTACAATGCAGACATATGCAGTGACTAATAGTTTCCTGGTCATCAATTGAATCCTGTGCAATCTTAAAATAGTTACTTTGTCAAAATGTTAATTTTGAAAGAACTCACAAAGGGATAACACTGCTGTTATTTGTTGTAAATCACCTACTGTTTTATTAATCAATTATTCATTTATATTTTTTAGCAATTCTCTTGTTCCAGCTTCTCAAATTTTAGGATTTGCTGTTTTTTCTCATTCTTATTGATGAAAGAATATAATTTCACTATCACTTATATAAATGTAAGTTAAATATCTTGGCTTTTGGACTATCGGTTTAACAAAATATTCGCAATTTGAAAATATAACCTTAGTATTCTAAAGTAGTCAGTTATAAAATAAAAAAATAAATGCAATAGCCCAACAAGTCCTCCCAATGAAACAACAATATAAGTCATTTGTCATAATCCGACGCCTTTTTTATCCGATGCCCCTTTCAGCAGGACAATATCATTTGTTATTGCCTCCTTAAACCGTTACAAATCACTGTTAAAAAATAAATCCGTTTTTATGTTGTGTTTTGGGACACTTGCTGAAACAACTGTCATTATATAAAAAGGTTGCCGGGTGGAGGAAAGTATTTTTCAATGTCACCTTTTGCCTGATGTCATCGTCACAATTATCGCTGCTATTTAAACTTCTACGTCTTCCTGCTACCTATGTCCTTGTTATTGTGTTGTTGGGTAAAGTCGTTAATGCTACTGCCATTGCTGCTCTTTTCTTAACCACTTTTCATTGACCTCGATGGAAAACATCACGAGGTCAAGGAAAGATGTGAAGGTGACCGCGGTGCCTAGAGAGTCTGACTGCACTTACTCTTTGCCATGAAATTATACAAAGGTGGACGTTATGGACGTGCGTCGCTTTAAATGTTGCTCCCGCAAGAACTTGTGGGGCGGCATTATCTCCTTTCCTTTCGTAAAAAATGGTTTTACCCAATGCTAAAGGTGATAAGAAAGCATGGAAGCACTTTTCCTTAGCATTTAGAGAAATCAACCAGATCATAGCTGCCACTTAGATACTTCCGGGTCATTTCACTCGGTTAGGAACCTCCGTAAGCAAAAAAGACTACTGGACCGCAGCCATAGTCCGTCCAGTCAAGAAGCTGTCCAGGCCTGAAAGTAGTAACACAGCCAGCTTACAGCACTGAGCTTTTAGAGGTCAACAAGAATCCGCAGTAGACAGGGTGCAACAGGAACACGATGTTGAGGGGCAAAGACACACTGGGAGTAGCTGGCCAGGAAAGAGAGTGGAGAGCAAGAGGTGAAGGCAGAAACGGAGAGAGATGTGAGGGTAGCGAGATGGAGGACAAAATGGGGAATAGAGCAACGAAAGTATCATTCTCAGTTACACTGTTTCACATGGTGGAGCCCCTCTTTAAAAGGCCAATTACTCTGTAATAGTCCTAGACTGACTAGGTGATTTCTCACTGTGCTGAGTGGAATGGCAGAGCAGGAGTGGAGTCAGTCCAGTGGAGAGACCCAATCATCATTGCACTGGAGTGAAGGGAGTCGAGGGACACACACACACACACACACGTGGGTTTGCCAATGTGTGTAGGTGTGCATGAGCAGTTTGTGCGAATAATTGTCACTATGCCACTGAATTCATTATTGAATGTGACCTTCGCTGCAAGCTTACTTCAATAGAACTCAAATGTTGTGCAGGCTGATACGTATGTTTACATTGCCCTGTATTACGTAAACCACACCATGGATGGATTCTATGAACCTCTCAATACAGAACACTGAGAGACATTACCAGAGGCAGGGCTGAATTCACTTTCAAATCAAATTTAATTTGAAGGATTTTTCTATATATGATGCCGTTTCGGTTGCCGCGTTACATTGATTCAATTGGAAGGGAATTCGATCATAAAAAGCTTAGAAACCGTTAATTGACAGCCATGATAAATAGCGGTTCACCTGTTCCCCACTGAATCCCTCTTGCCCTCACTAAAATCTCTTTTCTCTCGATGCCGTCTTTCTTACCTGCCTTGCTCTCATTCTTATCCAACATGGCGGCGCTGTGGGCTGAACACAGACAGTATTCCACACTAATTAGTTGCTTGTAATTTTGATGATGTAGGGATTTAAGCTTGTTTCTGTGTCGCACTCACGTCACTTTGGATAAAAAACATGAGGTATGCCTAAAATTATAAAGAGACAGCACTGAGAGGATTTTAGCTGTTGTACAACTCAGCAGTAACCCATCCTGACAATGACAAGATTATAGGCACATAAAATGTAAGCTAATGTTCTGTTCTGTTGTTTCAGAACGTTTGAAATTAATCGGGAAAGGGCAGCAGCTTAGTGGCATCACCAAGTCACCAGTCGCACGTACTATTGGTTGTAAATACAACTTTAATTTGAATAAGATATAGATTATAATATACATGGCATATATACAGTTTTTTTTTGAAATGGCTCAACAAAAGCCGGAAATATTCTGGTGTACAGATGATCAAAACGTAGGAGTGGTTGTTTGATTTTGACGTGTTTGAATTTGCTTCGTTTCAAAAAGCCTGGAAGAGAAGGCAGGACAGAATACTTGATTAGTATTTTCTTCCGATTTCTCCAGTATTATATAGTAAGTGTTTTTTTTCCCCAGTGATTTATGAATTGATCTGATTGTGAACATTGTTTGAATAGGTTTTCTTTATTCTAGATTTAGTTTTTTGTCTTTTTCTAATTAGAAAATGTATACACACTACTCTGGGTCAGGCTTACATTTATTCGGGGCGTACTTGTATAAATGAAACAATCATACAAATGTTTTATTCATTAAGCCCTTGGTAAAAGTGTAGACTATATAACAGATTACAACAAATAAATAAAAAAATAAATCTCAGTTGCGATTAAACATTTCTCATGTCAATGTGACAGTGATGTCAGTAGAAGAAAGAAAATGTTCTTCAGATGTTTTAGGAAAGAAATGATGGACTACATCATGAAACAGATAATCAGGATGGTGCAATGAATTTCACCAATGCATACGCTCCAAATGATCCAAATGATCCAAATGAGCTCCATGATCCAAATGAGCAATCTGACAGTCTGTCACTCAAGTCTCAAATCACAAGATGTAGAGGATCCCATGTCAGCGCAGCCCATCAGGAGAGGGGGAAGGGTTAACCTTTAGCAGCTGCCGGTCATCTCTAAGATATAAATATTTAAAACTTTAGACTCTTCATGTTAGACACTCATGTTAGAAGGAGACGGAGAATGGTGCAGCAGACGTGTGTGGTTTGTGTTTGTGCCAAAAGAAGAAGAAAAAGATTCGCCAATATACAGTTTTCAGCTTTTCAGAATTCAGTATTATTGTGCTTAAATACATAAATAAACATGCGCTTCATACTTTTTTTTGACAGGCTCGATTTTCAAATATCAAAACTGTCAAAATCTAATCTAATTTGATGGTTTCTGGAAAAGAAACTAGGACATGCTCAAAGCGCACGGCAGACTATTCCCTACCCTCCCAGACTGGTTCCTCTTCTGATGGTTCGCTTTAAAAGCCAACTTACCACAAGCTAATGGCTGCGTATGAATGTTTAAACACATATGGATGCGATCAAAGATTTTCAGATGCGCGTGACAGCACCCATCCCTTCCCTTGTGGCCTTCGCTGGCCTCGACCAAAGATCCTCGAGTGAAGTCATGCGGAAAGGACCAGATGACACTGCTGCTGCTGCTGCATTAGTACCGTGCGTGTGCATGTGCGTGTGTGTGTGTGCACTCACAAGGGGAGTGTAGAGAGAGGTACCATGTAGGTGGAGGAGAAGCTGTTTTCACACCCAACAACCTGCCAAGATTGTGATTTAAAATGATACAAATGCCCTGCATGTGGAGAGGTGCTGTGGGGTCGTCGTCTAGTCCAAGACTGATGGAGGTTAGGGCTGCCAAAATGGACACCCCCCAAAACATACAGGCTTCTGCAAATATTTTAAAAAAAAGGCGAGGTAGTGTGCGCACACATACAATTGACTTTTATACTTTTATACTTATTTTGTTTATTGATCAGGCATATGCAATAGCGGACAGTTTGTACACGCGCTTGGTGCGACCTTGTATGCAGAGTTAACACACATGTGCATATGATATAAGGATGTTTGTGTATGTGGAACAGATTGCAAGTGCACTGGAGTGGTTTGTAATGTAGTGATGTCGCCTGCTTTCGCTCATTTGACAAGTTGACAGTACTTTTTAGTGCAGAGGCATGACAAGAGAAGCACCGGGGAGAATATACTGACAGACAAGACAGAAAAGACGTAGCAGTGACACATGTCTTAAGAAAAATACAGGAAACAATTTACTGACAGTTTGGAACTGGGAATGTTTTGGATTTTAATCCTCGTAAAATAGAATTCTTAAACTCAGAAAGCCCAGTCCAGAATTACAATCCATAGAAAATAAAATGAATATAGATTTGAATCATATTGAACTATCGTAAGCTTTATTTTGACTGATAAATCCAACAGGACAATGTAGTTGCTGGTACGAGCTCAGTGCTGACACACTGTATTGGTTTCTTATTAGAAATGTGTTTGTTTAGGTTTTGTGTTTATGCCAAAAGAAAAACAATATTGGCCAATATATTGTTTTCAGCTTTTTAAAATTCAGTGTTGTTGCACTTAACTTTCTGTCTTACCAATTCTTCTCACTTGTTTTGCACAAATACTAACATTTCCATTCCTGTGATGTTAACCGCATTGGCAGTAACAAATATCGTTGTTTAAAAATGTCATATTTTCTCTGATCAAATCAGTGATACTCGAGCTAAATTTATTGCACAGCAATGTTATTGTCAGTGGACGGCTGCCATTATTAGGGAATGTTTTTCATCACCATGAGCATCATCACCATGAGGCACAGAGTGAAAATGATGCACACAGCAGACAAACAGACGGTCGGTTCCCAGAGTTAATGTGTCCAGATGTGAGGAAAACAGTCACTACCTAAAAGCATCTTTTCGCAACATGTGACATTTGGTGCAGCGAATGCAAAATTGCTAAAAACAGATCAGTGCAGTGGACCAACTACATTTCACAAGTCAAATCAAGCCACTTTAAAGCATCAGTTACATGCTCTTATTGCCAAGCCTGGAGGCAGTGAAGTAGAGAAAATGCACTGCACCTATTTCTCTGTTTCTGCCACTTTCCAGCAAATCAATAATATTCCAATTTCTGCGAGTAAATGCAAAACGAATAATGTCGATTGCAGCGGTGAGTCTGGGCAGCCCTGTCTGGGGCCTTTTAAATTGAATCCCTCCAGATCAGGCATCGCTTTTTGCCTGAGCCTTGTAAACAAAGACTAGTTGCATATTGTTTAATCCAGGCTCTGATTCAACTGTAATTGGACCTGCGTGGAGTGAGTTGACTGTTAAATTGCTCTTCAGTAAGGGGATGCCACCCAATACGCCTGTGCCAACCATCTGGGGAGCGCGGTGATGAGTCTCTAACAAGATGGGATGACACAGAGCGATGGACTACCTGATCAAACAAAAAGGTTCTCGCAGTGCTTTGCGTTGTTTTGCATCATACGCCGTTGATTCCGTAATGCAGTGCACGTGATGAGCAGGACCGCAATTATCTCAGTCCACTGAACCCCTCACTGGCTCGCCACAATGTCCGTGTACTGCAGACTTTGTATGAGGAAGTTGCGACCACATTAGCTGCATTCATCGGTGCATTTGGAGGCAATTTCGTAATGAGGTAGAGTGGCAGCCATTAGGGTTGTGGTGTGTTAATGGTAATAGTCCAGCTATTGCAGCAGGTGCTTACAGGGGTTATGAGCCCATTCAGGCCACATCCTTACAGAGCAGTTAAGAATTGAAAGGGGATTCACTTAAATCTGAATGTGAGGCAATTTCACACATGTATGCTTCATGTGTTGTTGGCTGCAGTCACTAATTCTATGGCAGTTGTTGATGTGATCTGTTCACAAATAGTGAACTGCTTCCCGTTGTTTGTCCCTTTCCCTGTCACCGACGGAAGTGAAACCTCGAGGGTTTTGTGGAAAAGCTATGCTGTTTTTGCATGGTTTATGTCTTGAATAGATATTTTAGTTCAGCCTGTTTTTGTTGTCTTGAAAGCTTGTGCCTGGCAATTCCCCGATGGTTTTCAGTCACCGGGAACCTATTGTATTCCTTTTTCTCCCATTCGGATGGGATTAATATTCCAGAGGGATGTGATCAAATATTAGCCATGCTGCACGGTAACCAGACTTATCATTCTGGACAGCATTTTAGCCTGTGACGTACTACAGAAGGTGGTTTGAAATAGACAACACAACCCAGACTGACGACAAATAACATCAGCTATAGGTCGGCCTATAGCCAAAACATTACATCAACCCATGTGCAGGGCTGGCAGAGTCTCCTAATGGCTTAGCTGTGTGTGTGTGTGTGTGTGTGTGTTTTTTTTTTAGCTGTATGGGTTTACTAGAATGATTGTACATTGTTCTAAGTGTGATTGCATCCATCAGATTAGCCAAACTCTTTTCAAATTACTCCATTACTACCCATTAAACTCAAATGGAGAGCAGAGCGGAGCAGATGAAATGAAATAACGGAAGACGAAGCTCCTCGTGCGCAGAAAAACGGAGGGATGCACTTTAAGATACATAGAGGCGATTTCACAAAGAATGGATCGTGGCCGCTGATAGCACCATGAACTGCGCATCATTTGCACCCGATATCTGCGCCGTCTCAAGCTCCGATTCACCAAAATGTTGCGCTAATGATATCACAGACCATAAAGTTTTGCAGCTGAGTGTAATAATCCATGTGGCGGAGTATAAATGCGCTTGAGGTTGTGAGGGGTGAGAGTCAGGAGGGGCTTGCCAGAGTGCCACTTTCTATCCAAACCCCCCCGAAAGGTAATTAAGAGAGAAAGAAAGGGGGAAAATGTAAGCTCAGAGTTAGGGAAAGGAGGGCGATGGAGGAAATAATTAGTTTATTCGTTTATAAAATAACCATATTTTTCATTCATATTTTTCCCCCATTTTTTTTTTCTCTAATATATTTTCAAAAATGACCTGTAGGGGAGCTTTATTCATTTATTTCCCATGAAGCTCTGTGGATGTTACCCACAGTTAGGCTTCCTGGTGCCAAACAACAAAATGGCATTGGAAGTGTTACATCACAGCTCCTATGTCTATATTTTCTCTCTTCACACTTCCTTTGTTTAGTTTTTTTTTTAGGTTACTTTTTTATTTGCCACCAAAAGCTGTCATTTTGTATAACATATTACCACTCTGCCCTGCCATTTTACATCAGCTGTAACCTTGTCAAACAACATTCATTTTCATCAACCACCGCTAGAAACACGGTGCACCTCAAATTAGATTTGCTCTCACCTCCACTGCAAACACCTTTACAGCATCCTCATGAGGTTTATGAGGGGGGGGGGAAAGGAATTATCATTTAGATTTAGAAGAAAAAAAAAATCTCTGTTGCTCTTTGATTGCTCTGTCAGTGTGACGTGCTCTAGCTTGGCCTGCAGATAGGGAGTGCTCCTATAAATCCTATCAATTATACCCCATTTCTTGTCTGAATTAGTTCCTGCACATTTGAGCGCACACATGGTCATTTATGGTGCCACACCTCCGGGGACAGTGCACACGTCGTCTCAGCTTCGCCGTCCTGGAGTTCTCGCTGTCGTGCGAATCCAAAGACAAATTGCTGCTGTCGTCGTGGACAGATTCTGGGTGGTTAGGATCTCTGAGGCTCTCGAACATTCAAGTTTATTTCAAGTTTATTTATATAGCCCAATATCACAAATTA